>CM049390.1:6601045-7801045 GCA_026937815.1 Etheostoma perlongum | reverse complement strand
ATTGCTTGTGGTGTGAAATGAGCAACCGGCACTTTGTACTGTATTCAAGAGCACATGCAAGAAAATTATATTTTTGACAAATATGGTGTGTGGTGAGTGAAAAAAGAGTGAAAGAGCACAGGCAGCTTCCTCCCACACACAGCTGCTGTATTGATCTGCTGGTCAACAGCAGCAAGTCGGCTCTTGTTGTGCAGGAAAGATTTTCAGACAGTCTTGTCATGTAGAGGCTCAATTTCCTTCAATGGCTGTGTTTGCCTGCTGTAACATGGCTATCAGCCACACACCGAGGTTTGTATTTACATGAACCTTTGATATCTTATAAAATCTAACATATCTAACACTTGTGTCCTGTGTGGTCATTATTGAACAAATTGTGAATATTTACTGAGGCATTCGAGCAACAGTAAGTTACTTCCCTATACATGGGAAATAAATGATGCTGTTTTGCTGTTAGTACTCTATGCTTACTGTAACAGTAGGCTCGCTTTGCCAGACCCTCCAAAGCACCCTGGAGGAGAGTACTGGAGGAGAGTACTACTGCTACTCCACATAGCATTCGAGTTTAAAACAACACAAAGGAAGCCCAAGGCAACAGGTATCCTAAAAATCCGGCGCATTTTCCGACAGCAACGGAGCAATCCCAGAAGTGGAACGTCAAGGATGTAGACTACTGTAACAGTAGTAGTGAAGATACTAAAAATTTGCCACAAAGCCTGGTAAATATGTCACTAAGAACAAGACATGTTTTTACAACTGCAACATTTTTAACTTAGTTGAGTCATTGGATTTAGATTGTTAACAGCAAAAAAATAAATAAGCAGACATTGGTTTGTGCCATATCTGTCACTCTTTTTCACTTGTCAGATACCCAAGAGGTTTGAATTGCCTGCCTAATTTTATATAGATGAAAAATATTGAGCTGCTCAATAAAAAATTAATTTGGACGATAAAAGTTGAAGAACACAGGGATATAAGGTGTAGACATATAAATATATATACAGTATATATATATATATATATATATATATATATAATGCACAATAAATTATTAAACCTGTTGCATCTTGTCAATCATCTCTGTTAACTTATGAATGAATTGTCGCAGCTTTAGTTCTCTTGTTTCTGCCTTTTATGAAAGGTTCAGACAGACCTAAGCCAACAGACTCTGCTCTTCTTAATCAGTATCAAATCTGAGCCTTATTTGGTGTTTGACATGAATGAAACGTGGTATGCTGGGACCGGGAACAATGCAGTATGTTCATTTATTTTTTTTGATTTTTTTGGGGGCATTTTAGGCCTTTATTTGGATAGGACAGGTTAGACATGAAAGGGGAGAGAGAAGGGGAATGACACTCAGCAAAGGTCCGTAGGTCGCAGTTGAACCTGCGGCTGCTACTGTACGTTAAGGAGTAAACCTCTATATATGGGCACCCACTCTACCAGGTGAGCTTACCAGAGGCCCGAGAATGGTCATTTTTAGCAGGGTGGGTTAAGGCAATTTGAAAAACCATTGCATTGCACCACCGTGACACCATTAGTCTTAGTGCTTTCAGTCTTTCTTTAGATTTGGTACAGAGCTGTGCAGATCTTACAAGTGTCACAGTTGTAGGCAGCTAGAGCTATTTGAAACCTCAACCTGTAGGCAGATCCCAGAGGCCGAGCTCAGAGACTGTGAGGCCCTCACAAGTGTGAGTAAAAGTTCTGAATTACAGTCACTGTCTGGAAACCTGTCAAAGAAAACCAAGGGGAGCTCTATGCAGAGGTCCTCTCTCTGAATAATAGTGTAGCTATGTACAGTATCTCATGATATCCTAATGCTCTGATGGACAATCATACTCCTTCAGCTGCAACCTATTGGGTCCATATCATTGAGAGGACACAATGCTTGATAAGAATTCAGAGCGACAGAGCAAACAGTGAGGTAACCCTGGTAGAAATGTGGTCACACATTATAGTGACAATTATCAATACACAATTGTTGGCACATGTTACTGTGCATTGCTAATTGTCTTTCTTTTACAAATCAAAGTTGTAATGTGAATACATGTATTTCCAAAGCTATTAAACTATTATTTTAATGGCTTGTCTTTGACCAGATCCTTACTCTAATCAAGAAGAGGGTTTATGTAAAAACATTAGAACAACTGTGTTGTATTTTAAGCTGCTATATCAATAAAGTTGAAGGTTTCAGGCGGGAGAGATGTAAGAAGTGAGACAAAGGATAAAAAGAGGTTATACACCTAATTAGCACAGGTACTGTTACTGTAAATAAGTGTTTCGGCTTACAACATTTAAAGGCTGCACCTACACAAAAAGCACATAGCACATACTTAAACTCTGAATAGCCTTTAATCATGTAAAGCTCCTTTATCCAAAGAAGAACACAAATCAGGCAGTAGCTGTCAGTGTGCTGGCAAAATAATTTGGGAACCGTATGTCGGTCTTTAAAGCTTTCTAGTTGTTGTCCATTAGGAAAGAAGGAAAGAAAATACAACGAAACCCAATGTCAGGGCCATATAAAGATACATTTAGTCAGCGCCATCATGCACAGGCTGTTTGAATAAGTATTAAATCTCTGTAGTGTTTCTTAGATTAACCGGCGTATTTTTAACTAGACAAAAACTGGTACACCAACATTGGACTGTTACCATCCAGTCTCTGTCAGTATATGTGTTGTTCTTGTCCTTTTCTGGGAATTTGTCTAAATGTTCCGACATATTCAAATGTGTTCCCATGATGTTTGTTCTGTCTCTCGTTGCCTCCATCACAGTGTGGCTCATTGAAACTGCATTGTCTTTCCAGGTGGCGAGCGTAACTGTGGAGTGCATGAGCTGATCTGCGTCAGAAAAGGTATGGCAGATCAGAGCGCTGGGAAGTTGACCTTTGACCTCACACTTCCACCTTCATCAGCATTTATCATTGTCACCGTTGACACTCGTCCTTGTTCAACTGTGGGCTGTGCTGCCTTCGCTGTCATTGAGCTGCAATGTTTGTTTGAGCCTTATCACTAATAAGTACTTTGAGTATAAAAATATTTTACAATCTCATTTCCCATTTCTCATTTGTAATAACACTTTTCTTAAAAAATGATTGCAATATCGGCATTGTCAACCCATTTAGCCATTGTTCCTGTCTTGTTACTTAGTAGCTCTTACTGTACCCCATAATTGTTAAGTACATTCTTATTCTGTCCTATCTTTTTGCCCAGTAAGTATGTACTTATACCCTGTATAAACTAAATGATTACACTGTAATTTGCAGGCTGTAATCTAAAATGTTACTCTTGCGT
The DNA here is from genome assembly GCA_026937815.1 of Etheostoma perlongum. Taxonomy (NCBI): domain Eukaryota; kingdom Metazoa; phylum Chordata; class Actinopteri; order Perciformes; family Percidae; genus Etheostoma; species Etheostoma perlongum. The sequence continues at coordinate 7,797,756 of CM049390.1, read as the reverse complement.
TATTATGGATTTATATTAATTCATTCAGTAAAGAAGACCTAAATAAACCACACTTTACTTAATAGGCAATTCCCAAGTTATAGTTTGCATATATGTGAAGTACATGATGTAATTCTTTACATGTCAGAAAATTGAGTATGACATGACCTATTTTTATGTAACTGCATGTACTGAAGGTCATGATGGTGCTGTAACTAAAATAATAAGCTTTTAACAAATCAAGCCGAATAGAATAGAATAATAATTTTTCATGTTGAGTCAGAACACTCAGTGCCTCTTTTTGCCACAGCAGTATTCATGTTCTGGATGGAGATGACTCTTCAGAGAGTGCTTATCACAATGTATGAGCCAGCTGAATGGGCTCGTTGTGTAAGTGTGTGCACGTGGAATCATTTGGGATATTCCATTTATTTTGTGATTGTTGAAGATTCCAGGGGTTTGCGGGTGGATGGGTGGGTGTGTGTGTGCGTGTGCGTGCGTGCGCGCGCATGTTCACGTCTGTCTCACTCTTTCTCTTCTGGGCATTGTTTGAACATGTGTGGGAGTGTGTATCAGAGTGCTGGTGAGAGTGCTCATGGACTGCCTGTGGAGTGTGTGGGTGTCTTAGTGGTTTTGAGATTGTTTTGTGCTTTTTGACATTTTACATGGCAACTGTTTCTATGCAGACAGAACATAACAAAGGCAATTAAGACTTGCAACAATAAACAAAAATATCAAGGCTAGATGTCAAAAGTGACAATAAAAGCAACTAGCACAACTTAGACTAAAACACATTTAGATTTGTTTACCACTCATGTGCAGTAGGTGTTCCTTATATTTGACTGTAAAATGTATGCAAATGATTTTTAAACACCTCCTATACCATCTAAACCTAGACATTACCTACTATTTTAGAAACTTAGCCTCAACTGTCCATCAATTTTGTTGCCATGGCAACAGGGTCAGCTGAGTAACCCAGATGTCCTTTCTGCCAGCAACATCCTCTTGCTCCTCCTAGGAGATTGTTTAGTGCTCCCAGGCATTGTGGGAAATGTAGAACTTCCTGTGGGTCTTTTGGCTCACCACTTTTAGAATTCTCATTGTAGGACAGTTGAGAAGGACATTGTCTGGATTATGATGGTGAAATTACAAGCATGCTCTTTATTTTATTTAGCTACTGACTCTGGTCACTGTGTTGTTGTTGACCATGAAATCCTGATTGCTCGTTTAGAGCAGTGGGTGGGCGTCAGTGGCACAGCACTGGAGTGGTTCAGGTCCTACCTGTCAAATCGGACTTTCTGTGTTGGCCTTGATGACTCGGTGTCCTCCACTGCTCCTCTCTTATGTGGGGTTCCACATTTCTTGGTGCTTGGTCCTCTTTTATTTTCTCTCTATCTACTCCCACTTGGTTCTAGTCTCAGGAAACATGGAATTTCTTTTCACTGTTATTCGGACGACAGCCAGATCTATGTCCCCCTCAAAAAATCTGATTCCAACACTGGACATTAAGGCTTAGATGTCCCAAAATGTTCTAAATTTTCATGAAAAAAAGACCGAAGTCATGGTCTTTGGTGGCACTACTGTGACCTCCTCCCTAGTTGATCTGGATTCTCTGGCTCAGTATCGCAAGCCAATTGTAAAAAATTTGGGTGTAAAAATAGACTCAGACCTTAAATTTGACAGCCAGATTAAAGCTGTGGTGAAGTCTAGCTTTTTCCAGTGAAGGCAGCTAGCAAATATCATACCAGTCCTTCAGAGACAACACTTTGAGATAGTAATCCACGCCTTTCTGACCACTCGGCTGGATTCAATCAAAACACTAACACTAAAGACTCATGGTGCAAAAAGATGCGTGGTACAGTTTGTAACCAATGCAAGGTTGCTTTCCCAAATTATTGGTCTCTGAACTTCTTGTGTAACAGTCAGCATTCAATCCCCCACATATTATCTAATGGCTATTCTCAGTATTTTTAAGTGCAGTAGATTTTGTTAAAAAGGTTGTACATGTATTAGCTAAACTGAACATATGTTCATTGTATGTGTGTACATGTGTGATTTCAGTATTAGTGTCCTTAACAATAATGTCTGGCATGTTTCTCTGTTGTGCTTTACTCACAAATATACGGTAAATGTCCCCATTTTTTTCTTTCCTATTGTTAATGTATAGTGGCTCAAACATGTTACTTTGACTCGTTTCTTTAATCAAGATCATGTATAATAAGTCAATGTTTAAAACCTATGATTTTTTACTTATTATCAGTATAATTTTTAGTTTGTTCCAGTTAGTGGCTTCAGGTTTGAAAATCAATTGAGAAGCAACTTGACCAATGTAAGTAAGAATCTAAATGCTCTTAAGGACTTATTTTGCATTTGAATTAGTGTAGTGAGTGTCAGTTTGATAAAATTGAGACAGGATAAAAAGAAATAATCTTAGACATCCTCGACTAGGTATCATCGACACGTCAACACTCAACGTCCGGCGATGGGAGGAAAAGTGGGGAATGAAGCCTGAATAAATACAAAAATATTAATTGTAGTCTTAAATCAGGAAGCCAAAAGTAAAGAGAGAAACTGTCTGTAGATTTCTGTGATTGTATAGTCTTGTCCCTGTTTGAGCCTGTTTGGGAATTATACAGAACAGGATCCCGCTCCGTCTGTGCTGTGAATAATTCAGTCATCAGTGAGAAGCTGGTACAGTGTGAGCAGACAGGCATTCCCGTGAGAAAATGCCTCCTGTTACCAAAGCATTGTGTGTGTGTGTGTGTGTGTGTGTGTGCGCGCGCGCAAAATAACCAGCATTTACTGCACTACAGACTGAAACAAATGCAAAAGTGCAGGCAGTGTAGTTGCTCACAGTGTGACACTGTTGCCTGAGTCCAGTTAATGGCCATTATGAATAACAGAAAACACCATCACCATCATCGTTTGGAAAACATGATGTCATCTAAGTACACTTGCTTGCTGAATGCGCTCATTGTCTTCCAGTTATTTGGTTTATTTGAACCAAATGGACTCTGCACGTAGTCATTGCCATGTTGCAAAGATGAATTAATCATTGAAAATGATCTCAGCAGTAGTTTGAGCAGTCATGTGAGTAGTGTATTATTTCTAATTGCACTAAAACACTTTTGTACCCTCCTCCCCCTTTGCTTTTATAATTTCTCTTTTCTCACTTCTTACTTTATGACCCATCAGTGGGCTGTCTAAGACATTAACACTAGATTGTTTGCTAATGTAGAGGATCTAAAACTGTATACAGGCACATTATTTTTTATTTTGTATTTTGTAAACACTTGATTTATGTAAATTACAGTTAGGTTCTCAAACTGTATCATCACGAGGAGTACTACACACAGTGTAATGTCTTTTGTGGTTCTGGAGGGAGCTTTCTAAAGTCTGAGAAAATAACCCTGATGTTATTATGATTATCTCAGGTTGGTCTTGGAGACTAAATGATATTATAAACCATGCATCCCAAACTGCAGGCATTGAATTTTGAAAGAAGTGTACATTTACCAGGCAGGGAGAGTCAAACTAAATGATGCCATTTGTTGTGATGCCTAACCCAAACCCTGTTTTATAACCTTATAAGCTAGCTAGCTGCTAACTTAAATGTTGAAGCTTGCGAAGTATCCCAGTTACGTTTGGCAATGAAGTTCAGTTACTACATTTATCGGGTTTTTGGAGCTTGGTCCATACTGGTAACTTTAAATCAGGACATCTTGGCCTGTGTTTATTTATTTTGACCATTGTTTTTCTCTTGCAAGTCACCCCACTTCATAGATGAGCAATATTAAATGATAGAGTTCCCCTTAAAGGCAGTATTTTGTAGAAGCTATATAAATAAATTTGACTTGACTATTTTAAGTCCTAAGTACTTAAAATCCTAAGTAGTTCAACATTCATTCTATGTTATGTCAAGTGTTAAGTGGGCTTGGAGTAGTAGTAGTCAGTATCAGTTAGATTGTACATTCTACATTCTTTTTACTTTTCACTGCATTCCACAATCCAAATCCCACTCACCATCATCAGTACAATACAGAGTGGTTTACAAGTTTTCTTTTTCTATCACAAACTTTGTGTGATGAAGTTTGTATGCAGTGTTTGGTAGTGTGCGGTTCATACATAAATCCTTGGTGCAGCCTGCATGTTACACTGTGAATACAAACCTCTGCATTGCTGAGAAACAAGAGACAGCATTCACCGTTTCATCCCAAAATGCACCACACATTGCACTTGCCTCTATAAATACAGTCACACTTTATACTGTGTAGCTGTCGGCATTTTAACCGTGCTTAATCCAGCTGCTAGCTAATGGTAGTGTCACGTGCAGCGATGCTTCTGTTGCCTCTAACTTTGGTTTCAGAACGTCAGAGAGCAGCGCAACAGGAATTTAATTGGCACCGAAATGAGGCACCAAAATCTGCGTTGCGATTCGGTTGATAAATAACGGTCGTTTAGGCACCAGTGCCGTATTAGCACCAGGTTTTGGTACACAACACTAACTATTGGTGCTTTCACAAAAGATTTACACAGTGAGATTTGAGATAAAATTTGACTTGAGAAAATCATCAATAATGTTGATACAGTGGATAAGTGGGTAGAGGCAAATAATAGAAAAGCTAGAACAGTTTGGTTAATGCAGAAAACTACATCGCTTTACTGTTATGCAGCCTTTAAAACCAGGAAAAAACAATACTTGTGTCATATCACAATATTATGTTATCCAAAATTTAAGACTATCTGGCCTAATTTATCGGCCAATATAAAATCAATATATTGCCCAGCCCTGATTCATTTGCAATCAACCTGGATAAGTCTTTTCAATGAGTTACACTCAACAGAAATGACTTTAATAGGGGGTTATTTACTGCTTTGGCTGGTCATTGCCTCATAGCCTTTAATAATGTCTAAACAGCATGGGTGCAATTCCCTCCCTAAATTATAAACAGTGCCTCATCTAGTAAGCTATAACAAATGTGTCCTTACTTGTTGAACAATATATTCTCCTGACAGCACAAGACAAGATCCAGTCAGTATATAGCCGTTGTATTGTGTAGTGACAATTAAATAACGAGAAGTTCTGACTTTTAATGTGTACCAGCTTGTGAACAGTCAGTCCCTCATCCTCTGTGTGCCCCAAATTGCAACACATATTTTGCCATTATTTTTGTCAAATTAATTTTCTGGACTCCTCGCAGCAGGTAACAGTCATACTCTGGAACTGAAGGTTCATTGCTCCTGTCCTGATCTTTTGTAGAGGTCTATGAAGTGAAAATGTTCAACCTAAATATTTTGGTTTAGTACAAGTTTGCAAGGGTTACATTAAAGAGTCAGCAGCGGTGGAGGACAAAAGTCCCAAGGGTTGATTTGCCACCAGAGAGAAGAACAACTGAAAAACATACGCTCGGATAGTTAAAGCTGGAAGTCTCCTCTGTGACCACACCTGATGAAGTAATAGCATTTCCAAGAAGGTGTTGGAAGGTGAAATATGAGGTGGAAAGTAATACAACTGGCTGATTGTCTTCATCAACAGGGTTTATTTTGCATATCTGATGATTTTTCCAAAGCAAACCGTAACTACTGATGTGTGAGAGTTGTCGCGTTTAATGAGATCACCTGCCTGTGTGTCTGGATTTTGGTGTGACGCAGTACCTGAATCTGTTGCTATGGCAACACACCGATTGTATCTTTAGTGACGCTCGCTCTCTCTCTCTCTTTCTCCCCCTCTACTTGCTACTGAATTTGATTATTGCATTAAAAGCATGTATTGTACTGTCTGTAAAAGTGCTTCATGCTCTCTTTGAACATGAACCAACCACATTAATCTAAATATTAATTAACTCAGATACACATTATTAAACATGATGAGATGCTGTGTTAGCTTACTTTGCAAACTCCTAAAAAATAATCAATTAGCCATGATCTCATTTGTATACCAACATTATACCAATGTTTGCGTGCTCACATTTAATAGCAGCAACTTTAACTTAAATTTCCATGTCTTAGTCTCTCCAGAGGTGCTGGGGTTTCTGACAGCCATCGGACTCTTCATCATCCTCATGACCCTCCTGTTCTGGTACCTGAACAACAAGTTGGCACTAGAGAACCCAGGGAGCCTTCAGTGCCTTGATGACTTCAGGAAAAAAGCTGAGTTGCAAGGTAAGCATGCTCTTGTGCACTTTTTGTACTAAAGGTTTCAGTGCATATTTCACCATAATTGTTTCAACATATCACATAAACCTTAGATGTTTTAATAATACACCTAATGCCCCTTGTAATTGACATTTTTTAAACTATAGTACAGTACAGTACCATAGAACTGGTTTTAACCAATGCTACAGGACATACTTGTGAACTACTGTATGTGTCCATGTTAGCATTTGGACTATACACTTCAGTTTACACGGTTTTGGTTGAGTCTAGGCCACTAGAAATTTCCACACATTGAATTGTCCAGTAATAGTAAGTAATATGACCATTTACCAAATGCAAAAACCTTTATTTTGTGTAATATACCAGATAAATGTATTATTATTATTATTATTATTATTATTATTATTATTATTATTATTATGCTGGTGAAGTTGGTTCTAAAATTGACACCACAAGAGAAAAATCTTTTCAGTGAAATGTCCTATTATTAATAATAATAATAAAACATACCCTACTCTTGCAGTTTAAGGCACAGATTAATAACTGCACCATGGTCCATCTTAAGGGCTTCCACATGATTCTCTCTTCATTGTTCAAATGTCCAACCTGAGCTCCAACTAGAAAAGTTAAACTCAAGTCATTTGTGTTGTCCAGCCACTGCATAAAAAATAAAAACATTATGGAGCCATGCCACCGACTTGCAGCATGTGGCCTGACCGCTGCATGGGGACATTTTCCACTGGCACTGGCCTTTCTCAGCCTAATAGGGGATTACCGTTGCTGACAGATAGTAGGCCTGTTTACTTGTTATCCATCCACAGGGCTTCAGAAGGTTAAAAGGCTGGTGGCCCCAGGGAGCCTGCACAGGGAGTGGGCTCTACACTGAGAATACACTTGGTAAACATTCAGTTAAAAACAAAGGGAGGCAGTATATAAAGCGATGAGGCGATTGTTCTTGGTGTCTTTTCCTGTTTATCTTTGTGAACAATGACTGTTTTAACTAAAACATGGGACGATTATGTTTATTTTTCATAGATTGTGGTAAATTATATTGTAGTGATAGAATATTTCTCTACTGTTTTCTGAGCCCAAACTGTTACTTTGTAGACTGACAATGTTTTTGATAGATGCCAAATATTTTATTCTTTTTGCTCAGAAACTAAACACACTTTGCAAATACAGTTAATTCGGAGCGATTGTTCAGTCTGCACAGGAAGTCATTTTAAAGCTCTGCTGCCCCTTGCTGGAACAACTGTGAAGCTACAACTGGTGTTTTAGTGGTTGGTCAATGTAAATTCAACAATTACTGTTTTATTGGCATTCATGCTAATAATAATATTCTTGAATTTATTCAAAAATGTAATGATTGCACATTACCTGCTTTTCAGATTTCTTCCTTGTTTTCCGCTTTCTATTCTTCATTTCCAAACATTAAGACAACCTCTCAGTATATGTCCAAATCAAGGCCACCACTGTATGTAACTGAGTTTCACAAAGAATCTAACAAACCTTCCACAATTCATTGACAACATTAATATATTACTTATATATCTATACATATATTTCTGTTGCATTTCAAGGCACTTTGTTGCATAAAGTGTCGACTCATGGACAGAGCTTCATGGCAACATTAGCTTTGTAAATAAAACCATTATACTCACCATGTTATATTTGAGACTCTGTAACACAAATAATAATGGAATAAAAACACAGCCATATGTAATTTTCGTAGATATTGTGACACCAACCAGTGATTTTGTTTATAGAAAATATCAAAATCATGTTTTTATAGGATTTGGGTGGAGAAAAGGGTACTTTCCATTACAATAACAATACACAGTTCAAATATCCAAAGTTGATGATATTGTCAACATGTTCTTTATCTCCTGTTTTACATTTCCAGGGCCCATATTTATTCAGCATCTCAAAGTCACTTGACAAGGATAAAAAAAGAACAACCTCAGACACTTTTGAGAATGGATAACATCATGTGTGATGGCACCCAGAACCAATAAAACAAAATGAGTCATGACATGTCATTTTCTCAGTAAAATAAAAAAAAGAAAGCATAATCTGTAATTGAATATTTATCATTGAACGCATGAGAAATAAAATAATATACAGGAAATAGCATGGCAGGGTGAGAGTGTGCAGAGTGTCTCTTTAACTGCAGCACCTCAATGAAGCTGTGGCTAAATACTCTATAGCTCTCTGTTCAGAATGATCCAATAAACAACAGCAGCTACAACCGCCCATTACGGTGTAATGAAGGGATGAATGGATTTTTATAAATTTATATTGCAAAACAATACGTAAATGTCATTTTTTTCTATCAAACCTATACACAACCACTACTATTGTAATTGAGTTTGATATAATGCGGTTAAGAAAACATTTCAACGGTTCAAACCTGTAGCCCTTATGCATCACTAGTGACTTGGGGGATGGCTTTTTAGCTTTTCTATCATTTTGGCTGTGTTAATGCATATGGTACACATTTTGGCATTAGTGTGAGTTTTTATTTTTCTTTGATTTTTGGAGTTCGACCTGAGATCCTATAATACATCTATAATAAACTGTGCAGCCAAAATACAGACACTCAGACCTTTAGGACAAAAATGTCCCTATTGAAATAAAACCAAACTTTTTGATCCCCCGGCCATAATAAGATAAAATCATGCATTGTTTTATATCAGGCTTTGAATATAGAGCGCTGGTTTCCAATGTGTAGTTTTGCTATTTTCCAACAGATTGGACCATTTTCTCATGTTTGCCCTATAGGGCAAAAATAGCTATTTTCCTGGTTTCCATTAGTGTTATTGCTGATGTAATATAGAGCACTCCAGTGTTTGATGTAATGCATCAAAATCCATATTGTTGCTAATTATTGAATTATCCCAGACTGTAAAAAAAATATTCCTAGCATATGTTTTGTGTGGCATTATGTAAACAAACTGGCATTTAAAAGGTTCAAATTATATAATTTTTGTCCTCCAAGTACGTAAAATGTATTTATAAAACGCTTTTTATATAGACATAAGTCACAAAGATCTTAACAAGTGCATAACACAACATAAAAAAAAGAAACCATGGAAAATGACGTGATCACGTGAGCCACAAATCAACAAAACAGAAGCACATAAGAAAACAGTCCCTCCAGAATTTGGTGGCCTTTTTTTGAGATTGTAAAAAACATTTTGTAAAAAATTGTGATAAAAGCTGCAATGTTTTTTGTATGTTTGTTAGAATGAAGTTGCGGGAGATAGAGAAAGTTGCAAAAAAAGTTGTGATTGTTTTTTGTATAGTTTTTTAAAAATAAAAAGGAAACTTCTTTTTGAGAGAATAAAACTACTGTAGGCTGTTTTTCTAGTAACCTTATCAAAAAGGCTGAGGATGCTGCAAATGTTGCTATGATAGGAAAATGACTGATGGATTTAAGACAAAAAACTTATTGAATGAATCAAATTTGAACATGTCAGTCAGTGGCTTGTTGATCTTTACATTGTTAGTTAATTTCCTATACTGGCCTAGGACACACATTCATTTGGTTTGATAAAGGACTTATTGGACTTTAACTTATCATTGCACTTACAATAACAAACGTAGCTGTCCTCACTTTAGGTCATCCTGTATGTCTCATCTCCAATTTTACCTGCATCCACCGTGTGTGTTTGTGTGTGTGTGTGCACGCGTCAGTCTCTACGGGGGAACTCATAAGCCCCGCCATGATTGGACAAAATTGCGAGTCACACCAAAATCAAGGTGATTGGTTGAATTCTCATGAATTGGCGTGATCGCGACATCGTGAAATCCTGGAGGGACTGAGAAAAAATTAAAATAAAATATAAATAGACAAAAATAATAGACCAGATAATGGACCCCTAAATGGTCATCAGACCTAGACTTAGACTTCTCTTTATTAATCCTTTTGGGATGACTCCCGCAAGGAAATTGAAATTTCCAGCAGCAGTTTTCAGCAAAATACAGTATAGAGAGAAAGAAGACAGTATAAAGATAACAATAATAACAATAATAATAATAACAATAAAACCTTTGGCCTTAAAAAGACATTCACCATAAATAGATAAATTACATATGGATTACATTTTTTACAATCCCTGATGTTTAAACTATATATTATAGAGGTCCCTCATCCTTTTTCTTTTCAAGCACCTGCTAACTGTCAAGTTTAGTTTTTGTGACACATTCATAAACAAAGTCTGATGAAAAATAATTTCTAGCGAGCTATTCTGACAATGGAATTTTACCTGAGGTATTTTGTAGGGGTGGGAAAATAATTAATTCTTAGCTGCATTGTGAGTCTAGAATGTAGAAGTTAATAATCAATTTATAAACAAAAAAATAAAGTTGCTGTCTCCAAACAAGTGCAAATCACAAAACAGAGTGACTGAAAGAGGATGAGATAATGGACAACAACTTAGAGTTTAGGCAAGAGTGCAGAAAAAAAAACACATGAAAATTGCCATTATTTTTATTTTGTATATATACACATAATGTAATAAGACATACATAAAATAATTAGGCAAAACACATATAGGCTGTTCATGTTTCATGTTCTAAGAAGCCAATTCTCCACCTTTAAACATGACTGAGCCTCTGACATGGAAGATTACTGAGAGAGAAGGTGACTTTCACAAGCACGTTTAAGGCTTAAGCATGGAATGACTACAAAATAAAAACCCCTGTAGACAAATCATTTTATGAAAACTTGTGTGTAACAAATATATGTCAGAATCTAAGCTTTGTCAAGCTGTTTGGTCCAGGAAGTGATTAGCAAACTGAGTAGCAAACTCAGATTTAAATGTGTATTTTTAAAAATCACGCATCGAGATGCATCGAAAATGGTGTTTAGAATTGAATCGTTGGCTTCTGAATCGGAATCAAATCGAGGTGTGAATCGATTCCCACCCCTAGTGTTTTGTCTGTTGGCCTTTTACAAAGCAGTTAATCTGATGTCCTATGAAGTATAGGATTGCGGCCAGTAGAGGCTGCCAGTCTACCTGATATTTTGCATGTCAGTTTGTCCCACAGTAAGCAGGCCATCTTTCTCTACCCCAAACAGACAAGACCTACTCCGACGGCGACTTGCAGGGCTCATCATCGGACAGCGAGGATGAACTGATGGGTCAGTATCAGGAAGCAGTCAGCCGCTCCCAAGGCCTCCGGGGAGGAGCCAAGGCAGCCGCTAATACCAAACACGCAGGAGGTTTCTGCTGGGAGAGCCGGCAGAAGTACAGCCCTCTGACTGCTGAGTATAACGGCTACAGCAGTGAAGCCTCGGCTGATGACGGTAAGCTGTCTGCCTGTGAATTGAATCAGTAAACTAGTTGTTCCCCATGTATTATTCATATATAGAGATGATATAGTTTTATGGTTATTGCATTCGTTGTCACCATGACCATATATATACAGATACAGTATATGTATTAATACAGATATGCACCCCCTTATTAAGCTTGAGTCAATTGCACAGGTGCTTCTGCACCTCCAAACCAACAAACGCAAACGCACCACACACACAGACAATGTACATACGGATACACACTGGATGATTCAGTTAAGCCAGAGAGGTGATCAAAGCGATGCTCCCGTTAAGCACACTCTCCGTGGGAGGGTTGTGAAACAGTCAACTGTCTTTTTTTTTTTTCTTTATGCATCTCTGTTTCCCATCTGCCCAACTCACCATCACAGGGCGTTTACTGTGATGAACGGAAGGCAGGCTTTTTCCTTTATTTCAGCATAGACAGAGTCCCAGGAGAACACCGGCATTAACCTATTTGGATCAGTCTTTTATTTGACATACACACTTCATTTGCACCCTGAATGTGAATAACTCATTTAGGCTGGGTAACACCCTTGACATCATATAATATACTGCATTCATTATTGTTATATCGGATTCATGTGTTCAGAAGGAATAGTGCTACAATGAACGAAGCCTGAAAAAATAAATGTATATAATGTAATATTTCCAATTAAGTAGGCCATTTAAAGTAATAGTTACACATTTTGTAAAATACGATTATTCACTTGATCGCCGAGCGTTAGATAAGACAATCTATACCACTCTCGTGTGTACACTAAATACGAAGCTACAGCCAGCAGCCGGTTAGCTTAGCTTAGCATAGACAGTTAGCCTGGCTCTGTCCTGGGGTTATATTTTTTGGCAGTGACTTCGACTTGTGAATTTTAAGCTTCAGTTTTTATATGTATAAACAAACAAGATATAACTTATATAAATTGTAAGCTTAATGAGATGCTGGTAGGCAAAACAAATTCTGTCAGATTGAGCCAGGCTAGCTGTTTCCAGTCTTTATATCAAGCTAAGATAACTGCTGGCTGTAGCTTTATAGTGACCGGACTTGACATGAAAGTAGTATCAATCTTATTGTCTAACCTTTGTCAAGATCATGAATAAGTGTGTCCTAAGATGTAGTACAATTTGTAGGAAGAAAGTAAATAAGCATTAATGGCCAAAAACTAGAAGAAAATGAAATGATAAAAGAGTCAATGAAAATAGTGACGAGAACTGTCAATGTAAATGTAAATGTTGTGGATTTTTTCACAAGATACACCTGATCCTTTTAAAAACATAGAGGTGTTGATAACCTGCAGTACTGTAGCAGAATGAAACATTGTAGTTTCATTTTGACACGTTCAAAGATGCAAGTCTGACCCGTTTGTGTTTGTCATTGTCAGACAGAAATCAGCCGTGTTTATGTCTGACATTTTTTCAAAGACAAAAACAATCTAATCCTCGCCAGGGTCTCAATTGGTGAATCATGCCTGAACCAGCTTTGTGTTATATAAGACAGTGGGTTCCAAGGCAGAGTGTCTGGCACAATCTACTTAGAGCATTGTTTGGATGTCTAGCTGAGGGATAGATAGCGCACGACACGCTTCTGACTCCATTAGCATAGAAGCACTGAACAAGGTTGTCGTTACGTGTTGAGAGATATGGTAACAGGTCGGCTGCTCATTAATTTCACATACTGTACAGAGATTTTCCGTGCATTTTAGTCGCATGCACAGAAATTCCTGGAGATGATTGCTCTTTTTGTAACACATTTTCCGTTTAAGCAGACATGCTCTTCTGATCAAAACCATAGCCAAATTGGATTTCTGTCTCACAGCCACTGTGATTCTCCATTTTGAGACTTACAGAACATGAGCTAATCAGGGATTCTTGTCAAGTGGCTCTCTAACAAGAGTGAGAACATGCAATCTTTAACGCACTACTGATTAGTTGTTGTAAATTCAAAGCCAAATTTAGGTTATTCTCCACTAGCTTTGTGCAAGTTGCCTGCAAATTATTCATAATGTACTGTTCAGTTTATCAACTGTAAATAAACCTTCTGTCAAATTAATCTTTAAACGATATAGAACGGGGGTTCCCAAACGTTTCTAATTGGGACCCTTCAAAACAAAGACAAAGAACACGTTCTACTCAGACTCAGATTATTTTCTCAGCTATGTTTATAAATGTCTAAATAGTGAAAATGTCCATTAGGAAGAATTGATATTGTTGTTAAGTTTGTCTAAGACTCAAGACACAAGATATTGAGTTTACTATCATACTGTGACTATGACATGCTGAATGTCTGCTGAAACTATGGAATGTTTAGCTTGGATGTTTAGCTTGGCTTAAAAAAGAATGAAATGATTAATTCTGATGATTGACTAATTGATTAATTGAGGAATCATTTAACTTAACTTTCAACCCCATATCCACTAGTTGACTTGAGACCAGTTTAATCAAAGACTCAAGTTATTTACAAGGACAAAAGAAAGACTAGAAGGACATCTATAATATTAAACTTTACGTTTTGTTGCATTAATATGCTTTCTTTTTCCACTGGCTTAGAAGATTGACCTCCTGAATTTTTCCTCACAGTAATGGGGTCATGTTTGTAAAGACATTTGCAATATTTCTTCTTAAGTTAAGGAGGGGGGGTCTTTTGAGAAAATATGAGTAGATAATAATCAGGCAGCAATACTGTAATTTTTCTTTTACTGAATGTCGAAGAAGCAGTTCACACTGGATTCAAGACATTTGTGTTACCACTGACTTGTTTTCTGGAGCAGTAAGATTATGTAGTCGGTGTTCCTTATAAGAGAGAGAGAGAGAGAGAGAGAGAGAGAGAGAGAGAGAGAGAGAGATTTGAGTCATGTGTGCCCGACAGCAATAATTAGAAATGTACTTGGTTTATTTATACAACACTATTTTAACTATGAACGTCTTGTTTTTTGTTTTAGTGTGAGTCAAATATGGTTTGAAGGATTATATATTATTCATTTCTGTAAAATAAAAGGAGAGGACTTAAAGAACATATATATATATATATATATATATATGTATATATATATATATATATATATATATATATATATATATATATATATATATATGGAGTGGAATCTAGACATTATTTGCAGTTTCTATCAACTTTGTATGGATCATCAGATGTGGAGCGAGAACTTCATCAATGGCTGCACTTTAGTTGAAAGAACTGTAGTTTTGATATTTTCCTCCAAGCTTTAATGGCTGTGGTTTTCTCTCCCACTAACCCATCATAGATCAGTCTCGGAACCCATCGGCTATCTGTCCGACAACCAGTCCAATTTAGCCTCTTGGGGCAACGGCTAATATTTATGGGGTTCTGGTCTGGCCAGCGGATATACGGATATCCAGTCCAAGACTTTCTCTTCCGTGTGTCGGTCATTGTTTATAGTATAATTAGTGACTTTTTTTAAGATTTTCCCCTTTATTTTAGAGTGACAGTGGAAAAACAGGAAAGGTGGGAGAGAGATGGGTGATGACATGCAGCAAAGGCCCGCAAGTCGGATTCAAACCCGGGCTACTGCAAAGGCCTCAGCCTACATGGGGCGCATGCTCTTACTGGGTGAGCTAGAGGTCGCCCCGTCTAATTAGTAACTTGAGGACACAAGAATGGATTTGGAGTTGAGAGAATGTCTCTAGAAATAGATGTCTGTATAACTGCAGATAAATAAATTGAAAAAGCAAAAAAAAGCTCATTTGTCGTCTGACAATAGCCAATGGGTCCCAAGATTGCATTTCAGCCATAGGTATCATTTACACTGGGGACGCTCGGGACATGTCGCTGCACTTTTATAAATGGTCGTTTTTGTCCCCATCACTTTTTAACAGCAAATTTGTAAAAATGTTTTGAAAAATGAAATACAGAAAACACAAATGTGTAGAAATGGCAGAAAGTTTTGAACACAAGCAGGCATCTCGTTTGAACACCTAGGAGCTATTAGAGTCCGGGGGTTTATGAATCAAAATGCAGTTATTTGTCATTGATCTAAACATTGCATTTAAAGAGGCTACATATTCTGCATTTATACGCAGGTATCTGTTATAGCAATTAATCATGGACAAGCAATGATGCTTGTCCATGCAGTGACCTCACCAGTCCTGACATCAGTCACTCTTTTCTTCCAAAAGTAGTAGACATAAGTAGTTATAGCATTATATAACTGAGAGAGTACACCTTATTTCAAACAAGCTGTTGTAAAAGATTGGAGGCGTCTGTGGTATTTTCTCTCGGCTGCCACTGTTGGGTGTATTTGTCTGTGAGTATGGAGAGCTTTATCCTCAGGACATATGTATTATACATGAGTAGGATTGTGCAGATGCTGCAGAATCAGGCATTGCGGGAGCCCCGATGGCAACGCGCACCATTCCAAAATAGGAAGTAAGCAGTAAGAAAAAAATAATCTGAGGTTTGTCTGGACCAACTTCTGTCCTCTTCTCTGAAGTTACCTTGCATTCATGACCCCTTGATGAGGACATTGTTGCTAATGAACACGTCACTTATTTCAAGAATTATTTCAGTGTCGGTGAAATTATTTAATCAAACTTAATCATAAAAAATTAAGTGCCTTACCTTGATTATAGTCTATATTGACATTCATTCATTCATTTCCAAGATTGTTCAGCAGTCGCCGGAAATTCTAACGGTCACCTTCTGCTTTCTTTGTGTTGTCATTTTAAACTCTTGTGGGTTTATGAGGACTATGGTTAACTGCTCCTCAGATCTCTGCAGGTTAATTGAGACAGCTAGCTAGACCATCGGTCCAATCGGAATTTTCTGTTGCACGACTAAAACAACCTTTGAACATACACATTCCACCAAAACAAGTTCCTTCCCGAGGCTATTTTGTTGCGGCGCCGTTGCTCCGTCCGGCGACTAGCACCATCCAAGACATTTGTGATTAGTTTAAGGAAATGCCAATAAACCAGAGCATGTTTTTCTCCAATACCAGAATGCTGTGTGGACTAGCCAGACCCTCCTTTACAGCGCTATGGAGGTAGGTCTGGCAATGCGAGACTACCTTCATTATAGCATGTAAACCTTGTTTTCATTATGAGTTGTTGACTTTGTCTAATAAGCTGCTTTAGGTGACAAATGATAGAAAACATGGCTCTCTGGTTGGAAGGATTTACCAGCTAACAATCAGTCCAGTAGCACTG
Organism: Etheostoma perlongum; assembly: GCA_026937815.1. NCBI lineage: Eukaryota > Metazoa > Chordata > Actinopteri > Perciformes > Percidae > Etheostoma > Etheostoma perlongum. Next base: position 7,781,102 of record CM049390.1, on the reverse strand, counting down.
TAGATGGAGAAATACAGGTATGAGGTATAAGATATCAGTGGTACTCCAAAGCGTCATGAACAAATCTGAGAGGAATAGTTTTCCTTATTGGCTTATTGGGAAATACACTAATTTGCTTTCTTCACAAGATTTGAATGAGATCCTTGTAGCCATAGAAAGGACAATGAAGTGTTGCTCCGCTCATTTGTCACCTAAGATATTTAGGTTATACCTGAGTGTCACAGTCAAGATTCACAAAGCAGAAACTGTTTCCCCACTTACAGAAGTACAAGAAGGAAAAACAAGGTGACTGCCAGTACAGAGGGGATGAAACTCTGTGAAGAAGTGGGTTAGACAAGAGGAGGAATGGTAACCATCCCAATTAGCGGGCTGGAGAAAAGAGTAGTGCTTTTACACAGCAGCTTCCATCATATCAACCGCCCCCGGCTCAGCAGGAAAAGAGCTACTCAAAATGGATTTGCTCCTTTTATCAAGCCCTCCATGACACTTAGTTGAGACTCCTTTGCCTCCATCTTGCCACAGTTTGAGGTGGCGTCTCACTGACATTATTAAGAGTGAAAGTTTCATGATTTGGAGAAGATTTCGTCGTCAGTGTTATGGAGACAAATTTATTTTCTTGTTCATCTTTTGTTTTCTTTCTTTTTTTTTGCAAGAGACTGGGCGGAGTACAAAGCACTCTTCACCAGTGTCCCTATGGGAGTATTAGCATCAGCTGCTCAATTTTTGTTAATCCAAGTTGGACAAGGGAGGCAGATTTGAGAATACAGTGACAACACTATTCAAGGTTCTTTATAAGTGGCACAGAGACTCTCAGTATAGCCTTATTCTAGGCCTTCCAGGCAAACTGAATCATTTAGAAAGGTGAGAGGCATGAAATCTGTGGCAGATTAAGAAGTATTCAGTGCAATCCTTTAATGGTGCACATCTGGTGTTTTATTTAAGATGTGTATTCAAAAGATTCCTCTCACAGAGCACATAATGCTCACAAGGATGGGCCGAATGAGCTCTAGAGTGAGAAGGAAATACATGATAAATTGCAAATAACAATGCTTAAAAATTACATGAACAATACACATTATAACAGAATATAAGAACCCAAACTATACTATAAGATTTACTGAGATGCAGCTACAGATTAAACATTTACTTTAAATTCAGTTAATATAAAATAAAATGGCAAGGCTATGCAGAAGTGCATATGCATTAATGACTGTGTAAGCCTTAAGTAATCTAGTGTTAAATCTGTAAAGTCATTACAGCATGGGTAAACATTCTCTCTCCACCGTGTCTCATGTTATCTGGAATTGTTGTTATAAATGGATTAAGTTATTTAAGAGTGTGACTCAGTCTGCTTCTAAATAAAAACAAAACCAACACTTATCACAACATGTTTTTTAATAATCATCTTCCCTATATCCCAAATCCAATAATGATGCTTTTAGCTGCAATGCTGCACAGATCTGAAACACATTTCTAGAAGTCTTACTTTAACATGTTCCACCTTTAAATTACATCAAAAATATGTGTTTCCTGTTGGGTTTACTTCAAATTCAAGGTATCTTTAGATCTTTTTGTTGTTGTTGCTTTTCCTCAACGTGTTTTTCTTTTGTATTTTTCAATCAATCAATTCAATCATTTTTTTATTTGTCACATGAAGTCATAAGAGGTACAATTCTAGTGAAATGTAATGCCATCAGCTCCTTAAACGTATGCATGATTCATCATAAGGCAGAATGTGGCTGCCAGATCGGCACATAGAAAAGGAGCCACGGGTTGAATGGCACCGACACTCAGGATCTAGCCAAGTCTCAGCAAAAGGACACCACAGCTCCCGACATCCCCGCTAGAAACCAGCGCAGTCGTGGAGGCCACCTAGCTCACCATCCGAAGCCATCTCCACCTTTTTCTCTGTCTTTATTCTGATGTTTACATTTCTCTATCCTGATCTCTATCCAGAGATGTTCTTGCTAGCTTGAGCTCATCTTCTCCATCTTTTCCTTGGTGTTTACTCTGTTTACATTTGAAAACTTGACCATCCATGTCTTATGTAAAGCACTCTGAATTATCTGAAGTATAAAATATGCTATATAAATCAAATTGTATTGCATTGCCTACAGTGATTGCTGCAGTTGTGGTGTCTACTGTACAGTAATGCCAGCAGCTCTGTTGAATGAAAAGTTGATCTTTATATATTGAAATAAAAGTATTAGAGTTATATATTAACCTGTACATCCGACCGACGTTGCCATCGCTACACCACTGCTGCTGGCATTGCTAAAAAGAACCAAAAAAAAAAAAAAGAATAAAAAGAGCAAGAACCACTTTGTCCATATCATTCAAATAAAAATTCGGCATCATATGATACATAATATGCACATTATTGTGATCTTTTCCCTTGTGACTTCTCTCCAACCAGCCAACTGCATCCAGAGGATGAGACGAACGCCTCCGCTGGATGAGCTTCAGCCACCCCCTTACCAGGATGAGAACGGCTCTCCAAGGATGTCCTGTACGCTGTCAGACCTGGGAGACGCCAAGTGTGATCTGTCCTATACCAGCGGCAGTCCCCACCTGTCCTTTGGAAAATGCCCCAGTGAGTGCAGCGATGGCCCTGAGACTGAGCGTTACCTCAACAAAGGCTACGAGGAGGATGTACCGAGTGACAGTACAGCTGTCCTCAGCCCAGAGGTAAATGCCAGTGATCAAAGATATGACTGGAAATGTATATTGTGGTTTTTATTGCAAATTGAACAATCCTTGGTTTCTTCAGGACATGTCAGCCCGTGGATCCTCAGCTCAGCTCCCTAAAGGTTATGAACCAGATCCAGTGGCAAAATATGGCACTCTGGACGTGGTGTTTGACTACGACTCAGAGGATCAGCAACTGGCAGTCACCATCACAGCAGTATCAGATCTTCCTGCTTTAAAACGCACAGGCAACATCTCCTGGCAGGTCCACCTGGTGTTGCTGCCCACCAAGAAGCAGAGAGCCAAGACAGGAATCCAGAGAGGTCCTTGCCCAATCTTCACCGAGACCTTCCGCTTTAGCCAGGTGGAGTCAGAGATGATCAGCAATTACGCCATTCGATTGCGCCTTTATAGTATGCGACGGATGAAGAAGGAGAAGGTGCTAGGGGAAAAGGTGTTCTACCTCACCAAGCTCAACCTTCAGGGCAAAATGTCTGTGCCGGTCATATTAGACCCATGCTGTGCTCTCCCGGTAAGTAGGATCAAAGCAGGTGTTGGCTTTTAAGCTCTCTCTCAACGCTTCACTAATTGCTCCTCTATGTTGATCGTTCTTTCATGTTTTGGATAACATTTTATTTAGAATGGGGTGATATTTTGCAGCTCGAGAGAATGTAAACATCCAACCAGCTATAATTTGCCTTGTTAGTTTAATGTGTCTGAGGGATAGATGGTGGTGTGACACTGCCTCCATTTCATCAGGAAATAGTCAAATCTATTTAGTTGTGGTGGTTTGTTTTTTCCTTTTCCTAGAATTTAAAATCTTGCATCAGTTTAACTGAAATTTGGATAACAAAGAGTAAAAGCAGCGGGGAAAAAGCAGCTCAGGCATATCTCAAACCACAAGTGTCTGTTAACATATTCAACGGGTAATTTGTCATATACACGTTTACTTGCTTTTAGCTTTTATTGTTACTTACGTTGTTTTTTGTGATTTGGCAAAAGAGAAACATATAGTGCTGGAAAATATGTAAACATTGACAAGGAAATGCATCTTTTTCAACACTAACTATGGGCGGGTCTTAACGATCAGTAGATTGCCAGATTCCTAGCTAAGCAGTGTCATCAGCATTGTAATGCATTTGTACACTGGGTTTTTGTGAATGCTGTTGATAGTGTTAAGAAAATGGTAATGGTAATAGGAACTGAAACACATTCTCAATATTGCGCTGGATATGGGGAGCATTGACTGTGATTTTATACCAGTGAACAATCCTCTAAATGTCTGCAAATATTTTCAGGGTGGTGAATCCCAAGTCAGCCTCTCAGATATGACATGCAGTGAAAGCGCCTCATCATTCCAGTCAGTCAGTCAGACTTCCACACCAGAGATCCTCGTGGGCCTGGTGTACAACGCCACGACAGGACGTCTCTCAGTGGAGATCATCAAAGGCATCCATTTTAAAAACCTGTCTGCCAACAAGCCACCCAGTAAGTACTCTAAAACGTTTATTTGAGTCATTGCCAAAGACCAGTGAAGAGTGTAAACAATTTTCTCAAGCTGTTTCAGATGGGAAAAAAGGACAAGTTGAGCTTTGCATCATGCTTCCACAGCAAATATCACAACCAATTAAATTGTTTTTCTACACCTAATTTAATTTATAGTTTTTACAAATTAGCTATTCATACATGCCACCAACTTGTTTTTTGTGTCAGCCTTTAAAGTTATATATTGTCAGTCTACAATTCATTCATTCATTTTACATACTGTAAGTATATATTGTAAACGGCACTTGCACACTTACAGAAAACAAGGAGCTTGAATCATTTTTGGAAAAATATGTGATTAAAACTGACGTAAAGTGACTTTGTTAAACATATATGAAAGAAAATGCTATTTGCTTTCAACTGTCCAACTAAGACTGAGACAGAGAGAAATGGCTTGAAACGTCTCCAAATGAGACATAGTCTGATCTATCCATTTTAGTTGCATTACCTCCTTTTCAGTTGTCCTATGGTTTGATCCCTGGTTTCCCACATTTACTGCTCAGTTTTCTGCAAGTTCAAACAAAAACTGCCTCTTGTTGAACTTTGTGGGGTGTTGTTTACCTTTTGACCCTGTTTCTCTTTCCTTACACCTTCTGTTATGTCTGCACCTGAAATTCTCTCACCCTACTACCTTTATGACATCTTGGTCCGTTGTTTTTTCTTACTGCTGTCCAACCCTTGTTGTCAGATGGGCTGTTCTGTTGTCTAAAACACTTGATAGGTGGACAGGTTTATATTATCAGAGGTGAGTCTCTGTCCCTGCCGCAAAGTGAGGTGCGATCGATGTTGAACTATGGATTTATTCATACTATCTTCATGGATGCAGTCAATCAAACAGCATTTTTCATTTGTCAACATTTGAAATGTAACTTTTTTTTAAAGCTTTTCTATCTATTTTATTTACTTATGTGGTTTCCATAATATCTGTAAAGTTTTTCCGCAAGTAAAAATTGTAACAAAAAAGAAAGAATAATGTATCAGAAAACAGAAAAATGTGACAACCAAGAAAAGTACAAGCAAAATAGCTACTGCTAAAAGTGTGTGACTGTAACTGTCAGGACGGATTATTATTTATATATATATATATATATATATATATATATATATATATACCTGACACTTTTACACTTGCCTTTTTTTGTATTGATTAAACGAATGAGAAATAACATGTTAATCAGTGCGGTTCAGAGTTGCTGGTAGGCAGATAGGAAATTACACAGACAGTCAGGCTTGCTGTTACACCCTGTTTGCAGTCTTTATGCTAAGCTAAGCTCATGGTCTCCTTTATGTAGCTTCATATTTAGCACACAGGCATGAGAATCTATCAATATGCTCATCTAACTCTTGGCAAAAAGTGAATACCCTTGTTTCCCAAAAATATAAAATCATGAAAACATTACTTGTAAAATCAGCAATAGAAACAATGGAATTACTTTTCATTGTTACTCCTTCACACCCTCTTCAAAATTCGAACACGTATCCATGAAGATAGCTGCTTGTTGTAAACCCAGTTCCCTTAATTTTTTCGAATGTGTACGTGTTTGTCTTATGCACAAGTCCTGTAACCACTCTCACTACCTGTGTTGTGTCTTGTGTTTGTGCAAGCGATGCCTGCAAGTCTTTTCGCTCAGAAGTAACACTTTTCATGCTAAGTCAAACCGGTTTGCTTGGTGACTGATGGCCAGTTAGAAGGAAATGCTATGCGTCATCCACTGCTGGCTTTATTCAAACAGTACACTTTGGCATGCTTTGGGTGACATTTTTCAGTTCTGCTTACAGCATATGAAACAGAAACATGAATTCTGTGAGAGTGTAGAGCATACATATTCATCTTACAGACACATACTGTACTGTCCTCCCATTTATTGCTGTGTTCCATTTATTTATTAATGTCTGTAACTAATGACTAGCTGCCAGATTTTAATATTGTTTCTGCTTCCCTCAATAGCATATCCACATACTGTATACAAATTGCATTTAGAAAATAGTCACATCTGGTAACACTGAAAAAAAGCTTTGTGCAAAATCCTTATGAAGGCCTTGATTGACTTTGTGTATCTTACAAAGTGGAAAGAGCATAGTGAAAGATGCGGAGCAATTTCAGAGCTCCTTTTCCATAATTTCAAAACAGTACCAAGCCGACAACTCAAGTTAATCATCAGTCGCAGCCCCTCTCATTCAGCAACAATACCAAAGAGCCATGCATCACCGCTACTGACCACTTAAGACATCCACAGCTCTACAGAGCCCATTCAGCAGCAGTCGAAAAAGAAATCAAGGCTATTTTTTTCACCGTGCTTTTATGTCAAAGAGAGCAACTGAATGTGTGATTTGAGGCAGTGAGCTAGGCGTTGGAAGGCAGCTGGCACTCGACAGTATGAAAGCCTCAGCAATTCATTCCTTATGCTCCCTCTTAGACAGGAACATAATACACAGCATTATTATTGAGTATGGTTGTAGACGAGGGGCGAAACACTCTCAAAGACCCATTGTGATTGCCAGTCTTGCCTCGTTTACTTTCAGCTGAATTTGTGGGTTCAGTTCAAATCGTGATTTATGCATGGAAATGAGGAGTATAAAAGAAAAACTGTGAATGGTGAATCGCTTGATAATGCTAGTGTTTTTCCTTTTCTCCTTACTTTCTCAGTTAAATGGGAATTATTGGGATTTTTTTTTAAATATGCTCTGATTTACAATAAAATAGAAGGGAAACAGCTGTATCATAACTGTTATGTACTAAAGGTAAATTCTTGAATACTGTTAATGTGAAACATGTCTAGAGATTATGTTTTCTGTTTGATTACAAGGATCTTGTGTTATAGTTTCATTTTTTTGTTATTTTTTTCTACATCAGTTTTGGAAAAGGCTCTTCATCCTCTTAAGCACAGGCAGACACATTACTAACTTTTTTGCAATCCATTTATATCTTTAATATTATCCCCTACTTCAGGTTAGACATACTGTACAGTAGTTGCCTAGCAACAAGACAGAAGTAACGCTCCTTGCGCCCTTTGAATTCTCGCTCTGTTATCAGGAACACTCACTGCTGCGTTTTGTGTTTGATCAGGAGAAAACCGCATCCTATGTGCTCATGATCTTATACATCAACGGCAGTGACATTGTAGCAGGAACAAACGTTTTTGGGGAAAATGGGTCATAATCTGCTGCAGAGGAAACACAGCTTCAGATGGTAGTTGGTTTAATTCAAAGAGAATTCACTGTAGAAACATAAGGATTTTGCACAAATGATCCAGGACTCAAGTTGGATGCCATACATTTAAAAATATGTCTAAATGTTTACATCATTTCCCTTTTAATTGTCTACTCTGCCTGTTTCCTGGCCAGATACATATGTTAAGCTGACCTTACTGAACTCCATGGGCCACGAGATGTCCAAGTGTAAGACATCCATCTGTCGAGGTCAACCCAACCCAACCTACAAAGAAACGTTTGTCTTCCAGGTAGCACTTTTCCAGCTATCAGACGTCACGCTTATTCTTTCCGTCTACAATAAGCGCAGCATGAAGCGTAAGGAGATGATTGGCTGGATTTCGCTCGGCCTCAACAGCTCTGGAGAGGAGGAGCTCACCCACTGGACTCAGATGAAAGAGTCTAAAGGACAGCAGGTTTGCCGCTGGCACAGTTTGTTGGAGTCCTAACAGCAAGAAAACATAAAGTGAAGAGAGTGCGTGAGGATAACTGCACAGAGCAGTTGTCATCCCAGACAAGTGAGAAAGGGAGTTCAGCTGGGCAGACTGATTTCATGAAATGGCGTATGTATGACATGCCAATTCGTATGCCATTATTGGTGTGTTATCAAGACGCATACTCGATTTTTAACATTACCTCCATTGACTTTCATTATCTTGTGATAGCGTGTGAATTTACGCCGTAGCAAGTAGTATAAAAAGGCAAAAATCCGCATTGGGAGGTTGGACAGGGTGGTGGATGGGTAAAACACAGAACTTTTACCTAGGAAACTGTGGATTGTGTCCCGTATGTCACGGTTCCTAAACTCAACCGTCGCTTTCTCGCGGAGTGGCGTGTAGACATACATGTGGCTAGCTCAAAATGCGTACAGATAACACTCCACTTGGCCTAAGAAAAATGGCGTGTATGTTTACGCAAAGTCATGATGTCATGTTGAGCTGGGATAGAGGAATGTGACAGACGTCCAGGAAACCAGAGTCAGTGGGAATGAAGGAAAAGACAGAACAACATGCATCTGCACTCAGTTGTTTCAGCTTGGCACAGCATATTAATCATTTTTATGGCATTGTTTGTAAAATCACCATTGATTAGTTGTATGGCTAGTAATGGGATGTCATTTATTTTCAAGGATTGCCTTGTAATGACCTTCACATTTCTGTAGATGGCTCTCTGTTTTTGTCGGTTGAACTAGTTGAGCTGGGACCTGTTCCAAGTTCTGGGCAATGTTATTGAGTAAATTATTGTCTTCCACACCTACAGCTCAAACAACTGACATCAGGTTTATTCTAAATCTTATCCGAAAGGTTTAAAACATGAAACATGACCCCTCTCTTTGTTTTTCTGCCTGTATACAACAAGTTGTTGTCATGTATTTAAGGGTTGACCAAAAATAGTTCACAATTTCAAAGCCAGAACATGGATGTGCACGGCCACTTTTCAAATCAGTAGTAGGTAGTTATTTTCAAATTATAGGGACAATCTTTCTACAGTGTGGTGAACACAAAATCTTCTACTAAAGTTAGAACAGTTTTGTTTATTTTACATGAGAGATTTTTATATTTGTGTTTGTCATGCTTGTTTTACCTCACTAGTCTGAAGTGGGCGTAGCGTGGTTGGAAAAAGGTGATGCTGTCATGTGTTACCATGCACTGGCGTACAGAAACACGGCCGACGATCGTTCAAATGTATAAATGGTTAAAAACTTTTCCGAAATATAGAAAATTCATATATGCATGTAATATATTTTGCCAATGTCCCCAATGTGCTGTCAAATTAAGGTTGTAGTCATCCATTGGTTTCAACAGAGTAACTTAAATTAGTTTAAAAAGTTGTGTGCTATTGCCAGTAACAAGTAAACCAATTCAAGTCAAGTAGGCCGATGTTTTGAGTTCTTGTAAAAACTGTAGTGAGGAAAGTAATGTGTGATTGAAGCGCTTTGGGGTGTCCTTTGTTTTTGTGTCCTCCATGTTTTCACACACCTGATGCTCTAGGCTACGCCCAACAGTTGGTGCCAATAATGCAACAAGCTGTTATACCAAATGCCAACAAACAGAAAAGAAGAACACGCATCCCGACCATGTGAAAGCTAACGGAAAAACAACATAATCACCCAGGTGGCATGAACAGACCATAAATCATTTGTTGGAGTGTGTGCCATTGAGTTTGCTAATGTTACCAGTAACCACACCCACAGTTTTTGATTGGCTCAATAGAATATTAACAATTAATTAAAAAATAATTTCTTTTTCCAAACATTAACTTGCTATATTGAATATTCAATGTTATAGAGAAGTGCTTTAAAAAAACAGTTTTCAGGGGTTTTAAGCCATTTTTATGGTACATGAAACCAGTTTTGCTTTTTTAACCACGGCTAGCTAACTAATTATATAAACGTTCTTGTTATTTGAGTAAACAGGGCGGCGCCAGTGCCATGATCTGCCTGGGAGAAAACACCACCCCCAGTGTACTTTTCTACTTAGCTCTTGAGTTTGAATTTCTCCAGATGTCTGTTGTTTAAGCCAGAGGTGTGGCTACATGAAGAAGCTACTATCACTGCTCATGTTTTCAACAGTAGCTACAAACATGAACCACACCGCTTCTTCCATCTAGGGAAGACTTCAGAGAAACAAGTTTCATGAATTTAATATGGATACAATTTAGGGTAAATCACTATGTTGTTGATGAATGTTGCTGATTATTAGTTTGCCAAAGCTTAATTTGCCACATCCCAATGTGTCTACTTTAAATGTATTGCAATTACTTGTTGCATTCAAATATGCTGGACTCTGGGAATGGAAGCATGTTGAAAGATATTTGGAAGGTCAAGGAAGTGGTGGCTATTTTGGATTGGTTTCCAGAGAACTTATAAAGAATTAGTTTGGAAACTTGAGTTGAATTACACTTTTTCTGAATCTCAGTTAACACTGCCGAGGCTAAACCCCTCACCATTGTTTTGAGCCTAAACTTAGGTATATAAAACATCAACTAAATAATTTTATATAGGCAAATGTCAGGCAAATACAATTCTTGACATATAACCTGACCGTGGAAGTGTCATGATTGATGTTGAGATAAAGTTCAGTAGGGATCTCTGAGAAGAATTAAGCATTTCACATTGTTAGATATTTTTTTGAAAACACCAGTTTGTGAAAGAAATGACAGACTGAGATATGTTATATATAGAAATGTGTGGTAGTTACTGTGGTGGTTGTGTGATCTTGAGTTTCCATGCACTATTAAAAAGTCACACAGAATGTCAAAGGCATATTCAAAGACATTTTAAGACACTTTTTTATGGGTACCAAATAATTTGGTCACATAACAAAGCAGTGAAGATAACAAGTGAAAAGAAAATATACCTTTTAATCTCGTTTACCTGCTCTGGTGCTAATAAGTACTGTTGCTGCACGCACGGAATCCCTTGCCTTATGGTTTAGTCAGTTCATAAATTACTGTAAGTGGACCCAGTACAAGAACAAACACAGATACACCCTCAGAGCACACAGACCATAGTTACAGGAAGCACACACACAGCACCATTCAACCTCACTAAAGGGAATTCAAACTGTTTTCATAGGAGCCTCAGTGTGTATTGACAAACTTGCAGAATGTCTAAATGTAAATGGGTTGTACTAGATGTTTAGCTCTGGATACTATTTTACTTCATTTCACTTACAGACAACAGAAAATACATATACTCTTTACTGTGCCTGTGGTTGTGGTGAAAGCTGGTTTTGTGCAGTGTTTACCAAGTGGATGTGTTGTATGTGTGTGTGGTTGTGTGTGTTGACTGGAAAGGTACAGTTGGGGGTTGTGATAGTTGTTGTATTTTCTCGTTGGTTGTAACAATTTCTGAATTTATTTACACGTATTTAGAACGCAGTAATACACTTCTTGAATGTCTGCCATATACTTTATATACAGTACATTAAAGTGTTATTTATTTTTGTGTCAATGGGGAGGAAATTGTGTTTAGACAGTTAAATAGTGACTCACATATTAACCCACCCTGTGGGCAATGCTATTGTGGATTGCTATTGTTTATTCTATTCCTTTATTTTATGTTTAGAGGCGTTATGTCTTAGTAGCTCTGGTTCTCTTTACATCACATGCTCTAAAACCACAAAGGGTTATGATGGAAACCAGCAGAGCTCATCTTAAAATCAATCTGTCAAGACTTTTGATGCTTTTTAACAGTGTGAAACAGAAGCACAGCCTTTACAGCACAACAGTCAAACACACCATGTAAAAGATTGGCAGTTGCTCACTTGCACATGTAGAGATACATTATATCATTGGAATCCAAATTTCAATTCAATTGTATTTATAGTATCAATTAATAACAAGAGTTATCTTAAGACACTTTACAGATAGAATAGGTCAAAACCACACTCTACAATTTTAGTAATTTTGCCAAAAGTAAAAAACAAATAAAATAAATTCCACTCATGCAATATTTGTTTTATGATCAGCCTGGATCATTTGGTTTGACTTTAGTAAATTAATTCTTATGTCTTGCATTTAACTGCAAGCAGAATAAGGGGAGTGATCTTGTTAAATCAACAGAAGGTGTACAGGAATATAAATAATATGATCTTTCACACTGTTAGTGGGTGTCAGATGCTCCATAGTCAAGCCTATTATCAGTTAAGAAGTAGATTTCTGTGCATCCCTAAATGATGCACAATAGTGACAAAATGTTCTTCAACAACTCTTCACAGAAAAATTGTAAAATTTAGCCATGGAAGCAAAAACGGGCCAAAAGGATTTTAATCTTGCAAGCAACTGAATATGAAAAAAATGGTTAGAATGCACACTTGATTTTAAATATGTTTAAGGGTATGCAAATTCAGATGGAAAATTGTACCTAAATTAAAGTAAAACTACTTTCATGACATTTTCAGATCTAAAATTTTAAGTTGAGTAAAAACCACATAAACAACACATTAGTGTGCTAAAACTGGATAGGGGAAATTCAGAAACAAAAATAAAAACTGATAAGAACTCTGTCTTTGAATTTGTGAAAGTTTTGAAATTCAAACCACATACATTGAGATATATGGTTTTAGTTTAAGTTAATGGTATTAATAAAGTAGTATTTAAAATTCTACATTTAATATTCAGTAGTACTTTTCACAAAAAGGTATTCAGCTGCATTTAAAATTCATTTTATGGCCATCCTTTGCTCAAGGAGAAAGCAACACAAAGGCCGGGCTGAGCACTTCTCTGCTAATCTTTTACAAGATGTGTTCCACTAATAAGGTTTTTAAAACAATATGGCTATGCTTTGCAGTAAAGTTTCTTTCGCTATGATTTGCTTGACACATTTCCAAAAAATCCCCTGTTTAAATGCTGGTTTTAAGTTGTGTTTTTTTTCTTTCATTTAGTTTGGAAACTACCTATGCCACAGAGGGCATTGGTGCCTTACTGTTTTTCACTCAGCAACCTTGTGTCACAGTGTCTTAATGTACTTTTCTTCTGTACTTCAGGCTGAGTTTGGATTGTAAAATGTCTTACAAATTGATTTATGATAGACAGAATTTATATGTGATATTGTTTAAAAAAAGAAAAGACACACTTGTGTTGGAGCAGTTTGTTCTACCATATAACATCACATCTGTGTGTGTGTGTGTGTGTGTGTGTGTGTGTGTGTGTCTCATTTACCCTAAAGCAACTACACTAGTGTTAACATGAGCAAACATCCACTTTGTACTCTGTACACATTGTTGAACCCTTTCACACTGTAAAGTTTTAGGCTTTAGGTACATTTTGAATACAGTTCAAATACTAGTACAGTTACTTAAGTCTACAAAATGTTCATTTTTCCACAAAACAACCAACAGGTGGAGCAAGTATTGCATTTCTATGCTCATTTGGCAATGTTAAGCAAATTTGGTCTTCAACAATTTTATAAACAAAAACAAAATTCTTATTTGAAAGCAGATTATCTTAAGCTCTCATAGTGAGTGGTTTATTTCTACGGTTTTATATATATATAAAATATATATAACTGTATAATAAAGTATATGTATATATATATAAATATATGGCATGTCAATAGGGAGTACTTACGGGCAGTGTTTCCTCTTAGCTGATCATTGTGTGAGCTACATTTCATCACACAGACTAAATAAAGATCATATATTTCATGGCATACATTTTAGATGCACTCTGCAGACACTTTGCGGTGATGTACTGCAGGGCTGACGGAATTGACGCCCCTGCTTTGTGTGATCTTGGCACACACCTGAATCTTTTAGAGGCTTTAGCAAGGGCTGGTTGTAAAACAAAGTTAAAGAGAGAAAACCAGATCAGAGATATAAGGTTTTTACAATTAACTGTTCTCCAGCACATTCCACAGCTGAACACAGAACAAAGTGCCCTGGGGAGAAATGCTGGACAATAAGATTCAGTGACTGAGGGGAAATGCATGACAGATGAGAGGGGCTTGCTCCCTCCTCTCTCTTTGTCGGTCACATCCCTGCAGAGCAGCTCTCTAACACACAACCAATCTAAAAAAAAAGTGTTAGGTTGCCTTCATGTGCTATCGGAATTATGGAAATTACAAATTTCTTGCACAGGCGAAAAAAAATTTGGAATAATGTGACATTTAGGAGACTAAAGACAAATGACCAAAGTAAAATTTAAGGTAAATGAAAAGATTAATAGGCAAGTATGAGGTAAAATTGGATGTATGTATGTAGGTTCTATGTGAATTGCTGGGTTGATGACTGAGTAATATAAGTGAGCCTACAAACACACAAAATCAATCCACTAGTATCAATGAAACAATTACAGCTGAAGCGATTAGTCAATTTATTAGTCAATTTTGATTAGAGCTGCAATGAGTAGTCAATCTTTCGATTAGTAAATAGGAAGGTGGCAACTGTTTTGATAAAGTTAGATTACATGTCATTTAGCTGATGCTTTTTATCCAAAGCGACTTACAATTGCTCGATACTGTGTGTCACAGGTCACACGCCTATGGAACAACTATGTCATGTCAACATGTCTTGCTCAGGAACACATTGGTTGATGTACAGTATGGTAGTGGGAATTGAACCCAGATCTCCCACACCAAAGGGATGTGTCATATCCACTGCACCCTCACCACCCCATGTTAATGTATTAATAAAAAATGGCAAACATTGGATGATTCCAGGTTCTTGCTGCTCTTCACAGTCTTAGATTAGGTTGTAAATTGAATATGTTGGGGTTTTGGAATGAAGGTCAAACAAAAAAGCATATTTTTGAAGACCAGATTATTTATAATTTGTTTGATTAATCAAAAAATGATTTAATTAACTATAATTTAGAAAATAATGTTAGTTGGTGCTTGCAGCCCTTATTTGTGAACAATTCTGTAAGTGGTTGAATTGTGGTGGTAGTGGTGGTGAGATTTTTTAATCAACACTATAACACTATAATTTCCCATTTTATTGGGATCAATATCTATCTATCTATCTATCTATCTATCTATCTAAAAATCCCTGGTTCAAGCATTGGAATGGGGTGCTACTTATCTTGGTCATTAGTAAATTGATAATAAATTAAATATTTTATTTTGAATTGTTAATCGATAATTAAAAGAATCGTTAGGTGAAAAAAAAAATCAAAAGGATCATCAATGTATAAGCTGCAACAATAAGTCGTCAGTCCCTGACTATATTCACTTACACTCAAAGTGTGGGAAATTTCGAGCAGTACCTGAACTCCTCAGCAGTAGTTGACTGGAAGGGATGGAGCTACGACGTTGGTGTTGTTTTCTCCACCACATATTGGTATGAACTGTCGAACCAGCCGTAACGACGTGAGCTGCTCGGAAGCTTCTGCATGGGAAACCACCCTGAATGGAATACCACACCACCGAAATAACACAAGTCAACCTTTTAATTTCATTGAGGAAAAGAAAAACAACAGCTGTCTACATTTGCCCTCGAGGAAAGCGCGCGGGGATGCTTTGCGCTGGTACTGTGAAACGCGCGCGCTTAATGATAAGTATTTAGACAAGTCGCTAATTAACTAGTAATTACATAAGTGGTATTTAAACCGTAAATGTGGTTTGCGTGTCTGCTAGTCGGCTAAAATTAGAACAACGCGCTGCCAACGAAGGACAAGGTAGTCTTTATTCAGTAGGACATTTTTCATCAACGCACCTTGGATTTCTGTCGTTATCACAAAGCAAGTGTGGAGCCGAGGACGAGGTCCAAACAATTTAAAACAGGTAAGCTAACATTTAGTTAAATGTCTCAAAAATGTCTTCAGTTCGGCTTTAGCTAGTATTGAAAAGTAAAAGTAGGCTTTATAATGTTTTTGTTAAGTTATTCCTACACACTCTCTCAAATAGGTTATGACTTCAAATGTGTGTGTCTTTGTCTTCCATAATGTAATAATTATACAAACACAGCATCCCATTTGGACTCAAACTCAATTTTGGCAACTGCCGACACGACGTTACCTTGTTGACGCCCATGCCAGTCAATGAGGTTCCACCGAGAGGTAAACAGTAACTTATTGTTAAGTTAAGGTTATTTTGAAAACAAATAATTGCATACGAAAGCATTTTCAGAGTTCTGTTTAATTAAAAATTCCAAGCAAGCTAAGTGAACAATACGTTGTTGAGAAGTAGGCTACAGAAAAAAGCTCCCAAAAATGAAACATTTTGTTGAAGGTAAGTCTGTTGATTTAGCTAAATTGCTTTAGTCAATGCATGTTAATGTTCATTGAGCTTGATAGACCTGTTGTACAATGATTAGGTGTGAGACTGCAAGATAAATGAGAATCAGAGCTTTCAATAGCTCACTAGTATGACATGACAGAGTCCCTGGTCTAACATATTATGCAGACATAACCAGCCACCCTCCTGGCATCCATCCAGCCTCACTTCATTATTTTGTAGGGACCTCTCTTGGCTGCAAATCCTGAAGTGGCGGTTGCCTGTATTACTGCTGCCTTCTGAAAGGAAGCGGGTTTAGGCGATTTAGCTGAATTCTGAGCTTCTGTTCTAATTCCCTCCTTGATGTCATTTCTGCGCTTTCTTAGACTCTTCTTAGTCTTAGTGTCACAAGCATTGACTCACTCAGTGTGGACCATTAACACCCTGTTGGCCCCAGAGAGGATTTAAATTTAAACATTGACAGTGACTTATGGAGTTAGAGCAATACATATACCCCAACTCCCCTCTCTCTCTCCCTTTCTTTATGCCGTTTTGGTGAAAGAAAGGCTTTGTGCGCAGTGGGTTGGTAACAGGGTTGGATGCGCTTCACCTCCACTCACTGCCAAATACATCCGGGGTAACTTGCCAGGAATTCCACCTTTGCTATTTGTTTCCCTTGGAGGGAAAAGTGTGTTATGTGGAATATAGTGAGGCACGCAACTGGGGGGAACATCCAGCTCAGATTAAACTAACAGACCAGAGAAGAGGGGCTGTAACAAGAGGAAGCGCTCCAACTTGCAGCATGGTGGACGTGTTCCTGGCATCTAGTTTGGGCAAGTCCGATGCCAGATTCCTTCTCTTTGCTGCCTGCCAAAGCCCTCCGCCCCATCGTCTTCTTCAGAAGCCCTCGCTGCAATTCCCCTCTTCCAGTTCTGTCGCGGCGCTATCAATCATATCTTGCTCTCAGCAGACACTTCTGCTCATTAAGGATGTGAACCGGTAGGTAGCCTGCAGCCCCCCCTAGCCATTCATCTCTCTCAGCGGGGCGCAGATACTCACATCTGGAGCAGCATTTCAAAACATGGCTCATAGCAGACATGTAGTGTACACTGAAGGAGATTCAATGCATCTTTTAAACGCTACCTTTTAGCAGACGCGGTGCCAAGCATACCATTAACAGCACTTGAAGCGTGTTGTTCATGCACAAACCTGTAATGGTTTGTAATCCGCCTATAAGGCAGAAAAAGCAGATGTACAGCAGTACATATTACTGAACAAAGGATAGTTAGGTTACCACTGAAAGACAGAAATGCTAATGAAATGTCATTGGTGATTATAGTCAACAAGAAATAGGACGGCTTCACATCTCATTCCCTTTGTCCCTCTCTTTCTCTGCTCTGTTTTGTGTAAAAGGTCTCAGCCAAGACAAGTTGAGCAGCTTGTGTGTGTATGTGTGTATATGTGTGTGTGTGTGTGTGTGTGTGTGTGTGTGTGTGTGTGTGTGTGTGAGGACTGCAGGGTGTAGCCCCCAGACCTTTTTTTTCCCCTCAGGCATCGCTTCCCCATCATGAATACGCCTTTGTGCTCCAGAGAAACACACAACTAAAGGTGGACAACTTTAGAGGACGGTGTGATATGACATTTGTTTATAGCTGAGACATTAACCATGACTTCACCTTCACCAAAAATAACTGCATTTACAACATGAGGTCAAAAAAAAAAATTTTCCTCCCAAAGATACCTTTGAATACTTAACTCTGTGTGTCTGTAATGAATTTAGACCTGCATAAGAGCAAGATTTTGTTTAGATGAGACAGAATTAATATGTGTACAAACGCTGGTTCAAAATGCTTCACATTCCAGGTGTCAACGTTTATCACTTATCATAAGTGGTACCATATTTGTGGTGGATTTCAGACCCCTTTCCTTAGCTTTGAAAACAACCTTAGTTTGGTGGTTAGTTTTTTTTTTAATAAACACATACCGATGCACTTATCTGCCTTTAATGTGCTGCATATTCCTCTTGCAGTGACGTACCCACAGACCTCTGGCCCGTTAACCCTCACAGTCACAACAAGCCATCCCCAGATTATCCATAATGCAGCTCCGTACAGCTGCCCTGCCACAACACATGTGTCACCACTCTGCAAGAAAAGCGCTGGGCGAAACCCTGGGGGCCCTGAGCCCAGCTTAGTCACGCCACCGTGGTCAAGACGGCCCTCCACCAACTGCAAGCTGCTCTGATGACTCTTGACAGGCTGCAAGCTAGCACAAACACAATAAAAGATGCAACCAAAAGAAAATACCAAAATAACACAGCATAAGAGTGGAAGGGCAGAGGAGGATGCTTCTTGTTATTTTTGTCCAACATCAGGGTATCCTTAAGAAGTCTGGAAAAACCTTAATTTAGATACTAAAAGCTTGAATCCTGAAATGTTAACATCATTTGTAAAAAGGTTATTTTGGCTTTTGTGTATTGGAATTATTTACAAGTCCCATTCAGATTCACATACAGTATGACCTAACTGAATGCAGAAGTAAAGTGTGGACAGATTGTTCTGTATTAAGGAAGAGTAAATGTCATCAGCAAGTACCAATTAGAACTCCATACATGCCTTTATTGATTATGGGGCTAGGTGTGTATATGTTTTGTGTATAATAGGCCTTGCCCCATTTGGGACTGACTCATCCACGTCCTGTTCAAACAGGGCAGTAAATTACACCAAGTAATATCATGTGCACAAGGAGGCAAGTTTCCCATTTACTGAACCAGCCCCAGACTTGCAGCTTTGTTGACGTCCCATTGAAGCTGCTTTAGTCCCCCCCTTCTCACACTGAAGACATTCAGGCTGTTTAATTTTCTAAGAAGAGGGTTTACAAGTCTTATTTAAGGTTCACAAAACAACTACTGTACATTAGTGTCCTTAATCATACTGAAATTCCTACTCTATCTTATGTGACCTAATGTCACACATAAATATGTAGAGGAAGATCTCTCTGTGTAGCCATTGATCCGGTTGTTATCAAAAAGGCTGTCAGTGCATTAAGGCTTTTGTGAAATCTTAAAAATCATAGTTATCATGTTTTTGCATTGATTGATTTTTTTTAGCATGCCCCTGCAAAGCATCTTTTGGTGTTTCTGTCTAATTTGCCCAGCGTGGCAGTGTTTCTGTGTAACTGCAGTCCACTCTACTAGCAGGGGGCTAATTGCTTGCAATTTGACTGTCTCAATTTTGATTCATGGCGTACAGTGCCTTGTTGTTGCTACTCTGAAGAAGAACTTGATGTCATGACACCTATTATCTATTCTCCATCTGTTCTCTCCTCTTATGCCAGCACTTGCACGCTCTCCACCCCCACGCCAGCAGACATATTGATGGGATGTAGCTTCTCCATATTGAGAAGAAGTGGGCTGTATCTTGGCTTTAAGTTCTCAGTTACAGTATGATGATCAACATCAGATGATTTTGTTTTGTCATTCACTTTATTTGTCATAAGCATGCTTTCTGATTGCTATTTTATGGCTGCATCGTGTCAGGGTGTGCTCAGTGTAATATGGTATGGATTGCATATCTGCCTACAAAATAAATGCCCTTAACTCTTTTTTTAATTAAACTACCTTGCTATTTGTAGGGCAGAGTAGAGTATCGTTATAACATTTTCAATACCAGTACCGATACAAATACCGTGACTTCGATACGAGTTCCTCAACAATACTTTTTCCAAAACAATTTTCTAAAACAATTTTAACAAAAAGAAATAACAATATTACACATTATGGAACCAATCTTTTTATTTAATTTTAGCTCCTACTTTGTGAGCCTCATCTCTGTGCAGTCTATCCTGCATGCCTCAATGACGTGTAACGTTAGACAGCCAATCAGCAGTTTTATTAGATCTTGGTAGAAGCATGCTGCTTGCTTATTGGGTCACTGATGCTAATGAGATTTGCTCCTTAGATGTTGAAATTTGGTATTGAATGACGAGGCATTTTTCGATAAGCGATACTAAGGAGGTAATTCGGTCGGTGCCTAAAAACTATTGAATTCAGACAGGAAATTATTCGTGCAGCTTTTTTGATAATCAATTGTAGAATCTAGTAGCAAAAGTGCTAAAGAAAATCATCAAGAGATTAATTGATCCCAAATTATATTGTGGATGATCTCCCAAATTTCTTTATAGTTTGTGTAGCCAAATGGGTTTTTGTAAAGGTGTTATATTTTATTGGATTTCCAGTGAAATCATGCACAGCTGCTTCTAGATTTAATGTTTTTGCAGTCAGGTAGATGTAATACAAGAGAGAAGCGAGGATTTAAAAGGCTGAGCATCAAAGTGATGCAGGTGACCAGGTAGCACTATAAAGATGCAACAGGTACTTCACATGTGACAGATTTCAATGGCCCTGTCAAATCACATCACCATTCAGTCGCTGTGTGAGCAAAGGCAGCAGGCATCCAGCTAAAAAAGAAATGCAAGAGAGCAGGGAAGGCACTGCCAGTTCTCAAGTTCTCTGTCTCCCAGCGAGATTCAAAGTGCCTGCCTTGACATCACACAGCTCCAAGGAAGCTTGCTGTTGAAGCTCCTGTCAAGGCAAACACAGGCAGCTCTTACAGGGCTACGCCCACTTATCTTCTCACTGTGGAGATGTATTGCTTAGATTTGGTTCACCACACAAACTGTCACTACACACACGCAAACACACACCTGTCTGGGATGTGTACTGACATACACAAAAGCTGACACTCAAGAGCTGACATTGTCAAGAGTGACTTAGAAAAAGGATTTGTCTTACTTTGTACATGTGCGCATAACTTACTGAACGCCCACCCCAGTGCTTTATACATTTGTACCAAATAGTTTGAAGCTTCAAAAGCCTCATTCATAACATTAACATCCAAATTCTAAATCAGCATTAGAATGCTGCCCAGCTTTTTTTAAACCCTCTATTTCTTCACAGTTGCAAATAAAGATACAGCCCTACTGTCTCATCAATAAAATGAGCTCTAAGGCCCGGCACATGTTCAACATAAGCTACATTTATGCATTACTGTAAAACCATTTAATTGACTTCACATTGTCGTTAAGTCAAAGTTGATACACATATTAAGTCACCTATAGGATTAGAGAAGCTCTTCTTCAGAAGTTTAAATGAGCTGAGAAATCATCATCTGATTCTTTGCAAAGATGGTTTAGATTAGTGTGGTGAGTGCCTTTGTTTAGTGAGGTGCATGCCAAAACTTGTTTATTTTTATGTGGTCTGTTAGATAGAAAATATCACAAATAATCACAGTTATTCCTACTTTATATCTCAGTGTTCATCGTCATCATCGTACATCATTTTAGTGTATGTCCTTTTAATCATGTAATTTGTCATACTGAACAGTTGTGCTCTAGAGCCCGACTGATAAAGGATTTTTAAGGCCAATACCGATACCAATAATTTTTTGTTTTTTTAAAAATCAGATATTCCGATATATCTGCCAAAAAATCAAGAAAGGATATCAAAACTAATATATATATATATATATATATATCGGTCGGGGTCTATTGTGTTCCACCACTTCCTTTACAGAGAATCTGTAAAAATCAATGTGCATCAGCTTAACCAAGTCAAATGTTAAGATAGAGAATCAGGCAGAGAATTGTTAATTTTTGAGGGAAATGAGCTAAGTAGAAAAGAACATAAGTGAGGAAATTGCAGTCCGGTGGTTTGAAAATGTTCTGGTTTTTAACCAGATGACGAGTACTTATTCTTACAATGTGCTGCTAATTTTACTGCATCACAAAAGAGGAAAAATAATAAAATAATGTTTCCCTGAGACACATAATTGTGATTAATTATGGTGACAGAGATCTAAACATGAATGCATATTCAATGTGGGTATGCAGTATGTAAGTCTTTATTTACACTGGGTGTGTACTCATGTCATTTGTGGTAATAGAATATGACGGAGCAAAATCTTACCAATTATGTCTTCTGCAGAATTCCCTGTTGCACAATGTATCTGCCTGATTCTGTGCAGTTGTTAAGTCATGACACATTGCATGCCTGTGAGTGCTGTGAAGTCCCTCTCTGGCGGTCTGGGATCTATTTTGATGTGAGAACCACAAACATTAACTCTTTCACTGCTATATGTTCCCCTAAGGCTCGGAAACACTTGCCAAAACCTGACGGAAACTTGGCCAAAAGAATAGGGAGTACATAATTAAAACACACATACACACACACACACACAGAGTGATGCAGCATACGGTCTGTCAAACACATGCTGGATCGATTAGCATTTTTGAGGCCGCAGAAAAAAAAGAGAGAGAGCACAAAGTTTATTGGAGTCATGTTTCATACTCCTCCAGAATCATTGAGCAAATGAAATCTACCCCCACTTTTGGCCTAAATATCAGTTTTTCTTTGAATGTTTTTTATTAACATAGAGTCATGGCAAGTAACTGGAACCTCTAAACACTCCTCAAAAGCCACAACTGACAGAGTCAAGATAATGAGCAAATAAACTAAAAGGTACCCTTTATAGTCCTACACCATTTTATTTTCCAGATCAATTTTAAACACAGGTGGTGTTTTGCAGAGTGGAGGGTCATATAATACCCACATGGATACTGTAATATAAATACCAGCGACCAGAGACAGCACCACTTTCATCATAAAAACCCGTTGTGGATATTGCAAAGCAATTTTGGGCTACAAAACGAGAAGACAAGTTAGTTCCGACAGGAATACAGTGCTCACATTGAAGACATGCAACAAGGTGGTGTATGTGCATAACGTGAAAATGTCTTTGCTTAGTAAAACAGAAAACCTGAAAAATGTACAAAGTTGAACAATAAAGTGAACAGTCAGATTAATGTAGGCGTTGCTGAGCACACATAAAGGCTGATATTGGCTTATTGCACATATATTGTTACCATTGTATATGTCGGCCAATATAACAGCCATTGCAGTACAGACATGTCCGGTTTGAGGTAGTCTCGCATTGCCAGACCTATCTCCACAGCGTCTTGACAGTGCTAGAGTATAGCCTGGCGGTATTTCCGAGTATACTGTATCTGCAATAATGATATTCTTGATGATATAACAAAATACTGAACAATATTTTATTATTAATTTCAAGAACATACAATTGCAGCAAAATAAGTGTTATAGTTTTACTTATAAACATATACATTCTTTGGTTTGTAAACAACAGTAGCTCAAAGTAAGATTCAGATTCTGTATGAAATATACATTAAATTGTACAACATAGTACAACATTAACAGGCAACTACGTCAACAGGTTGGAATATTAGCATTATCAACAATTTGAATATCTTCGATATGAATACCTTCATAAATCATATGAAAATGATATCAGTATTATTGTGAACAACATAACATGACAGTAAGCCAGACTATGTTTGAGGTAAGTTAGAAACATTGACACTATAACATAGTTTGTCCACCATAGAGCTTAAACAACACCAGAATTTAATAGAAAATCTGCAATTAAAAGCTTCAAAATTGCCAAAGACATTGGATACTGTTCAACTGTGAATGACAAAAATAGCCTTGGTTGAGTACATATACACCTACTGTATGTGTGTGAAAATGCAGTGCCTTAGTTGACTTTCCTGCCAAAATAATTCAAGACACTACAAGCTGTGTGTGTGTGCATGTGTGTGTGTGTGTGTGTGTGTGTGTGTGTGTGTATCTCAGCGCTGGAGGGAGTGAGTCAATCACAGCAGCAGAAATCATCCCTGCGGGCGATCCGTCTCCACTCATGACAAGGCTCCTGAGGCACTTATCTTTCCTTCCTTGACTCATTCCATCCATCCATCCCTCAACCCTCCCTCTATCTCCATCTCTCCCCATTCTCTCCTCCTATTCTCTATCACTCTCTGTCTCCCTCCCACGGTTTGTCTTGTGCCCGGGCACTGCAATTAACTTCTCATCATCAAAGGGTACAATGAAAAAGAAGGCAAGTTAGAGAGTGGGGAAGCTATGAGAGAGGGAGGATGAGAGGGATAAACCCAGAAGGAGACTGAACAGAGGTTAGCAGTGTCTCACACACATAAACACACACTTACACATGCACGCTTGCAGGTTCTTTTTTTCTTTTTCCTCAAATACACACTCTGTTAAACACAATCACACACACGCAGCCTACATTCGCTCTCAATCACTCTCACATTCCTGCGAGATGCAGACAGAAAGGGAGAAAGAGAGTAATGATATCTCCCCCAAGGAGATTTTTTTCTCCTCATTCCTTGTTTTTATTTCTGAACCCCCATTTCTCCCTTGCTCTTTCACAGACACACACACACACTTGTTCACACTGTCTCCCCTCCTCCTCCTTGTCGTTGAAGAACAAGAAGTATCGCTGTACATGTAGGGAAGCTGCTCTGTCAGTATTCTCATTGTTTTGTTTTTTTCACCCCCCCCTGGTTCAGAGAGCTGTCGACTGTGACCGCTGTTGAAAGGATGTCAGCGAGAAAGAGAGAGGGAGGTTGAGACTGGAGGATGAAAGAGGTGATAAAGGAGGGAGGGGGATGTTGAGATGGAGGTCCCTAAAGAGGGCAGAGGGAGTGATGGCATGCTTGTTTCTTTGTGCCCAAGCAAAGGTAGCAACAGCAGCAGTGAGGCGAGGTGATGGAGAGGAAAATAGCTAAGGGTAAAAAAAGCAGCTCAGTGGGGAAATAAGAAGGGCTAAAGCTGCTAATTAACTATGGCACTAGCGCTCAGTAACAGTGACATAATTGGCCCTAGTTGGTGGTCCTTGGTAGGGGAGGCCTCATCAGTGGAATCTAGCTCATACAAGTATGGTTTATCTGTGACAACACGTCATGAAATGTGAATAATCAATATGGATTATGACTCAAACTGGAAAAGATGAGTTCCAGGCTTCAATGGTCAGAGAGAAGAAAACGTAATGTCTTTTAGCTGGATTCTCCCTCCAGCCCTTACATATGCATTAACATCAGAATATGTTGGTCAAAGTATACTGTGCAGTAATTTGTCTTTCCCCCCGCCGCCAAAAAAAGTAGAATTTTGTGATACAGTACTTGGCGCACACGTTTTGGATCTTCTGATACACATGGAGTGTACACATGGAGGAGTGAGACCAGCTCCTTCTTTTTACACACCAAAAGTTGATGCATGTCCCTCCGAGATCTCAACCACTCTGCACCGCGCCCTCCCACCAACCAGTAGAATGTGATCCCTCACCAGCTTCCCACCTGCAAACACTACCAATTGGTTACAGTAATTTTGGACATCAAAAATCTGGCCAAAATACTCCAAAATGAAAACGAGACAAACATACTAAATAAAATGTAATATTTGGGATCACAATTTATTTAGCTGAACATTTTTGTTCACAGACAATGTGAAGCTACAATAGCAAACTACAGTAGTGTAAAAGATGACCAAATGGACATGTTAAGTAAGCTATCTTTTGGCGTCCAGCAAAAAATGCAAAACTAATGACATTCCCATGAGCCTTGACTTGTTAGCATGATTGTAATTGCTTGAAGCATTGCCATTGTGAGCATGTTAGCATGCTGACATTAGCATTTAGCTCAACGCATAGCTGTGCCTCACAGAACCACTAACAAAGCTGTAGACTTTTATCTTGTGTCTCAATTCCGAAACTTCTCTTAGTACACTGCACATGTAATACACTGTGTACACATAGTACATGCATAGTATTAGTGCTTGAGTTACACAGAAGTTAGTGTTAAATAGCACACGGGCATCATGTACTAACTGTACCGGAAAGGACAATGTACGCAAATTTAGACACAGCATTAGTCTTGTTTCATTTTAAACCCTCCAAATGGCTTGCATGCATCTGCATCTCCATAACCCCCTCTGCCCAAAAATAATTTTATTTAAATGGCTACCTAGTTAACATGGCTACATACACATCATATAATTAAAAGTCAAACACAGTGGTAATAATCTATCGTGTGCATAATCTTATTGTGTGCAAGTTAAAGCCCTGTCTGCCCCATGTGTGTGCCTTAGCCTGCCACCCAACTGGCAATGCAACAAAACCTTTGGTTACAGGGGAAAGGTCAGTTGTTGGGGGCTGAAATTGTACTATACCACAATAGACTTTATATATATTGACATTGCAACATTTACTATATCGCCAACTGCTAGATGTCAATTGTTGAACCCCTCTTTGTGGGTAGTTTGTCTTGGGAGGCCCAACCTAGGGTCTTTTCATATGAGATGGAGCATAACATTGACAGATGGATTGGTGCAGCATTTAGACCTTGTACTGCACTGTGGATATTAAAGCATGCTTGCTGATCCTTTAGAAAACGTCAAATGTAATGCTTTCCTATGTAATCTATTACTCCCTGGGGCTGGTAGGTTTGGGAGGAGTATCATTGCCTAAGGTGGTCTTTCAGTGGCTCCAGGTGTGTCTGATTAGTCAGTTAAAAGCAAACACTAGAAAAGCATCACACAGAAATAAAACTGTTCATCCAAGCAAAGCAGGGAGCTTATTGAAGCGGACATTTTAATCAGTTACCCAACGGGTGAGCCTGAGATGGTGTTAACTCCATTTGGTTCTGTCAAGCTGGGTTGTGGGTGATGATATCTGTTCATGTGGGCAGGTAGAGGAGGGGCTGGAGAAGCTTTGAGAAGGAAAGGCGGTGACAAGGAGGTCTGGCTGCCGATGCCTGAAACAGCTGGCTTTGCATTCTGCATGAAGGGGAGGAGTCAACAGCAAGCCAAATGACAGCTATTCACTGTGATCAAAAGGACGATAGAGTTTCTCTCCTCTGATTCAAAAATTTGGGCTCTTAGGCCCCTCAGTGTCTTCACAGTAGGGCTCTGTTTTCAGATTGAAAACAGCTCAGTTGGCAGGCTAGTGCTACTCACTGCCATGTACTGTTCCCTCCTCATGTTTCTTCTCTATCTGCATCCCTTTCATTTAAAACATAAGGTGATATCACAATTTGTATTATTTGGAAACTAACAAAAATCTGGATGAAAATATAACCAAACTGTGCCTGTTTGATACATTTTGTCCAGTTGTTTACCTTGTGCACTGGACCTACTGGCATCGTGCACATCTCCGTTGCCTTATAGACAATAATGCTGTAACACAGATTTCCAGTGCGATTTGATGGATAGGATCTATTTCACCAAACAAGCATGTGTCAAACATCTCTATAACTCTCTAACAATTAATCAATAGGGAATTCATGGTGCGAGTTGGTGTCATCTCTCCATCTGCATTCCCACTTGTAACTGTACCACGCATATCAGAGTTGCCAGCCATCTGCCAGTTTTTTTGTGCTCACCATTATTGTCGATCAGATTCGTCATGCAGCTTGCGCAGAAGACACATAACACTGTTTGCCAGTATCATGCACAAACATCTTGTTAACATTTACCACATCATTGGGAAAGAAGATGCAGAATACTTGTTAGATTTATTGTTGTAATGTGAAAACTGGTACAGAGATAACAGATAATTGTCATTTAATAATCAAGGAGTATTTTTAGAATCACAACTTTCTATGGGTTTGACTAGCTTTGTTGTTTGTATAATCATACTGATTTTCATTCTGTTTTTTTCCAGACCTAAATCGGAGAGAGAGATGACCCTAGTTTTGTCCATGAATCCATTCCTGGACCCAGAGGGAGACCCTCCGCTCTCCACATACAAGCCTATATGGGAACCGGAGCGTTGCACTAAGACCTGCCTGTCGAACCCTGCCCCACCATGCAGCTCTAAAGAGAAATTTACACAAGGTTAAGACACTAAACACAGATGTTTCTTTATTCTTTCAGTCATTAATGTAAGCTGGATTTTATCCGATGGATAAGGTTTACCAAGGATTTTGCCCCACACACGATGGTCAGTAGTCCATGGTTTTCAGACCTGGCAATTAGACCCGTCTGCCCAATCCATCAGTATTTCTCTGTCATAGCACTGCTGTCATAGTTATAAGTGTCTGTTAGAAGGTCAGCAGTACAGTGTACTTGCTTTCATTGCATTTAAGGATTTGTTTAATTATCTTGCTAGTCAAACAGTCATTTCAGTATCAACTGAGTTACCAAAGAAAGCTGTTCTTCCAGAATAGCCTGCTGCCATTTAGGACACTTTAAGAGGTTCTACTCAAGCATAACTAGGGTGACTGGTAACTTTAAAATGTATCCTTAACTAAAAGGTGTTCTGCTTGGTGTGCAGTTGCCTGGCAAAAGCGTATTAGTCTAGAACTTCTTGGTGCATTTTGTTTTCCAAGGAGCGCAGACTAAAATTAGACCTGCAACCAATCAGAGCAACAAAATGTGTGATGTGGTGCTAAGCGACACATGCTGGGGGAAAAAAATTCACAAACTACAAATTACAGCTAAACAGTACACTATAATTTGTTTCTAAAATATTTGAGACTGGAAAGAGTTAATACAATAACATCATCTTGATTCATATTTGATCAGCATCAGTTTCATGAGCCTTGTGCTTACACTGGATGGACCTACACAGTACAGTGACACTCTTCTCTCATCGTCACAAACCTGCGTCATTTTACATGAACAGTTGTGATTGGTCGGCTGGAAATCTGTCTGACCGGGAGGGGGGCCAGACACATCTGCCAGATGAAATGAAACATGAGGTCACACATTTGTCTGGTTCCCTGGTTTTGTGTGCAGCTCAGTTCTATATTAATGTTGTTTTTTCAGCATCTTTGGCAAATTGTGATATTCACTTACAGTATGTCATTACAATACATTTAAATGTATGTTCTGTCTGCAGAACTGCCCTGCAGGCAAGTTCCTGATCATGTTTCAGTATCAAGGATTGCATACTTCAAGAGGAAGTTTGTTGATGATGATGATGAGCCTCCCTTCAGCTTCAGGACATACTGCCAGACTGTAAGTATTGACACACTCATATTCTCACATTCAGAGTAGACCTAGACAGTGTATCCTAAGTGACCTCATTACAATGCCATACTCTTGGCCAATTATAGGTTATTTTCTCTATTAGATGTTTATGGTTTGATTGAGGTCATGCAAATTAAAACCACATTCAATTAATTAATTAATTAACTCTTTAACTGTATTTATTGGTGGTACAAAGGCTTTCACTGTGTCCAAAATCACTATTTAACCTTTATTCTCTATATGATATGATGACATAGTTTGGTGATTTTGAGATTTTTACACTTTTAAATCATCATAATACTGCATTTTTGTTCCAACATGGACCTTTCTGAGGGCACTATAGTGGATACAGTCTACACCTAGAATTCCAACCTACGAATAAAATGGCAGTCAGTAAATATAGTGCACTAAATAGGGATTGAATTTGGTGCTTTTTCAAAATGGCTACAATCATTGCTGCATGCAAGCATCATAAAAAAGTGCCCTGATCAGATTTATTATAAAAGGATTTATAGAAAATAGATGTTTCAGAGTTGTTAATTAATGGAAAACCCAAAGTATGATAGTTGAAAAGGGGGGTTTATTTGTCTGCATATTCATCTTTTTGAGGGTTGATTTGCAATTTGATTTGAATTGATTATTAATAAAAGCAATACACACAAGTTATTTAAAATTGGTTGTGCAATGCAGTATATCTCTAACCAAGTTACTTAGTTCTAATGGAACAATGTCCTTCAGGTTGCCCCAGTCTTGGAGGAGCGGGCCCATGTGCTCCGTCTCTCCCTGGAGAAGTTGCGTTTCATTGACGACCCTGAGGCCTTCCTCCGACGCTCCGTCCTCGTCAACAACCTTCTTCGGCGCCTGCGAACTGAGATTTTGCTCCAAAGCACGGATTGGTGCTTCCCACCCAACCCAGCATTTACCACTGGCCCCTGCGTCCCGGCACCCACCACTAACGCTGTTCACCAGGCACTTCGCGGAGCAGTACCCAACCGGATCTGTTTAGCACCCCAAGCTGGGCCGCCCTTCCGTAAGCGCTTCCGAGTGGTCCGTGGAGGACAGGGGGATCTACGCCCTGACTGTGCCCAGACATGCTGCTGCATCTATGCAGCGGCTGCTGCTGCAGGACACTATCTCCACCTCCCGTTCTCCATGTACGATGCAGCACTCTCGACCTGCCCGTCCACACCACACTCGTCCTCTTTTTTTCAGCTAGCTAGCCATAGTAAGTTAGGGTTGACAGTGGCCATAGAAGAGCATGATGGGGAGGATGAAGATGTTGAAGAGGAGGAGGACGAGAATGAAGAGGATGAAGAGAGGGAATTGAACGAGGAGGAGGAGGAAGAAGAAGAGGATGATCAAAGAGAAGCTGGGCCTTCCCTTGATGTTGTCAAGGACAAGTTAAGACTGAAAAGTAGGACTAGAAACTTGCTGGGTCACGCACATACAAGGACAGAGGAGGACAACTGCATGACAGATAGGGTAGAGGAGGAAGAGGGAGAGCAAGACGAGGATGAGGAAGAGGAGGAAGAGGAGGAAGAAGAGATGGGGCAGGTTGTGAGACCATGTCAGTGGGACTCTACTGCCACAGAAAGGGAGGTGCGGCGCCACAAGGTCAGCCTGTGGCGCCGCAGGGCTCATAGACAATGATTGCGCTTGCTTATAAATTATTACTATATATTAATTACAGTACATTCTCTCTTAGAAAGAAAAGGTAATGATGACGACAACTGTCATCAGTTGAAGATTATTTTCCTCATAGCAGCAGAAGGTGTGAGCTTCCTACGCTATAGTAATGCCAAGTCAGCTTTATTTTAATGGTCTAATATACTCCAGCATTGCGCACAGATGAATTGCATTCAATTATATTGTCAGTGTTATGGTGAAATAAAAAAATACACAGACAGTTTTTGGCCAGTGTTGGTACTGGGAAGTACCAACAAGAACTGTGTAGGCTAAGGTCACATGTGGTGGGATCCTAAATCCCTAAGGGGAAGTGAAGGGTCTCGAAGACCATTTTCCAGCCCCACAGCACAAAACTAAAAGGTCTCTAATGGGGCTTTATGTCGTTGCACCGGTCTTGTTTCAGGACCCTAAACAAGCCTATGAAATGAAGGGTTGTGGATTGGGGAGTGTGTATGCTTCTGTGCGTGTGTTTGCAAGATATGATGTAGCATTTTTAAACTTGATTTTAAGCCGTTCTTTTTAAACATGGGTAACGCATAATTATGTGTTCCTGATAATTTTGACACTGTCTCAGGCAATGGCGAGTGACTGTGCTGCAGTGGTGGCACCGTGTGTACTCAAATTACATTCAAAGACAACAATCATAAACATTGGAAATGTTAAATTACAAGTTCAAGTGCCTTAGTGTTTTTATAGATACATGTATATTGTGTGTTAATGTAATTGTTCTTGTTACTAAGTATCTTGCATTCTAAGTGACTGTGTTTGACTAAAACAGGACACAGGCATGCCGTTAAATGCTGGGATTTCTTTTTTTAGTAAATGAAAGTTTAAAGCAAACTAAATGTCCACACCCAAAATGTATTCTGTTTGTTTTACTCTAAGATGCATGTTTTCTAGCACTACCTGTCTTGACAATGCACTTCAAGGACAGTTGCTAAAGCCTTGAAAAGCTAATTGTGTTCAAATCCTCCTTTACAATAGTCAGATTCAATCCGAAAAGGCGAGGTAATGGTTTGGTTGCTCTATCCATAGATGAGGTTTTACCAAAAAAGCGAGTTGCCGTCTGTCTGCAGTCTGTCACCTTCCTCACAGATCTACCCGTGTAGCAAACAACAGGACTGAGAGATTTTCAGTGTGCTCTATTTGGAAGTTAAAGGAATAGATCAACATTTTCAGAAATTGCTTTTTTGCCAACTTAGATGAGACGATCAAAATCTGCTTACGAGCACCACTTTAGCACATTAATTAACATGTCATATCTTTGTTTTTACTGTGTTTCTTCCTGGGGCCAGATGCATGAAACTCTGTGTAGATTAAGGACTCGAAGTGTTTACGCACATAGACAGAAATATGCATACGTATTATTTCCTACAGATTTATAAGTATGTCTGTTTTTGTTTCATTATAAACAATAATTGTGGAGCTGGGTGCACACACACAAGATTAGAGACAGTGTGATCTTGCACACCCAAAGACATAAATGAATTTAGAAATGCCCTTAAACATCCGTTTACATATTAATACTTGTGCCCACTTCACCACTCATTACACCTGTCACATTCTTACCTTATAAATACCAGATTATGTGCCAATAGGCATACGCAAGATACAATATGTTAATAAACATGCAAGCATAAGTTGAGAAAGGGAATCCAAGTATTCTCTATGAAATCAGAGTGGTTGCAGAACATTGTCAGAACATTGGTTAGTATATATGTAATTTTAAAATAAAAAGGACCCATTTCAACATGCATGCATGTACACGCATACCACGTCTTGCAGGAGCTGACGGACCATTTCCTACTTGACTAAAAGACACCAATCAAGGACAGATACTATACAAAACCAGTTGTTATTTACGTATGCCTTTCAGTCATGACGGCCTGATCAGGGGTTCCTTGTTTTTTGGTGTGTCTCGCCTGAAGATTAGGGTCCTCACACTGATGACAAACCCAAACCAAAGTTGTTTAACAATGTAAAGATTATATCAGTGCGTCAGTGTTTTTCTTCTTTGTGACGTACCATATGGTACAAAAATTGGATGGTCTCAGTTGGTTTATTAGGTGGAATTATTCATGCCTAGCCAATTGTCCATCTTTCTTTCGGATGTACAAAACAACATTTTTTGTTTGCCTACCTGTTATAGCATTGGTGACACATCTTTAACTAAACAACTCGAGTACCAGCCTATTTAATTTGTCTAAATGATAAAACCCAGTGATTATCGGTGGTATTTTTTAAAGACGAAAAACTTTGACAAAGCAGTATTTGTTTCTGAGCCGAGAACATGTAACTGCATTGTCTGTTATTAAAAAACAAAAGAGCGAGACTGCTCTGATAATTTTATGTAATGTTCTGTGACAAGTGTAAAGATCAGTAAAAGAAATGTTAAAAGATCTTGCTTCCTCCTTTATTCCTTTTACATTACACACTACAGTGTTCCTTTTTAGTTCACAGTACAATGATGTTTGTGTGTGTGTGTGTGTCTGTCTGCTTATTGTCTTGCTTCCCATCCTGTCTGCTATTCAGTGGAGTGCAGTACCACAGCTTATTGCACTCGCCAAATGTCTCTCAGGTGTCACTTTGCCGCTCAATTCTTGTTAATCTTTTTGACATTACACTCAGAGCAGTCACCTCCACACTCTTCTATTGTACCTCTAAAACACACACTTCTACTTGTATCCCATACAATCTAGACATAAGCCAGGGACAATTTAAAAAATATATAATTCGTCAGTCATGATTAATAGTTATTATGATGGTTAAAGACTGTGCAGTGTGTGCGTCCACTGGAATTACTGGGCTTTAAGTTAAATGTTCCTTTGATCCAGTAATAGTGTTCACCATGCGCACCCTAATTACTGGATTATTCCTTATACTGTGCAGGTTTTGTATGACATTGCTTTGGATTGCTTGAAAGCAGCAGTGTGTGTGTGGGCGCGCTGCAACAGTGTGTGGAGGTTAAATCACAGGGTCTGAACATCTTGACAGCTCTGTTGCGAGGTGAGGATGGAAGATCATCTTTTCATTACACTTTTGCAACATGGTTGTGTGTATCCTGCGCTCAGACTGCCCCCACCTTTCTTTGCTGCTACTTCACATTCCTCACTATCACTGTCTTGCATTTACACTGCACTCACTATTACAGGACTGAGTGGTTTTTTTAATAGAAATGCAAAAACAACAGAAATTGTATTGACATTTCTTTACATGTTACATGTTTATATAGTTCCATATGACGATAAATTTTAAGGGACTCATTTAAATGTATACCAGAAATTACTATTTAGTTATTAGATATTGTAATGTATGTACCACCTTTTTTTTTTAAATCAGATCTTCCCCCACAGCAGTGTCAGATGAACTAAAGCACCCCCTTCATTAACACCACCTGTCATTTTCGAAATGGATGTTTGTTGATTATATAAAAGTGGATAATATTTTTTTGTTCTGCAATCTTTCCACTAACCCCCTGGCAACAGCAGAAGTACTCCTGGGGTACCAGTACACCTGGTTGGGAATCACAGTTCTACACAATAGTGTACAATCACCAATACCTTACCTATAACATCATAAATATGTAGTATGCAAACGCACATTATTCATAGTTATAAATATAGCATGTAGTCCAATCAGTAAGAGCATGTTGGCCATTGTTACAACTACTGTGTCTGTGTTTGAAAACTGTGTGCATGTCTGCATACATAATACAATGCTCTCTCTATCTCTTTTTGTCCCTTCATCCGTTCTTCCCCCCATGCCTAAGGCAAAGATGGGGACTTGCCAAATAACACACACACACACACACAGTCGGGCGAGTGCTGAGGAGAGGGGAGCTGTCATTTGTCAACAAGGAACTTTGGCAGCTCACCGTTGCCATGGGAACTGTCTGTTGCTGAGGACTGGTTTTGCATCACAAGGTCCTCAATTTGGCTCCAAAGCCTCGGAGGTCCCACCCCTCCTCCACCCGCCTCACCTCCGTCTCACACAGCATCAAACATATTGTCAGAATTGTATATTCTTTTTTTCCTCCCTGTTCTGCTGTCTTTCACCTCACAGACAGAATTCCTCTGTTTCATTCCCCTATCAGGTCTTCTCATTAGCAGGAAGAGTTCTATCTGCTGTTTGATTCACAACAGATAGATAGAAACTGTAGATAGATGAGTGTGTCTTCTAGATTTACTCAGTTGTTTATAAAATGTCAGAATATAACAAAATATGCCTATCACTTTTTTTTTTAGTTTTTAAAAATGTAATCAACTGAGGATTCGACTAATTGTTCCAGCTCTAAAGTTGAGCATCAGCATTAAAACACAAAAAGTAGAATTCTACAGTATCAGTATTAAGTTTTGAGGTACTAGAATTAATACAAACAGAAAATGTTAAACTACATGCTGGGCACATAAATACTGTTTCACACTTTGCATCTATGCTGCTGTTGTGTTCATACACACAGAGATCACATCATTAAGTCAGAGTTGACACAATAAACAATTGTTATTTACCACTAAAAAGTGGAAATGACTAATGTTTGCTAACTCATTTCGTAGTAATGAAAATCTATTCGGTAGCCCATTAATGATGTACCTCATAAATCATGGCTTTCCAGTATTTTATATAGCAATACATTGGCAGCTTTACCTTAATGCTGCAGTATCACTATCAGTGACCCTAGCCCTGGTATTATTTGGTGTTATATCTGAGCCATATTTTGTGGTATTGCCCACCCATAATACAATATGTGACTATACCATCTTCATTAAGATTGGATCTTTTACTTTCCCAGATTCTTTGTGTACATGAAAATATTGCAAAACTTTGTGACAAAGGAGCTTGTTCCCTTGTAAAGATTAGTGACAAGTATGCCTGCTATTAAAATTAAAAGCCAAATGATTGCAATCATTAGAAAACTGATGATACTGGGCAATATTATAGAGATCAATTAAAGATCAGATGATATCACAGAGGATTTGATACATACACCCACAATGCACTGTTGTATTAAACAAGGACTGCAGCAATGATTTGCCCTCTGCAGATGCTGCCATATTATTATGCCTGAATTATTTTCATCCATGTCACTGCAGCTCACGCCCAACAAGTCAATCCCTATAGTATCAATTTGATTCAGCTTACATAACAACCGCTGTCTGGCTGTTGTTGATGTTTCTGGGTCTCTCCCTCCAGCATAATGCGCCTGTTTTTTCAGTGCAGAAAAAAGCTGTTGGTATTTGATAAACGCTTGCAATGTAGAGGATGTCCTCAATCCTTGACTGTGAAGCGCACTCCTTTCCCCAACAGTCAATCTTTCACGGTACCACGACAAAGTTGTGTATGAATTGTGACTGGAGATGAAAGAGATGCATTTTATTGGCTATGACACCTGAATTGAAAGATTTTTGGTGTCACTAACTAAAAACTGGAATGAATAAATTGTCTTGCTGGTCTAATTATGCATTTTGCTGTCTCATAACAGATAAGCATAACAGGAGACTGTGTACATACAATGCACACAATCCACAAGCTTATGGCTTCCTTTGGAATAATGTATGTAATTGCCCCATTTAGCTCTTTGCAACATTATTCTAATTGACCAAAGAGCAGAGCAATAATAAAGTCTGTCGCCACCACCTGAAGGTGATAACCTTTCCGTTTTTCTCCATATTTAAAGTGTTGTGTTCCATTTCAAAGGCTGCCTTTTGTAAAAGTCTGGAAAGCTGCACTACTCAATTCTTTAACATAGGTGACTGTGGATCAGAAGTAGAGTGGGTCGGCACTCACCCACAAGACTGGTGGTTCAATCCGTGTATGTGACAAATAATGTTTCTTCTAAAATCAAAAGAATAGAATATATCTTTATTTCATTGTTTTATAACAACGAAACAGTTTTGCAGCTCTCTGTATGTCAAGCTCTCTGTAGTTTAAATAACAGACAAACATAAAACCTAATAGACCAGAGTCAGAAAACTCAGCAACTGTAACTGAAAGAAGTAGCAACAGCACCTCTATACCTGTCACTCCCACAGCGACCCTGCTAGAAACAGACAACGAGGCAGCTAACTTTGATTTAATTTAATGCAGTGATGTGTTTTATACCCTATTTTATATTTATATATATTTTATACCCTTGTATTTTGTGGCTCAGTGGTTGAGCTTGTAGTAGGCCTATTCTGTTCCATTGCCGTAGCTTTGTGTCTATATCCTGTGTTACCCATGTCTAGTTTTGCCCTGTTTTGGGTTTGGGATTTCATTCTTGTTTTAGTTTTTCTGCTTGTTGAGCGTTGTGATGGATGTGTGGTGGTTGACTTTGGCTGAAATTGTCACTCTCGAAAATTTGTCAGCACCCCCAACTCAGAATATGTTCCCGCGTCCATGTCCAGGTGGGAGGTTTTAGAGTTATTTTAAGGGAAAGCAGGCAACGTGCAAGGCCACACCCTGTCTGAAGACTGATATCTTTGGCAACAATTCACAAGTTTCCTGTCGAGGCTCTGAATCACTCTCCTTGTTTCAGCATGTAGCGGCAATGAGACCTGACAGACCTGAGAGAAAGAATGAGGTTACATGTTGGAGGAGGGGAGAGAACAGCCTGAGAGCATCTACAACATGTCCTCTTTTAACCTTGTTCTATATCTGTCCTGCCACATCCCCGTTTATCCTCCACACCAACTGTACAACCCCTGGGATCAGCTGATAGGCTACACATCTCTCCAACCATGGCCCACTGTGCTATTATTTTAAGTCATGCCCTTTCCTGTTCTGCTCCGTGGTCTCTTACACTGTGAAATCTGAAAGGATTGGATGAAGTGACAGAAATTTGAAAAACTGACAATAAAGAAAAACATGGCAACTCTTGATATGAAGATGTTAGCTTTGATCTAAAACGTGAAGTCTTTCCCTGCTTTAACAAACCGTTTTCACTCTTCTTTTCTGACTTTAAAATGTCACCTATTTTCCTCTCTTTGCGATGCTTTTATTATAGTAGGCACGCCAGGTCATCTTTGTCTGATTAATGCCACCCTCCATGTCCCTCGGCTTGTTGTCTCCGACCCAAAGCATGGTTTGACTCCAAACGAAGCGCTTGTGTTTTGAAGCACATATGAATGGTGCAACCAAGCTGAAAGACGATGCAGACAGAAGGAATTCAACTTTAACAACAATACTACAGTAATTGGATTGTAAACATCATTTGTCTGTGATACACTGTCAAGTGGCCAATGTACTACCAAACATCTATCCCCTTTAACCTCGCTCTAACAAGGCAAAGCAACAAACGCTAACTTTTTCTCTGGCAGCTTGTGACAGCAGGATACAGTTGAGTTAGTTTGAACATTAAAGTTTAACGTTATTTCCACTAGATAAGAAGATCATGCCTGTACACATGTACATAAGCCTAGCTTAGCCTAGCACAAAAACTAGTAACAGAGGGGACAGAGCTAGCCTGTCTAAAGGTTAGACACATCTGCCTACTAGCACCTTTGAAGCTTAGAATATTGTTTGTTTAATTCAAACAAAAACCAAAGTGTAAAAACTGGGCTACAAATTGCTAAATCCCTATAGCTAACTGGGTGTTATGGCCTCGTATTTGCCTCCTATTGGCACACGTTTTGTCTGGTTTTACCGCAGTGCATGGTGTGGACCTTTCAAGACAGCTAGCACCAGTATGTTAATGAGCTAATGCCCAAGTACTTAAAATGTCAAAGGACATATGGCTGGCAATTATAAATATTGAATCCATTTATTGTATTTATATGTATTACTTATATGTATTTTTTCAAAGTTTGCTATTTTTAGCATGTAGCCTGTTGGCTGTGGCTAAAATCTTACACTCCCTCCCATACCATTGTGGTTCTAGAAGGTGCAGACCTCTCTTTTCGCCAGGACTTGGCTTGGACCCTGGAGTGCTGGTGTCATTCAACCAGGTGACTCTTTTTCTGTGTGCCAATCTGACGGCCACAATCTGCTTTATAATGAAACATGCACAAGTTGAAGGAGCCAATGGGATTATGTTTCACTAGGATTGTACCTCATGCCATTTCATGTGACGAATAAAATGGATTGATTGATCAGTGACACACTGAGACGGTGACCCACAAAGCTGCCCGGCACCTTGGATTTTCAAAGACCATAGCCTCTGTTTTACCAGGAGTGTACCAGGCCCTCTAAAGCAAGCAAACCTTGAACTTCAGCTTGTTTTTCAGTTTTATTTACAGCTGAAATGTCCACAAAGATTTTTTTTCACATGCAATTCAAAGATTTCACACACAATTCAAGCCTCAGCTGGCTGTATCCAGATAAGAAGCCTCGGTAAAAACCTCTCAGTCTACCAGCATTCATCATATTACTGTAAAGCTATGACTCAAATGGCCCTCTGAGTCATTTATACTGCTCTTCTCAGCCTCAAATGACCTGAAACTTCTGACTCTAATTGGCATGCATGCTAAATTCTTATTAACTGGCTTCTTTGTCTCCTTTGTGTTTTGGTTAAGTTAAAATTATGGATCCCAATGTAACCAATTACATTGAAAAGCATGGAGCTCTTGCATCAGGAAAGTTCAAAAGGACATTGATGAACCATATACAATACCATTATAGTGAATCTGGAGGAAAAAAAGCAATGCCAGAGTTAAGTTTTGAACACTTTTAGTTATTACTAGAGAATCTGTTACTGGAATTGATGTTTTTTTCTCTCTTTATTTTCTAGCAGAACTGTTTTAAATAATCAGAAGCGATGATAACATTAATGTCAAAACTTCTTTTCACAGCAACTTGCACCAGTTTCTCTTTGCTTTTATCTAATTTCAGTTCTGTTCAAACCCCTACCTTTGCATTAATTTAAAGTAAAGGACAGGATACGTGCCATTTAGTCTTATCAGTGATCACTCCCACTCATAACCAGGGTTTGAATTAGAGCCATAGAGAAAATACCTCCTACGTATTGATCTACCAGTGAAAAAGCATTTTAAAATCAATGTCACCCAAAGAAAAGAGGAAAGAGATTAAAAACAGATTTAATGTGATTTTCCAGTGGCTTTACAAAATGCATCAACAAACTGTTGTACAGCAAAAAGGGGGCTTTGTTGAACACCCTCTACACATTCAATACAAAAAGTAGTTTGGTTAGATCAAAACAAAGTATCTGGCCTTTCTGGGAACACAAATCATGCTTTAAATAAAAGGAGAATGTCTCATGTTGGCGAGGAGAATCAGACTTCCCACTGTTCAAACAAACAGAAATTATGACAAAAGAAGTCCAAGTCCTAACCACAACATAAATTTATGGAAGATGGTATTGAAACAATACCAAAAACCCAACTACAGAACTTTCCTCTGGTAGTATAACTACATTGCAATCACACAGATGAAAACATTTTGTCTACTAAGTGTGTTAGAGAGAATATGACAAAACTGACACTACAACCAACTGACTCTAAACATTACTAAGAAACAAAAATCATTGTATTACACTAATAGAAATAAATTAGCCTGATATGGTTTTGAGGTCAATAAGAAAGGTTAAAGGAAGTCTCTTTGTCTGAGCTACCACTACAAGCGCATCTGCTGGTTGATTTATGCGTTGTGCCCTCTTTCGACACTCAATAAGTCAGTCAATCTAAAAGTCTTTTTACTGATGGTAAAAATAGATTCATTACTGTTGACAGTTGGTCCCTCCAACATATGACAGGAGCCTTTGTTAATGTGGAAGTTATTCAGTCTCAAAACACTAGACTTCAAATGGAGGAAAAACCTTGTCCAACCTCCACAGTCTGGAAGTCAAAGTGCTGTGAACCTAACCAGCATTACTTGCCAGCCTCCGAGCCTCTTATTAATCAACAAACTTGCATGACTTACATAATCACATAGTGTGCATTATTATTTCAGTGGCATTTCAAAGACTATTTCTTGGCAAATCTGGTAAAAAAAATATAAAGTTGTATTTTATTGCCCAGGTGCAGGCAAGTGAAATGACTAGAGTAGTGGCAGTTTGTTAATTTCCAGATTAGACTATATAGAAAAGACATGTAGAATGAAGGCCTGTCACAAATACATGTCTAATCAAAGAGTGTGACAGTCTGTGTATGGAGGGATGGTTCAGGATATTCACCCAGGGAGACTGCTGTTGTATGAAAACTGTTTATAACATACTTAACTTGTACATAACTTAAATTACATAACAAACTTTTTTTTTTTACCCCAAACCATTTTTTTCTAAACCTAAGTAGTTTTTTTTTTTTTTTTTAATTCACAACTAATCATGTCTTTCAAACAGCAACCGTTTTAAAATGTGTTTCACCAGATGTTGATTATATCTGCAACATCTGGTGAAAATGTCTTTGAGCACAGAACATGTATTGAATTTACAGATCATATTCATGTTCCCCAAAGGACAAACCATTTCAACCTAATCAAATTGACTTTTTACCTGTTTAATATAACATTTGGATGGAAAATAGGAATTATATATTAATATAATATGAGTTTTACTTTTTTTTACTCCATGGCGAGTTTACCACTTGACTCAGTTTACAATGTTTACTGGCTTAGAGTGTTATCCTTCCTTAGCATTTAAAACCTGTGGAAACCTTGAGCTTCTATAGGAGTGACATGCCAGGAGGAAAAACTTCTCCCAATGAAAATGTTATGTGATGATGTCCACACATGTGTGTGTGGTGTGGAAGGGTAGGTTGTACTGTACTGTATGCCATTAGGAAAGCTCACCATGTGGCAGCAGTTAGGAGAATTAGTGTAGTTTCACTAGTGTGTAGAAATAGATAGCCATACTTCCCATCATCCTCTCTTTGGGCAAACACTTCACAGCTCCCTTTGGAACCGACAAAACCTCTGAACAATAGGCGCAGTGTACTCAGGACTGTCACTGCAATGACCAAAGTGAGCGTTTGCCAGTGAGTCTCCTTTGTGCGCATAGGAGTTACACCTTTCACGGGTGTGTTTGTGTGTGAAATTGACATCTATATGTTCATTTCTGCATGTGAGCAGGTTTGTTTGGTTGTGTGTGCAGACTGCTCTATTTCTCAGAAAACTGAAGACACATTCTTTGAGCGGTGGACAGCCCAGAGGAAGCAGAGGAGCTTTCAAATGCTATGACAAGGTCGCTCTTTAACTTGGAGAGCCTGACTGTTATTTCTGTGTAACCTGTGGCAAGCTGGCAACACTCTCTGAAATAAATCAGGAGCATTGGGAGGAAAACCAAGCAGAGGGAATGAATGGGTAGTTGGGACGTAATTAAAGATAGATACAGGCAGAAAGAGAAGGAGACCTCAAGCACCAAAACCTTTTAGGGGTTAACAGAAGAAGAAAAAAACACACAGGGTGTTGTAAAGAGGCCTAGACTCATGACTCATCTGTCATGACTCAAAGAACAGTCCCATTGAAAACCTCTGGATTACACACACACACACACACACACACACACACACACACACACACACACACACACACACACACACACACACACACACACACACACATGTCACTGAATGTTTGGTTTGTATTTGTGTGTGAAATTGTGTCCCCATGAATGTGTTTCTGTGTGAGTTATATGTGTAAATATATGCACATAAAAGAACTGTGTTTCTTTAAAAAGTATTAGTATAGTATGTGGTAAAAACCTCATAAAAACATAGTAGTATATATAGTATGTCATAAAAATGTCAAAGTATAGTATGTCATCAAAAGTCAAAAGGTAATAAATGGGATGTCATAAATCATCATAAAAGTCATGGTATACTATGACTTTTTATTTCAACATACTATACTATGAGGTTTTTCCAACATACTATAATAGGACTTTTTTACATACTATACTATGATATTATTTCGACTTACTATACTATGAGCTTTTTTTGACATAATATACTATGACATTTTTTCATTTTTTTGACATACTGTATTATGACTTTTTCATCACTATTTTTCGACATACTATACTATAACTTTTTTTGACATACTATACTATGGCTTTCTTCACTTTTTGATTAACAATACTATGGCTTTTTTACATAATATATTATGGCTTTTTTAATCACTTTTTTCAACTTACTATACTATGACTTTTAATAATATGACTTACTATACGATGACTTTTTCATCACTTTTTTTGACATGGTATAATATGGCTTTTTTCACTTTTTTTCGCCATACTATACTAAAAAGTCAAAAAAGTAATAATAAATTACGTCATAAAAAAGTCATAGTATAATATGTTATAAAACTTCACAGAAGCAATGGGGATTATTCCTAATAAACACCTCACTAAAGGTAAACCTTCCTCAGTGAACACAGAAGTTCAACAACGCTGCAGGATCCACTATTAGTATTTTAGCATTAAGTCAGACCCAGCTTGCACCTGTTGGTGGTTCTCTTATTTATTTGCCAAACAGAAAATTATAGACTACACCACAAAGGATCCCATAAACCTTTTAGCAGCCTCTTTTGTTACTTTTGTGCGACTAAAAGGCTATCTTTGATCTTCTGACAACATAGCTCATTGACTGTTGCAGATTATTGCCTTGAAAGATCACAGAGAGATGGGCAAAATTACAGTCCTCTTAATCAACAATGCATTCTGAAATTTAGTGTAAGCTAAAAAAAAATTGATGAAAACCCAGACTGCTGAGAGCTCAGGAGTTTGCTGAGACCTCAGCAGTCTGAGTTTTCATCAAATTTTTCTACCATGTCACCTCTGAAAGGAAAACACTGTCCATGACAACACAACAAAGGAATTTGTCACTTAACTTCAGCTGCCTTTGGAGTACAGTTTTGCACATATAAGGACAGTGGATTTTGTCCCCCATTACTTACATGGAATTACTTTTGGACGATATGGACAAGAGTTATGAATGCTCTGACTAATAACTCATTCATTGGGTATGTGAGTAGTATTTTAAGAT
Organism: Etheostoma perlongum; assembly: GCA_026937815.1. Lineage (NCBI taxonomy): Eukaryota > Metazoa > Chordata > Actinopteri > Perciformes > Percidae > Etheostoma > Etheostoma perlongum. The sequence goes on along the minus strand of CM049390.1, from coordinate 7,737,505 downwards.
AAACTTGAACTCCTTTAACCTCCTGCCAAGCACGGCTATTATTATTTTTTATTATTATTTAAGCAATTATTTATTCTGTGCAGTGCAATTGTCACTAGCAGCCTCGAGAAATATACAGTACTGCTAAAGTACACATGGTGAAAGTGCACACAAGCGTTTTTTATTGCTATAACAAACATGTGCAAGCATGGGTTAAGTTAAGAATTTGATTACAACTACACATGGGTATGATTTAACTTGGAAGTGAATAAGTCATCCTGTTAGAGCCTACCTGAACACCGTTTGTCAGATAGGTCAGGCAGCTATTTATGTTTTACTGTATTTAGGCATGTTCTTTTCATTTATGTTCCTGTTTATATTTAAGGAGATAAATGTAATGAGTGGAGCTCCAAACCTTTACTGCGTCTGTCTCTGCATCTTTCAGATTGATTACAGCTTGAATTTGTTTCATCCTCCTGCAATCTTTTTGTTATAAGTTAATCATATTGATTTATGTACTGTATGTCTCCGTGTTCATGTGTGTGTGTGTTTGTGTGTTTGCGAGCTTTATGAAACTGAGAGAACCTCTGCCATTTGCTTCAGGGCCCAAAACAAGCTAAGCGTTGTCCAGTTGCAGGCCTTCAGCCAGAGCGCTTCCTTCACTTGCCAGGCTTTATTGTTCTTCTGGCCTTCTCTGCACAGCAGGAGGATGTTGTCTGTTTCTTGATTCTCATACTGGCCCCTCTCGACTAACACACACACACACACACACACACACACACACACACACACACACACACACAAACAAGTACAAGTACAGACAAATGCACATCATTCATGTGGGAAAGAATGGGCCCAGCCTGGATTAGGCTATTCCCCATTCCCCTGTGTAACACTAGACAAGGCATTCAATATCTCCAGCCTTTTCTGTGCAAACAGTGTCTTGGCACAGGCTGAGTGGAGGGCTGGAAAATCCCAGAGCTGCTGTTGAGTTTTTGGTGTGACCCACTCTTTTTTATTTTAACGGCTCCATAAAGGCTTGCAGACCTTTAACTTGGACTGTCTTGTTGAGGGAATTCAAGAAAGTCCCGTTACACAAACCAATTATGTACCCATCGCTGTAAAGTGCACAGACATACAAGCAAGTCTCAACAATTACATCGAAGATACAACAAAACACACAAGCCATGTATTCTTTCACTGTGTCCACTTTTCTCATCAGGAGTCAAGCAGTGGCAGCTGGGAAAGAGACAGCTGGAACGTCTTAGTCTTGCTCCTTTGCCTCCACACACATGCACATGCACGTGCACACACATAAACGCGCGCACGCACACACACACACACACACACACACACACACACACACACATTAATAAAAAATGAGAGTCAGGCTGTTAGTACTAAGGAATCACATGTCACACACATAAAAACATCATTTCTCATGTGCCCTGGAAAGAAAACGATTAGTGATGTGGGAGGAAGAAATACAAAGAAGGGAGAGATGGAGGGGAAAAGAAAGCAGTTCAGTGAGTTTATAGCAAGCCATCAAATTCAACAGTTTTCCCCAATATCTATTGTTTCTGCGAGCGCTGTGAGGCTAATAGAGGCTATCAAAGGACTCAGAGGTCCTAACCTTGTTGAAGTCTTTGCAGCCACTTAGCTCATGCTCTGACCAGTCTTGGAAACTCACAGGAAGACAAATAAAAAGAGAAGTTGGAAAAAAAAATCAGGATTTGAGTTTTTCCCCTCCCTATTCTTCCCCTACCTCTAACATCTGGAAAATTCTCATCTGGCAGCAAACAGTGGAAGCAAGTGAAGCAAGTTAGATACTGTCTGACTTTTCTTAGCTGTTTCTCTTCCAGCACTATTGCTACAGGCATCTTTTTCTACTCTTACTTACGGTTACACCTGTTTACATGTCTTCAGAGTCCATCTTGCTTCTCTGTTGAAGTTTGTAAGATGTAGACAGTTTATTACTTCTTGTTTTGCACCTTTTATGGTTTTTCTCCAATGCCTTTTTCTATTTTAAGAAAGTTATCAAAGACATCCCTGTATTTTCCTTGTCTTCTCCTAGAACTCCTATACAAACTAGTGAATGTTACTGGATTATAATAGTAACATTACCACGAGAAGATTGATACCACTCTCAGGAGCAGACTGTCATCGTAGCATGAGTACTAGCCTGGCTCTGTCCAAAGCTAACAAAATTTGCCTGTCACCTCGCTAATTAACATACTATGTGTTGTGGTTTGGGGTTACTTTTCCCATTTGGCTTTCCCTGCGTTTTTGTTCTGGTTTTCTCCCCTGTCTTGTGTTGTTGGTCCTGTCTGGTGTTCCCCTGTGTCTGTTTGTTCTGCTTCCTGTGTTATTTTGATAGTGGAGTTTCCTGTCTTGTCTTGTCTTGTCTAGCCTTACTTTTGCTTGTCTGATTGTCCAGCCCCGCCCTAATGTGATTCACCTGATGTCTCACCTGTTCCCCGTTACCTCGTTACCTCTTGTATTTAACCCTTGTGCTCCCTTTGTCTCTTGTTAGATCATTCCACTTTGTGCGTCCCGTTGTGGTGTCGTCTGCCTGTTGCTGCCTGTTTTGGACTCTTTTTTTCCTTTTGGTTTTTTGGACTTCTTGTGTTCCTGGGATTTGGCCTTTCACAGTGCTCCCCCGTGACTTCTTGTTTGGACTGTTTTTGCACTTGTGGATTGCTTTTGTTTTTCAATAAATCAGCCTGTGTTTGCCCGCCAACCTGCATCTTGGTCCTCTTTCTCCTGCCATCCCGTAACACTGTCTTGTTTGTTTAATCCATAAAAAACAATGTTTTGTGGTTCAAGGAGAGGTATTGATCTACTTATATTATAATTAAATGTGGCAAGAAATCATGTATTTCCCATAATGTTGTAGAGTTCCTTTAAAGTGCTCATATTATGCTCATTCTCAAGTTCATAATTGTATTTAGAGGTTATGTCAGAAAAGGTTTACATGGTTTAATTTTCAACAAACACCATATTTTTGCTCCTCTTTTCACGCTGTGTGTTTAGCTCTAAGCACACTCAGTTTTTACAGGGTAAGGCATCACACTTCTATTCCATCTTTGTTGGGAGTTGCACATGCGGAATACCTAGGTAAGGACTACTAGCCAGTCAGAAGCAGAGTATGAGGGCGTGCCGTGCTAGCAGCTAGGCGAGCATTATAACGTGTCTTACAAAGTGACGCACGTTTGTCACAGAAGTAAAGGCTGGACTACAATAGAACTGTTTAGAGAGGTTTGAGAACAGTGATTTCATTTAGAGGTTGTAAGTCCCTTTAGGGGGGACTTTGGGCTTTTTCACTTTGTAAACCTATAATGTGCACAAAAAAGATAAATAACACAATGAAGGAAAGGGGAAAAGCCAAAAAGCATAATATGAGCACTTTAAAGCTGTATATGGCTGGAAATTTTAATCTAATATTCACTCTTTCGGCTCAAGAAAACAATGTCTTTTTTCTAGCTGTTGCTTAATTTAACATATTTCTTCTTCTCTCCTTAAATGGTTTAGTATAACCATTAATAATTACTCATCTCCTTCTTTCCATCCAATCTGTCTCTCTCAACTTTTTCTGTTTTGATTTGATTTGGCCAATGACGTGCTGTGAAAGCAATCCTCCCCAGTAAAGCCAGTCATGGTTGACCACTTTGACTCCCCTAACTGGAGCAAAGCAAAGCAGAGCAAGCCACATCTGGCAAACGGTTCTCACATCTGGTTTGTGTATCAGCTCCTTGCATGGCCGTCTACCACAAGACTCTGATCGCATACCTCAAGAGACAGACGAGATGAGCTCCAGACGCTCCGCTCCAGGGAGGAGAAGCTGGATGACGGTGAGCAAGTTCATGTTCAGAGGTCAGGCAGAAAAATGGCAGGAAATGTCACTCACTGACAAAATGTCACACAGTGACAAAGCTGTATGTATTATTGGGGCTAAGTGTCCTTTGAATTTCTATTTGTTATAGCAGTGTCCAGAAAAAAGAGCTAGAAGGTGAAAACATTGCTTCTTTTAGGTTTAGAAAACTCCCCTTAAAAAAATAAAGTCAGCTAAACTCAAAGGCCTGGGGTCATTAAAGCAAGATGTCAAACGGTTTAGCAATCACAATACACATAATTGAGACCAGACCACTGCCAATAAAAATCTTGCTTAGATCAAGTTAAATAATCACATTGGAATAATGATAAAATGTATCATGCAGAAAGAAAAAAAACAGAAGTTTGCTTATGGAATTTGACCCTCAGTTGTGGGAATTGGACTGAGTTCCAATGGTTACTTTTAATGTAACACCGCCCTCTTGTGTACAATATGTGTTCTGCACTTAGAGGACAATTTGGGTAATAGGATCTAACATTGATGGCGTTTGGCCTTTTTCACATAATACATTTTTTAATGCAAAGCCCGACGCAAGTGTCTTTGCTAGTTTAAGACCGACACAGTTGTCAAATCCCCGTCCTGCGCCCGCCGTCTTTTAACCCTCCTGTTGTCCTCGGGTCAAATTTGACCCGTTTTCTAAGTTTCTATGTCAGAAACATGGCTTTCTATTCAATCAAATTCCCATAAATACCAATAGATGATCACTACTTTTATGGTCTGCCTGGGAGAAAATCTGTGATCATCCATAAACATACTGTATGTTTCTCTGACCTTAACTGTTAGTCAAGATAATTCTAATTGCTGCATATTTTACTCAATAATTAGGTGTAATTTCATGTAAATGAGATTTATTCACAATCAATTCTATAAAGAAGTGTAAAACTAGTGGTAATAAGTCATGAAGTTGGCCAAAAAGATGTAACACAGAATTGGGTGATCATTTATAAGATACTTTATGCTTTATAAACAGGCAAACTAAACCGGAGAAAAAGTGCATGGTCGACAGGAAGACAATACGAGGGTTAAATAGCAAATGCACCTCATCAGTGCGCCCATGGGCGTGCTGGTCTTACAGGGAGGTGTGTTCAGGTGCATTCTTGGCACGTTGCTATCTTGAGGCAGCAGAAATTGATTGCGCCATTGACCAACAAAAACCTGGTGTGAAGTCAATAATGCGCCTAGGCTGACACAGACACACACGCACGCACGCACTGTATAAACCCTGACACTGAAAATAAAAAGGTGACAATTAGGTTGCTTAAAATATTTTTTTATTTCATGCAAAATAATTCCCATAATCCTTGTTCATTATAAAATGTTTACACTTTATTTTTAAGATCTGGCAACATAATAAGACTGTTTTGAAATCTCTTGAGCAACTTTCAAGGCCACTCACACATCCAGCCAATCTTACCACATTCTGAAGCTACTGTTGATCTCAAGCACAAACTCCTGCGTACCGTACATGTAGTTCTAGGCACTGGCACAACATTTGAATGCACAGTGCACTCCTGTTCAGGCAAACAGCTGGGGTAGTGATAATATTTGATTTCTCTCTGGTAGAGCTCCTTTCTCCTTTCAATGAAAAAAACATTTTTAATTTGGTGTCAAAGCAAAATGTATTTCAACCTGGATAATACAGCAAAAATAAATTATTCTTTCATCATGCTCCCCTCATTATTTGGCTGAACTCAATTATTTGAGACAATGTACTGTGCAGCTCAATTTAATAAAAATCAGGATTCTCGCACTTTTGAAGAACAAATAATCCAAGATTGAGCAGAAAATAACACTTTTAAAATATATTTGGATGACAACATAATTTGAAATACTATTGCTACAAAATAAAATTACATTCAAATATTAAAAGAGCAAGCTTTAGTGGACATTTTCAGGTTCAGAGAGGTCAGAGGTTATGTATAGCTCTGGAGTTGGAGGGGATTTGGTAACAACACTTTAGGGTGAAGGAATGTTGATTGGATTGACTGTCCCACTGGTTTACCCTAAACAGGTTAACCAAGCCTTTTTAAGGTGTCAGGGTGATTCAAAATGTTCACCTCGCTCTGGTCTTATTTAAGTGGCGACAGCCACAACAGTAAGGTTAATGGATTAAAACTGCCATCATGCTGTGCCAGATTTGCCTAATTAGAAAGAAAGGCAGTAGACCAGAATGGGATCCACTTTCGAGCTAAAGAATACAAGCAAAAGAACGGCTACCATATTCACAAAACACAGATGTTTTATGTGTGTTTTTAAGACGCTTGTGGTAAACTTTTAAAATACAATCGTTTGGAATTGCACTTCATCCATTACTGGCAATTAATTTCAAGTGTTCCATCATCAGAAATATCACTAATGTACAGCACCGTGTTAAAACATGTTCATTGTGGTTATCGAAGTTCAGAAAGGCGGAAATGAGATAAACACAAAACTAAAGCAGCACACGGCACATTAGGCAAATACCAGATATGAACAAAACAGTGGTCCGATAAATTCTGAATATATTTTTTAAACTAGCTTTGACCTTTTTAGGAACACACTGTGTTTTAAGTTAAAAAGAGAGATCAGAATCAACAATTTGTTCCTGGAAGAGGCTTCAACTCTTTAGCATATATATTTTAACAATTATTAGTGTAATTAAATTAAAACAAATAGCAAATTTGAATAATAACTTTCTAGACCATATTGAAAATCACTGATAATACATTTTCTTATTCAATGATGATAATGACAGCTACTGGTATAATCATTCTTGTATATGCCAACACTGGACACAAATGATGTTAGTGCCAATATGCTTCTTTTCTTATTTATACTTTTTGTTATTTATTTTTTTTTTTTACAAAGATCTAAAGTGAGATATTGTTTTAAAACATATTCAAATAGAATTTTGCCCAAATCAGTAGGAGCATGTTTAGACTTAAAAGTTATTTTCTTAGCAGTGTGTGTGTGTAACAGGTTGCTCTTAGGCTGTCTTCTTACAGACATGGATGAAGTAGCACGGGGCCTGGCTCTGGCCAGGGACGTACGTCTTGAAATCTCCGTAGACGCTGTGCTCCATTTTGCCGTTGAAGGCCTCAGTCAGTAAAGCTTTGAAGCTCTCCAGACGGTGAGGGTAGTAGGACAGACGAAATTTACTGGGGAGGACAAACAGAGCATTTGCACATTAGAATTCCTCCAACCAATCTTTAAATGATACTTTTTATTGTGTCTAACATATCTGGTGAGAGAGATCTTTCTACCTTGACTCTCAGAGATTCTTCACGGTGGAAAAACAACCCAAATGGTGAGACAAATACCAAAAGCAGATAAACACTGGAGAATGCCTTTAAGGTAACTTTTTATTAAAAGGGTCACACATCATCGTCATGATTATATTCTGACAGATGAATGTTTATAACGCCTGAAGAGTCAGTCATTGGATAAAATTAATATAAAGTTGACACTGCCTTGAATATGCACCAAAAGGACAGTTATCAGGGCATTATCCGTCACAAATACTGCACGTCACGGCAGCTTTCGTTATCAAACACAAACCTGTTTGTGAAGCTGTGAGTAAGAGATGACATGATAAAGAGTTGACTTTGAGAGCGGCTGTTACAAGGTGGTTATTACTGTGTCATTCATTTGTGTCTTGATCTATCAAAACATAAAAATAGATATACCATAAAGGCTTTTCCTTGCCAAATTGCCCTAGTAAGCAGCAAAGGGCTAACCTACCTGACGTCAGGAAGATTTTGATGGGTGGCCTTGGGCACGTGGATGGTGTAGTCCAGAGTGATCATATGGGGCTTATTGTCGACCCACAGCACTGAAGTGGAGATGTCCTGAGGTAGATCACTCTGCAGCACAACACAAACATTTATGACACATGTATATCAGCATAAGGCACCAAAGATGCTTGTCACAACCTTTCCTCTTCTCCTGAGTAGTGGCCAACAGCAAACAGTGACTGAACAAAACCAGGAGATAGTTCTTACTTTTATGGACTACATGTACCATGAGAGCAATTTGGGATTACAGAGGTATTAGAAGGGGATTTGGCTCTTGCACATAACTGTTGACATAGTATTTCTATTTAGGCCTCCCAGCTGGTTAGTTCCTATATTGGCTGGATTAAAGAATATGGAGCTTGTTTTGTGGAAAATAAATCAAATATGGCTCAATGCTGTAATGCTATTTCTATATTATATCTTTCATCTTTTTGCCAATAAGATAGTATCGTATAAGATATTATAATAAGATAATAAATTGCAGAATTGGTTGTTTAATTTAAATGTAGATCTTGAAAACGTCTATATAGTCTATGGTCTGAATCCAAACATATTGTATTTTGTCATTGTACTATACTCCTTGCAAATAAATGCATTTTGGCTACAAAGTAGATGCTGCACATTATTTTAAGCCAAAGGAACACTCATAACTTATTTTGTTCCATCTTCCCAAATAGATTTCTTCACCTCAGTACTCCTGATATTATCGGTTTGTCTCCCCATTGCCAAAAAAGCCGGCAATTACGTCCACATTTCTTTCTGTTTCTCTTGGGGCCAATTTCAATGAAAAAACCTCACAATAGGCAGGCTCTGAATAGAGATTTAGGTCTTAAACTCAGCTGCAGCTAAGATGGTGTAATAAACACCAATCATAAACAATTTTGTCTGGCCAACTTCTTTTCACAAAGCAACAAAGAGCCAGATATTTTGATAGTCTTTTTTTGTACAGTTCAGGCTGATGGCTTTGTTCTTCTTTAAGTAGCCATTTTCAAGTTTGTAATGAATGCATTTCACTTTTCTTGGGGAATCATTCCAAAATAGCCTGTTCGTTCGACAGGCTGTTTCATATATAAGCAAATGAAATAAGCACATACATGGTCACTTTAACATGGTACTTTTGGCAACACTGTATTAGTAGATTCTTACCACGTACTGACACCTGGACACCCTAAAAATAGCAACTTAGGGCCAACAGCACTGTTTAAAGTTTTTTTTTTTATCTACCTATAATTAATTTATTCTTTACATAACATGTAATACATTGAAATTAACAAATACCCTTGCACTTTATTCAGTTTTAGTTTCTCCATATAATGCTGCTAACTTACACTGTTGACCTGTGTGACGTGGTCAGCCACATGATTTCTCTGAAACACATGGAGCCACCAACTGATTCTTATTTGACACTATGGAACTTTACTGAGAGGGATCTACCCATTTTACACATTCTGTGATCCCCAGCAGACTTCCCACCATCAAATACAGTCTGTTTGCTAGAGAATGTGACCAAGACAGAAGAACAGCTACCAGGTAAGGTTACGGCTAGCCCCCTCTCAGATAATTAGTCGATTGGTCGTTTTGTTCTTAGTCAACAAAGATTAGTCATTTCTTTATGCTTTTTTCATGCTGAAGGATTCATTTTGTTGACTAACTTATGAGAACATTTCTGGTAAACACAAACTTTAAAGTGGTCATTTTTGAAACTCAGTTTTTACAGATCTGTCAATTATATCAACTAATCGATTAGTTGACAAAATCGTATGAGTGTTAGTCGACCAAGAATTTATTTAGTCAAGTACAGCCCTACTGGAAATTGTATTAAAAATAAGCCGACTCAATGGAACCACTTCAATGAAGAAGAGGTGCCATGCTCAGCAAGTAGGTGACAGTTCTGACAACATCCATAAACCAAAACTGAAGGCAGTTGGGCCATAAAACGGATGATCTACACTCATTAATGCCAGAATGCATCGTATGTAGACAAAGATGGAGGATGAAGCTGCTACTGGGTAAAATTACTGAAATACGTATACAAGGAATAAGGTTGGATGAGTTACAAAATTATTCATCTACATGTCAGTTTGAACCTCTGTGAAAAATATAGAGGCTTAGTCCTTACTGCAGCGGCCCAGGGTTCGATTGTGACCTGGGGCCCTTTTGTGCGTGTGTCATTCCCCCCCCCACCCCCGTGCTCTCTTCTTTCATGTCTTCAGCTGTCCTCTCAAATAAAAAAAACATTCCTAACTCCATTAAGTTTAGTACCTTATAGTAGATATTTTTGCCTTGTGGCGCCCGGCCGGTCTCCAGGATGAAGTCGTAATTCCGATGGTCAATGATGAGGATCCCACCTGGTTTGACCATACTGGCAATGTTCTGAAGGGCCAACTTTTGATCACTCTGGTCCCCTTAAGGCAATAACATGATCACCATCAACAGAATGGCCTATAATTAAATCACATTGTTTGAATAAAATATTATGTTATTGGCTTGAAGGATAGATTTTGTTTGGTAGGAGATGATCTGAAATGAATCCCATATATGTTTATAATGGGTTTTTGACATTAAAGCATTTAAACATGTTCTAGTAGAAACCCAAAACCAAAGTATGAACCTCAAAAGTTTACGAACCATTAATCAATGGTTCTGTCCCTTTATGTCTCACATACCTTTAAAGTCTGGTAAGTGGGCAAATGAGTTGCCGAGGCAGATAACAGCATCAAAGCCAGCCCCTGGTTTCTGAAGATCCTCTGGTAACGTCAACCAGTTGGCTTCTTCAATCACTGAGGATAAAAGAAGGGTCAAGGAGTTAAACATAAAGTGGAAAATATGAGGATGTCACCTGATGAACACAGCAGCAATTTGATTTGACATAATCTAAAATGTCATATAAATAAATAAATAAATAAAAGGCTTTAAGGAACTTTTTAAGGGTTCTGAACATTTAAACATGACAATTCAAAATAAAATGCCCTACCCCACTGGTCAAAAGCTTGTTCTTTTCTTCTCTCCCATCTTGACTTCAGCGCATACTTGAGCATTTTGTCGCTGGCATCCACACTCACCATGTTAAAGCCCTCTTCCACCAACATGATGGAGTCAACTCTACAAAATAAAACACGCACTCTGTAAATACCAGTTATGTATAAAACAACAGCATGACCTCACAAGTTCTGCTAATATCACACTTTATTGTGTACTACAGCAAAGTGTGACAGGTGATTTCACACGGACTTTATCTTTATCAATTAGACTAACATTGACTAGTGACAACAGAAAGAGCCTTTGCTCATTCTCAAACAGCAATGCAGTTTGTTAGTAATATCATCATGCAACACCTTAATGTTTTACAAATATAAAGAGGTGGTTAATATTTGATAGTCTGTAGCTCTTCAGGATTAGAAAGCCTGGCAGAACAACATGAATCCAGGCCAAAACACAGTCTGAACTGAGGCTGTTGAGTTTTGTTTGGACAGTCCTTGCACTGAATGTCTTGAGCTATTACAATACAACTCTTTTCAAATAGTAACTAGTTGTTAAACAATGTGCATGAGTTCAAAAAAATTCAAACAACAGAGTCAAAGTGATGAGCAGTTCATGTTAAAGAGCAACTCAGGAGCAAGAGTTATTGCACAATGATCCAAAACATTTTAATAATAATTTTTGTCAACGTGTTGGCACAAGAAACAGCAGTATTACGTAAACTGCAATCATTAACAATGCAAAGTTAAGACACATTGGTATAAAAATATATTTAAAAAATACAAAAACTACAACAGTCTTGACGCAGGTAGACCAAGCAAAGCAACAGTAAGAATGCAGATTTGTAGCTGAAATCAAACCTCGTCCTTGAGTTTAAGGCAACATTTTTTTTTAAACTTTGGTTCATTTGCAATTACGCAACATAAATCTTACACAAAACAAAAGCAGAAAAATCTATTGCTCAGATCAAGGTCATTTATCTGCAAGTCATGATGATTGTATCCTTAACTAAAAGCATGATCTGCAGGTTCTTCTGTTCTTGCATAAGTCACCACTAGCTCTGATGGCAAAACAACTAGAGAGCCTGGCATCACAGGCACATTTAGACTGCCAAAAATAGTGAGGCCATTTGTTGACCTCATTCCACTGTGAGCATGTTTACATCGCCCCAGATGGTTGTGCTTCTGAGACACACTTCTATGGAATAGAGTCGGTGTGTAAAATTCCTCCATAAAACACAGCAGCTATAAGTGAGATATGAAGCTGTACTATGTCTATGTTAGAAACTTATGAGGGTGTTATGATGAAGATGATTAGCTCTGTGAAGTGGCTGTAATGATGGTTTTTAAGTGATTACGAAAATACATTTCTGCAGCCCATTTTGCAGACAGTGATAGTTCAGTGAATGGATGTTTGTTTAGTGTAAAGTCCAGTTGTACAATACATAATTAAATGACAAAATAAATTATATCGCATCTCCTGCACAACTTCTCCCAGACAGGTTATAATATGCTGTGTTCTTGCTGAGTTCAGCCAATGGCCTTGCTGCTGATCTGTATCAGCAGAGGTAAACAGACTGAATGGAACCAGTCAAAACTCCCTGCAGCAAGCCATGCATGTCCAAGTTCATCACCCACTGAACCTTTCACCTGCTATCCCACACAAGTCAAATTCAGCAGCTAGCTTCCACTTACACAAACAGCAACCTCAATGTTGATTATGTGCTTCAAATGTGGGTAGGCCTAACTGGTGTAAATGTAAAAGGCAGGATATGTATACTGTACACATGTATCTTGAGGCTTTTGTTTAGACCATATGAGCCTTCTTAGTTGTAAAATAAAAGAACTTTCAGTCAGCATGACTCAGCTCATGGTACCAGACTGCTGTCAAAGGCAGGAACTGGCACAGTGGCTGGTGCAACTCTGCACTTTCATTCATCACTCTCTGGCCTAATCCGGACTTTGTCTAAAGTTAATGGGGTCAGCGAGTTCAAAATCCAGGAAAGTCAAACCAACTTCATTAACTATATTTAATCTCACTTATTATAGAAGCAACATTGGCATGTATAGACTCTTTAATGCAGGTTTAATTCGTGTATTTGTCTATGTCTCCATCAAGCACAAGAAACAAAAAAAATCTCTTATATTTTACCACAGTGGCTAACGTTACACGTCAAAATATAAGTGAATTGAAATGATTGATATTTATTTAGATATTGTAAACTTGATGTATAGGGCTAATCCCGAATTAAAGATTAGGTTTTGCAAATATAGAAACTGTATACAATTCTTCATTGGGGGTGTTACAGTTGCAGATATACAAGGGTATACATTAAATTAAACACATTCTAAATAGAGTTTGGTGAGAGGTTCACTGCCACACCAGCCCACACTTAAACCCCTCTCAAACATCGGTCTGACTTTACCCACCCTGTTCCGCATGCTACATCCAGCACTCTTCGCGCCCCTTGCTCTTTCAGCAAAGACACCACCCAGCTTTTGTATTCCTGCGTCCTACTCTGCGTGTCTCCGATGTACAGCTCCCAGACTTTTGCTGCTTTGCCGTCGGCATACTGGTCAGGAAGACCCTCGGCGGCCACACCGAGAGAGCGGGTCCTAAACACGCTGTCGACCGACATGTTACTGCTTTGAGTGTTTATCTTACCCAGTAGCAAACGAATGAGATATTCAGCAACCTGGCTGTACTAAATATGTCTGAAAACAAACTGTTCTCTACTCTCTCCACATGCTAGCCCACATTCAGGTGGCTATTATTTATATGAGCAACAAAGGTGGGGCAAACTTTAACCCAATGACACTGTTCTATGAACTGACGCCTACTTTCTGATAGGATGTGTATGAAGCAAGGGAGACGACAGCGCTACTTCCGTGTTTACGTTAGTTGACGTCCTTGACGTGGAAGTTAATGAATTTCTTACCCTAAAATAACCTCAACAAAGTTAGCAGAAATGTAGAGTTTATTTGCAATTCGATGTCACAATTTCTTCTTTTTTATTATTATTACCTTGCACAACACATCTAACCCTTGTGTGGTGTTCATATTTTTGTTACACAGCGTTTCCCAGTATGGTGGACCCACCACATTAGGCTTTTAAATCAATACAGCCATAACAATTTATGTAAAAATACTTAATATATGTTTACTTTAGCTCAATTACCAATGATCTATACATACTCTATGGTTTATATTTGCCATTTACCATGTGAGATCACATATATGATCATTTTCGTTTTTTTGTGAGAAAACAAGGAAATTATAAAAAAAGGTTAAAAAAAATAGAAACAAAAGTTTTTATCATTATTGGTGCTTATTTCTTAGAACTTAATCAGGTGAAAGTGCTTTAAATGTAACAATTTTGTAACCTTGTGTGGGAATAGCTGTGCACAAATACAATGTAGTTTCATAGCGCCTACATTTAAATACACTTGGGTCCAGTGTTCATGTTCTTCGCAGAAAAATAAGCCAAGGCCAATGAGTTTGGGTTAGACTAAATAATGAATAGCATCCTTTTTCTTTTAGCAAACATTGAAAACCGGTCCCACAGACCTGAACACCATACAAAGTTTACATACAGGATGCATGTGGAAGAAAAGGGATAATATTTTAAACAAAACAGGTTGCAATAAATGCATAAAATCAAATTAAGAATAAAAGCAAAGCAACATACTGTAAATGTAGGCAAACTATAATTTCCTTAAAGGGTGTCTGCCACACATACACAACTTTTTTTCTTCTTGTTTAGGCCTCCTAACAAGGTAACTCCTCCTGTTTTGATTGGCTGCTTTATGTAAGCCCACACAGGACCATGTAGCTACTGTATTATAGGCTACAGGCAGAGGTGAGGTTTTGTCAACCATAACTGGTCATACAGGTTAGGTTTGTAACACCCAGTCTTATAACACGGTAGTCCAATTTTAAAATATGCTCTGTTATTCACATTATGATAAACTTGTCACCACTGATATTTGCCCACGTTTTTAATGGTGCTCATTGTCTTGTTGTTTTCTTAATGGTTATTTGGTGAGCACTATTAGTAAAACAGACTATGTCCAACAGTAACATCTAGTGGTAGCTGTAAGGAACTGCAACATGATGTACCCATAGACCTCTAATGCTGTGATAGTGTACTGAATGTAAACTTTTGAATACATTCATATGTACAAAGGGAGGAACTGGTTCAAGTTGTCAGACTAAATGTAAATGGCCTGTATTTATATAGTGCTTTTCTAGTCTTTATGACTACTCAAATCGCTTTTACATCATATAGGAACCATTCACCATTCTTAAACTGTGGTTGAGGCTGTCGTACAAGGTGCCACCTGCTCATCAGATAAACATTCACACACACATTTACACTCCAACTGCACAGCGTAGGGAAACTCTGGTTTCAGGGTCTTGCCCAAGGACACTTCCAAATGGGACTGCAAGGCCAAGGATCAAACCACCAACCTTTTGATGTGAGTGATGAGTGTGATGAGTGTGATGAGTGATGATGATGTTTGTGTTCTTATGTTTTCTTGCAACCAGTGAGGAGAGGAGGCACATGGGGGTCATCAAATAAAGAAGAAAAGGGATACACTCAGTTCTACATTCAGAAAAATGTCCAGAAAAATATAAACTGTAAAATAAATACTATATTTATTGACTGACTTTTAATTTCTGTTTTGGAGATAAAGCTGATTAAATGTAAAATTGAAACCAGATGACAACATTTATCATCTCAGAAATTGTCAATATTTCATTGTTTTTAGAGAAGACAATATGACTTGTCATAATAACAAAAACACAGATGTTACTCATAACATTGTAAGCTAGCATGAACAAATAAGGACACTTTACTGTTGAGCAACTAGTTTCACCCTTTTCAGCAACAGAACTGTAGATGGCACTCTAAGAACAAGAATAATGCCAGCAATGACTTGTTATGAATGACTTCAAATTTTAATTTCATGTCACAATACACAAAAGAACAGAAAATGACATGAAATCACCCTCTACAGTCCCATGTGATAGACCATTTCACTCATGTACTTCAAAACTCATATTTTACAAACAGTTACATAGGCTATGCACATACATTATAATATTGTTTAAAGGAAAAATCAGTGTTGGAAAGAACACACTTTATGGAGCTAGCACTAACCCTGAGGAATTCCATTTTCAGATTAGCATTTTACTTAAGAAACATATGTTAAACTGATAAAACGAGAATAATTAGGATTTTCTGACTACTACATAGATAATGACTTCTTAGCTCCTACTGGGACACATACAACATGAAAATATTAGTGTTATATACGTCCAGGCTATTTTATCCAAGTTAAAATTTAAAATGACTATGCATATGAGGAACTAAGTATCCCAGTTCAACCACTTCTGAAACAGTCCCTTAATTTAAAGTTAATTCATATTCATTCATATTATGATTATTATTATGATAATTATTATTATTATTATTATTATTATTATTTTATAATGCATTACCAAGATGAAAAAAAACAAAACAAAACAAAAACTGTTGCTCAAAAAAGTTTATTCTGAGAAGTTACAGACCACAGCCATCTGATAAATGTAAAGGAGCCTCCCAAACTTGAAATGCGAAAGAGACCAGTGGAGTTGATGATTATCATTGTTTGGAATGAAATTAACACTCAATATTCTCCACAGGAGCAGTAGACGGCTGATTAGAGTTTTGTTCTCTGCGCTTCTGACGCTTAACAACATAAAACCTTATCACAAATATAATCACAACCACAGCCACAACAAGGAAAATCCATATCCAGAGAAACCCACCAGCAGGCACAGAAGAACCCTTCAGTGTATGGTTATTGGTGGGTGGTTTAACAAAAGCTATGACGATAGGAGTTGTGACAGAAAAACTTTCACTGCCCTCTGCTTTTATGCATTTGACTTCATTTTTTAGTACAAATCCTTTTCCGCAGGAGCACACAAAACTTCCAAAAGTGTTTTTACACTCTTGATCACATCCGTCATTCGAACATTCATCAATGTCCTCACAAAATGTATCACTTAATAGAAAGCCATCAGGACAGTAGCAATCGCTGGGGCTTCCCTTACATTTTGCTGGGCATTTATGTTGTGCACAGTGTAGTTTGCACTCCCCTGGGTTCTTGCTGTCTGGGATATATCCACTGAAACAAGAACATATATAACCTCCTTTTACATCTGTGCATATATGTTCACAAGGACCACCTTTACAGCCTTTAGAGCTTTTGATAACATTAGGATCTGATAATTCTCGTGCCTGGCATGCATCTTTGTGCTTCGTTTTGCACAGAAACCCATCCGTTTTGTCCGAGCACAGCCTCTCTGTCCACATTTGACCATTTGAAAGTGACACACAGCGTGGAGAGCAGACTTTAACACTGTCTTTCCATGTGCCAAAGGATGGAATAAAGCTACTGTGCACATTACCAGAGGTCCACTCATAGCCTCTCAGTGGAGCTGAAAGGTTGCTACAGGCAGTAGCTGGTAAACGCAGTCCAATCCAGAAGTTTCCATACAATTCTTGACTCAAACTGTCAAGGGTGCGTTCATCTGTCTTAGACCAAAATGTCATTAGTTCCCCATTCCTGTCACGGCATGCTTTCTCCGCTGTTTGAAAATCCACTTTGTCTTGATCTACTGTTATGCAGTCACTCCCAGTACAAAAAGGTCTACAGACACCAGTCTGCTCCATTCCAAATCCTGTCGTTATAGACAAGAACAAAATCACTGACATTAAAATAGTCATTGTCATTACCTTCACTGACACAAAAACAGTCAGTTGCATGCAGGCCATGATCCTGAGCAGTAGATCATCCTATAAAGTCGACTGACTGCAGTTTGGAGAATTTAGACTCCGGGGCTACTTACTCCGGAAGTAACACCCATCAGGACAAAAACAACGGTAAAGACAGAGGAAGGAAATGAGATAACATTAAACTAATAGGTTTTTCCAATGTTGGCAAAGCACATTAAAGATCATTATTATGGAGATATAGGAACAAAAATCTATTCATATTTTAGAACAAACTATTTATTTTGTCTCATAGCATGACTTAATCATCACATAGCATACAGTATATTGATTCGATATTCTGATGTACATGTGTTTTCATTACATATTTACACCAGCATCAGATATGCAAACTCCATTCAGCAAGAAAAATGAAAAATTGCATGTCTGAGTAAACAATTTGAATGCTACTTCCCTGACTGTCATTTTGGTATTGAAAGGTCAACATAGTGTAATCTTTTGATGTCATCTTAATGATGCAATAAAGACACCAATGATTTAGGGCAAGAAGCTGACAGAATAGCAGAACATGTGGCCAGACAAGACAAATTACCAAAATTAGCTGACTGATCTTAACATAAAAATGCTCACATTAAACAAGTACATCCTGGTATGAATCAGTATTAATATTTCTTCTTTTTTATTCGTTTTTCTTTCTGGAATCCACTGGCACCCAAACTATCAGTTCTTGATACCCATTTGTCCTCATTATTCAGAGCCCTTTACATCTACACATCTACACACATACACATATTTACACTTCTTGCCAAAATCAGCATATTTTTTTCAAATTTTTATTTGATTTGATATGTAATATTTCACAACAACTAAGCCTAACATAGAGAGGCTGCAAAACATAAATTACATAAATAAGCATAACAATCCATGTAGACAGTCTTCTCCACCACTATCAGGTCATAGGTCATCAGTCAAGATGGACTCATATAGTTTCTCTAAACGCGGATCCAAACCAGAAGACACCCAACAGTAGCCATCTGTACTGGTATTTTTCTTAGCTTCTTTTTTGGAGCGATGGCATCGAAAAATTGCAATAGCCAGAGTCAATGCGACTAAAAGCAGCAGAGGAATGACTGAACCAAGGATGCAGATGAGCACCTTTGAATTCACTGTCTTAGCAAAACCTGTCACCAAAGATACATTTCTCTGCTGATCATTGTGCGTAACGTTCACCAGGTCTGGAAGCGGTGCATCAGTGTAAGGGGACTGGTGTTGGAGCTCAACTGTGGTTCTGGTTAAATACTCATTTTCTTGTGTTTCCTCCTCAGCTAGGTCATCTGATGAAGCAGCTGATGTTTCTGTCATATTTGGAGCACAGGTCAATCCATCTGTTTCCATGTGGAAGCCTTGAGGGCAGGTGCACAAGAAGCTGCCTACAGTATTGACACATTTGAACTGACAGAGATTACTGATGCATTCATTAATATCTACGCAAGAGTAGCCATCCTCAGATAAAGTGAAGCCCTCGTTGCAGGAACAGAGAAAGATGCCAAACTGATCAAGCATCTGTGCTCACATCTTGTGTGTGTGCAGTCCATAGCCTTGCATTTGCCATCAACCATTTCGTAGCCCCCTTCACACACACATGTGTAACTGCCGTGCGTATTTATGCACAAATGATGCGCACAGGCTTGTGACTGGCACTCATCAATATCAGAGCAGCTACGCTGGTTTGTGTCTAGTTTGAGCCCATCTGGACATTTGCAGGAATACCCAGACTCCCTCATTACGCACTGATGCTCACAGGTGTCAACACCACACAAGTCTTTTATCCTGCAACTGAGTCCATCCTCATCCAGGTCGTAACCTTCTTTGCAAAAGCATTGAACCTCATCTGCATCCTGGTGGCACAAATGTTCACATTCGCCATTGTTTATCATGCAATTTTGCTTCTCTGTTTTGCAAAATGGACCAGGTTCAGTCCAACGATAGGTGTCGTCCATCCCTTTGCACAAAGTATATTGAGACTGTAGGTCACTACATAAAATAACAGCATATGTTCCGAGCGGAAATGATTGCATTTTACTTCTTTGAGGCTCTTCTGAGAAGGGCGCTGTGTAGGTGATTTGTCCAGGCCCTGATAGAGCCAAAGGTTTACACATCCCTTTAAAATAAAACTTACATGCATAAAAAGCAGGGCTTTTACAAGGTCCAGAAGTCCATTTCAGTTGATCCTGACCTGATGCAGTATAATTAACTTTTACACATCTCTCCTCAGTGCATGTGGTGACAGGTTCTTTTTCCCAGTTGGAGTAGTGGGAATCTTCCTCCCCAGATACCCACCTAAACCCCTTGAGTGTCTTGTCAGGCAACACACATTCCCCTCTGTGCAGTTTTAATCCAATCCAAAATTTAAACACCCTGTCCTGACGTTGTCTTTGGATCTGTGAGAGAAGCGAGCGCAGCACATCCTCTTCTTCTTCGTCTCTGATTGTCATCAGATAACCTCCATTGTGGTCACAGTTCTGACGAGCATCCTTAAAGCTCAATCTGTCCATATTCAGGGTGAAACAAGCGTTTGAGGTACATAGCGTCTCATGTTCAGCTCCAGATAAACCCTCAAAGCTGTTGATGAGCTGCAGCAGAAAAATCCACAACATAACTGCCATAGAGAGCAACAAATTAACTGATATCCAGACGGTCCTTGGGAGCTTTGGGGGTGAAATATGATGAATGTGTGGTTGTCTATTCGTAGCCAAAAACAAGTGGCGTGGGTCTGGGACTAACATTCATCGTCATGCATCCTGTTTGGAGCACAAACTAAAGACGGAAACCATGTTTAGCAGCAGTTATGGGTTCTTTTTTACTCCCCGCCTGGTCAGTTCCGTTTTGAAATAAAAAAAACAATGGCAGGCTCCACAGTGTTTTGACTGCTTCTCCAGATGTCTCCGGCCCCAGTGAACTTTAGGCATTTAAGCTGACTCCCTTGATTGTGGTGCCTTACAATACATGAACATGCAACGGTCAGCGCCTTAAAGACACTTTGACATGACAAATGGACTCTGTGGATGGATGCACAATAGCTGTTGGAGGCAAGGAACCTGTGACCTTTTCCACTGTGCTGCCACTGGGACAACAGTTCACATACACTTTATTTTTATATAGTGTCATGAATTGTTTTTTCTTTATAGGCCTTAAAATCTGCATGTACAGGTGTGTAACATTTAATTATTGATTGAATATATTGTACCTCTCAATGTGTGATAATAAAGACAAAATCTTTCATGAAATACTTCTGTGGTTGTTGTGACTGTATCACAGTAGGAGATAAGGTATACATTCATTTCATAAAGAGTAGTACAGACTACAGAGCCTGCCTTGCAGGAGTCATGGGCATTAGTGGGTATATATGACTACACAAATTAAAAAAAGAAGAAATGTATGAATGTTATTCAAAACTACAATTTAGTCATCCAATTAAGGCACCCTGTTATTAGGCTAGATTAACTACTCACATTTACTTTAAACTAAAAACAATGCAGCTTTCCCCAGTTTTTTTAAATTGCAAACTGAACCAAAACAGTTAAACAGTCAAGTTTATATTATAATATTAATTGATATAAATATTGTGGAGTTGGGTATACTTGTGTACCCAACCTTATACTTGGGTATACTTGTGTCACCTGTGTGTGTCTAAGTTGGCCAAATGTACTGATTTGGATGGTCAGTGCCAAGGACATGTATGTTAATACAGTCATTTCCTGTATTTGTTTAAACACAGGAAGTGCTACAACTACAATCACAGGAAATAGAGTAAGACATGCACTCCTCCACCCATCGAGCTCATACAGGCAGCTACGTCAAAGAAATCTCTGTAGAGCAGATTCTTCCATTTCTATCTAATATAATGCTATCAGATTAAAACCATGTTATAGGTAGCATTGGTTTTAGGGAATTCCCACAAAATCATTAAAATCCTATCACAGTCTATTTTCTAAGATAATATTTTCGGGCATTTTAGGCCTTTATTGTCACAGGACAGATGAAGACAAAAGGGGAGGGAGAGAAATGATATGCAGCAAAGGGCCACAGGTCAGAGTCTAACCCACGGCCGCTGCGTCAAGGAGTAAACCACTATATGCGTTTGCCTGCTCTACCAACTGAGCTAACCCGGCCACAAAATACAATCACAGTCTAAGTGGAGCCATGGCATGCACAGCAATAAACAAGATGGACTTTATTCAAGTAAACAGTTTAAATCACATGATGGCATTTACTTTTTTTCCCCTTCTAATGGGCTATTTTTACATAGCTGCATCAATACTTTTATTCAAGTAAACAGTTGAAATAAATAAATTCCACCACTGAATTGATCATATTCTGCAAGTGTGCAAATAAAGCTCAATAGAGTGGTTTAACGTTCTGCACTGGCAGTTTTTAGCAATGCTGGTGGTATACTCTAGGAATGGCAATGCCAGTCTGTCAGTCGCTCCACCACTTTGGTCCAGACTAAATTACCTCAAAAACTATTGGTTTACCGTAAACATTTGTACAGACATTTTTTCATCAATTCTAACCAGTATCACTGATTTTAACTGAATATAAAGTTCTTACGATGTGCAAAGAACTGCCATGGCATGCTAGCCAAGTGGTAGTTGATGCCAAACAATGACATTTATAAGGATTATTGTTTCAAATTTCAATTGGTTTTATCTTTTAATGCTGAGTCCTCCAAATATAATTCCATTTACCTCTATGTATTAGAGGGGTTGAGCAAATTTCAGTGCCAGAAATCTAACCTGCACAAATAAAACCAAAACTATCTCCACTAGGGTCAACTGAGAAAATAGGTGAGACACATTGGATTCAGACTATAATGTAACATACCTGATTTGTATACAGTAGACATTATACATGTTACAGCATTACAGATTAACAATTTCTACAGCAATCTATTCATTTTCTTTGTCAATTTATTCAACATTGTCTTAGTATAATCTGCAGATGCGTGATTGAAGCTACACAACATTAACTGGACTTTCTCCAATTGTTCCTTCAAAATGCAGCAAGACAATTGAACTTAGTTAGCTTTAGAGGTGCTGGTAGGCAAAGTTTGTTTTTTATGGATAGAAACAGGCTAGTTGTTTTCCCCTGTATCCAGAATTTGTGCAAAGCTAAGACAACTGGTTGTTAACTGTAGCTTCATATTTACCGTACAGACACAAGAATAATATCATTCATCATATTTGACTCTGAAAGTGAATAAACTCTCTAAAAATGTCAAGCTTTTGTTTTAAGGAATCCAATCAGGTGTGTTATGCCTTAGGCCTGGACTTCCCCTCAGAATTTTGTCAGCTTTTATAGGTGGGATGTCACTGAGCTGTCCCTGGGTGTTGTTGTGTTTCCTATAATTATTATTTGCAAAATGAAGCATTGGGTAGGAATACTTCTGCCTGTGATTTGGAAAGAGAAAAGAGGTTATACTAAGCAACATTGAAATTTAAAAATTAAAAATGCACAGCAGAAGCATAGAATGTGGAAATAAAGAGTAGAATAAAAATGATATATTTAATTTTGATATGCCAAACAGAAAATGAAGACAAACACTAAGCTATTTAACAGTGAGATAAGCTGCAGTAAAAGGGTACATTACACTAAGCTATGTACGTTTGTTTACACTGTATAAATAAGGAAGTGAAAGAGATGTAATCACAAGACTACAGTGACCTATTTTCCTATTTTATCAAAGCTTCACATTACTTTATCTTTTTTATGTTTCAAAATATAGCCTAATTCCCATTATACAGTTAGGGTGACCAGATCCCAACAAGTTATGTAAGACAAAGAGTATGTTTGTGTGGGAATTGCCCTATTCTGTCTTTTAGATATGACAGAATAGGGGATTAAAAATTCAATAAATTCCGATGACCCCAGTGGACTTCCGTCTTCTGGAGAAATGGAGTTTGGCACTACAGCTCCACTTCTTGAGAAGTGTGACCGTAAACGTCTTCTGACAATAAAAAACAAATACACTGGAAAATCATGGCTTGCCAACGCCATAAAACAACACATTTTATTGTTGTCTATTGGTCTATCTGTTGGCTGCATCTGAACTTATTGGTTAATTTTTAATTTTGAATGGTAACACAGAACTCAATCACAGGGCATCTGTCATCTGTATAAGTCTACGTGAAACGAAATGGACCTGACCTTTATCACAGTCTCAAATCTTTTGTAAACACAGTGAGAGGCCAGATGGCAGTTTTGCAAATGGCTAGTACTGTTATTGTGACAGCTTTTTGTCTTGACTAATAATTGACAACCCGTAAAGATAAATGTGCATTAAAAAAAACTGTTCAAGATCATGTCAGACTATAAATATGAACTTCTGCAGGTTGAATAGAAAATGAAACACCCTCTCTCTATTTATTCTTGGTTCTCCTGTAGTTTACAGCCGTACAATATTACGCTGCAGTTGACCAGAGCCAGTGTTTGTTCAAAGATAATGGCAAGTTCTTAAGAAACACAAGTTCCTCACTAGACAGGTAAAACCAGGCATTTACAAACGAGTGACAAAGCCTCTCGGTCTCTTACCTGCTGGACTAACCACACTTTCTCTCTCGGGCTGTTGAGGTAAGATCTTCAAAAGTCAATATTTTAAACTGGTTGTTTCATATTTCAGATTTTAGCAGATTGCAGCATATTGACATATATTCTGGCATAGTTCAATGCCTTTAAGCAGAGAATCAGGCATAATAACATGTTCTAGTTTACATTTTAAGAGACTGAAATGTTGTCTATAGTGACGGGGGAATAAATGCTGTACGTTTGCACGTTGCACTGTAAAGTAAGTTATGAAGATATTGTTTCAAATATACTTTTACTATTTGTTTTACTAATACTATTCATGGTTATATACATTACAGGAAGAATAGTACAGTATAGTATACAGTATACAGTTCCAAGTCACTTGTCTCTTGAAAATTGTCGTTATGTATCTGATACAGACAGGTGACACATTAAATGTAGATGTTTCTACAGTATTAAAATAATATGAATATGAAAGGTTGTATCTAAAAGATAACAGCAAAAAAAACTCACGTTTACTCTTACTCACAACCGATTTATTACATTTCTTATTACTTAAAAATAACCTTAGATTTACTTTGATTAAGAAAAGAACCTAGATGGCTGCAGTACAAAAACATAGGTGAACCCATACCATTATAATAATACTATGGTGTATAATGTTCTTGCTCATAATATATAACATTAAATAAGGATTTGAAAGCAATAGTATTTTCAAATTAGGCTAGCCTGTAATTTGCATTTATTTTGTAGATTTGATACGTACAATGTGACACCATGTGTTGTCTATTTTATACTTTTATTAGGAGCGCAAACAACATTAAATGAAGTGGCTCAGTGGTTAGACTATAAAATCGGATTGATATTTTTTGACAAACTTTTGACAGACCTTAGTGACGGAAAAAAAGAAAACCCCATGATAGTTCTGATTTCCTTTGATTTCTTGACCATCTCTCAATTTTGTATGCAAAATAATTTCAATTGTCAAAATGGTTCTGGATCTTATTTTACTTAACAGAGCCCAAACACTGCAGCAATGCCTCCTCCCGGTGTGTGTCTGAACATTATGGAGGCTCGTCAAAAGCAAGACGGTTATGGTAGCTTCTCCAACCCTGACAAGTTCTTCAACCAAGACTACCAGCAGCTGAAACAGTACTGTGTCGCCCAAGGAGTAAAGTACATAGATGATACGTTCCCCCCTGACAGGAACTCCATTGGTCAAGGGATACTGAAACCCTCTGACGTAGCCCGTGTTGTGTGGCTGAGACCAGAGGTGAGTATTTTGCATGTGTTAAACAGAAGCAGAAAAGAGCCCATATCACAGTAAATGTTCATGTTTAATCACGTATGTTAATTGTTGTAGTCTGTCACCCCCCGGGCACTAAATCGATTTAGTTGAGATATCCACTTTCAGTGATTCACTGTGTAGAACTTTCAACTCAGGTTCTGAGTTCAAAATCAACCTGATTGATAGGTTAGAGTGAAAATTGTATGTTGCCCCTCTGTTCAAATGAATTGCCTCCCACAGTGCAAACACAGGTACTAAGTGTCTGGCTATGTATGTAATAGCACATGTGTAGTAAAGTTTGTTTTGTTTTTGAAATTTTTTTGAATGCCTGCTATACTAGTTGCTGATTGAGGCTATATGAAAACCAGAAGTAAAAAAAAAAAAAACTTGACAATTCTCAACACACCATTTAATAGTATATGGTTAGGGACTGTACACAAAGTATTGGTGTTGGGAGGGGGCTAAACCTTGTATTTTACTTTTTAAAATGTCATGGCCCTCACCAGTCATTAATAACTAAAAACACTAAGTGTCTTGGTTGCTGATTGGCTCGCTGTGGCAGAACGAACGATAAAGTATGTGTTCAGATCTCCTGTGAAATAAATATTATGTGATTATATTAGCAATTTCTAGCAATATTAGCAATATTCTTCTTATGTCTATCCCAATAAAATACTTACATGCCCATTTCTGCATATAAATAATCAATAGTAATTGTATTGTATTAGAATATAAAATGTGAACATATCCTCTTCTTTCAAAGTCGTTTTTGACTTGTAAACATTTCCTCCATTTCAGAAAATTGCTCCTTATCCAGCCTTCGTACTTGATGGGGTCTCCAGGTTTGACTTTGCTCAAGGACTACTTGGTAGCAAAAATTTCTTTATTCATAACGTTTTATTGTTATGCCTACTTGTCTCTCTAACAACTATTTTGTTTACTCAGGAAACTGCTGGTTTCTTGCATCTATCGGAGCTCTAACATTCCAGAATGACATCCTTGGACAAGTTGTTCCTCTTGAGCAAACATTTGATGAGAAATACTGCGGGCTGTTTCACTTCAGGGTAAATACTAAAAATATACTAGCATAGCAGGTTATGCATAGCAGGTTATTATTTTAAGCACATACTGTACTCACTGTGCTGAGTATGTGATGTCACTTTCATCATTCTTATGGCCTGCATTTAACATTTTTGGCAATTTAACAAAATACTTTTGAACACCGAAAATGACTGACTACACATTATAACTTCAGTCATGACACATACAGGGCTATGCTTTACTTGTAAATTTATCTTATTTTAAAAACCTTTATATATTTTCTTTTTTAACAAATTCAGTTCTGGAGATTTGGAAGGTGGATGGACGTTGTCATTGATGACAAGCTACCGACAATCAATGGGAAACTAATCTTTGTTCACTCTAAAGACCAAAATGAGTTCTGGCCTGCTTTGCTGGAGAAAGCCTATGCCAAGTATGAAAACAAACATACATTGTTTCTCAGACATATTAGTTTTGTTAGCATGAGTTTTGTCCTATATCTGGAGTATCTGTAATAATAATATCACATCCATTTATGCCAGAGTGTGTGGTTCCTATACCGACATGAATGCTGGAACTCCTGCAGAGGCTATGATGGACTTCACGGGTGGTGTTCACATGTGTATCAATCTGTCAGATCCCCCTGCAAACTTGTGGATGCTAATGTGCAGAGCTGGCGAATCCAAGTCACTGATGAGCTGTGGCACACCCCAAGGGGTAAGTACAAATATACCACACAAAACCAGTCATGGCTGGTTCTTTTGTCATCTCACATTTGTTTTTATTTTACTGGAACAAAAGCACTGTCACATCACTGACAGTATGGTAATACCATCAAAAACACAAGATTCACTGTCAGTGGTTTCTGTGATGACAAACACAATATATGAAAAAAAATACTTTCAAATAACTAATGTTTAAAAATAAAAATAAAACAACTAAAATACACAGAGCTACCAATGGCTGTGCCATTGTGAACAAAGCAACCAAATGAGTATGTACTTCCAACACCTTCTCACTCTCCCATCACGTAAAATATGGACGCTTGGTCATGTGCCTTTGGCGTTCATTATTCACACTAAAAGTCTCCTTTAGCATCAGGACTTTTGCCATCTTTGGTGTTAGTTATTCTAGCTAAAAGTGTGTCCTTTTGCGTTTGTTAATCAGGTTAAAAGTCTCCTTTAGTGTCAGGACATGTTTGATGCTCTGGGTCGGGACGTACATTTAACTGACATATGGCACAAGAATGGGACGTTTATTAATGATGAATGTTTTTGGCTTGTAGGTGACACCTGCCAACAAGAAATTGCCAAATGGGTTGATCCAAGGCCATGCCTACACTGTAACAGGTGTGAAACAGGTGAAAAATTAAGAATGCACTTGGAACACAACTAATACTTACTATCTAAAAGTTATCATGAAGATTGTATGACCAACCACTTGCAATCCAGATTTTACACTTTAACAGAAGCATATCTTCTGATGATTAATGATTAACAGGATAACTGCTTTTTATGATTGCTGGTCAGATGATAAGCCAAAAGAAAGCAGTAAACCTGGTGCGCTTGTGGAACCCCTGGGGCAACGGAGAATGGACTGGAGACTGGAGTGATCGGTGAGAACAACTGCCACTCAGTTACTCTCTCACAGAGACATGGCTCTGATTTGCAGAATTATTGAGATTATTTTCTAATGACAAGATAAGTGAGGGTGTATTTATTGTCACGTCATGTCTTTATTCTCATCATGTGCAACAATTGCAGAGAAGCAGTTGTTGGCAATGAAAATCTTAGGCCTCAGACATAAGTCACCAATGCTCAATACTCATCTACTTTTAGCTGAAAGCCAAGCCATTTGCAAGAGGTGCATGAGAAGCCTGTGAAACTGTCCTGACAATCTCCCTCCAGTTATTCTAAAAATCCTTTCTCATAGAAAATACCTCCTTTACTGTATTTGCATACTGTATGTGTTGAGAAGAAAATTAAGAGGCAGTGTTTTCTAAGCCTCAGGACGTATGTTAGACCTTGCCTCTGAATGCCTCGAATATTGTCTCCCTTCTTACTTTACAAACTGTTTTCAAGGTCACCTCTGTGGCAAACCGTTTGTGCTAAAGATCGTGAAATGTGCCATTCAGTGGATGATGATGGAGAGTTTTGGTAAGCAAATTCAACTCAATATTGGAAACCTTTCTAAGCATCTAGATGTTTTCTGTGCGACTCATGCCCACTATACAAAGTAACAACTACAAAACCATGTTATGTATTTAAAAAGTACAACTTATGTAGCGTTACTGTGGTGGTTAAGATATATTTCTGATTCACAAATATATCTTGCATATGCTAGGTAAAATACAGTATGCATACTGTGTCATACAGTTACAATGTGAAAACATTTTCAGACACAAAACACTTGTGCAGAGGGTGCTGTCGTTTAGTAGTAGACATAGGTATGTTTGCTGTGTTGTGAATGTAAAAGATTCCATCTACACCTCTTAAAAAATTGAAATTCCCCAAGAGGGATTAATAATAAAAGTACTTCTAACCATACTGAAACAAAAGGAATATATTTATCTTTATGAATCTTATATTGTATTTCTCAAGGTCAGGGTTTCTTAGTTTCAGCATCACATCCAGACGAAAAAAATCACATAATCCAAAATTAATATCTGATGTCAATAGGATGACCCTAGAAGACTTCTGTAAGTTCTACACAAATCTTGACATCTGCTCCCTATATCCCGACTTCCTGGATGGACACACCTCTCGTCGCTGGAAGACCTCCATGTATGAGGGCAGATGGGTTGCAGGAACAACTGCTGGGGGTTGCATGAATAATAAAGGTACTTCCAGGATGTCTGGACTCACATTTCATAAGACTAGATATTCTTTGTCATACCATGTGTTTGATAACACTATAAAACACTAATGTATGGCACCTAACATATCAACATTAACCACAATTTGACAATCTGTCACTGCAACAGACATGAATATCCTTTTCACCCTCTTAGCTTTTTATTTGCCTTTTGTCTAGGAAGTTACTTATTCAAAAGTAAAAGCAAATGCAGCAGGGGAATGTTCTGCAAAGAGAAAGCTGGACTAAAGGAGAGTGGAGCAACCAGATCATCCTTCATATTCCCAACTCCATTTGAGCTTTCAAAAAATAAATGAATAAACACTAGAATAAAGCATGATTAAAATTGTAGAACACATTGTTAATAATACAAATAATAATAGTATGTCTGAACTGAACCAATAGATTATCACTGCAATTCTGCACCAAGGTGTTTTGGGCAAGGAACCATTATCCACACTCAATATTTATGAAAAACACAGTTTTCTTCTTATCTTAAAATAAAATAATGTATGGATTTATTAGAAATCCATGTTAAAAAAAATTAAGAGACTAAAGCAGTAATGGAACTAGCTTCAAGAGTCTGGATGCTCAAGTTATCAGCGCAACTGTGCAGCAATGTCAAACTTTTATTTCTGTAGCTTCAGCCATTGTTTTTTTATTTTTTATATATTCATTTGTTATGATCCCAGCAGAGTAAGGACCGAGATCTTGAACAGGTCCAAGGGGGGCAAACAGTTATCAAATTTTAACCTAATTTGATTTATTAACAATTCCTATGAAATGATACATTAAAGATTAGACTAGATACAGACTTGACTGTGTTGATACAGACATGACTGTGTTTCCACGGACGCAAGCCTTGCTCACAGACACGTCAATAATTAACACGTTAATTGACTTAATAATCAACTAATAATAAGTTAATAATGCGGTAAAAGCAGGACAATTTAAATTTGCAATAAAAAGGATTGTGTCACAATGCTTGTATTTGGATTCAAAGCCAACTTTACAAGAAATTGTCAAAATGTCCAGATCCGGGGCAGAGATAAACAGTTAGTCACAAACTGACAGCTTTTGTTTAAGCTTGTTTGTAAAAAATCACTATTTGCAGAGTGGCCTGCTGTTTGTGTAAATTACACAACTTATACAACTACTTTACTTTGTATGTTATATAGTAAAGAATATAAAAAACTCACAAGTCCTTTACTGCTGCAAGCTATGATAGTGTAGCTTTATTAAAAGATAAGTTAACATTTCAACAATTCAAACTTTGTGAGATTATTGAGTAAGACTTGCTTTGCTTTCAATTTTTCAATTCATCAGTAATAACCAAAACACATTCCATTTTAAACTTGATAAGCAAATCACTTACTCTACTATTTTCCAAATGATACAATGCAAGTAAATGTTACTCCTCTCTTTGTCTTCCAGACAGTTTCTGGACTAATCCACAGTTTCGGGTCAAGATTGACGATGAACATTCACTGAAAGATGGAGAGAAAAACATGCTGATATCTCTCATGCAAAAGTCTGACAAGAGAAACAGACACCTGGTCCAAAATCTCCACATTGGTTTCACCGTATTTGAGGTAAATATTAGCCTTTGGAATATTATATAAAATATACCCGTTGTGACACAGTATGATATAAAAGGTAGCTGAAGTTGTTAGTTTAAGTAAAAAACAACATATAGACTAAACAGTTGGTTAGCAATGCTAAAAGCTAATTCAGAGTCTGCTTTTTATTTGTAGGATATAATAATAATACATGATTTTAACTGACAATTTGACATTGAATTACTGTTTTGTTATTTTTACTGTCCCCAACATTAACTCATCTTCCACTGATTTTCCTCAAGGTAAAGGAAAAAGTAAGTAATCCCTAGTAAATCTTCTCCATCCACATTGTGCAGCTCAAGTAAATAATATAAACAGTAGAGAACTGAAAAATATACATTTTTTTTACTACAGTACAAGGCGCAGAAGGGAAAATTTCCAGCCTCTTTCTTTAGCAGCCACGCACCTGTTGCCCAAACTAAAACCTTCATGAATGCACGTGATGTGATGGAGTTCCTTTTGCTAAAGCCTGGTGAATACCTGATTGTGCCGTCCACCTTCAATCCCAATGAGATATGCTCCTTCATCTTGACCATCCTCTCCAGGGAAGAGACCCACGGCTAGTATGCTCAGTCTCCCCCATACATCACAATGCAAAATCATCCCAAAATAATCTGCATGGCATATGTTACAGATTACTGGTGTTTTATATTTGGAAAGATTCAAAAACACTAATCCAATTTGGAATGTCTTTGATCTTTCCTGACAGTGAGAATTCTACTGAGCATAAGCAAGAGCCAGTCAAGAAGGTGCGCACAAATTAACATCATAGGTTGATGATGCTCATGTTATACTGATAATGTGTTACATTTTCTTATACTTTATGTGAAATATGCTTGGACAAATTTGATTTGGGGTAAAATGACTTTCTCTTTCAATTTCTCTTCTTTTATTTCCCAGTTCAAAAAAGTCAGAAATGTTCAGGAAGACGAAAATAAGAAAAAGCTTTTCAGACAATACTCTGACAAGGTAATATTTGTAAACTTGCTAACTAGCACATTTGAATTGAGTTTGATTACTACTTGGAACCTCTTATTACAAATATATTAACTGCAGTAATCAATACGTTTATATGAACAATAGGTCAAATAACAATGTATATATATCTATATATACTGTATACTTTGTATCACTAATGTATATAAATATAATGTATATATATATATATATATATATATAAATAATATACTTTGTGTGTCTACTGACTAACTGATGAAAGCTTATAAGAAGGTTTACCACAGTTTATTATACCTTGTTTTTATTCATTTCTAGTTGGAAGAAGTGGATGCTGAGCAGCTTCAAAGGCTTCTAAATGAAAACATCCTGAAAGGTTTGAATTGTTAAATAACAACCCAAATAATATTAATAACCTCGGCAAACAGCAAATGAGCTCAACGAGTAAATGCGTGAATAAATGATATGGGCATTGCTATATTACAGGGTTTAGGCCAAAGTATGTTTTATGCAAATTTGTCTTCTTTTCTTTTAGGAGACTTGAAATCTGGAGGATTCAGCATTGATGCCTGTCGCAGCATGGTTGCTCTGATGGATGTATCCTCTTTTGTGATAATTATTGTGAATTGGTCTACTCGAAGAATATCTTGTCCTTTTTTCTCCATCTCAGCTCCCAGTTTGCTAAAGGGGCAATCTCTCACTGTAAATGTAAATGTAGTTACATTAAACATATAAGTAGTGTACTGTACATGCCAAAACCTGCCTGCCCTTTTGGTGGTTTCACAACCATAAACTGATTTAACCCTTGTGTTGTCTTCCCATCAAAATTGAAAATTAAGACTTTTTTGACGCTTTTTATCAATGTTTTTAACTTTTTCTTACATTTTTGTCCCTTTTGACACTTTTTTCAATGTTTGTCACTTTTTTTGACGTTTGAACACTACATAAAACTAACTTATTAACTTTAGTTTTACAGTTATTTTTGGAATTTATGGTCAATAAACCTCATTTATACAATAATTACAATTGGGTAGTTAATAAGAACATTGATACAGGAAAACGGGTCAATTTGACCCGAGGACAACATGGGGGTTAAAGGTCAGGTAAGGACATGAAGCAACATGTACACCGAGTCAAACTTTGGATTCCAGCTGACACCTATTTTGCTTGTGTTGATATGATTGGGGCATGAAATTACAGAGTTACCATCTTCTCTACTAACTAATGTGATGCATGTGACATTGATTATGATTTGGTATAGCTTACGCTGTAAATAATAGATTTTTTTTTTAAATTTTCCTCTATTCAAGCTGTTTCACGTGTTAAAAGAAAATAATATGTAATATGTAATATATTGATGTCTGATTTGTGAACAAATTGTTCTTTTTTTAACTCTTAAAGAGAAACTTTCACATTGCGTTGATGGCTGTTTTGCTTGTGTGTGTGTTTTTTTTAATTATTGTGGTATGGTATTTCAGTTACCCATCTTCTTATGTAATGCATGTGAAAAACACTGCCCTTTTTGTGTATTATACACACACAAATAGTCAGGCTAAGACATGAAACAACCGCGCTTATACCTTAATGTTGGGTTAGACATCAATCACCGGCAAACTGAACAGTGAGGAATTTGTCCGTTTGTGGAGAAAGGTCGTCACATACAAGGTAAAATGAACCGTTTTTTGAAATATCTACATACATTACTGTATAGCAGCCTTTTCATTCTACCATTAATACATTGATGTGGAAGATTGGACTGATCATTGATGGTGTTTTCTCTTATTTACCAGGACATTTTCTTCCACACTGATGTTTCGCGAACTGGAACACTGTCACTGAGTGAGCTGAGGAATGCGTTCTTAGCTTCAGGTAGACCAGTTTAGAATTACATTTTGCTGGGATTGGCAGAGTGCCAGACCATGGACTGCATAAGACTGTATTTCAAACCAAGATTGAATGTGTTTGTTTGTGTTTGATGCTGACATGCATTTGTGGCTAATTGTGTAAGATGAAACTTGACTTGTGGAAACATGTGATTTTACCCTAAAATGCTAGAAGAATAAACTAAATTCCAAACCTTCTCCTACGCTCTTGCTGTGTGTATGTTTAACAGGAATCAGTATCACCGATGACATGCTCAATTTGATGGCTCTGCGCTACGGGGCCTCCTCTGGACACATGACGCTGGAGAGCTTCATCAGTCTCATCCTTCGCTTGGACAGCATGTACAGTAAGTGAAGTCAAGTGGGACAGATGATGACAATAAAGGACACTATATACTGTAAGACGTAACTGTCCATCACTCTTGCTGTGTAAATATGTTAAAATAAAATACATATCTTCATATTGGAAAGATTAAAAGTTCCCATTTAGTAGGTCTAGCCTATATACATAATTTATAAAGCTTGTGGCTTAAGGTGCAATGCAATTTATTTACAATTTGTGTGTTGCTCAACAGAAATTTTTAAACAACTGTCTAATGGAAAAGCCATACATTTTCAAGAGTCAGAGGTAATATAATTTATACTTCTTGTCAGAAATTCATGTTTGAACTTTACACATGCAGCTGTTGATCTAGAAAACAGAGAAAAGAAATACTGCTCTTAGAATTACACAATTACATAATATGACTTAATTATATGTCTTGTGATATAAGGTCTAATATTGCTTGAAAGTTGTCCTTCATTTATAATGTGTGTCTTCTTTATTTTCAGTGGATCTGGATTTCAATGTACAGTTAACCCAACAAGGGAGATGGATGGTACAAACTCATGAGGAAATACAGGAGTACATATTTCAAAAGAGGGATTTCCTTTCATTTGCCAAATTGCATATTAGAAAACAAAGATGTATTACTATGCGAATGAGCCATTACACACTAACTAAAGAACTTTTTTACTTTTTGTTACTTTGCATTGCATTGTGAAAACATTACATAACCGATCTTATAACAAAAAGCAAAAAGCACGTTTGTAGGCTTTGTGTTTGATGGAATCTTATAAGATGTTAAAATGATAGACTGGGGTTTTGAATTATAATTATAATGTTTGATTATCTCACCACTAAGTGCTTTAGAAAAGGAACAC
This sequence comes from Etheostoma perlongum, assembly GCA_026937815.1. Taxonomy (NCBI): domain Eukaryota; kingdom Metazoa; phylum Chordata; class Actinopteri; order Perciformes; family Percidae; genus Etheostoma; species Etheostoma perlongum. The sequence goes on along the minus strand of CM049390.1, from coordinate 7,702,675 downwards.
ATTATACAAATACATTTGAGGTTTCAGTACAAACTATATGACATGGCTTTATTTTTACTGCAAAAACTATGTAGACTAAAACTATGTGAGAATGTACCTGTGAAGGGTTGGACTGTTAATTGGGCTGTGCACCTTTAGCCTATGTCAACCGCCTGTTTTCTGCAATCAATGATTCATTTTTTTTAGTAGTTCATTATTAACAAATCAATTTTATTACAAAGAAGATTATAAACCTTTAATCACATATTTACTCAGTTGAAACCAAAAGGTCTTTCTTTTTTATTGTATTGGAAGAGCACCCTAAGTGTGACTAATCACATGAGTATGCAAGGGTGTAGTGTTTGACTTGACAGTGATGGGTAAAATAATTAATTTAAATCAAATGAATAATTTCTTGCTCCATGAGATTTATGTTACAATGTAAAATTAAACTACCGGTAAGTGGAAAAATGCCCTTTATCTGTGCTCATTCAGCAAAGAATTTTGAAATATGAGGTTCTCCTCTCAGACTATTAGATGTTGCAAACAAAGGTTGAATGTTAATTCAAAGGTGGAAGTCTAAGGAGGACGTCAGCCTGGTTAGGATGAAAAAAAAAAAAAAAGGTGTATAATTCAGGTTTTCAAAAAAGACTTTGCCACTAATATGTTCAGAGGTAAGTGTTGCATTCCTGCTCTCTTGTGTTTTGTTTTTTTAAGGGTCTTGCCCTGGGTGTAATTCAGTGTAGAACCGCCACTGTTTGTGGTCCAGAAAAAAAAAAGATTAACCAAAACTCAAATTTAGAAAGTAACAGCCTGTGTCGTATGTATTTTACTGAACGTTACCTACAGAGACAGTGGATGAATTTCACCTCCGCTTGGTCTTGAGCGCATGTTATGGCTGTGAAATGCAGTCTTTCATGTGCAGCTATGTAATAGTAAAGGATTGGAATGTACAGTATAGGGTGAAGTTCATTTTTTTTAGGTTGGCTTGAGAATAAGCAGTTCAATGTTTACACATTAGGTCAGTTGCCACATATGACTTAGGCTATTTTCCAACAAAACATATTGCTAAACGTAGGCCGGACATATATTGTAATCACTAACTGTGGGCAAAAAGGACACTGACACCCAATTGACACTTTTGGCCTTTTTGTTGTTTGTAATTCAGTGACGTAGTTCTGGTTAGTTCATGTTCTGGGCCATGTATAAAAACACCACTGCAAGCTTCAATATTAAATTGGCAATTTCAAATTATATAATTGAACTGTCTAGAGAATGTAAGCATTCAGTTATGTCAGAAAGAAAAAACCTTAACATAGAAAACAGGTTATAAAGAAACAGCATGCACACAGACTTATTGAAATAACTTATTTTACTTCTTCAGTCTTCTGCAGTCAACATACCTGTGTCCATACATGTTTCCATACCTTCTGTTGGTTATATGCCTGAACCTGCTGTTTGGAAGTGTCACCACATAGCCCATAGTAATAATGCAAAAGGGAACTGATGATGGTTGATTTGTTAACTCAGTCTGTAAGATTTATCGTCTTAGAAGCACACTTTTTGATGTAAACATTTTAATCTCCTTTTTCTGAACAGAGTTCGAACACTGCAGCAATGTCTACACCGGGGTGTGTGTGAACATCATCAATGCCCGAAACATAAAGGATGGCTATGGGACCCTTACCAATCCTGAGCGGTTTCTCAACCAAGACTTTGAGCAGCTGAAACAGTACTGTATTATCAAAGGGGTAAGGTACATTGATGATATGTTTCCCCCTGACAAAAGGTCCATCGAAGGGATACTGAACTCTTCTGAACTGGATAGTGTGGTGTGGAAAAGACCAACGGTGAGTGTTTGATCGCATATCACACTAAATGTTGATGGTTAAACAATCATGTAAGTTTTGTAGTCTTCAACAAACAGAAAGCTAAACTGGTTCAGTTGTATGTAGAATGCATGTTGCATACTGTTCTAACCAAACTAAAATTATAGTGACACAGCATCCAAGCTCATAAAATGTATGCTTTTAAAGATTTTTGGTCTGTCAACTCAGCTCATGAGATAAAAATGTCTCCTTTTTTTTTTGCTAAATGTTCAACTTTATTCATTTGTTACTTGTTTAATTGTGACCCTTGTTAATGTTGGGCACTTAGCTTGTGTTAGCATTCATAAGATTTGATACATCGTGTTTTTGTTGCCTTTGATCGAGCTTAATGTATTTTTAAGAATAAACGGCAAATGTCAAAGACATATTTGACAAAGCTAAGCATTAATGTAATTTAAAGCACATTTTAAATACAATTCCTTTGTTTCAGGTTATGGTTACCAATCCATATTTTCAAATTGATGGGCTCTCCAGGTTTGACATTTGTCAAGGCAGACTCGGTAGGGAAATTGCACGTTGTCTTTTTCCAGCAATGTAATTTTGAGATGCACTTAAGAAGTGCAGACGACAGACTAACATATTGTTACAATGTGTTTTCTGCTCTCTCGGCTGAGTCAGTATTTAAAGTATTTTGTAATCTGGAAACACTTCTGTACACATTTTACTGTCATGCATTTGACTGCTTAGTACACCTTCCTAACAACTCAATGACCATTTTTCACTCAGGAAACTGCTGGTTTCTTGCTTCTATCGGATCTCTGACGTTCCAGAAGCACATCCTTGAGCAAGTTGTTCCTCCTCAAAACTTTGATGACAACTACTGCGGGCTGTTCCACTTCAGGGTAAACCAACAATCATTGCCAGGAGTGTTTTTCTGAAAGTAGGTTTTGCTAAATGGTACATATCTTATTATGCTATAAAACTCCCTTTTTTCATTTACTCAGTTCTGGAGATTTGGAAAATGGGTGGATGTTGTCATTGATGACAAGCTACCAACAATTAATGGGGATCTAATCTTCGTTCACTCCAACGATCCAACTGAGTTCTGGCCTGCTTTGCTGGAGAAAGCTTATGCCAAGTATAAAATAACAGTATTTTGTCTCAGTCATAAAATGCATTCTCTCAAATTTTGGTAATATGTCTGGTGAGTAATTTTAAACCCATGTGTGTCAGAGTGTGTGGTTCCTACTCAGACATGAATGGTGGAACTCCTGCCGAGGCTTTGGTGGACTTCACTGGTGGTGTTCATATGTACATCAATCTGCCAGATCCTCCCTCAAACTTGTGGGAACTGATGTACAGGGCTTGTCAATCCAAGTCACTGATGGGCTGTGGTACACCACAGGGGTAAGCACAAAAATACCACACTATGCTAAAACTCTTCAGGGTTTCCAAAAGACAAGTGACACGTTTCATAAAAGCATCTTAAGGCTAAGATGATCTTAGCCAAAATACATGGTTACTTAAGCATAAAGATAATGTTAGTATGATATTTAGAAATTACTGTATAAAAGGTTTTTGACATGTTTGGTTTTCCAGTATAGCAGCCTTAATCTTTGGAATGTGAGGGCTGCCAATATTTTCACTTGTTAGAGAAGGAAAACTAAGAAACATTATGGTTGTCTGGAAAAACTCGCAAGTAGCTTGACTTTGTTTCTACAAAGCTAATTAAGACAGCTCCACACAACTCTCTCTGTATTTTATGGCTATGTTCAGAAGATTGTGTCATCCGGTAACTTTCCCGCGCAGAAGCTCAAGTGAATATAATCCTCCGTGTCCTCCTTGGCTAGTAGCAACTGTGTGGAGTAGGGGTGGGGGTGCATGCGTGATCACGGAAGGCTTGTATCATGTAGACGCGCCGACAGTGTCAGTTGTTGGGCTGAACCCCTAGTTGCCCCCGGTGCTTTGCCATCGAAATATGTTATGAGTAGGTGGCACCTTGTACGCAGTGTGTGAATGGTTATATAAAAGGTCCTTGAGTAGTTGCTAAGACTAAAAAAGCACTATATAAAAACAGTCCATTTACATGAACTTTATTATATGGTTAAAGAAAAGCATGTTGCACAAGACTTTCTGCCATGATAACATATCCAGTATCTATATATTGTACTGAAGGACACATCTGCCAACACTGGATTGCTCCAAGGCCATGCCTACGCTGTCACAGGTGTGAAACAGGTGAAGAATTGCATTTGTTTTTAAAGTATTATATACAGGTATATCACCAATAGTTATATTTCAGGTTTTTAAATTGCTTATCTCTGTAAATTAATGTTGCCTATTCAATAAGTTTTAGGTTTTAAGTTGACCTCTAGTCATATGCTTTAAAGTAAGTAAGTAAGTACAGAGTAAAGTGTTATTTTTATGCCATAACAATTGTGATTTCTTTGATAATTACTGGCCAGATGATGAGCCGAGGGAAACTGTTAAACCTGGTGCGTTTGTGGAACCCCTGGGGCAAAAGAGAGTGGAAAGGAGACTGGAGTGATGAGTAAGGAGAGAGAAATTGCTTTCATTTGCTGCCTGAGGAAAACTACTTAAATTATTTGACAATGACATTATATTACATTGCCGATACATACATTGCCCCACACAGGCAAATGTCTTAGGAATGCTTTTTCAACAATTTGCATCAGCTTCTTGATGATAATGTTTAGAACAAAATAATGTATAAAAGGTTTGAGGACATTTTAAACAGAGCCATGAGAAGCATTTCTATAGATATTTTATTATACTAACATTCTTGTTATTATAAACTGTTTTCTCATTATTAACAGCAGCAAAGTATGACAAAGGAAGGTTTGACAGGTCTTCTACATTCATATCTTTGAGGTTTTATCAGTTCCTCCCCAAAAATTGGTGTCATTCAAATGAGGGTAGATAATTGCTGTGCACTTTTTTAAAGTATAATCTCCTCACAAATGTAGGATTAAATTGTGCCTTACATTGCTAAGCATGCTAACAATGTTTGGAACAGAGCCATGAGAATTTTTGAGCTGTCTTAATGTCTTGGGGTTTTCACAAAACTAGTTTTGGCAGTTTTAGTAGTAACACTGGATCTATACTTTCCATAAGCAACTTTACAGTTTCCTTTTGTAAGACCCTCCCTGCCTTTTTGAACTCCATGCCACAAGAGCCACAAGATTTATAAGTCAGGTTTTACACTACTAAAAATGGCTAACCTTCAAGCTCAAGCTGATTTGTTTTACTTAAAAAACTAATTTACCTTTATTTAAAACAGGTTCTCTCATTGAGGTTGGTATTTCTTTTTCAAAGAGATATGTGTATGTAATATATAAGTAAAACCTGTCAAAATGTTCAAGAAAAATAAGATAATCTTGTTCCTCTAATGCTACCAAACTTTGCCAGAATAGTGTATCTAGTGCATCTGGTAAAAAAAACACCTGTGTGCTCTATGCCCCGGGTTACTCTGCCCTGCAGTGCTCTGTTACACCCTGTAACGCCCTACAGTGCCCAGCTACCCCCTGTAATGCCTTGCAGTGCCCTGTTACAACTACTATTTCTAGTCATAGTTCCATTATCTTTATTGTGACTATTATTGCCACTGTTTATTACACCCCCGATTACTGGAAATGTTGGGTCTTTGTAAATTATAGACTGTGGTCTAGACCTACTCTATCTGTAAAGTGTCTTGATATAACTCTTGTTATGATTTGAAACTTTAAATAAAATTGAATAGAATTGCCTCTTAATTTTTAGAATAATTTGTAACAATATTGCATATTCCCCTTTCTTCACTGACAATTTGCATCTAAAGGTCACCTTTGTGGAAAACTGTGAGTCCCCAAGATCGTGAGATGTGCCTTTCAGTGCGTGATGATGGGGAGTTTTGGTAAGCATGATATCAAAATACAGTCAATTCTAAAAATTACAAATGCAAAATGTTAGTTTTTCTTTGGAATAAGACATACCTTGTAATTTAAAATTGGGTTTCAGTAACATATCTAAAACAATCTAAAAACAGATTGCAATCTTAACTTAACTTATCAATACCCAGCCCTATTTTCTCTTTGACAGATCAAGTGAATCACAGACTAAAACAGCAATGTGTTATCTAAATTAATCTTTGATGTCAACAGGATGACATTGGAAGATTTCTGTAAGTTCTACACAGATCTTGACATCTGCTGCTTGAGTCCGGACTTCCTTCTTGGAAACTCTTCCTGCCACTGGAAAACCTCCTTCTATGAGGGCAGATGGGTTGCAGGAACAACTGCTGGAGGATGCATGGAAAACCGTGGTACTTCCACGATCCTATCTGGTCTGAAAAACTGTCCCTTCAAAAAAAGTATAGGGGGACTGGAGTGTGCCAATTTGAAAGTGTAGAGATTTCTATTGAGATAATGTAATTAATTAGTTAATTATAAAATGTAAAATGATATACAAATTACAAATTTATCAATTTAATTATACATTTAAACAACATACAGAAATACAACCAACAGCTTGTTGACACACACACACACACACACACACACACACACACACACACACACACACACACACATATACTGCCGACACTGGCTACATCGGCCCCTTGTTGGTGAATGTCTAATTATGCCAAAGTCCGTATGTTTCTCTTGACAAAGTTGGAAAATGCAAATTTGTTTCCCTATCTGTCTTCCAGACAGTTTCTGGACTAATCCACAGTATCGGGTCAAGATTAAGGGATTACTTGATGAATGTTCTGCAAAACAGGGTGAGATAAACATGCTGGTGTCTCTCATGCAAAAGCCTGACAAGAGAAACAGGAACCAGTTCCAAAACTTCTACATTGGATTCTCTGTATTTGAGGTAATTATTAGGCTACCCTTTGTGTCTGTTGTAGTGTAATAACTATGCTGTAATTAGCGGTTGAAGTTAGCATTCATAGTTATGTGGCTCAAAACAACATAAAACACTCAATTTTAGGACCTAAACATGTGTTTTTTCTAGAATTTGGTAAACCTCTGTATGCCCCAAGTGATCATAAAATTCCGTGATTTGTACATTTTTACATTAATTACATGTTTCATAACTCATTTTCCTCTGATTTCTCCAAAGGTGACTGAAGAAGTAAGTAACATTTCTAGCCCAATCATCATACACAGTACATGCCCACCTACATTGTGCAGCTATGTTATACTGTAAACTGCATAGAACTGAAATATACATTTATTTCTGGTATTACAGTACAATGCACAGAGCGGGAAGTTCCCAGCCTCTTTCTTCAGCAGAAAAGTACCTGTGGCCCAAACTAAAACCTACATGGATGGACGTGATGTGATGGAGTTCCTTTTGCTAAAGCCTGGTGAATACGTGATTGTGCCGTCCACCTTAAATCCCAATGAAACAGCCTCCTTCATCCTGACCATCCTCTCCAAGGCAGAGACCCACGTTCAGTATGTCACTCGCAACTCACTTGTTTGTGTTAAACACATGTACCATTACTCTATATGCCACAGTCAACATATTATAAGCCTTGAACTACAGTGCAACAGGCAACGTTGAGTAAGTTACTTAAAAATTGTAATCAATTTATCACATTCCTTATTTAATTATTTAGCAGCAATAGTGTCAAATGGGGCTTTTAAACAACTCCAAAGCACTGATAACAAAGTTAAATTAAACCCTCCAACAAGCCAACCCCCAAAATGTCAATGTACTGTAACGGAGTGTTACTGGGATTTAGAAACTGTAAAGACATTGCTGAATTTCAAATAGTAATCACTACTTGTTTACAAAGTAATGTGTTACTGCTCAACACTCTCCACAAGTAAAAGTATTTATGTTGTCTTTCCTCAGTGAGAATTCTGCTGGTGATAATCACAAACAAAGGGAAGCAGAAGAGGTGTGCAAGATTTTAAAATACTGTATAGGGTCAATGTTCATATTATTTGTGGTATTGCTGTTGTGTTCCATGGTTACTATGTTGATTACACTGATATCATAAATAGTATATAACTACATACATATCAAAGAGTGCATTCATACATCTGGAGCTAAAAACACTTCTATTGCAATCTTTTGCAGCCCATGCAAATCAAAAACGTACAGGATGACGACAAAAAGAGAAGCTTTTTCCTTCAATACTCTGACAAGGTAATTTGTGTGTGGTAAGGAATTAAGTCAACATTTTGGAAAATATGCTTGATTGTTTTGCTATATTCTCCACCAGTATAGACTCTAAGAAGCAACCTGATTTCACGGAAAATAAGTGAAATGACCACTGATCATTGCATTATGTGGTGGTGGTGGGACTATAACACATGTAATCATTATTCCGTTGGGGTTTTGTCTGTAATTTCTTTTAAACCCTTAAGGTGTTCATGCTATTTCCTTTTTTTATTTCCAGTATGAAGAAGTGGATGCTGAGCAGCTCCAAAGGCTTCTAAATGAAAACATTCTGAAAGGTTTGGACTGTAAAACATCAAAAGGCTAGACAGCATATTAGCTAAATCTATATATTCAAATTAAATAATAATCTTGTGTAGCACTGCTATGTTGTATGTAGTTAAATTCAGTCTACTGCTATTTCTATTTTTATTTAGGAGACTTGAAATCTGGAGGATTCAGCATTGATGCCTGTCGCAGCATGGTTGCTCTGATGGATGTATCCTCTTATGTGATTAATTGGGAATTGGTCTACTCAAAAAAAATATATTGTCCTTTTTCTCCCCTCAGCTCCCAGTTTGCTAAAGGGGCAATCTCTCACAGTAAATGTAGTTACATTAAACATATAAGTAGCGTACATGCCAAAACCTGCCTGCCCTTTTGGTGGTTTCACAACCATGAACTGATTTAAAGTCCAGATAAAGACAAGAAGCAACATGTACACCGAGTCATACCTTTCCTTCCAGTTGATGCATATTTTGCTTTCGTTGATATAATTGTGGCATGGTATGACAGAGTTACCATCTTCTCTACTAACTAATGTAATGCACATGAAAGCAGTGCCAAACATGCCTTCCCTTTGTATATTTTAAAAGTTATAGTATGTGATTTTAATCCAATACACCTTTTGTTAAATTCAGCAAATACAGTATATCCTCATGGTTACCTAGCACCATGTGAATGTGCCGGTCGGCCCCATGTTATCTGTCCGTAAATAAATCTGGGGGCGGAGCTTATGAAGGGGGTTGTATTCATTTTGCAGTTGAGTTCAAATATCAGCATAATAAGTATTTGTGCAACATCACTTTCTGCACCTTTAACACATAAATAGATTTAAAGGTCAGACTAAGACATGAAATAACATGCATAGTGCTTATACCTTAATGTTGGGTTAGACATCAATCACCGGCAAACTGAACGGTGAGGAGTTTGTTTGTCTGTGGAAGAAGATCCTCACATACAAGGTAACAGGAACCAAGTGAAAGTTGAACACTTCATAATAAAACAAAGATGCCTGGTGACTTCCCAATAATTGCAGACATGACTGTATGAGTCTGCTAATTTTCCCACAATGCAGGGTTATGGTGCGTCCTGATTCTGTGTGTAGGGTCTGTGTGTCCTTGCTGTGTCGAGCTTAGAGATTTACAATACTAAAAGTCTTTTCTTTTACCAGGGCATTTTCTTCTGCACAGATGTTTCACAAACAGGGACGCTGTCACTGAGTGAGCTGAGGAATGCAGTCATGGCTTCAGGTAGATGATCGGACACTTTTCTTTGTCTACTATAGACCGAACTGAACCTTCCTGGGATTTATCCCCATCAATCTTATAAAATGTGCCACAGAAATATTTCCAACTCTACCTAATTGTTTACATTTAAAATTAATTCAATTCAATTCAAAACAAGAGTATCTTGAGACACTTTACAAATAGAGTAGGTCTAGACCACACTGTATAATTTACAAAGGACCTAACAGTTCTAGCATTTCCCTCCAGAGCAAGACAAGTGCGACAGTGGCGAAGACAAAAACCCCTACGAAGAAACCTAGGACAGACCCAGGCTCTTGGTAGGCGGTGTCTAAAGGATCGGTTGGGGTTGAAATGAATGGGGGACAGACACCGTGGTAATTAGACTATGAGTGGGCAACTGTTCCAGTGGAAAGACAGAGGAGCACCCCTGATTACTATCAGACTTGGTCAAGATTTTTTTGATATGAGAGCAGCTCCGTCCAAAGTGGGATGAATGCCGTCTCTCAAATTAGACAAGGCTTTCCTCAGAACACACTCCAGTTGTCTACATAGGCCACATCATTAGCTGGGCACCACCCTGACAACCAGCGGTGGAACGTTGACATGCGGCTGTACATGTCATCACTGATCAGGTTTGGCAGGGGTCCAGAGAAAACTCCAGAGTCCAACATTGCCTTTGCATATGCACAAAGTGACTCAACATTAATTTTAGTGATGTCCGATTTGCATAATCGGGTATCATTACCACCTACATGACAGTAATGCCAATATTCCACAATACCCTACACAGTACTACAATAGGGAGATGAATGCATGTGAAGCATTAGTAGGACTTCTATATTTATACTTATAAGGGTGTTGCGTGACAGCAATGAGCACAGGGGTTTTAGTCTTAGGCCTACAATGAATATAATGCATTTGGCCCTATACTGGCACTATGTGTGCAGATTTTGCTGTGCTAGGAAAGAATGAGCATGTAGCAGAAAATCTTAAAAGGAATATTTAGTAAAGTTTGGTGAGAGTTTGCTCCCCAACTTTAATTCCTCAGGTCAGGAGTATTAATAGTACATCAGTCTTGTCTGTCAACAATAAAAATATTGTCCTGTAGTCCAGTTGTGTAATGTTAATCATCTGCATTTGTGTTTAACCGACATTGATGATGAACATGTATGTACTGAAACAGATCCCAGCCACTTTTAAATCATTCAAATGCAAACACAGGTGTAACTAATCACACTAATTATGGTTTGAGTCATGTGTCCCAGTAGGCCATGACAGTGTCACTGTCATGTCTTAACAAATTGCAAAATAATCTGCAAAGTAGTTGCAGCCTTAATATAAAATCATACTTAAACTTGTGTCTCCTATATGCTGTTCAGGAAAGAGGATCAGAGATGACATGCTGAATTTGATGGCTGTGCGCTACGGTACCTCCTCTGGCCAAATAACCCTGGAGAGCTTCATCAGTCTAATGCTTCGCTTTGACTGCATGAACCGTAAGTAAATTTAGAAATCGGATGACAGTAGAGAATAGTAAAATGTGTATATATAAATAAACAAGCAAATACTTTCCCTGAAACTTTTCTGTGTGCTCAGCAAACTATTTTTACTTATTTTAAACGTGTAAATAAAAACATTTGAATGCAAAACTTGTACTTTGCTGTCATAGGTGGTTTTAACATATGCAATAGGTAATGGGCCTTGTAAATTTGTGTTTTTTTTTTTATAAATTAGATTTAGAGAACACAAACTGTTACACATATTGCAGCGGCTTAATCCTGCATGACTCAGCTGCGGCTCATCTAGAGATTTGGCGTGTCGCCTATTTGTTCCAGTAGTGTTATGCGGATGTCTGTGACATTTTTAAATTCTACGATGATTCTATTGCCTTCATAGTTTCTGAAGTAACAACAATTTGTGTCTTTCTCAATAGAAATCTTCAGCCAGTTGTCTGATGGGACGAAAATGACTCTTCGTGAATCAGAGGTAATAAAAGTTCTTTAGGTGTACACTAGGACCCATTTCTTAAAATGTGTTGGTAATTTAAATTTTTAACCAAAAGCCTGCACAGCTGTTGATCTGAAACAGTGGAAGGAAAATGTCTTATTGGTAGGCTAATGGTACTGATGCAAAAAAGTCTTTGTTTCAAATACAATCTCCTTAGTGTGTTGAGGGTGATGTTCTAGAAATTATGGAAGTCTTGTGCTACATTAGTTTTCTGTGATAAAATAATTCTGCTTTTAACCAGTGCTACAGATACATTGAAGCACAAGAATAATCTATCCATTTTTAAATTTGCAGTGGATGTACCTTTCGATGTACACCTAAGAGAAGATGGACTGCAGGATTCATATGGATTTACAGCAGTAAAGTACACAAAAGGTGTAGCTCCAAATGAGCTATTACATGGTATTAAACAGGGTATTCATTTCTAAATTTGCTAATATTACGAGTGTAACAAACATTGTGTCCTACCCTCTGCCTTTTTGCTCTTTTCTACTGCAAAGTAGAGTGGGAGAACAACTGGAGGGAACATGCATAGTGTGGCTACTTTACTTCCCTGTTATAGACAGTACCCAAAATGCACATAGCATTGAATACCACTAAATAAAATTTTCGGACTAGATCTCATGAGTGCACTGTTTTTTTTTTTACTAAGGTTCAACATGTTACATTTGTTACAAATGCTGTTTAGAAGTGAAAATATATTTTTCTTTTTGAAGTTAATACAAATGTAGGGCACTATAGCACAGCTGTGTCAAAAAACACAAGTGGATCATAAACAAAAAAATTGGATGAACTCACTATTTGTTTTTATTGTTAAATCCCTAGTAAATGTAATGCAAAATATGACTATAAAATAAAAACAATAATTAAAGCTGCAAGCAGCGTTGGATGGGCCCTCACTAATCTGCACGTTACGGGCACACGCCTATCATTGCGACCGTGCATTTGCGCAGCACTCACATACTGCAAATCGTCACCAATGACGATGGAACTCCCTGCTGAGCTCAATGACACCTCACACAAGACTATGCTATAAATTTCAATCGGTGAAAGGGGGCATGGCTTAATAGGGGGCAGTTCAAAGCATCACCAATGAATAAGGAACTCTCTGCTAAGTTAAATGACACCTCATACAAGACTCTAGCTTAAATGGTTCAAATTGTATGAAAGGGGCGTGGTCTGGTTGAGTGGGCCTGGTTAAACTATAGGGGCTCAGTATCACATGTAGACCACACATCGTAAGTTTCAATCGGATGATGTTTGTCATATAAGGCTGATTTCCTGTTGCCATTTGGTGGCGCTATCTCCAAAAGTCAATATTCCTGTGATTCTTTCAATAACATAGTTTTACAACATAAAGAAATAGATTTAAGCGGTAGTTGCAATCAAGCAATATTCTCTAGGCATGGATAAATAACTATCAATATTAGCAACAAATCTCGCTCTCAAGATGTAAGCTTTACTGAACATTTGATTAGTGTTTTGTTGTTTTATTAGAGTTGATCAATTAGTTTGATTAGAAGTCAAAGTATTTAGGCTGGTTGTTGCATTTGCAGCACAATTGTCAGCAGTGCAGCCAGGAATATCAATGTCAGGTATTTTGCAAGCTCTGCCACCCTACTTGTGGTGTTAGCTAGAAATCAAAAACATAAATTCATACTGTGATTACATTTATCAAATACAAGAATTGTGTTTTCATCAGTTGAAAATATATTAAGCAAATAAGCAACAGTGGGTCAATAGAAGGCCATCCAACATATTCATACAGTTCACAATGGTGAGTGAGGGCTTTAAAACCAGTGTCGAACCTCAGATCCATGGTATTCAGTGTCCAGTGCACGTAAACTTTGAGACAAAGCATGTATAAAACAAACTTTCTAGATTTTAACAAAAGGCAGGATATGATTCTAAAATAAAATCCTAGATTAAGTTTTAATCTTTTTGCTAGCTGTTGAATATGAAGGGTAAAAGAACTAGATTAATTTATTAAAATGCCAAGATATCTGTACTTGTAAACACATTCAATATTCGTACCCTGGGAAGTGAGGTTCGGAGACAGCATGACTTTTGTTATTTCAGCTTTTAAAACAAGTTTTAAATCAAAGATTCTGTTGAAGTTAAAAGCAAGTTGTAACTGGGTGAGGGCGTGCTGTTGCTTACCCTTTGTTGTTGTCTCTGTTGTGGTCAGGGTTGGCATTGAGCTGCCTGTGGTTCCTGTGGATCCTGTGGAGGAGATCCAGTCTAGTAGACGGTGCATTGTAAAAACCAGTCAGCTCACAGCAGTGATACTGTACTTCATCTACTGCAAATCCACTTTGTTGTATATCCTTGAAATGTGAATTAAAATGGTGCCATAAACAAACACCAAATTTTGAGGGAAATTGGCATGTTATGGGAACCATTCTAAATAGGTGACAGGTGAAAAAAATCTTGACATTGTCATTGACATTGATGTTGTCACAAACACAGACTGTTGCACACTGGTGTCCTCATGTGGCTGAAAACAGAACAGGGGGAGGACTCTAACACTGCAAGTAATGACACTTTCACTGCACAGACTGAGATACTTATTGTTTAAAGTGTTGCTCGTGGGTCCTTAGTTTGTAAATACATTTGTCTAGTTGACTTGGTCATAGAGTGTATACATTTGATGTCGTTAACTTTCATACATTACTGACATACCATTGGAAGAAATATTTTGGCTATAGAGTATGTACATACACATTGTTTACCTGCCATAAAAAAATCATTTACAGTGGGTAAATATGTACTGTTAATTAGAAGCCAGTTGTTGTTGCTCACCTTTTGTTGTTGTCCCTGTAGTGGTCAGAGTTGGCATTGAGCTGCAAGTGGTTCCTATGGATGAGATCCAGTCTTGTTAGATGGCGCATTGCAAAACCAGTCAACATCCAGCAGTGTTCCTTCATGCACATCATTAACTGAATGCAATATAATATAATAAATGTAAATCTTGTGGGAAACTGGCCGGCTATGGGACCCATACTAAATATATATATGGTAAATAAATTTGACGTTGACACCAATATTCATGTTGTCACTGAAATGTTCACAAACAGACTGTTGCACACCGGTGACCTCCTGTGGCACAAACTAGATAGTTAAAGTGCTAGCTTGTGGGTCCTTGTAGGCAACATTTTTAATTAGTATGCTATGTAGTCCACTTGACTTGGTCACAATCTATAAATGTGTCCTCTTTGTTAACGTTCATATACTACTGATATACAACTGGAAGAAGTATTCAAAAGCAATTTTACCTGCCACAAGCAATTTATTTACAGTGGTTAAGTATGTACTGTTAATTAGAAGCCAGTCGTCTTTTGTTGTTGTCCCTGTTGGCATTGAGCTGCCTGTGGTTCCTGTGGACAAGATCCAGTCTAGTAGACGGTGCACTGTAAATCCAGTCAACACCCAGCAGTGTTACTTCATGCACATCATTAACTTTATGTAAAATCGAAACAGTGCTGTTAGGGGAGCAATGCTAAACATAGTATACAAGATGAATTATTTGGCTTCAGAGGACAATTGTTTTTAACTGTTTGCAATGATTACTTACATTGATGCTACAATCTTTAAATTTCTCAGTCCAGATAATGAAAGTAGCTTACTATCACTAGAAATACTGTGCTTAAATGTGAGCATAAAATCTACTGTGCTGGCTGCAGTGGATGTTGCGGCGTTTGCACTGGGTGGGGCAGTGGTCGGGGCGGTTCTGCTGGTGGTTAGTTCCACAACCAGATTGTCCAGGTTTGACTGTTTGCCTTTAACATGCAGTTGATATCTTTGCTTCTGTAATAAAAAGACAGAGGGAAGAACAATAAGCAAATGTATGCTATTTTAAACCACATCAGTACAATAACATGCCCAAACAGACTCACTTTAAGTAGAGAAGCATGCCTGAGGGATAATCTGTGAAGTTCTGGGAATAGTTTCCATTGAGCAGGTTGTACATGCATGACAGCTGTAGAACATTAAACAAAGATGCAGAATATTATTTATTATACAAGTTAGTAGTCCATAACACAACATACTTTTTTTTTTAAATGTGGCGCTGGTACTATACATATAATTGATCTTAATTATCACTTTCAAATAAATGGCCATAGAAATAGAATTTAATTAAGTTTAGATTCAGATGGATTTTATCTGAATTTGCCCCTGATTCCTTCAGTTGCGCTTTGTCCCTGTTTGTATTGTGCTGTGTGTATGTTTAACAGGAATCAGTATCACCGATGACATGCTCAATTTGATGGCTCTGCGCTACGGGGCCTCCTCTGGACACATGACGCTGGAGAGCTTCATCAGTCTCATCCTTCGCTTGGACAGCATGTACAGTAAGTGAAGTCAAGTGGGACAGATGATGACAATAAAGGACACTATATACTGTAAGACGTAACTGTCCATCACTCTTGCTGTGTAAATATGTTAAAATAAAATACATATCTTCATATTGGAAAGATTAAAAGTTCCCATTTAGTACGTCTAGCCTATATACATAATTTATAAAGCTTGTGGCTTAAGGTGCAATGCAATTTATTTACAATTTGTGTGTTGCTCAACAGAAATTTTTAAACAACTGTCTAATGGAAAAGCCATACATTTTCAAGAGTCAGAGGTAATATAATTTATACTTCTTGTCAGAAATTCATTTTTGAACTTTACACATGCAGCTGTTGATCTAGAAAACAGAGAAAAGAAATACTGCTCTTAGAATTACACAATTACATAATATGACTTAATTATATGTCTTGTGATATAAGGTCTAATATTGCTTGAATGTTGTCCTTCATTTATAATGTGTGTCTTCTTTATTTTCAGTGGATCTGGATTTCAATGTACACTTAACCCAACAAGGGAGATGGATGGTACAAACTCATGAGGAAATACAGGAGTACATATTTCAAAAGAGGGATTTCCTTTCATTTGCCAAATTGCATATTAGAAAACAAAGATGTATTACTATGCGAATGAGCCATTACACACTAACTAAAGAGCTTTTTTACTACTTTGTTAATGCATTGCATTGTGAAAACATTACATAACCGATCTTATAACAAAAAGCAAAAGCACGTTTGTAGGCTTTGTGTTTGATGGAATCTTATAAGATGTTAAAATGATAGACTGGGGTTTTGAATTATAATTATAATGTTTGATTATCTCACCACTAAGTGCTTTAGAAAAGGAACACATTATACAAATACATTTGAGGTTTCAGTACAAACTATATGACATGGCTTTATTTTTACTGCAAAAACTATGTAGACTAAAACTATGTGAGAATGTACCTGTGAAGGGTTGGACTGTTAATTGGGCTGTGCACCTTTAGCCTATGTCAACCGCCTGTTTTCTGCAATCAATGATTCATTTTTTTAGTAGTTCATTATTAACAAATCAATTTTATTACAAAGAAGATTATAAACCTTTAATCACATATTTACTCAGTTGAAACCAAAAGGTCTTTCTTTTTTATTGTATTGGAAGAGCACCCTAAGTGTGACTAATCACATGAGTATGCAAGGGTGTAGTGTTTGACTTGACAGTGATGGGTAAAATAATTAATTTAAATCAAATGAATAATTTCTTGCTCCATGAGATTTATGTTACAATGTAAAATTAAACTACCGGTAAGTGGAAAAATGCCCTTTATCTGTGCTCATTCAGCAAAGAATTTTGAAATATGAGGTTCTCCTCTCAGACTATTAGATGTTGCAAACAAAGGTTGAATGTTAAATCAAAGGTGGAAGTCTAAGGAGGACGTCAGCCTGGTTAGGATGAAAAAAAAAGGTGTATAATTCAGGTTTTCAAAAAGACTTTGCCACTAATATGTTCAGAGGTAAGTGTTGCATTCCTGCTCTCTTGTGTTTTTTTTTTTTTTAAGGGTCTTGCCCTGGGTGTAATTCAGTGTAGAACCGCCACTGTTTGTGGTCCAGAAAAAAAAAGATTAACCAAAACTCAAATTTAGAAAGTAACAGCCTGTGTCGTATGTATTTTACTGAACGTTACCTACAGAGACAGTGGATGAATCTCACCTCCGCTTGGTCTTGAGCGCATGTTATGGCTGTGAAATGCAGTCTTTCATGTGCAGCTATGTAATAGTAAAGGATTGGAATGTACAGTATAGGGTGAAGTTCATTTTTTTTAGGTTGGCTTGAGAATAAGCAGTCGATGTTTACACATTAGGTCAGTTGCCACATATGACTTAGGCTATTTTCCAACAAAACATATTGCTAAACGTAGGACGGACATATATTATAATCACTAACTGTGGGCAAAAAGGACACTGACACCCAATTGACACTTTTGGCCTTTTTGGTGTTTGTAATTCAGTGACGTAGTTCTGGTTAGTTCATGTTCTGGGCCATGTATAAAAACACCACTGCAAGCTTCAATATTAAATTAGCAATTTCAAATTACATAATTGAACTGTGTAGAGAATGTAAGCATTCAGTTATGTCAGAAAGAAAAAACCTTAACATAGAAAACAGGTTATAAAGAAACAGCATGCACACAGACTTATTGAAATAACTTATTTTACTTCTTTGACACCCAAAGGGCAGAAACGTGCAGAGAACGAAAGCAAACAGGTATATTGAGTGCAGTCAACATACCTTCTGTTGGTTGTAACAGGGCAGAAACATTGTTTACCTGCCATAAATTATTTACAGTGGGTAAATATGTACTGTTAATTAGAAGCCAGTTGTTGTTGCTCACCTTTTGTTGTTGTCCCTGTAGTGGTCAGAGTTGGCATTGAGCTGCAAGCGGTTTCTATGGATGAGATCCAGTCTTGTTAGATGGCGCATTGCAAAACCAGTCAACATCCAGCAGTGTTCCTTCATGCACATCATTAACTGAATGCAATATAATATAATAAATGTAAATCTTGTGGGAAACTGGCCGGCTATGGGACCCATACTAAATATATATATGGTAAATAAATTTGACGTTGACACTAATATTCATGTTGTCACTGAAATGTTCACAAACAGACTGTTGCACACCCGGTGACCTCCTGTGGCACAAACTAGATAGTTAAAGTGCTAGCTTGTGGGTCCTTGTAGGCAACATTTTTAATTAGTATGCTATGTAGTCCACTTGACTTGGTCACAATCTATAAATGTGTCCTCTTTGTTAACGTTCATATACTACTGATATACAACTGGAAGAAGTATTCAAAAGCAATTTTACCTGCCACAAGCAATTTATTTACAGTGGTTAAGTATGTACTGTTAATTAGAAGCCAGTCGTCTTTTGTTGTTGTCCCTGTTGGCATTGAGCTGCCTGTGGTTCCTGTGGACAAGATCCAGTCTAGTAGACGGTGCACTGTAAATCCAGTCAACACCCAGCAGTGTTACTTCATGCACATCATTAACTTTATGTAAAATCGAAACAGTGCTGTTAGGGGAGCAATGCTAAACATAGTATACAAGATGAATTATTTGGCTTCAGAGGACAATTGTTTTTAACTGTTTGCAATGATTACTTACATTGATGCTACAATCTTTAAATTTCTCAGTCCAGATAATGAAAGTAGCTTACTATCACTAGAAATACTGTGCTTAAATGTGAGCATAAAATCTACTGTGCTGGCTGCAGTGGATGTTGCGGCGTTTGCACTGGGTGGGGCAGTGGTCGGGGCGGTTCTGCTGGTGGTTAGTTCCACAACCAGATTGTCCAGGTTTGACTGTTTGCCTTTAACATGCAGTTGATATCTTTGCTTCTGTAATAAAAAAGACAGAGGGAAGAACAATAAGCAAATGTATGCTATTTTAAACCACATCAGTACAATAACATGCCCAAACAGACTCACTTTAAGTAGAGAAGCATGCCTGAGGGATAATCTGTGAAGTTCTGGGAATAGTTTCCATTGAGCAGGTTGTAAATGCATGACAGCTGTAGAACATTAAACAAAGATGCAGAATATTATTTATTATACAAGTTAGTAGTCCATAACACAACATACTTTTTTTTTTTAAATGTGGCGCTGGTACTATACATATAATTGATCTTATTTATCACTTTCAAATAAATGGCCATAGAAATAGAATTTAATTAAGTTTAGATTCAGATGGATTTTATCTGAATTTGCCCCCTGATTCCTTCAGTTGCGCTTTGTCCCTGTTTGTATTGTGCTGTGTGTATGTTTAACAGGAATCAGTATCACCGATGACATGCTCAATTTGATGGCTCTGCGCTACGGGGCCTCCTCTCTGGACACATGACGCTGGAGAGCTTCATCAGTCTCATCCTTCGCTTGGACAGCATGTACAGTAAGTGAAGTCAAGTGGGACAGATGATGACAATAAAGGACACTATATACTGTAAGACGTAACTGTCCATCACTCTTGCTGTGTAAATATGTTAAAATAAAATACATATCTTCATATTGGAAAGATTAAAAGTTCCCATTTAGTAGGTCTAGCCTATATACATAATTTATAAAGCTTGTGGCTTAAGGTGCAATGCAATTTATTTACAATTTGTGTGTTGCTCAACAGAAATTTTTAAACAACTGTCTAATGGAAAAGCCATACATTTTCAAGAGTCAGAGGTAATATAATTTATACTTCTTGTCAGAAATTCATGTTTGAACTTTACACATGCAGCTGTTGATCTAGAAAACAGAGAAAAGAAATACTGCTCTTAGAATTACACAATTACATAATATGACTTAATTATATGTCTTGTGATATAAGGTCTAATATTGCTTGAATGTTGTCCTTCATTTATAATGTGTGTCTTCTTTATTTTCAGTGGATCTGGATTTCAATGTACAGTTAACCCAACAAGGGAGATGGATGGTACAAACTCATGAGGAAATACAGGAGTACATATTTCAAAAGAGGGATTTCCTTTCATTTGCCAAATTGCATATTAGAAAACAAAGATGTATTACTATGCGAATGAGCCATTACACACTAACTAAAGAGCTTTTTTACTACTTTGTTAATGCATTGCATTGTGAAAACATTACATAACCGATCTTATAACAAAAAGCAAAAGCACGTTTGTAGGCTTTGTGTTTGATGGAATCTTATAAGATGTTAAAATGATAGACTGGGGTTTTGAATTATAATTATAATGTTTGATTATCTCACCACTAAGTGCTTTAGAAAAGGAACACATTATACAAATACATTTGAGGTTTCAGTACAAACTATATGACATGGCTTTATTTTTACTGCAAAAACTATGTAGACTAAAACTATGTGAGAATGTACCTGTGAAGGGTTGGACTGTTAATTGGGCTGTGCACCTTTAGCCTATGTCAACCGCCTGTTTTCTGCAATCAATGATTCATTTTTTTAGTAGTTCATTATTAACAAATCAATTTTATTACAAAGAAGATTATAAACCTTTAATCACATATTTACTCAGTTGAAACCAAAAGGTCTTTCTTTTTTATTGTATTGGAAGAGCACCCTAAGTGTGACTAATCACATGAGTATGCAAGGGTGTAGTGTTTGACTTGACAGTGATGGGTAAAATAATTAATTTAAATCAAATGAATAATTTCTTGCTCCATGAGATTTGTGTTACAATGTAAAATTAAACTACCGGTAAGTGGAAAAATGCCCTTTATCTGTGCTCATTCAGCAAAGAATTTTGAAATATGAGGTTCTCCTCTCAGACTATTAGATGTTGCAAACAAAGGTTGAATGTTAAATCAAAGGTGGAAGTCTAAGGAGGACGTCAGCCTGGTTAGGATGAAAAAAAAAAGGTGTATAATTCAGGTTTTCAAAAAGACTTTGCCACTAATATGTTCAGAGGTAAGTGTTGCATTCCTGCTCTCTTGTGTTTTGTTTTTTTTAAGGGTCTTGCCCTGGGTGTAATTCAGTGTAGAACCGCCACTGTTTGTGGTCCAGAAAAAAAAAGATTAACCAAAACTCAAATTTAGAAAGTAACAGCCTGTGTCGTATGTATTTTACTGAACGTTACCTACAGAGACAGTGGATGAATTTCACCTCCGCTTGGTCTTGAGCGCATGTTATGGCTGTGAAATGCAGTCTTTCATGTGCAGCTATGTAATAGTAAAGGATTGGAATGTACAGTATAGGGTGAAGTTCATTTTTTTTAGGTTGGCTTGAGAATAAGCAGTCGATGTTTACACATTAGGTCAGTTGCCACATATGACTTAGGCTATTTTCCAACAAAACATATTGCTAAACGTAGGCCGGACATATATTATAATCACTAACTGTGGGCAAAAAGGACACTGACACCCAATTGACACTTTTGGCCTTTTTGGTGTTTGTAATTCAGTGACGTAGTTCTGGTTAGTTCATGTTCTGGGCCATGTATAAAAACACCACTGCAAGCTTCAATATTAAATTAGCAATTTCAAATTACATAATTGAACTGTGTAGAGAATGTAAGCATTCAGTTATGTCAGAAAGAAAAAACCTTAACATAGAAAACAGGTTATAAAGAAACAGCATGCACACAGACTTATTGAAATAACTTATTTTACTTCTTTGACACCCAAAGGGCAGAAACGTGCAGAGAACGAAAGCAAACAGGTATATTGAGTGCAGTCAACATGCCTTCTGTTGGTTGTAACAGGGCAGAAACATGCAAAGAACGAAGGCAAACAGGTATAGTGAGTGCAGTCAACATACCCTTGTCCATGCATGTTTCCATACCTTCTGTTGGTTATATGCCTGAACCTGCTGTTTGGAAGTGTCACCACATAGCCCATAGTAATAATGCAAAAGGGAACTGATGATGGTTGATTTGTTAACTCAGTCTGTAAGATTTATCGTCTTGGAAGCACACTTTTTGATGTAAAAATGCATGTTGCATATTGTTCTAACCAAACTAAAATTATAGTGACACAGCATCCAAGCTCATAAAATGTATGCTTTTAAAGATTTTTGGTCCGTCAACTCAGCTCATGAGATAAAAATCACACACAATGTTTAAGCACATATAACATTTTAAATTCCAACACAAGTCTCAACATTAATTCTCGACATGTTTCTATCTGTCAGCAGCTCGGACACACTGCTGTCTGTGCTGACCGTCACTTGTTGGGACACAGATGTTGTCCGTTCGGTCTCTGGCTCTGATCACGGGGACAGAGACGGGACAGCACCTCGCTTCAACGCAGCGTTATAACTCCTGAAAATAATATCCATCTCGCAAATGTATCTCTGCAGTAATCTCAACCATCGAATACAGCAACAGGAAATATTCACGGCTTTTTTTTTCCTGTGAAAAATGTTTCAGCGGTGTTAGTGTATTCTTAAAAAAAAAAAAAAAAAAAAAACACTACTAAATGTTTGCGTTAAAATGCATTGTAACTCGCCTCACTGACATTGTAACAAGTATAATATTATCAAAATGTAATTAGTAATGCGTAATACTGCGTTACAGCAAAAAGGAATACATTACTGTAACTGCGTTACTCCCAACACTGGCAGCCAGTGTTGTTCATGTGACAGTTTTAAGTTTTAACTGCCATGTAGAAAAGGGGAATGTTGAACCCAAATGCAGAGACGGCAGACACCTAAGTAAGCTTGAGGATTTAGTAATGAAAATCCAAACCAACAAGGTGAGTCCTGGATATTTTTCCTTCAGAGAAAAAGGGTAAAAATCACAACAACCCACAAGCAAAAATACAAGAGCAGGAACAGGAATAAAAACAACAAAAACAGGAATAGACAAAACAGAATCAGTGGCAAGCAAAATCCACTAAACAGTAACAATGATCTGACACATGACAAACACAACACAGAGACTAATACACAGATTAAAACAAGGAACAGGTGACACAAGGTCAGGAAACAGGCGTAAGACATCAAACAAATCACAAAGGCGGTAAACCAATAGACAGGAAATAAAACAAGACAAGACAGAAAAACAAACTACCAAAATGAAACAGGAAACAGAAATACACACAACCATAACATTAAAGGAGAATTTCAGTTGATTCCGACACGTAGCTCTGTTGTTTACAATTTGGAGTGTTGTCAGTAGAGAGACAAACAATCTGCTGCCTACACCATGTTATCCTCCTGGCTGCTAGAGTTAGCACCCAACAGGCTAAAACAGAGCGAGTTTTAAACATGTTTTAAACGCCAGTTGTTTAGACGCCAGTTAGGTGCTTAGGGGCCGTCTACAAACTACAACACAGAAAAGAGATAGAACACAAATATGTAGGCTATCAATTTAATGCTAAAAAAAGATAATGTCTACAATCTTACCTCAATTATAAGTTGTCTCCTGCTAGTTGTACTACAGCAGTTTTTACTTAAAAAAAAATAAGCATATGCACACCGGAACTATACACAGCTGAATTAGCACAGCTTCCATGCATTTCTTTCACATCTACAGCAGTCAGATTCACTGTGTTCACTCAGAAGGAATCACTGCACATGGATAGGGACTTTTAATGACATTTTGAACATGTTAAGAGGCTAAAAACACGTTTATAACTTGCCCTGTTAAAGCCTGTTGGGTGCTAACTGTAGCAGGAGGATAACACGGTGTAGGCAGCACCGATTGTTTTAGTTTTCTCTCTACTGATAGCACTCCACACTTACAAACAACAGAGCTACATGTTAGAATGTTAACTAACTGCTGTGAAGGTACAGGTCCCAAATATTTGACCAAGCCAGGAGCAACATGGCTTGATGAATGAAATGAAAGCTAGTTAGAGTGTTGTACATACTGTTGTCTCTCCCAGTCTCTCAATCACTAAGACGCTTTATTTGTCTAACCATCATCTGAATCTACTTGCAAACTGTACGCAGCTGTAGCGGGTAGAATTCCATTTTACCTTAGGGGAGTTTCAGAAAAGAACATTCTGTGGAGACAGTAATAGCCTCCGGCATTGGCAGGTAACATATAAGAGCGGGAGATTCTTCACTAATACTTGCTTTGGCACCCAGACTCAACACGTTCCCTTTCTGACTGGTGAGGTAAGATTAAGATCTTCATATGCCAGTAACATTAAAAAAAAAGGTTGATTTAAATCTTGAAATACAGTCTAGCAATTTGTCCTCAGAGTTGTAGACCCAGTTCCTTCTGTATTATGTGATCAATGTTACATTTGAGACGTTTTGAGAACATTACTGTAAGTGCAACTGTATGCCGTGGAGATATCAGAAGTGTAAGGTGCCAGCACTCTTTTAGATCTTATCTTATTAATAATGTATATTAATAATTTCTTATTTCGATTTTGTAGCTTTTTCTTGGCACGGGCAAAGCGGGAACGGGTCGTAGGGCATAGGCGCCAACATTTGTGCTCCACTAAAACTGAGCACCCACGGCTGATTGCAATTATGTGTCAGTAACTCAGCAATTACGTGTTCATCTCCAATCCTATCCCAAGTTGAAAGATAGCCAAACGTTTTTTGATTACCTTTTTTTATTTTTTTACTTTTTAAGGGTCTTGGTCCAGAAAAAAAAAAGATTAACCAAAACTCAAATTTAGAAAGTAACAGCCTGTGTCGTATGTATTTTACTGAACGTTACCTACAGAGACAGTGGATGAATCTCACCTCCGCTTGGTCTTGAGCGCATGTTATGGCTGTGAAATGCAGTCTTTCATGTGCAGCTATGTAATAGTAAAGGATTGGAATGTACAGTATAGGGTGAAGTTCATTTTTTTTTAGGTTGGCTTGAGAATAAGCGGTTCGATCTTTTACACATTAAGTCAGTTGCCACATATGACTTAGGCTATTTTCCAACAAAACATATTGCTAAACGTAGGACGGACATATATTGTGATCACTAACTGTGGGCAAAAAGGACACTGACACCCAATTGACACTTTTGGCCTTTTTGGTGTTTGTAATTCAGTGACGTAGTTCTGGTTAGTTCATGTTCTGGGCCATGTATAAAAAACACCACTGCAAGCTTCAATATTAAATTGGCAATTTCAAATTACATAATTGAACTGTGTAGAGAATGTAAGCATTCAGTTATGTCAGAAAGAAAAAACCTTAACATAGAAAACAGGTTATAAAGAAACAGCATGCACACAGACTTATTGAAATAACTTATTTTACTTCTTCAGTCTTCTGCAGTCAACATACCTGTGTCCATACATGTTTCCATACCTTCTGTTGGTTATATGCCTGAACCTGCTGTTTGGAAGTGTCACCACATAGCCCATAGTAATAATGCAAAAGGGAACTGATGATGGTTGATTTGTTAACTCAGTCTGTAAGATTTATCGTCTTAGAAGCACACATTTTGATGTAAACATTTTAATCTCCTTTTTCTGAACAGAGTTCGAACACTGCAGCAATGTCTACACCGGGTGTGTGTGTGAACATCATCAATGCCCGAAACATAAAGGATGGCTATGGGACCCTTACCAATCCTGAGCGGTTTCTCAACCAAGACTTTGAGCAGCTGAAACAGTACTGTATTATCAAAGGGGTAAGGTACATTGATGATATGTTCCCCCCTGACAAAAGGTCCATCGGCGAAGGGATACTGAAGTCTTCTGAACTGGATAGTGTGGTGTGGAAAAGACCAACGGTGAGTGTTTGATCGCATATCACACTAAATGTTGATGGTTAAACAATCATGTAAGTTTTTGTAGTCTTCAACAAACAGAAAGCTAAACTGGTTCAGTTGTATGTAGAATGCATGTTGCATACTGTTCTAACCAAACTAAAATTATAGTGACACAGCATCCAAGCTCATAAAATGTATGCTTTTAAAGATTTTTGGTCCGTCAACTCAGCTCATGAGATAAAAATGTCTCCTTTTTTTTTGCTAAATGTTCAACTTTATTCATTTGTTACTTGTTTAATTGTGACCCTTGTTAATGTTGGGCACTTAGCTTGTGTTAGCATTCATAAGATTTGATACATCGTGTTTTTGTTGCCTTTGATCGAGCTTAATGTATTTTTAAGAATAAACGACAAATGTCAAAGACATATTTGACAAAGCTAAGCATTAATGTAATTTAAAGCACATTTTAAATACAATTCCTCTGTTTCAGGTTATGGTTACCAATCCATATTTTCAAATTGATGGGCTCTCCAGGTTTGACTTTTGTCAAAGCAGACTCGGTAGGGAAATTGCACGTTGTCTTTTTCCAGCAATGTAATTTTGAGATGCACTTAAGAAGTGCAGACGACAGACTAAAATATTGTTACAATGTGTTTTCTGCTCTCTCGGCTGAGTCAGTATTGAAAGTATTTTGTAATCTGGAAACACTTCTGTACACATTTTACTGTCATGCATTTGACTGCTTAGTACACCTTCCTAACAACTCAATGACCATTTTTCACTCAGGAAACTGCTGGTTTCTTGCTTCTATCGGATCTCTGACGTTCCAGAAGCACATCCTTGAGCAAGTTGTTCCTCCTCAAAACTTTGATGACAACTACTGCGGGCTGTTCCACTTCAGGGTAAACCAACAATCATTGCCAGGAGTGTTTTTCTGAAAGTAGGTTTTGCTAAATGGTACATATCTTATTATGCTATAAAAACTCCCTTTTTTCATTTACTCAGTTCTGGAGATTTGGAAAATGGGTGGATGTTGTCATTGATGACAAGCTACCAACACATAATGGGAAACTAATCTTCGTTCGCTCCAACGATCCAAATGAGTTCTGGCCTGCTTTGCTGGAGAAAGCTTATGCCAAGTATAAAATAACAGTATTTTGTCTCAGTCATAAAATGCATTCTCTCAAATTTTGGTAATATGTCTGGTGAGTAATTTTAAACCCATGTGTGTCAGAGTGTGTGGTTCCTACTCAGACATGAATGGTGGAACTCCTGCCGAGGCTTTGGTGGACTTCACTGGTGGTGTTCATATGTGTATCAATCTGCCAGATCCTCCCTCAAACTTGTGGGAACTGATGTACAGGGCTTGTCAATCCAAGTCACTGATGGGCTGTAGTACACCACAGGGGGTAAGCACAAAAACCACCACACTATGCTAAAACTCTTCAGGGTTTCCAAAAGACAAGTGACACGTTTCATAAAAGCATCTTAAGGCTAAGATGATCTTAGCCAAAATACATGGTTACTTAAGCATAAAGATAATGTTAGTATGATATTTAGAAATTACTGTATAAAAGGTTTTTGACATGTTTGGTTTTCCAGTATAGCAGCCTTAATCTTTGGAATGTGAGGGCTGCCAATATTTTCACTTGTTAGAGAAGGAAAACTAAGAAACATTATGGTTGTCTGGAAAAACTCGCGAGTAGCTTGACTTTGTTTCTACAAAGCTAATTAAGACAGCTCCACACAACTCTCTCTGTATTTTATGGCTATGTTCAGAAGATTGTGTCATCCGGTAACTTTCCCGCGCAGAAGCTCAAGTGAATATAATCCTCCGTGTCCTCCTTGGCTAGTAGCAACTGTGTGGAGTAGGGGTGGGGGTGCATGCGTGATCACGGAAGGCTTGTATCATGTAGACGCGCCGACAGTGTCAGTTGTTGGGCTGAACCCCTAGTTGCCCCCGGTGCTTTGCCATCGAAATATGTTATGAGTAGGTGGCACCTTGTACGCAGTGTGTGAATGGTTATATAAAAGGTCCTTGAGTAGTTGCTAAGACTAAAAAAGCACTATATAAAAACTGTCCATTTACATGAACTTTATTATATGGTTAAAGAAAAGCATGTTGCACAAGACTTTCTGCCATGATAACATATCCAGTATCTATATATTGTACTGAAGGACACATCTGCCAACACTGGATTGGTCCAAGGCCATGCCTACGCTGTCACAGGTGTGAAACAGGTGAAGAATTGCATTTGTTTTTAAAGTATTATATACAGGTATATCACCAATAGTTATATTTCAGGTTTTTAAATTGCTTATCTCTGTAAATTAATGTTGCCTATTCAATAAGTTTTAGGTTTTAAGTTGACCTCTAGTCATATGCTTTAAAGTAAGTAAGTAAGTACAGAGTAAAGTGTTATTTTTTTATGCCATAACAATTGTGATTTCTTTGATAATTACTGGCCAGATGATGAGCCGAGGGAAACTGTTAAACCTGGTGCGTTTGTGGAACCCCTGGGGCAAAGGAGAGTGGAAAGGAGACTGGAGTGATGAGTAAGGACAGAGAAATTGCTTTCATTTGCTGCCTGAGGAAAACTACTTAAATTATTTGACAATGACATTATATTACATTGCCGATACATACATTGCCCCACACAGGCAAATGTCTTAGGAATGCTTTTTCAACAATTTGCATCAGCTTTGATGATAATGTTTAGAACAAAATAATGTATAAAAGGTTTGAGGACATTTTAAACAGAGCCATGAGAAGCATTTCTATAGATATTTTATTATACTAACATTCTTGTTATTATAAACTGTTTTCTCATTATTAACAGCAGCAAAGTATGACAAAGGAAGGTTTGACAGGTCTTCTACATTCATATCTTTGAGGTTTTATCAGTTCCTCCCCAAAATTGGTGTCATTCAAATGAGGGTAGATAATTGCTGTGCACTTTTTAAAGTATAATCTCCTCACAAATGTAGGATTAAATTGTGCCTTACATTGCTAAGCATGCTAACAATGTTTGGAACAGAGCCATGAGAATTTTTGAGCTGTCTTAATGTCTTGGGGTTTTCACAAAACTAGTTTTGGCAGTTTTAGTAGTAACACTGGATCCTATACTTTCCATAAGCAACTTTACAGTTTCCTTTTTAAGACCCTCCCTGCCTTTTTGAACTCCATGCCACAAGAGCCACAAGATTTATAAGTCAGGATTTACACTAAAAAAATGGCTAACCTTCAAGCTCAAGCTGATTTGTTTTACTTAAAAAACTAATTTACCTTTATTTAAAACAGGTTCTCTCATTGAGGTTGGTATTTCTTTTTCAAGAGAGATATGTGTATGTAATATATAAGTAAAACCTGTCAAAATGTTCAAGAAAAATAAGATAATCTTGTTCCTCTAATGCTACCAAACTTTGCCAGAATAGTGTATCTAGTGCATCTGGTAAAAAACACCTGTGTGCTCTATGCCCCGGGTTACTCTGCCCTGCAGTGCTCTGTTACACCCCAACGCCCCTACAGTGCCCAGCTACCCCCTGTAATGCCTTGCAGTGCCCTGTTACAACTAGTATTTCTAGTCATAGTTCCATTATCTTTATTGTGACTATTATTGCCACTGTTTATTACACCCCCGATTACTGGAATTGTTGGGTCTTTGTAAATTATAGACTGTGGTCTAGACCTACTCTATCTGTAAAGTGTCTTGATATAACTCTTGTTATGATTTGAAACTTTAAATAAAATTGAATAGAATTGCCTCTTAATTTTTAGAATAATTTGTAACAATATTGCATTTTCCCCCTTTCTTCACTGACAATTTGCATCTAAAGGTCACCTTTGTGGAAAACTGTGAGTCCTCAAGATCGTGAGATGTGCCTTTCAGTGCGTGATGATGGGGGAGTTTTGGTAAGCATGATATCAAAATACAGTCAATTCTAAAAATTACAAATGCAAAATGTTAGTTTTTCTTTGGAATAAGACATACCTTGTAATTTAAAATTGATTTCAGTAACATATCTAAAACAATCTAAAAACAGATTGCAATCTTAACTTAACTTATCAATACCCAGCCCTATTTTCTCTTTGACAGATCAAGTGAATCACAGACTAAAACAGCAATGTGTTATCTAAATTAATCTTTGATGTCAACAGGATGACATTGAAGATTTCTGTAAGTTCTACACAGATCTTGACATCTGCTGCTTGAGTCCGAC
The DNA here is from genome assembly GCA_026937815.1 of Etheostoma perlongum. Classification (NCBI taxonomy): domain Eukaryota; kingdom Metazoa; phylum Chordata; class Actinopteri; order Perciformes; family Percidae; genus Etheostoma; species Etheostoma perlongum. The sequence continues at coordinate 7,672,449 of CM049390.1, read as the reverse complement.
TTCCTTCTTGGAAACTCTTCCTGCCACTGGAAAACCTCCTTCTATGAGGGCAGATGGGTTGCAGGAACAACTGCTGGAGGATGCATGGAAAACCGTGGTACTTCCACGATCCTATCTGGTCTGAAAACTGTCCCTTCAAAAAAGTATAGGGGGACTGAGTGTGCCAATTTGAAAGTGTAGAGATTTCTATTGAGATAATGTAATTAATTAGTTAATTATAAAATGTAAAATGATATACAAATTACAAATTTATCAATTTAATTATACATTTAAACAACATACAGAAATACAACCAACAGCTTGTTGACACACACACACACACACACACACACACACACACACACACATATACTGCCGACACTGGCTACATCGGCCCCTTTGTTGGTGAATGTCTAATTATGCCAAAGTCCGTATATGTTTCTCTTGACAAAGTTGGAAAATGCAAATTTGTTTCCCTATCTGTCTTCCAGACAGTTTCTGGACTAATCCACAGTATCGGGTCAAGATTAAGGGATTACTTGATGAATGTTCTGCAAAACAGGGTGAGATAAACATGCTGGTGTCTCTCATGCAAAAGCCTGACAAGAGAAACAGGCGCCAATTCCAAAACTTCCACATTGGATTCTCTGTATTTGAGGTAATTATTAGGCTACCCTTTGTGTCTGTTGTAGTGTAATAACTATGCTGTAATTAGCGGTTGAAGTTAGCATTCATAGTTATGTGGCTCAAAACAACATAAAACACTCAATTTTAGGACCTAAACATGTGTTTTTTCTAGAATTTGGTAAACCTCTGTATGCCCCAAGTGATCATAAAATTCCGTGATTTGTACATTTTTACATTAATTACATGTTTCATAACTCATTTTCCTCTGATTTCTCCAAAGGTGACTGAAGAAGTAAGTAACATTTCTAGCCCAATCATCATACACAGTACATGCCCACCTACATTGTGCAGCTATGTTATACTGTAAACTGCATAGAACTGAAATATACATTTATTTCTGGTATTACAGTACAATGCACAGAGCGGGGAAGTTCCCAGCCTCTTTCTTCAGCAGAAAAGTACCTGTGGCCCAAACTAAAACCTACATGGATGGACGTGATGTGATGGAGTTCCTTTTGCTAAAGCCTGGTGAATACGTGATTGTGCCGTCCACCTTAAATCCCAATGAAACAGCCTCCTTCATCCTGACCATCCTCTCCAAGGCAGAGACCCACGTTCAGTATGTCACTCGCAACTCACTTGTTTGTGTTAAACACATGTACCATTACTCTATATGCCACAGTCAACATATTATAAGCCTTGAACTACAGTGCAACAGGCAACGTTGAGTAAGTTACTTAAAAATTGTAATCAATTTATCACATTCCTTATTTAATTATTTAGCAGCAATAGTGTCAAATGGGGCTTTTAAACAACTCCAAAGCACTGATAACAAAGTTAAATTAAACCCTCCAACAAGCCAACCCCCAAAATGTCAATGTACTGTAACGGAGTGTTACTGGGATTTAGAAACTGTAAAGACATTGCTGAATTTCAAATAGTAATCACTACTTGTTTACAAAGTAATGTGTTACTGCTCAACACTCTCCACAAGTAAAGTATTTATGTTGTCTTTCCTCAGTGAGAATTCTGCTGGTGATAATCACAAACAAAGGGAAGCAGAAGAGGTGTGCAAGATTTTAAAATACTGTATAGGGTCAATGTTCATATTATTTGTGGTATTGCTGTTGTGTTCCATGGTTACTATGTTGATTACACTGATATCATAAATAGTATATAACTACATACATATCAAAGAGTGCATTCATACATCTGGAGCTAAAAACACTTCTATTGCAATCTTTTTGCAGCCCATGCAAATCAAAAACATTACAGGATGACGACAAAAAGAGAAGCTTTTTTCCTTCAATACTCTGACAAGGTAATTTGTGTGTGGTAAGGAATTAAGTCAACATTTTGGAAAATATGCTTGATTGTTTTGCTATATTCTCCACCAGTATAGACTCTAAGAAGCAACCTGATTTCACGGAAAATAAGTGAAATGACCACTGATCATTGCATTATGTGGTGGTGGTGGGACTATAACACATGTAATCATTATTCCGTTGGGGTTTTGTCTGTAATTTCTTTTAAACCCTTAAGGTGTTCATGCTATTTCCTTCTTTTTATTTCCAGTATGAAGAAGTGGATGCTGAGCAGCTCCAAAGGCTTCTAAATGAAAACATTCTGAAAGGTTTGGACTGTAAAACATCAAAAGGCTAGACAGCATATTAGCTAAATCTATATATTCAAATTAAATAATAATCTTGTGTAGCACTGCTATGTTGTATGTAGTTAAATTCAGTCTACTGCTATTTCTATTTTTATTTAGGAGACTTGAAATCTGGAGGATTCAGCATTGATGCCTGTCGCAGCATGGTTGCTCTGATGGATGTATCCTCTTATGTGATTAATTGGGAATTGGTCTACTCAAAAAATATATTGTCCTTTTTTCTCCACCTCAGCTCCCAGTTTGCTAAAGGGGCAATCTCTCACAGTAAATGTAGTTACATTAAACATATAAGTAGCGTACATGCCAAAACCTGCCTGCCCTTTTGGTGGTTTCACAACCATGAACTGATTTAAAGTCCAGATAAAGACAAGAAGCAACATGTACACCGAGTCATACCTTTCCTTCCAGTTGATGCATATTTTGCTTTCGTTGATATAATTGTGGCATGGTATGACAGAGTTACCATCTTCTCTACTAACTAATGTAATGCACATGAAAGCAGTGCCAAACATGCCTTCCCCTTTGTATATTTTAAAAGTTATAGTATGTGATTTTAATCCAATACACCTTTTGTTAAATTCAGCAAATACAGTATATCCTCATGGTTACCTAGCACCATGTGAATGTGCCGGTCGGCCCCATGTTATCTGTCCGTAAATCTGGGGGGCGGAGCTTATGAAGGGGGGTTGTATTCATTTTGCAGTTGAGTTCAAATATCAGCATAATAAGTATTTGTGCAACATCACTTTCTGCACCTTTAACACATAAATAGATTTAAAGGTCAGACTAAGACATGAAATAACATGCATAGTGCTTATACCTTAATGTTGGGTTAGACATCAATCACCGGCAAACTGAACGGTGAGGAGTTTGTTTGTCTGTGGAAGAAGATCCTCACATACAAGGTAACAGGAACCAAGTGAAAGTTGAACACTTCATAATAAAAAACAAAGATGCCTGGTGACTTCCCAATAATTGCAGACATGACTGTATGAGTCTGCTAATTTTCCCACAATGCAGGGTTATGGTGCGCCCTGATTCTGTGTGTAGGGTCTGTGTGTCCTTGCTGTGTCGAGCTTAGAGATTTACAATACTAAAAGTCTTTTCTTTTACCAGGGCATTTTCTTCTGCACAGATGTTTCACAAACAGGGACGCTGTCACTGAGTGAGCTGAGGAATGCAGTCATGGCTTCAGGTAGATGATCGGACACTTTTCTTTGTCTACTATAGACCGAACTGAACCTTCCTGGGATTTATCCCCATCAATCTTATAAAATGTGCCACAGAAATATTTCCAACTCTACCTAATTGTTTACATTTAAAATTAATTCAATTCAATTCAAAACAAGAGTATCTTGAGACACTTTACAAATAGAGTAGGTCTAGACCACACTGTATAATTTACAAAGGACCTAACAGTTCTAGCATTTCCCTCCAGAGCAAGACAAGTGCGACAGTGGCGAAGACAAAAACCCCTACGAAGAAACCTAGGACAGACCCAGGCTCTTGGTAGGCGGTGTCTAAAGGATCGGTTGGGGTTGAAATGAATGGGGACAGACACCGTGGTAATTAGACTATGAGTGGGCAACTGTTCCAGTGGAAAGACAGAGGAGCACCCCTGATTACTATCAGACTTGGTCAAGATTTTTTGATATGAGAGCAGCTCCGTCCAAAGTGGGATGAATGCCGTCTCTCAAATTAGACAAGGCTTTCCTCAGAACACACTCCAGTTGTCTACATAGGCCACATCATTAGCTGGGCACCACCCTGACAACCAGCGGTGGAACGTTGACATGCGGCTGTACATGTCATCACTGATCAGGTTTGGCAGGGGTCCAGAGAAAACTCCAGAGTCCAACATTGCCTTTGCATATGCACAAAGTGACTCAACATTAATTTTAGTGATGTCCGATTTGCATAATCGGGTATCATTACCACCTACATGACAGTAATGCCAATATTCCACAATACCCTACACAGTACTACAATAGGGAGATGAATGCATGTGAAGCATTAGTAGGACTTCTATATTTATACTTATAAGGGTGTTGCGTGACAGCAATGAGCACAGGGGTTTTAGTCTTAGGCCTACAATGAATATAATGCATTTGGCCCTATACTGGCACTATGTGTGCAGATTTTGCTGTGCTAGGAAAGAATGAGCATGTAGCAGAAAATCTTAAAGGAATATTTAGTAAAGTTTGGTGAGAGTTTGCTCCCCAACTTTAATTCCTCAGGTCAGGAGTATTAATAGTACATCAGTCTTGTCTGTCAACAATAAAAATATTGTCCTGTAGTCCAGTTGTGTAATGTTAATCATCTGCATTTGTGTTTAACCGACATTGATGATGAACATGTATGTACTGAAACAGATCCCAGCCACTTTTAAATCATTCAAATGCAAACACAGGTGTAACTAATCACACTAATTATGGTTCGAGTCATGTGTCCCAGTAGGCCATGACAGTGTCACTGTCATGTCTTAACAAATTGCAAAATAATCTGCAAAGTAGTTGCAGCCTTAATATAAAATCATACTTAAACTTGTGTCTCATATATGCTGTTCAGGAAAGAGGATCAGAGATGACATGCTGAATTTGATGGCTGTGCGCCACGGTACCTCCTCTGGCCAAATAACCCTGGAGAGCTTCATCAGTCTAATGCTTCGCTTTGACTGCATGAACCGTAAGTAAATTTAGAAATCGGATGACAGTAGAGAATAGTAAAATGTGTATATATAAATAAACAAGCAAATACTTTCCCTGAAACTTTTCTGTGTGCTCAGCAAACTATTTTTACTTATTTTAAACGTGTAAATAAAAACATTTGAATGCAAAACTTGTACTTTGCTGTCATAGGTGGTTTTAACATATGCAATAGGTAATGGGCCTTGTAAATTTGTGTGTTTTTTTTTTATAAATTAGATTTAGAGAACACAAACTGTTACACATATTGCAGCGCGGCTTAATCCTGCATGACTCAGCTGCGGCTCATCTAGAGATTTGGCGTGTCGCCTATTTGTTCGAGTAGTGTTATGCGGATGTCTGTGACATTTTTAAATTCTACGATGATTCTATTGCCTTCATAGTTTCTGAAGTAACAACAATTTGTGTCTTTCTCAATAGAAATCTTCAGCCAGTTGTCTGATGGGACGAAAATGACTCTTCGTGAATCAGAGGTAATAAAAGTTCTTTAGGTGTACACTAGGACCCATTTCTTAAAATGTGTTGGTAATTTAAATTTTTAACCAAAAGCCTGCACAGCTGTTGATCTGAAACAGTGGAAGGAAAATGTCTTATTGGTAGGCTAATGGTACTGATGCAAAAAAAGTCTTTGTTTCAAATACAATCTCCTTAGTGTGTTGAGGGTGATGTTCTAGAAATTATGGAAGTCTTGTGCTACATTAGTTTTCTGTGATAAAATAATTCTGCTTTTTAACCAGTGCTACAGATACATTGAAGCACAAGAATAATCTATCCATTTTTAAATTTGCAGTGGATGTACCTTTCGATGTACACCTAAGAAGATGGACTGCAGGATTCATATGGATTTACAGCAGTAAAGTACACAAAAGGTGTAGCTCCAAATGAGCTATTACATGGTATTAAACAGGGTATTCATTTCTAAATTTGCTAATATTACGAAAGTGTAACAAACATTGTGTCCTACCCTCTGCCTTTTTGCTCTTTTCTACTGCAAAGTAGAGTGGGAGAACAACTGGAGGGAACATGCATAGTGTGGCTACTTTACTTCCCTGTTATAGACAGTACCCAAAATGCACATAGCATTGAATACCACTAAATAAAATTTTCGGACTAGATCTCATGAGTGCACTGTTTTTTTTTTTACTAAGGTTCAACATGTTACATTTGTTACAAATGCTGTTTAGAAGTGAAAATATATTTTTCTTTTTGAAGTTAATACAAATGTAGGGCACTATAGCACAGCTGTGTCAAAAACACAAGTGGATCATAAACAAAAAAATTGGATGAACTCACTATTTGTTTTTATTGTTAAATCCCTAGTAAATGTAATGCAAAATATGACTATAAAATAAAAACAATAATTAAAGCTGCAAGCAGCGTTGGATGGCCCCCTCACTAATCTGCACGTTACGGGCACACGCCTATCATTGCGACCGTGCATTTGCGCAGCACTCACATACTGCAAATCGTCACCAATGACGATGGAACTCCCTGCTGAGCTCAATGACACCTCACACAAGACTATGCTATAAATTTCAATCGGTGAAAGGGGGCATGGCTTAATAGGGGGCAGTTCAAAGCATCACCAATGAATAAGGAACTCTCTGCTAAGTTAAATGACACCTCATACAAGACTCTAGCTTAAATGGTTCAAATTGTATGAAAGGGGCGTGGTCTGGTTGAGTGGGCCTGGTTAAACTATAGGGGGCTCAGTATCACATGTAGACCACACATCGTAAGTTTCAATCGGATGATGTTTGTCATATAAGGCTGATTTCCTGTTGCCATTTGGTGGCGCTATCTCCAAAAGTCAATATTCCTGTGATTCTTTCAATAACATAGTTTTACAACATAAAGAAATAGATTTAAGCGGTAGTTGCAATCAAGCAATATTCTCTAGGCATGGATAAATAACTATCAATATTAGCAACAAATCTCGCTCTCAAGATGTAAGCTTTACTGAACATTTGATTAGTGTTTTGTTGTTTTATTAGAGTTGATCAATTAGTTTGATTAGAAGTCAAAGTATTTAGGCTGGTTGTTGCATTTGCAGCACAATTGTCAGCAGTGCAGCCAGGAATATCAATGTCAGGTATTTTGCAAGCTCTGCCACCCTACTTGTGGTGTTAGCTAGAAATCAAAAACATAAATTCATACTGTGATTACATTTATCAAATACAAGAATTGTGTTTTCATCAGTTGAAAATATATTAAGCAAATAAGCAACAGTGGGTCAATAGAAGGCCATCCAACATATTCATACAGTTCACAATGGTGAGTGAGGGCTTTAAAACCAGTGTCGAACCTCAGATCCATGGTATTCAGTGTCCAGTGCACGTAAACTTTGAGACAAAGCATGTATAAAACAAACTTTCTAGATTTTAACAAAAGGCAGGATATGATTCTAAAATAAAATCCTAGATTAAGTTTTAATCTTTTTGCTAGCTGTTGAATATGAAGGGTAAAAGAACTAGATTAATTTATTAAAATGCCAAGATATCTGTACTTGTAAACACATTCAATATTCGTACCCTGGGAAGTGAGGTTCGGAGACAGCATGACTTTTGTTATTTCAGCTTTAAAACAAGTTTTAAATCAAAGATTCTGTTGAAGTTAAAAGCAAGTTGTAACTGGGTGAGGGCGTGCTGTTGCTTACCCTTTGTTGTTGTCTCTGTTGTGGTCAGGGTTGGCATTGAGCTGCCTGTGGTTCCTGTGGAGGAGATCCAGTCTAGTAGACGGTGCATTGTAAAAACCAGTCAGCTCACAGCAGTGATACTGTACTTCATCTACTGCAAATCCACTTTGTTGTATATCCTTGAAATGTGAATTAAAATGGTGCCATAAACAAACACCAAATTTTGAGGGAAATTGGCATGTTATGGGAACCATTCTAAATAGGTGACAGGTGAAAAACATCTTGACATTGTCATTGACATTGATGTTGTCACAAACACAGACTGTTGCACACTGGTGTCCTCATGTGGCTGAAAACAGAACAGGGGGAGGACTCTAACACTGCAAGTAATGACACTTTCACTGCACAGACTGAGATACTTATTGTTTAAAGTGTTGCTCGTGGGTCCTTAGTTTGTAAATACATTTGTCTAGTTGACTTGGTCATAGAGTGTATACATTTGATGTCGTTAACTTTCATACATTACTGACATACCATTGGAAGAAATATTTTGGCTATAGAGTATGTACATACACATTGTTTACCTGCCATAAAAATCATTTACAGTGGGTAAATATGTACTGTTAATTAGAAGCCAGTTGTTGTTGCTCACCTTTTGTTGTTGTCCCTGTAGTGGTCAGAGTTGGCATTGAGCTGCAAGTGGTTCCTATGGATGAGATCCAGTCTTGTTAGATGGCGCATTGCAAAACCAGTCAACATCCAGCAGTGTTCCTTCATGCACATCATTAACTGAATGCAATATAATATAATAAAAATGTAAATCCGGCTATGGGACCCATACTAAATATATATATGGTAAATAAATTTGACGTTGACACCAATATTCATGTTGTCACTGAAATATTCACAAACAGACTGTTGCACACCGGTGACCTCCTGTGGCACAAACTAGATAGTTAAAGTGCTAGCTTGTGGGTCCTTGTAGGCAACATTTTTTAATTAGTATGCTATGTAGTCCACTTGACTTGGTCACAATCTATAAATGTGTCCTCTTTGTTAACGTTCATATACTACTGATATACAACTGGAAGAAGTATTCAAAAGCAATTTTACCTGCCACAAGCAATTTATTTACAGTGGTTAAGTATGTACTGTTAATTAGAAGCCAGTCGTCTTTTGTTGTTGTCCCTGTTGGCATTGAGCTGCCTGTGGTTCCTGTGGACAAGATCCAGTCTAGTAGACGGTGCACTGTAAATCCAGTCAACACCCAGCAGTGTTACTTCATGCACATCATTAACTTTATGTAAAATCGAAACAGTGCTGTTAGGGGAGCAATGCTAAACATAGTATACAAGATGAATTATTTGGCTTCAGAGGACAATTGTTTTTAACTGTTTGCAATGATTACTTACATTGATGCTACAATCTTTAAATTTCTCAGTCCAGATAATGAAAGTAGCTTACTATCACTAGAAATACTGTGCTTAAATGTGAGCATAAAATCTACTGTGCTGGCTGCAGTGGATGTTGCGGCGTTTGCACTGGGTGGGGCAGTGGTCGGGGCGGTTCTGCTGGTGGTTAGTTCCACAACCAGATTGTCCAGGTTTGACTGTTTGCCTTTAACATGCAGTTGATATCTTTGCTTCTGTAATAAAAAGACAGAGGGAAGAACAATAAGCAAATGTATGCTATTTTAAACCACATCAGTACAATAACATGCCCAAACAGACTCACTTTAAGTAGAGAAGCATGCCTGAGGGATAATCTGTGAAGTTCTGGGAATAGTTTCCATTGAGCAGGTTGTACATGCATGACAGCTGTAGAACATTAAACAAAGATGCAGAATATTATTTATTATACAAGTTAGTAGTCCATAACACAACATACTTTTTTTTTTAAATGTGGCGCTGGTACTATACATATAATTGATCTTAATTATCACTTTCAAATAAATGGCCATAGAAATAGAATTTAATTAAGTTTAGATTCAGATGGATTTTATCTGAATTTGCCCCTGATTCCTTCAGTTGCGCTTTGTCCCTGTTTGTATTGTGCTGTGTGTATGTTTAACAGGAATCAGTATCACCGATGACATGCTCAATTTGATGGCTCTGCGCTACGGGGCCTCCTCTGGACACATGACGCTGGAGAGCTTCATCAGTCTCATCCTTCGCTTGGACAGCATGTACAGTAAGTGAAGTCAAGTGGGACAGATGATGACAATAAAGGACACTATATACTGTAAGACGTAACTGTCCATCACTCTTGCTGTGTAAATATGTTAAAATAAAATACATATCTTCATATTGGAAAGATTAAAAGTTCCCATTTAGTAGGTCTAGCCTATATACATAATTTATAAAGCTTGTGGCTTAAGGTGCAATGCAATTTATTTACAATTTGTGTGTTGCTCAACAGAAATTTTTAAACAACTGTCTAATGGAAAAGCCATACATTTTCAAGAGTCAGAGGTAATATAATTTATACTTCTTGTCAGAAATTCATTTTTGAACTTTACACATGCAGCTGTTGATCTAGAAAACAGAGAAAAGAAATACTGCTCTTAGAATTACACAATTACATAATATGACTTAATTATATGTCTTGTGATATAAGGTCTAATATTGCTTGAATGTTGTCCTTCATTTATAATGTGTGTCTTCTTTATTTTCAGTGGATCTGGATTTCAATGTACACTTAACCCAACAAGGGAGATGGATGGTACAAACTCATGAGGAAATACAGGAGTACATATTTCAAAAGAGGGATTTCCTTTCATTTGCCAAATTGCATATTAGAAAACAAAGATGTATTACTATGCGAATGAGCCATTACACACTAACTAAAGAGCTTTTTTACTACTTTGTTAATGCATTGCATTGTGAAAACATTACATAACCGATCTTATAACAAAAAATCAAAAGCACGTTTGTAGGCTTTGTGTTTGATGGAATCTTATAAGATGTTAAAATGATAGACTGGGGTTTTGAATTATAATTATAATGTTTGATTATCTCACCACTAAGTGCTTTAGAAAAGGAACACATTATACAAATACATTTGAGGTTTCAGTACAAACTATATGACATGGCTTTATTTTTACTGCAAAAACTATGTAGACTAAAACTATGTGAGAATGTACCTGTGAAGGGTTGGACTGTTAATTGGGCTGTGCACCTTTAGCCTATGTCAACCGCCTGTTTTCTGCAATCAATGATTCATTTTTTTAGTAGTTCATTATTAACAAATCAATTTTATTACAAAGAAGATTATAAACCTTTAATCACATATTTACTCAGTTGAAACCAAAAGGTCTTTCTTTTTTATTGTATTGGAAGAGCACCCTAAGTGTGACTAATCACATGAGTATGCAAGGGTGTAGTGTTTGACTTGACAGTGATGGGTAAAATAATTAATTTAAATCAAATGAATAATTTCTTGCTCCATGAGATTTATGTTACAATGTAAAATTAAACTACCGGTAAGTGGAAAAATGCCCTTTATCTGTGCTCATTCAGCAAAGAATTTTGAAATATGAGGTTCTCCTCTCAGACTATTAGATGTTGCAAACAAAGGTTGAATGTTAAATCAAAGGTGGAAGTCTAAGGAGGACGTCAGCCTGGTTAGGATAAAAAAAAAAAAAAAGGTGTATAATTCAGGTTTTCAAAAGACTTTGCCACTAATATGTTCAGAGGTAAGTGTTGCATTCCTGCTCTCTTGTGTTTTTTTTTTTTTTAAGGGTCTTGCCCTGGGTGTAATTCAGTGTAGAACCGCCACTGTTTGTGGTCCAGAAAAAAAAAGATTAACCAAAACTCAAATTTAGAAAGTAACAGCCTGTGTCGTATGTATTTTACTGAACGTTACCTACAGAGACAGTGGATGAATCTCACCTCCGCTTGGTCTTGAGCGCATGTTATGGCTGTGAAATGCAGTCTTTCATGTGCAGCTATGTAATAGTAAAGGATTGGAATGTACAGTATAGGGTGAAGTTCATTTTTTTTAGGTTGGCTTGAGAATAAGCAGTTCGATGTTTACACATTAGGTCAGTTGCCACATATGACTTAGGCTATTTTTCAACAAAACATATTGCTAAACGTAGGCCGGACATATATTGTAATCACTAACTGTGGGCAAAAAGGACACTGACACCCAATTGACACTTTTGGCCTTTTTGGTGTTTGTAATTCAGTGACGTAGTTCTGGTTAGTTCATGTTCTGGGCCATGTATAAAAACACCACTGCAAGCTTCAATATTAAATTAGCAATTTCAAATTACATAATTGAACTGTGTAGAGAATGTAAGCATTCAGTTATGTCAGAAAGAAAAAACCTTAACATAGAAAACAGGTTATAAAGAAACAGCATGCACACAGACTTATTGAAATAACTTATTTTACTTCTTTGACACCCAAAGGGCAGAAACGTGCAGAGAACGAAAGCAAACAGGTATATTGAGTGCAGTCAACATGCCTTCTGTTGGTTGTAACAGGGCAGAAACATGCAAAGAACGAAGGCAAACAGGTATAGTGAGTGCAGTCAACATACCCTTGTCCATGCATGTTTCCATACCTTCTGTTAATATGCCTGAACCTGCTGTTTGGAAGTGTCACCACATAGCCCATAGTAATAATGCAAAAGGGAACTGATGATGGTTGATTTGTTAACTCAGTCTGTAAGATTTATCGTCTTGAAGCACACTTTTTGATGTAAAAAATGCATGTTGCATATTGTTCTAACCAAACTAAAATTATAGTGACACAGCATCCAAGCTCATAAAATGTATGCTTTTAAAGATTTTTGGTCCGTCAACTCAGCTCATGAGATAAAAATCACACACAATGTTTAAGCACATATAACATTTTAAATTCCAACACAAGTCTCAACATTAATTCTCGAACATGTTTCTATCTGTCAGCAGCTCGGACACACTGCTGTCTGTGCTGACCGTCACTTGTTGGGACACAGATGTTGTCCGTTCGGTCTCTGGCTCTGATCACGGGGACAGAGACGGGACAGCACCTAGTCAACGCAGCGTTATAACTCCTGAAAATAATATCCATCTCGCAAATGTATCTCTGCAGTAATCTCAACCATCGAATACAGCAACAGGAAATATTCACGGCTTTTTTTCCTGTGAAAAATATTTCAGTGTGTTAGTGTATTCTAAAAAAAAAAAAAAAAAAAACACTACTAAATGTTGCGTTAAAATGCATTGTTGTCGCCTCACTGACATTGTAACAAGTATAATATTATCAAAATGTAATTAGTAATGCAAATACTGCGTTACAGCAAAAAGGAATACATTACTGTAACTGGTTACTCCCAACACTGGCAGCCAGTGTTGTTCATGTGACAGTTTTAAGTTTTAACTGCCATGTAGAAAAGGGAATGTTGAACCCAAATGCAGAGACGGCAGACACCTATTAAGCTTGAGGATTTTTTAATGTTTGCAAAACCAACAAGGTGAGTCCTGGATATTTTTCCTTCAGAGAAAAAGGGTAAAAATCACAACAACCCACAAGCAAAATACAAGAGCAGGAACAGGAATAAAACAACAAAAACAGGAATAGACAAAACAGAATCAGTGGCAAGCAAAATCCACTAAACAGTAACAATGATCTGACACATGACAAACACAACACAGAGACTAATACACAGATTAAAACAAGGAACAGGTGACACAAGGTCAGGAAACAGGCGTAAGACATCAAACAAATCACAAAGGCGGTAAACCAATAGACAGGAAATAAAACAAGACAAGACAGAAAAACAAACTACCAAAATGAAACAGGAAACAGAAATACACACAACCATAACATTAAAGGAGAATTTCAGTTGATTCCGACAGTAGCTCTGTTGTTTACAATTTGGAGGTTGTTGTCAGTAGAGAGAAAAACAATCTGCTGCCTACACCATGTTATCCTCCTGGCTGCTAGAGTTAGCACCCAACAGGCTAAAACAGAGCAAGTTTTAAACATGTTTTAAACGCCAGTTGTTTAAAGTTAGGTGCTTAGGGGGCGTCTACAAACTACAACACAGAAAAGAGATAGAACACAAATATGTAGGCTATCAATTTAATGCTAAAAAAGATAATGTCTACAATCTTACCTCAATTATAAGTTTCTCCTGCTAGTTGTACTACAGCACTTACTTAAAAAAATAAGCATATGCACACCGAACTATACACAGCTGAATTAGCACATTTCCATGCATTTCTTTCACATCTACAGCAGTCAGATTCACTGTGTTCACTCAGAAGGAATCACTGCACATGGATAGGGACTTTTAATGACATTTTGAACATGTTAAGAGGCTAAAAACACGTTTATAACTTGCCCTGTTAAAGCCTGTTGGGTGCTAACTGTAGCAGGAGGATAACACGGTAAAGGCAGCACCGATTGTTTTAGTTTTTCTCTACTGATAGCACTCCACATGTTAAAAAACAACAGAGCTACATGTTAGAATGTTAACTAACTGCTGTGAAGGTACAGGTCCCAAATATTTGACCAAGCCAGGAGCAACATGGCTTGATGAATGAAATGAAAGCTAGTTAGAGTGTTGTACATACTGTTGTCTCCCAGTCTCTCAATCACTAAGACGCTTTATTTGTCTAACCATCATCTGAATCTAATGGAAAACCATACATTTTAAGAGTCAGAGGTAGAATTCCATTTTACCTTAGGGGGAGTTTCAGTAAAAGAACATTCTGTGGAGACAGTAATAGCCTCCGGCATTGGCAGGTAACATATAAGAGCGGGAGATTCTATTTCGTATAGGCTTCGCCCTCTAAGGGCTACGCTATTGGGTTTATCCCTTCGCGCATGCGCAGTCGTGAAGATTTTCTTTCCCGCCCTTGCGTCCAGCACGGGCCTCAACTACGTCCGCATTTACTGTATATGTACACAGCGGACCCGTTGTTCGTCTCCCACTTTTTCTTCAATTTCGCAGTATGAAGACAAGCTTAAGAATTTCCAGCGGTGCTCAAACTCTGCCCCTCCTGCCGGACAGGCTACATCCTGCCGCCGGACCTTCACCCCCGCTGCGGGACCTGCCTCGGCGCCGTTTCGCCGGCCAAATTGCCACGCCTCCTGCCGGATTTGCCCCCGCCTGTCATCTAAAGAGCTAAACTGACAGGCGGAGGCTTTTTCTGGTCTTGCCAGGCTAGCGGGGGAACGGCAGTGGGGCAGACAACGGAAACCCGGCGACACCCTGGAGCCGCTTATAACGAAAAAGCATGAGTCCGCTGGCTTTGTTTTCGGATGGCCGCCGTTATAAGGTTTTTCCTCCTCCCCCTTGGGAGGAATCCCTCCCTGGGGGGGATTGGGCCTGGAACACATTATCGACGCCCTCCCACTGGAGGTTTCCGTCCCAAACGGCCAGGGGCACCGCTTTAGCGGCCTTCCCCCCTGCCTCAAACGGCCCCAGCCTCCACCGCTAAAAGCTCTCTTGTTGATCTGCCAGAGGTCATCAGGAAGGCGGCAGAGCGGAGAGGCATAGCACTCCCGGCGGAGCTGCCAGCCCCGCTCCTGCCTTTTTTCGGGGACATTACGCAATGAGCCATTTCTTCACGGGCATCACTCTGGCTGCGCTTCACAGAATCGGACATTTTTTTGTGGAGGAGGCTTTTCTCCCAGCCTGGGAATCTGAAGGCTTCCCACTATTTACGCCCAGTTTAACCGGGCTCAAAACGGATGCGGGGTTTTTCCCAGGGGCTGGCGGCACTAACAACATAGCCCACCGCCATCCTCACCCTGATCACGGTGGCGATGTCCAGGGTCATGGCTTGGCAGACTGATTAATTTAAACACCTGGATTAATTTAAATCCACATGTCTCAGCTGCCCATGACAGTTAGACGCTGGTTATGCGTCTGTACGGCCCTATAGCCCCAGACGGGCCTTTTTTGGGCCCGGTCCCCCTCCGAAGCGACAGCCGGCATATCTGTGCCGGCAGGCTGCACGATTTCGGAGAACCATGAGGGCCCCCACCGGGTCCAATCCGACTCGCGAGCCACCCAGCAAGCGGCACGGACGGTGGCAATGTTAAACGTGGAGCTAAGGGGATCGTCTGTCCTCGGCTGAGAGTGAAAACAACGGCATGTTGAGGGCCACTCCCTCCCATCTTAACAGCCGTTTTTTTCCCCCTCATTCATACAGCCCTTATTGTTCTGAACAAGCAAAGTGTTGATATGACAGTCGTTCCCCACACAAGCACAGGCTGCCACAAGGGCCACGGCCTGCCCTCGTAATGCCGGTGCGGGAATGCGCCCACCCATTGTGGATGACGCCGAAAAAAAATGAACCACCTCCCCACGGCGATGCCGGCGGGACGTGGGATTTTACCCACGTTACCTCCAGCCCCACACGGGGTGACCGGCCACTGCCCTTTCTTAAAAGCCCTACCACGGGCTGGCCGAGATGCAGTCTTTCGTGTCGCCCAGACGGGGTGGGCTAGTAAAGCCATGCCGGTGAACAACACTCAGACATGTGCTATCAGGGTGCAGCGCAGTTTTTTTTTTCGATTGGCTTGACAAACATCGACTCTTGGATGTCAAAGCCGATAACACGGGTTACACTCCAGTTCGCCTCCCCCGCCTCATTTTCGCATGGGTGTGTTGGAGGCGACGGTATCATATATCTAGCACAGTCAACGTGATGACGTCAGAGCTAGAAGGGCTGCTGACAACCCAATTGAGCCTTTTGGCCCGGTCCTTCAAGGGGAGGAGAACGAGGGTCTTTTACTCTCGCTACTTTTCACCCGAAGGGGTCAGGAGGACTGCGTCCCATCCTTGACCTGTCACAGTTCAAATGATACATTATGGAGCGCACTTTTTCCAAATGCCCATCAGGCACGTGTTGGAATGTGTGCGCCACCACGAATGGTTTACGTCAGTGGATCTGAAAAAGCTTACTTTCACGTCTAAATCATTCCTGGGCAAAGGAAACCCCTGCGGTTCTCCTTCCAATGGGCCCGGCTCAACGGCTGCAGTTTAGTCACTTTGACATTTTCCAAGTGCATGGAAACGGTGCTCCAGCCGCTACAGAAGAGGGGCATCAGAGTCCTTTTTTATTCGGACGATCAGTCATTGTAGCCTCCTCTGGGAGTTGTAACAGGGCTGCAGACTATAGAAAGAACGGCTGCAAACTGGGTTTTGCCATAATTTGGCAAAGACCGCTCTGGTCCCCGCATAATCGATAGGTTATCGGGGGTGGACATAAAGTCGATCACCATGAGGGCCAGGTTGTCAGCACCAAGACGGGACGCCCTGACCTCTCTGTTGTAATGCTTCAGGGAACTGACGACAGTGTCATCGCTGTCAGTGATGCGGCTCCCAGTCTGTAAGCATAATGTATGTCTTGGACAAACGGTGGTTCCCCTGGGTCTTTTCTACATAAGGAAAGTCCAATGGTAGTTTCTTCGGACAGCTCGATCACATTCGCCACAAATGGCGTATGCTGTCCATCCCTCATTCACTCCTGTCAGACCTGGCATACTGAGGGAACCTCCGGATCCTTCTTCCGGGGTTCCCCAGGGCAGAGTGACGTCATATGTGACGGTGTACACAGACGTGTCCCTCACTGGCTGGGGAGGGATGTGTGAGTCACAGGTGGTGGGAGGGGACTGGCCCCTCTCTCACATAAACTGCCTGGAGCTGTCCACGGTAGTGAAAGTGTGAAACACTTCACCCCAGTGGTGTCGGGGAGACATGTCGTCGTGCGGACAGGCAACATCACGGCGGCAGCGTTCATAATCCGCCAGAGCGACATGTATACGCTCAGCCCAGCTAGTGGAAATAGCCTCCCGCTGTGGACGCACAGTCACCTGCTGTCTCGAAGCAGTGTAGGCCTCTATAACCCGATGTCTTTCGAAACGGGCGGCCGACCTGACGTCGAGGGGGGGCACAACGAGTGGAGATTGACTCACACTATTGTTCAAATGTTATGGAGCAGGTTCAGGGAAGCGGAGGTGGATCTGCTCGCTCCAAAAAAAAAAACACACAGTGCACTCGGTGTTTTTTCCTTGAGCATGCGGGACAATTCTCCTCTTGGCGTAGACCTTCTCCCTATATGCTTTCTTTTCCTCCCTCGATTCCTGGAGAGCATCCAGGAGAAGAATCTGTCAATGGCTCTGGTGGCACCGGAGCGCACGAGGAATCCTGGTTCCCGACCCTGTTCAGCTGCTGGTGGATCCTCCCCCTAGCAACTTCCGTGGCAGGGGGACGCACTGTCGCAGCTGAACAGCTCGATCTGTCATCACCCAGTTATAACCCAAGACTTTGGGGCTGGTTGCTGAGCGGTAAACAGAGATTGTGGTGCGCACCATCCAGGGCTCCAGAGCCCCTTCTAACGCATGTTACGCAGGGCGCTGGTCTGTCTCCCAGCGCTGGCGCACAGGGGGGACGCGGATCCCATAGGTGTCCCCTGCCTTCGTGCTGACGTATCGCCAAACTCTGGTGGATAGCGATTTGACTCCATCTACAGTCAAAACATACGCAGCAGCCCCCTCCTGCCAGGAAGGCTAGAGTGAGAGGAAGTTTTGGAATCCCCGGCAAAAACGTTTTCTGAAGGGGGGTACGCGTCAAAAACCGCCTGTTCGCCCCCTCACCCTAAAAGTAAGCCCTGGTGCTCCGGGCTCTGGGAAACCCCGTTTGAGCCTCTGGCACAGGCCAACTCTCAAAACTGTCGCTAAAAACGGCGCCTCTCTTTGCCCTAACGTCGGCCAAAAAGTGAGTGATTTATGTGCACTGTCGGTTTCTCCGTCCTGCCTCTCCATTAGAGGGGACGGGAGAAAACAAGACATTACAGCCAAACCCCCCTCCTTCACACCGAAGATTCTAACTAGTTATTTTCGGTCGAGTGTTTTTTCCCTCGAGGGTTTTTTCCCCCCGCCTCGTCAACGAGGCAGAGGTGGCTTCCCACCGGTTGTGTCCGGTGTGTGCCCTGTCTCAATACATTTTGCGCACGGCAAATATCAGGAAAACACAACAGCTGGTTGTACATTATAAACACTCCCGAGGGTCAGCCCTCTCAAAACAGCGTCTGTCTCACTGGCTGTGCGAGGCTATTACGCGACATCCGAAGGCATGCTACGAAGGCTCTGTCGGCGCCTGCAACACAGAAAAGGCATGGCAGCCTCCTGGGCTTCCCGTGCCCTTTCATCCGCTTCTATGTGCGAGATGTGTCTGAACATGTGTATATGTTCTGTCCACAATCAACGTTGTAATGCTGCGTTGGATGTGCGTTAAGAGGACAAGAAGCGGATGCCCGATTGTTACCAATCTAAGGCACCTAGTGCATGCCGCTGCAGTCTCACCCTGCTGTCTTCACCTCGCCTGTTTTAGGCGCATTGTGAGACGCAGTTTCTTGTAGTTTCATAACCATGTTACTTCCAGGCACCCCTATGCCACTAAGTGGTGCCGCAGCAACCTTGCTCTGCTGTCTTACCTCTCCTGTTTTGGAGTATGGTTGTGAGACGCAGTCCTTAATGTCATACATTGTCATATCATGTTACATGCACGGATTTGATGATGTCACTCCGTTGCATGCGTGATTTTTTGCGCCCGCATACGGTCCTCCCTTGGGCGTCCCTTGCAGGGCCAATCACGCACAATTCCCATTACTCATTGAACTACTGCCATCACATTGTGGGCCTTATGAACTTTTTCAGGCCACGACGTTAGCATGGCAGGCTTTATCAGAAGAATGACTCTGATTGAGCCTCTGTACATTGTTGTTGGGAAAATGTGGTCTATGTTGCTTGTGGACCGATAAGTGTCGCAGGTGGCATTGACTACATCATTCGCCCAAGCCAGGAGCAACCCTTGATGAATGAAATAGAACGATAGTTACGTAGGTAACTCCAGATTCTATGATATGTTGCCCCTAAGTCCGGGCCACCTGCTCCTAGAACATTGGTTGAAGAAAAAGCTGATGTTTTTGGGAGAACGAACAACGGGTCCGCTGTGTACATATACAGTAAATGCGGCGGGTTGAGGCCCGTGCATTTTACCGCAAGGGGGGAAAGAAAATCTTCACATTCTGTGCATGCGCGAAGGGATAAACCCAATAGCGTAGCCCTTAGAGGGCACGCCTATAACATATAGAATCTGGAGTTACCTACGTAACTATCGTTCTTCACTAATACTTGCTTTGGCACCCAGACTCAACACGTTCCCTTTCTGACTGGTGAGGTAAGATTAAGATCTTCATATGCCAGTAACATTAAAAAAAAAAAAAAAAAGGTTGATTTAAATCTTGAAATACAGTCTAGCAATTTGTCCTCAGAGTTGTAGACCCAGTTCCTTCTGTATTATGTGATCAATGTTACATTTGAGACGTTTTGAGAACATTACTGTAAGTGCAACTGTATGCCGTGGAGATATCAGAAGTGTAAGGTGCCAGCACTCTTTTAGATCTTATCTTATTAATAATGTATATTAATAATTTCTTATTTCGATTTTGTAGCTTTTTTTTTCTTGGCACGGGCAAAGCGGGAACGGGTCGTAGGGCATAGGCGCCAACATTTGTGCTCCACTAAAACTGAGCACCCACGAAGCTGATTGCAATTATGTGTCAGTAACTCAGCAATTACGTGTTCATCTCCAATCCTATCCCAAGTTGAAAGATAGCCAAACGTTTTTTGATTACCTTTTTTTTATTTTTTACTTTTTAAGGGTCTTGGTCCAGAAAAAAAAAAAAAAAAAAGATTAACCAAAACTCAAATTTAGAAAGTAACAGCCTGTGTCGTATGTATTTTACTGAACGTTACCTACAGAGACAGTGGATGAATCTCACCTCCGCTTGGTCTTGAGCGCATGTTATGGCTGTGAAATGCAGTCTTTCATGTGCAGCTATGTAATAGTAAAGGATTGGAATGTACAGTATAGGGTGAAGTTCATTTTTTTTTAGGTTGGCTTGAGAATAAGCGGTTCGATCTTTACACATTAAGTCAGTTGCCACATATGACTTAGGCTATTTTCCAACAAAACATATTGCTAAACGTAGGACGGACATATATTGTGATCACTAACTGTGGGCAAAAAGGACACTGACACCCAATTGACACTTTTGGCCTTTTTGGTGTTTGTAATTCAGTGACGTAGTTCTGGTTAGTTCATGTTCTGGGCCATGTATAAAAACACCACTGCAAGCTTCAATATTAAATTGGCAATTTCAAATTACATAATTGAACTGTGTAGAGAATGTAAGCATTCAGTTATGTCAGAAAGAAAAAACCTTAACATAGAAAACAGGTTATAAAGAAACAGCATGCACACAGACTTATTGAAATAACTTATTTTACTTCTTCAGTCTTCTGCAGTCAACATACCTGTGTCCATACATGTTTCCATACCTTCTGTTGGTTATATGCCTGAACCTGCTGTTTGGAAGTGTCACCACATAGCCCATAGTAATAATGCAAAAGGGAACTGATGATGGTTGATTTGTTAACTCAGTCTGTAAGATTTATCGTCTTAGAAGCACACATTTTGATGTAAACATTTTAATCTCTCCTTTTTCTGAACAGAGTTCGAACACTGCAGCAATGTCTACACCGGGTGTGTGTGTGAACATCATCAATGCCCGAAACATAAAGGATGGCTATGGGACCCTTACCAATCCTGAGCGGTTTCTCAACCAAGACTTTGAGCAGCTGAAACAGTACTGTATTATCAAAGGGGTAAGGTACATTGATGATATGTTCCCCCCTGACAAAAGGTCCATCGGCGAAGGGATACTGAAGTCTTCTGAACTGGATAGTGTGGTGTGGAAAAGACCAACGGTGAGTGTTTGATCGCATATCACACTAAATGTTGATGGTTAAACAATCATGTAAGTTTTTGTAGTCTTCAACAAACAGAAAGCTAAACTGGTTCAGTTGTATGTAGAATGCATGTTGCATACTGTTCTAACCAAACTAAAATTATAGTGACACAGCATCCAAGCTCATAAAATGTATGCTTTTAAAGATTTTTGGTCCGTCAACTCAGCTCATGAGATAAAAATGTCTCCTTTTTTTTTGCTAAATGTTCAACTTTATTCATTTGTTACTTGTTTAATTGTGACGCTTGTTAATGTTGGGCACTTAGCTTGTGTTAGCATTCATAAGATTTGATACATCGTGTTTTTGTTGCCTTTGATCGAGCTTAATGTATTTTTAAGAATAAACGACAAATGTCAAAGACATATTTGACAAAGCTAAGCATTAATGTAATTTAAAGCACATTTTAAATACAATTCCTCTGTTTCAGGTTATGGTTACCAATCCATATTTTCAAATTGATGGGCTCTCCAGGTTTGACTTTTGTCAAAGCAGACTCGGTAGGGAAATTGCACGTTGTCTTTTTCCAGCAATGTAATTTTGAGATGCACTTAAGAAGTGCAGACGACAGACTAAAAATTGTTACAATGTGTTTTCTGCTCTCTCGGCTGAGTCAGTATTGAAAGTATTTTGTAATCTGGAAACACTTCTGTACACATTTTACTGTCATGCATTTGACTGCTTAGTACACCTTCCTAACAACTCAATGACCATTTTTCACTCAGGAAACTGCTGGTTTCTTGCTTCTATCGGATCTCTGACGTTCCAGAAGCACATCCTTGAGCAAGTTGTTCCTCCTCAAAACTTTGATGACAACTACTGCGGGCTGTTCCACTTCAGGGTAAACCAACAATCATTGCCAGGAGTGTTTTTCTGAAAGTAGGTTTTGCTAAATGGTACATATCTTATTATGCTATAAAAACTCCCTTTTTTCATTTACTCAGTTCTGGAGATTTGGAAAATGGGTGGATGTTGTCATTGATGACAAGCTACCAACACATAATGGGAAACTAATCTTCGTTCGCTCCAACGATCCAAATGAGTTCTGGCCTGCTTTGCTGGAGAAAGCTTATGCCAAGTATAAAATAACAGTATTTTGTCTCAGTCATAAAATGCATTCTCTCAAATTTTGGTAATATGTCTGGTGAGTAATTTTAAACCCATGTGTGTCAGAGTGTGTGGTTCCTACTCAGACATGAATGGTGGAACTCCTGCCGAGGCTTTGGTGGACTTCACTGGTGGTGTTCATATGTGTATCAATCTGCCAGATCCTCCCT
The DNA here is from genome assembly GCA_026937815.1 of Etheostoma perlongum. NCBI lineage: Eukaryota > Metazoa > Chordata > Actinopteri > Perciformes > Percidae > Etheostoma > Etheostoma perlongum. The sequence goes on along the minus strand of CM049390.1, from coordinate 7,649,734 downwards.
CAAACTTGTGGGAACTGATGTACAGGGCTTGTCAATCCAAGTCACTGATGGGCTGTAGTACACCACAGGGGTAAGCACAAAAATACCACACTATGCTAAAACTCTTCAGGGTTTCCAAAAGACAAGTGACACGTTTCATAAAAGCATCTTAAGGCTAAGATGATCTTAGCCAAAATACATGGTTACTTAAGCATAAAGATAATGTTAGTATGATATTTAGAAATTACTGTATAAAAGGTTTTTGACATGTTTGGTTTTCCAGTATAGCAGCCTTAATCTTTGGAATGTGAGGGCTGCCAATATTTTCACTTGTTAGAGAAGGAAAACTAAGAAACATTATGGTTGTCTGGAAAAACTCGCGAGTAGCTTGACTTTGTTTCTACAAAGCTAATTAAGACAGCTCCACACAACTCTCTCTGTATTTTATGGCTATGTTCAGAAGATTGTGTCATCCGGTAACTTTCCCGCAGAAGCTCAAGTGAATATAATCCTCCGTGTCCTCCTTGGCTAGTAGCAACTGTGTGGAGTAGGGGTGGGGGTGCATGCGTGATCACGGAAGGCTTGTATCATGTAGACGCGCGCCGACAGTGTCAGTTGTTGGGCTGAACCCCTAGTTGCCCCCGGTGCTTTGCCATCGAAATATGTTATGAGTAGGTGGCACCTTGTACGCAGTGTGTGAATGGTTATATAAAAGGTCCTTGAGTAGTTGCTAAGACTAAAAAGCACTATATAAAAACAGTCCATTTACATGAACTTTATTATATGGTTAAAGAAAAGCATGTTGCACAAGACTTTCTGCCATGATAACATATCCAGTATCTATATATTGTACTGAAGGACACATCTGCCAACACTGGATTGGTCCAAGGCCATGCCTACGCTGTCACAGGTGTGAAACAGGTGAAGAATTGCATTTGTTTTTAAAGTATTATATACAGGTATATCACCAATAGTTATATTTCAGGTTTTTAAATTGCTTATCTCTGTAAATTAATGTTGCCTATTCAATAAGTTTTAGGTTTTAAGTTGACCTCTAGTCATATGCTTTAAAGTAAGTAAGTAAGTACAGAGTAAAGTGTTATTTTTATGCCATAACAATTGTGATTTCTTTGATAATTACTGGCCAGATGATGAGCCGAGGGAAACTGTTAAACCTGGTGCGTTTGTGGAACCCCTGGGGCAAAGGAGAGTGGAAAGGAGACTGGAGTGATGAGTAAGGACAGAGAAATTGCTTTCATTTGCTGCCTGAGGAAAACTACTTAAATTATTTGACAATGACATTATATTACATTGCCGATACATACATTGCCCCACACAGGCAAATGTCTAGGAATGCTTTTTCAACAATTTGCATCAGCTTCTTGATGATAATGTTTAGAACAAAATAATGTATAAAAGGTTTGAGGACATTTTAAACAGAGCCATGAGAAGCATTTCTATAGATATTTTATTATACTAACATTCTTGTTATTATAAACTGTTTTCTCATTATTAACAGCAGCAAAGTATGACAAAGGAAGGTTTGACAGGTCTTCTACATTCATATCTTTGAGGTTTTATCAGTTCCTCCCCAAAAATTGGTGTCATTCAAATGAGGGTAGATAATTGCTGTGCACTTTTTTAAAGTATAATCTCCTCACAAATGTAGGATTAAATTGTGCCTTACATTGCTAAGCATGCTAACAATGTTTGGAACAGAGCCATGAGAATTTTTGAGCTGTCTTAATGTCTTGGGGGTTTTCACAAAACTAGTTTTGGCAGTTTTTAGTAGTAACACTGGATCCTATACTTTCCATAAGCAACTTTACAGTTTCCTTTTGTAAGACCCTCCCTGCCTTTTTGAACTCCATGCCACAAGAGCCACAAGATTTATAAGTCAGGATTTACACTACTAAAAATGGCTAACCTTCAAGCTCAAGCTGATTTGTTTTACTTAAAAAACTAATTTACCTTTATTTAAAACAGGTTCTCTCATTGAGGTTGGTATTTCTTTTTCAAGAGAGATATGTGTATGTAATATATAAGTAAAACCTGTCAAAATGTTCAAGAAAAATAAGATAATCTTGTTCCTCTAATGCTACCAAACTTTGCCAGAATAGTGTATCTAGTGCATCTGGTAAAAAACACCTGTGTGCTCTATGCCCCGGGTTACTCTGCCCTGCAGTGCTCTGTTACACCCTGTAACGCCCTACAGTGCCCAGCTACCCCCTGTAATGCCTTGCAGTGCCCTGTTACAACTAGTATTTCTAGTCATAGTTCCATTATCTTTATTGTGACTATTATTGCCACTGTTTATTACACCCCCGATTACTGGAATTGTTGGGTCTTTGTAAATTATAGACTGTGGTCTAGACCTACTCTATCTGTAAAGTGTCTTGATATAACTCTTGTTATGATTTGAAACTTTAAATAAAATTGAATAGAATTGCCTCTTAATTTTTAGAATAATTTGTAACAATATTGCATTTTCCCCTTTCTTCACTGACAATTTGCATCTAAAGGTCACCTTTGTGGAAAACTGTGAGTCCTCAAGATCGTGAGATGTGCCTTTCAGTGCGTGATGATGGGGAGTTTTGGTAAGCATGATATCAAAATACAGTCAATTCTAAAAATTACAAATGCAAAATGTTAGTTTTTCTTTGGAATAAGACATACCTTGTAATTTAAAATTGGATTTCAGTAACATATCTAAAACAATCTAAAAACAGATTGCAATCTTAACTTAACTTATCAATACCCAGCCCTATTTTCTCTTTGACAGATCAAGTGAATCACAGACTAAAACAGCAATGTGTTATCTAAATTAATCTTTGATGTCAACAGGATGACATTGGAAGATTTCTGTAAGTTCTACACAGATCTTGACATCTGCTGCTTGAGTCCGGACTTCCTTCTTGGAAACTCTTCCTGCCACTGGAAAACCTCCTTCTATGAGGGCAGATGGGTTGCAGGAACAACTGCTGGAGGATGCATGGAAAACCGTGGTACTTCCACGATCCTATCTGGTCTGAAAAACTGTCCCTTCAAAAAAAGTATAGGGGGACTGGAGTGTGCCAATTTGAAAGTGTAGAGATTTCTATTGAGATAATGTAATTAATTAGTTAATTATAAAATGTAAAATGATATACAAATTACAAATTTATCAATTTAATTATACATTTAAACAACATACAGAAATACAACCAACAGCTTGTTGACACACACACACACACACACACACACACACACACACACATATACTGCCGACACTGGCTACATCGGCCCCTTGTTGGTGAATGTCTAATTATGCCAAAGTCCGTATGTTTCTCTTGACAAAGTTGGAAAATGCAAATTTGTTTCCCTATCTGTCTTCCAGACAGTTTCTGGACTAATCCACAGTATCGGGTCAAGATTAAGGGATTACTTGATGAATGTTCTGCAAAACAGGGTGAGATAAACATGCTGGTGTCTCTCATGCAAAAGCCTGACAAGAGAAACAGGCGCCAATTCCAAAACTTCCACATTGGATTCTCTGTATTTGAGGTAATTATTAGGCTACCCTTTGTGTCTGTTGTAGTGTAATAACTATGCTGTAATTAGCGGTTGAAGTTAGCATTCATAGTTATGTGGCTCAAAACAACATAAAACACTCAATTTTAGGACCTAAACATGTGTTTTTTCTAGAATTTGGTAAACCTCTGTATGCCCCAAGTGATCATAAAATTCCGTGATTTGTACATTTTTACATTAATTACATGTTTCATAACTCATTTTCCTCTGATTTCTCCAAAGGTGACTGAAGAAGTAAGTAACATTTCTAGCCCAATCATCATACACAGTACATGCCCACCTACATTGTGCAGCTATGTTATACTGTAAACTGCATAGAACTGAAATATACATTTATTTCTGGTATTACAGTACAATGCACAGAGCGGGAAGTTCCCAGCCTCTTTCTTCAGCAGAAAAGTACCTGTGGCCCAAACTAAAACCTACATGGATGGACGTGATGTGATGGAGTTCCTTTTGCTAAAGCCTGGTGAATACGTGATTGTGCCGTCCACCTTCAATCCCAATGAAACAGCCTCCTTCATCCTGACCATCCTCTCCAAGGCAGAGACCCACGTTCAGTATGTCACTCGCAACTCACTTGTTTGTGTTAAACACATGTACCATTACTCTATATGCCACAGTCAACATATTATAAGCCTTGAACTACAGTGCAACAGGCAACGTTGAGTAAGTTACTTAAAAATTGTAATCAATTTATCACATTCCTTATTTAATTATTTAGCAGCAATAGTGTCAAATGGGGCTTTTAAACAACTCCAAAGCACTGATAACAAAGTTAAATTAAACCCTCCAACAAGCCAACCCCAAAATGTCAATGTACTGTAACGGAGTGTTACTGGGATTTAGAAACTGTAAAGACATTGCTGAATTTCAAATAGTAATCACTACTTGTTTACAAAGTAATGTGTTACTGCTCAACACTCTCCACAAGTAAAGTATTTATGTTGTCTTTCCTCAGTGAGAATTCTGCTGGTGATAATCACAAACAAAGGGAAGCAGAAGAGGTGTGCAAGATTTTAAAATACTGTATAGGGTCAATGTTCATATTATTTGTGGTATTGCTGTTGTGTTCCATGGTTACTATGTTGATTACACTGATATCATAAATAGTATATAACTACATACATATCAAAGAGTGCATTCATACATCTGGAGCTAAAAACACTTCTATTGCAATCTTTTGCAGCCCATGCAAATCAAAAACGTACAGGATGACGACAAAAAGAGAAGCTTTTTCCTTCAATACTCTGACAAGGTAATTTGTGTGTGGTAAGGAATTAAGTCAACATTTTGGAAAATATGCTTGATTGTTTTGCTATATTCTCCACCAGTATAGACTCTAAGAAGCAACCTGATTTCACGGAAAATAAGTGAAATGACCACTGATCATTGCATTATGTGGTGGTGGTGGGACTATAACACATGTAATCATTATTCCGTTGGGGTTTTGTCTGTAATTTCTTTTAAACCCTTAAGGTGTTCATGCTATTTCCTTCTTTTTATTTCCAGTATGAAGAAGTGGATGCTGAGCAGCTCCAAAGGCTTCTAAATGAAAACATTCTGAAAGGTTTGGACTGTAAAACATCAAAAGGCTAGACAGCATATTAGCTAAATCTATATATTCAAATTAAATAATAATCTTGTGTAGCACTGCTATGTTGTATGTAGTTAAATTCAGTCTACTGCTATTTCTATTTTTATTTAGGAGACTTGAAATCTGGAGGATTCAGCATTGATGCCTGTCGCAGCATGGTTGCTCTGATGGATGTATCCTCTTATGTGATTAATTGGGAATTGGTCTACTCAAAAAAAATATATTGTCCTTTTTTTCCACCTCAGCTCCCAGTTTGCTAAAGGGGCAATCTCTCACAGTAAATGTAGTTACATTAAACATATAAGTAGCGTACATGCCAAAACCTGCCTGCCCTTTTGGTGGTTTCACAACCATGAACTGATTTAAAGTCCAGATAAAGACAAGAAGCAACATGTACACCGAGTCATACCTTTCCTTCCAGTTGATGCATATTTTGCTTTCGTTGATATAATTGTGGCATGGTATGACAGAGTTACCATCTTCTCTACTAACTAATGTAATGCACATGAAAGCAGTGCCAAACATGCCTTCCCCTTTGTATATTTTAAAAGTTATAGTATGTGATTTTAATCCAATACACCTTTTGTTAAATTCAGCAAATACAGTATATCCTCATGGTTACCTAGCACCATGTGAATGTGCCGGTCGGCCCCATGTTATCTGTCCGTAAATCTGGGGGGCGGAGCTTATGAAGGGGGGGGGTTGTATTCATTTTGCAGTTGAGTTCAAATATCAGCATAATAAGTATTTGTGCAACATCACTTTCTGCACCTTTAACACATAAATAGATTTAAAGGTCAGACTAAGACATGAAATAACATGCATAGTGCTTATACCTTAATGTTGGGTTAGACATCAATCACCGGCAAACTGAACGGTGAGGAGTTTGTTTGTCTGTGGAAGAAGATCCTCACATACAAGGTAACAGGAACCAAGTGAAAGTTGAACACTTCATAATAAAACAAAGATGCCTGGTGACTTCCCAATAATTGCAGACATGACTGTATGAGTCTGCTAATTTTCCCACAATGCAGGGTTATGGTGCGTCCTGATTCTGTGTGTAGGGTCTGTGTGTCCTTGCTGTGTCGAGCTTAGAGATTTACAATACTAAAAGTCTTTTCTTTTACCAGGGCATTTTCTTCTGCACAGATGTTTCACAAACAGGGACGCTGTCACTGAGTGAGCTGAGGAATGCAGTCATGGCTTCAGGTAGATGATCGGACACTTTTCTTTGTCTACTATAGACCGAACTGAACCTTCCTGGGATTTATCCCCATCAATCTTATAAAATGTGCCACAGAAATATTTCCAACTCTACCTAATTGTTTACATTTAAAATTAATTCAATTCAATTCAAAACAAGAGTATCTTGAGACACTTTACAAATAGAGTAGGTCTAGACCACACTGTATAATTTACAAAGGACCTAACAGTTCTAGCATTTCCCTCCAGAGCAAGACAAGTGCGACAGTGGCGAAGACAAAAACCCCCTACGAAGAAACCTAGGACAGACCCAGGCTCTTGGTAGGCGGTGTCTAAAGGATCGGTTGGGGTTGAAATGAATGGGGGACAGACACCGTGGTAATTAGACTATGAGTGGGCAACTGTTCCAGTGGAAAGACAGAGGAGCACCCCTGATTACTATCAGACTTGGTCAAGATTTTTTTTTGATATGAGAGCAGCTCCGTCCAAAGTGGGATGAATGCCGTCTCTCAAATTAGACAAGGCTTTCCTCAGAACACACTCCAGTTGTCTACATAGGCCACATCATTAGCTGGGCACCACCCTGACAACCAGCGGTGGAACGTTGACATGCAGCTGTACATGTCATCACTGATCAGGTTTGGCAGGGGTCCAGAGAAAACTCCAGAGTCCAACATTGCCTTTGCATATGCACAAAGTGACTCAACATTAATTTTAGTGATGTCCGATTTGCATAATCGGGTATCATTACCACCTACATGACAGTAATGCCAATATTCCACAATACCCTACACAGTACTACAATAGGGAGATGAATGCATGTGAAGCATTAGTAGGACTTCTATATTTATACTTATAAGGGTGTTGCGTGACAGCAATGAGCACAGGGGTTTTAGTCTTAGGCCTACAATGAATATAATGCATTTGGCCCTATACTGGCACTATGTGTGCAGATTTTGCTGTGCTAGGAAAGAATGAGCATGTAGCAGAAAATCTTAAAGGAATATTTAGTAAAGTTTGGTGAGAGTTTGCTCCCCAACTTTAATTCCTCAGGTCAGGAGTATTAATAGTACATCAGTCTTGTCTGTCAACAATAAAAATATTGTCCTGTAGTCCAGTTGTGTAATGTTAATCATCTGCATTTGTGTTTAACCGACATTGATGATGAACATGTATGTACTGAAACAGATCCCAGCCACTTTTAAATCATTCAAATGCAAACACAGGTGTAACTAATCACACTAATTATGGTTCGAGTCATGTGTCCCAGTAGGCCATGACAGTGTCACTGTCATGTCTTAACAAATTGCAAAATAATCTGCAAAGTAGTTGCAGCCTTAATATAAAATCATACTTAAACTTGTGTCTCATATATGCTGTTCAGGAAAGAGGATCAGAGATGACATGCTGAATTTGATGGCTGTGCGCTACGGTACCTCCTCTGGCCAAATAACCCTGGAGAGCTTCATCAGTCTAATGCTTCGCTTTGACTGCATGAACCGTAAGTAAATTTAGAAATCGGATGACAGTAGAGAATAGTAAAATGTGTATATATAAATAAACAAGCAAATACTTTCCCTGAAACTTTTCTGTGTGCTCAGCAAACTATTTTTACTTATTTTAAACGTGTAAATAAAAACATTTGAATGCAAAACTTGTACTTTGCTGTCATAGGTGGTTTTAACATATGCAATAGGTAATGGGCCTTGTAAATTTGTGTGTTTTTTTTTTTTATAAATTAGATTTAGAGAACACAAACTGTTACACATATTGCAGCGGCTTAATCCTGCATGACTCAGCTGCGGCTCATCTAGAGATTTGGCGTGTCGCCTATTTGTTCGAGTAGTGTTATGCGGATGTCTGTGACATTTTTAAATTCTACGATGATTCTATTGCCTTCATAGTTTCTGAAGTAACAACAATTTGTGTCTTTCTCAATAGAAATCTTCAGCCAGTTGTCTGATGGGACGAAAATGACTCTTCGTGAATCAGAGGTAATAAAAGTTCTTTAGGTGTACACTAGGACCCATTTCTTAAAATGTGTTGGTAATTTAAATTTTTAACCAAAAGCCTGCACAGCTGTTGATCTGAAACAGTGGAAGGAAAATGTCTTATTGGTAGGCTAATGGTACTGATGCAAAAAAGTCTTTGTTTCAAATACAATCTCCTTAGTGTGTTGAGGGTGATGTTCTAGAAATTATGGAAGTCTTGTGCTACATTAGTTTTCTGTGATAAAATAATTCTGCTTTTAACCAGTGCTACAGATACATTGAAGCACAAGAATAATCTATCCATTTTTAAATTTGCAGTGGATGTACCTTTCGATGTACACCTAAGAGAAGATGGACTGCAGGATTCATATGGATTTACAGCAGTAAAGTACACAAAAGGTGTAGCTCCAAATGAGCTATTACATGGTATTAAACAGGGTATTCATTTCTAAATTTGCTAATATTACGAGTGTAACAAACATTGTGTCCTACCCTCTGCCTTTTTGCTCTTTTCTACTGCAAAGTAGAGTGGGAGAACAACTGGAGGGAACATGCATAGTGTGGCTACTTTACTTCCCTGTTATAGACAGTACCCAAAATGCACATAGCATTGAATACCACTAAATAAAATTTTCGGACTAGATCTCATGAGTGCACTGTTTTTTTTTTTTTTTACTAAGGTTCAACATGTTACATTTGTTACAAATGCTGTTTAGAAGTGAAAATATATTTTTCTTTTTGAAGTTAATACAAATGTAGGGCACTATAGCACAGCTGTGTCAAAAACACAAGTGGATCATAAACAAAAAAATTGGATGAACTCACTATTTGTTTTTATTGTTAAATCCCTAGTAAATGTAATGCAAAATATGACTATAAAATAAAAACAATAATTAAAGCTGCAAGCAGCGTTGGATGGGCCCTCACTAATCTGCACGTTACGGGCACACGCCTATCATTGCGACCGTGCATTTGCGCAGCACTCACATACTGCAAATCGTCACCAATGACGATGGAACTCCCTGCTGAGCTCAATGACACCTCACACAAGACTATGCTATAAATTTCAATCGGTGAAAGGGGGCATGGCTAATAGGGGGCAGTTCAAAGCATCACCAATGAATAAGGAACTCTCTGCTAAGTTAAATGACACCTCATACAAGACTCTAGCTTAAATGGTTCAAATTGTATGAAAGGGGCGTGGTCTGGTTGAGTGGGCCTGGTTAAACTATAGGGGGCTCAGTATCACATGTAGACCACACATCGTAAGTTTCAATCGGATGATGTTTGTCATATAAGGCTGATTTCCTGTTGCCATTTGGTGGCGCTATCTCCAAAAGTCAATATTCCTGTGATTCTTTCAATAACATAGTTTTACAACATAAAGAAATAGATTTAAGCGGTAGTTGCAATCAAGCAATATTCTCTAGGCATGGATAAATAACTATCAATATTAGCAACAAATCTCGCTCTCAAGATGTAAGCTTTACTGAACATTTGATTAGTGTTTTGTTGTTTTATTAGAGTTGATCAATTAGTTTGATTAGAAGTCAAAGTATTTAGGCTGGTTGTTGCATTTGCAGCACAATTGTCAGCAGTGCAGCCAGGAATATCAATGTCAGGTATTTTGCAAGCTCTGCCACCCTACTTGTGGTGTTAGCTAGAAATCAAAAACATAAATTCATACTGTGATTACATTTATCAAATACAAGAATTGTGTTTTCATCAGTTGAAAATATATTAAGCAAATAAGCAACAGTGGGTCAATAGAAGGCCATCCAACATATTCATACAGTTCACAATGGTGAGTGAGGGCTTTAAAACCAGTGTCGAACCTCAGATCCATGGTATTCAGTGTCCAGTGCACGTAAACTTTGAGACAAAGCATGTATAAAACAAACTTTCTAGATTTTAACAAAAGGCAGGATATGATTCTAAAATAAAATCCTAGATTAAGTTTTAATCTTTTTGCTAGCTGTTGAATATGAAGGGTAAAAAAAGAACTAGATTAATTTATTAAAATGCCAAGATATCTGTACTTGTAAACACATTCAATATTCGTACCCTGGGAAGTGAGGTTCGGAGACAGCATGACTTTTGTTATTTCAGCTTTTAAAACAAGTTTTAAATCAAAGATTCTGTTGAAGTTAAAAGCAAGTTGTAACTGGGTGAGGGCGTGCTGTTGCTTACCCTTTGTTGTTGTCTCTGTTGTGGTCAGGGTTGGCATTGAGCTGCCTGTGGTTCCTGTGGAGGAGATCCAGTCTAGTAGACGGTGCATTGTAAAAACCAGTCAGCTCACAGCAGTGATACTGTACTTCATCTACTGCAAATCCACTTTGTTGTATATCCTTGAAATGTGAATTAAAATGGTGCCATAAACAAACACCAAATTTTGAGGGAAATTGGCATGTTATGGGAACCATTCTAAATAGGTGACAGGTGAAAAAATCTTGACATTGTCATTGACATTGATGTTGTCACAAACACAGACTGTTGCACACTGGTGTCCTCATGTGGCTGAAAACAGAACAGGGGGAGGACTCTAACACTGCAAGTAATGACACTTTCACTGCACAGACTGAGATACTTATTGTTTAAAGTGTTGCTCGTGGGTCCTTAGTTTGTAAATACATTTGTCTAGTTGACTTGGTCATAGAGTGTATACATTTGATGTCGTTAACTTTCATACATTACTGACATACCATTGGAAGAAATATTTTGGCTATAGAGTATGTACATACACATTGTTTACCTGCCATAAAAAATCATTTACAGTGGGTAAATATGTACTGTTAATTAGAAGCCAGTTGTTGTTGCTCACCTTTTGTTGTTGTCCCTGTAGTGGTCAGAGTTGGCATTGAGCTGCAAGTGGTTCCTATGGATGAGATCCAGTCTTGTTAGATGGCGCATTGCAAAACCAGTCAACATCCAGCAGTGTTCCTTCATGCACATCATTAACTGAATGCAATATAATATAATAAATGTAAATGGGAAACTGGCCGGCTATGGGACCCATACTAAAATATATATATGGTAAATAAATTTGACGTTGACACCAATATTCATGTTGTCACTGAAATGTTCACAAACAGACTGTTGCACACCGGTGACCTCCTGTGGCACAAACTAGATAGTTAAAGTGCTAGCTTGTGGGTCCTTGTAGGCAACATTTTTAATTAGTATGCTATGTAGTCCACTTGACTTGGTCACAATCTATAAATGTGTCCTCTTTGTTAACGTTCATATACTACTGATATACAACTGGAAGAAGTATTCAAAAGCAATTTTACCTGCCACAAGCAATTTATTTACAGTGGTTAAGTATGTACTGTTAATTAGAAGCCAGTCGTCTTTTGTTGTTGTCCCTGTTGGCATTGAGCTGCCTGTGGTTCCTGTGGACAAGATCCAGTCTAGTAGACGGTGCACTGTAAATCCAGTCAACACCCAGCAGTGTTACTTCATGCACATCATTAACTTTATGTAAAATCGAAACAGTGCTGTTAGGGGAGCAATGCTAAACATAGTATACAAGATGAATTATTTGGCTTCAGAGGACAATTGTTTTTAACTGTTTGCAATGATTACTTACATTGATGCTACAATCTTTAAATTTCTCAGTCCAGATAATGAAAGTAGCTTACTATCACTAGAAATACTGTGCTTAAATGTGAGCATAAAATCTACTGTGCTGGCTGCAGTGGATGTTGCGGCGTTTGCACTGGGTGGGGCAGTGGTCGGGGCGGTTCTGCTGGTGGTTAGTTCCACAACCAGATTGTCCAGGTTTGACTGTTTGCCTTTAACATGCAGTTGATATCTTTGCTTCTGTAATAAAAAAGACAGAGGGAAGAACAATAAGCAAATGTATGCTATTTTAAACCACATCAGTACAATAACATGCCCAAACAGACTCACTTTAAGTAGAGAAGCATGCCTGAGGGATAATCTGTGAAGTTCTGGGAATAGTTTCCATTGAGCAGGTTGTACATGCATGACAGCTGTAGAACATTAAACAAAGATGCAGAATATTATTTATTATACAAGTTAGTAGTCCATAACACAACATACTTTTTTTTTTTTTTTTTAAATGTGGCGCTGGTACTATACATATAATTGATCTTAATTATCACTTTCAAATAAATGGCCATAGAAATAGAATTTAATTAAGTTTAGATTCAGATGGATTTTATCTGAATTTGCCCCTGATTCCTTCAGTTGCGCTTTGTCCCTGTTTGTATTGTGCTGTGTGTATGTTTAACAGGAATCAGTATCACCGATGACATGCTCAATTTGATGGCTCTGCGCTACGGGGCCTCCTCTGGACACATGACGCTGGAGAGCTTCATCAGTCTCATCCTTCGCTTGGACAGCATGTACAGTAAGTGAAGTCAAGTGGGACAGATGATGACAATAAAGGACACTATATACTGTAAGACGTAACTGTCCATCACTCTTGCTGTGTAAATATGTTAAAATAAAATACATATCTTCATATTGGAAAGATTAAAAGTTCCCATTTAGTAGGTCTAGCCTATATACATAATTTATAAAGCTTGTGGCTTAAGGTGCAATGCAATTTATTTACAATTTGTGTGTTGCTCAACAGAAATTTTTAAACAACTGTCTAATGGAAAAGCCATACATTTTCAAGAGTCAGAGGTAATATAATTTATACTTCTTGTCAGAAATTCATTTTTGAACTTTACACATGCAGCTGTTGATCTAGAAAACAGAGAAAAGAAATACTGCTCTTAGAATTACACAATTACATAATATGACTTAATTATATGTCTTGTGATATAAGGTCTAATATTGCTTGAATGTTGTCCTTCATTTATAATGTGTGTCTTCTTTATTTTCAGTGGATCTGGATTTCAATGTACACTTAACCCAACAAGGGAGATGGATGGTACAAACTCATGAGGAAATACAGGAGTACATATTTCAAAAAAGGGATTTCCTTTCATTTGCCAAATTGCATATTAGAAAACAAAGATGTATTACTATGCGAATGAGCCATTACACACTAACTAAAGAACTTTTTTACTTTTTTACTACTTTGTTAATGCATTGCATTGTGAAAACATTACATAACCGATCTTATAACAAAAAGCAAAAGCACGTTTGTAGGCTTTGTGTTTGATGGAATCTTATAAGATGTTAAAATGATAGACTGGGGTTTTGAATTATAATTATAATGTTTGATTATCTCACCACTAAGTGCTTTAGAAAAGGAACACATTATACAAATACATTTGAGGTTTCAGTACAAACTATATGACATGGCTTTATTTTTACTGCAAAAACTATGTAGACTAAAACTATGTGAGAATGTACCTGTGAAGGGTTGGACTGTTAATTGGGCTGTGCACCTTTAGCCTATGTCAACCGCCTGTTTTCTGCAATCAATGATTCATTTTTTTAGTAGTTCATTATTAACAAATCAATTTTATTACAAAGAAGATTATAAACCTTTAATCACATATTTACTCAGTTGAAACCAAAAGGTCTTTCTTTTTTATTGTATTGGAAGAGCACCCTAAGTGTGACTAATCACATGAGTATGCAAGGGTGTAGTGTTTGACTTGACAGTGATGGGTAAAATAATTAATTTAAATCAAATGAATAATTTCTTGCTCCATGAGATTTTGTTACAATGTAAAATTAAACTACCGGTAAGTGGAAAAATGCCCTTTATCTGTGCTCATTCAGCAAAGAATTTTGAAATATGAGGTTCTCCTCTCAGACTATTAGATGTTGCAAACAAAGGTTGAATGTTAAATCAAAGGTGGAAGTCTAAGGAGGACGTCAGCCTGGTTAGGATGAAAAAAAAAAAGGTGTATAATTCAGGTTTTCAAAAAGACTTTGCCACTAATATGTTCAGAGGTAAGTGTTGTTGCATTCCTGCTCTCTTGTGTTTTGTTTTTTTTTAAGGGTCTTGCCCTGGGTGTGTAATTCAGTGTAGAACCGCCACTGTTTGTGGTCCAGAAAAAAAAAAAAAGATTAACCAAAACTCAAATTTAGAAAGTAACAGCCTGTGTCGTATGTATTTTACTGAACGTTACCTACAGAGACAGTGGATGAATTTCACCTCCGCTTGGTCTTGAGCGCATGTTATGGCTGTGAAATGCAGTCTTTCATGTGCAGCTATGTAATAGTAAAGGATTGGAATGTACAGTATAGGGTGAAGTTCATTTTTTTAGGTTGGCTTGAGAATAAGCAGTTCGATGTTTACACATTAGGTCAGTTGCCACATATGACTTAGGCTATTTTCAACAAAACATATTGCTAAACGTAGGCCGGACATATATTATAATCACTAACTGTGGGCAAAAAGGACACTGACACCCAATTGACACTTTTGGCCTTTTTGGTGTTTGTAATTCAGTGACGTAGTTCTGGTTAGTTCATGTTCTGGGCCATGTATAAAAACACCACTGCAAGCTTCAATATTAAATTAGCAATTTCAAATTACATAATTGAACTGTGTAGAGAATGTAAGCATTCAGTTATGTCAGAAAGAAAAAACCTTAACATAGAAAACAGGTTATAAAGAAACAGCATGCACACAGACTTATTGAAATAACTTATTTTACTTCTTTGACACCCAAAGGGCAGAAACGTGCAGAGAACGAAAGCAAACAGGTATATTGAGTGCAGTCAACATGCCTTCTGTTGGTTGTAACAGGGCAGAAACATGCAAAGAACGAAGGCAAACAGGTATAGTGAGTGCAGTCAACATACCCTTGTCCATGCATGTTTCCATACCTTCTGTTGGTTATATGCCTGAACCTGCTGTTTGGAAGTGTCACCACATAGCCCATAGTAATAATGCAAAAGGGAACTGATGATGGTTGATTTGTTAACTCAGTCTGTAAGATTTATCGTCTTGGAAGCACACTTTTTGATGTAAAAAATGCATGTTGCATATTGTTCTAACCAAACTAAAATTATAGTGACACAGCATCCAAGCTCATAAAATGTATGCTTTTAAAGATTTTTGGTCCGTCAACTCAGCTCATGAGATAAAAATCACACACAATGTTTAAGCACATATAACATTTTAAATTCCAACACAAGTCTCAACATTAATTCTCGACATGTTTCTATCTGTCAGCAGCTCGGACACACTGCTGTCTGTGCTGACCGTCACTTGTTGGGACACAGATGTTGTCCGTTCGGTCTCTGGCTCTGATCACGGGGACAGAGACGGGACAGCACCTCGCTTCAACGCAGCGTTATAACTCCTGAAAATAATATCCATCTCGCAAATGTATCTCTGCAGTAATCTCAACCATCGAATACAGCAACAGGAAATATTCACGGCTTTTTTCCTGTGAAAAATGTTTCGCGGTGTTAGTGTATTCTTAAAAAAAAAAAAAAAAAACACTACTAAATGTTGCGTTAAAATGCATTGTAACTCGCCTCACTGACATTGTAACAAGTATAATATTATCAAAATGTAATTAGTAATGCGTAATACTGCGTTACAGCAAAAAGGAATACATTACTGTAACTGCGTTACTCCCAACACTGGCAGCCAGTGTTGTTCATGTGACAGTTTTAAGTTTTAACTGCCATGTAGAAAAGGGGAATGTTGAACCCAAATGCAGAGACGGCAGACACCTAAGTAAGCTTGAGGATTTAGTAATGAAAATCCAAACCAACAAGGTGAGTCCTGGATATTTTTCCTTCAGAGAAAAAGGGTAAAAATCACAACAACCCACAAGCAAAATACAAGAGCAGGAACAGGAATAAAACAACAAAAACAGGAATAGACAAAACAGAATCAGTGGCAAGCAAAATCCACTAAACAGTAACAATGATCTGACACATGACAAACACAACACAGAGACTAATACACAGATTAAAACAAGGAACAGGTGACACAAGGTCAGGAAACAGGCGTAAGACATCAAACAAATCACAAAGGCGGTAAACCAATAGACAGGAAATAAAACAAGACAAGACAGAAAAACAAACTACCAAAATGAAACAGGAAACAGAAATACACACAACCATAACATTAAAGGAGAATTTCAGTTGATTCCGACACGTAGCTCTGTTGTTTACAATTTGGAGTGTTGTCAGTAGAGAGACAAACAATCTGCTGCCTACACCATGTTATCCTCCTGGCTGCTAGAGTTAGCACCCAACAGGCTAAAACAGAGCGAGTTTTAAACATGTTTTAAACGCCAGTTGTTTAGACGCCAGTTAGGTGCTTAGGGGCCGTCTACAAACTACAACACAGAAAAGAGATAGAACACAAATATGTAGGCTATCAATTTAATGCTAAAAAAAGATAATGTCTACAATCTTACCTCAATTATAAGTTGTCTCCTGCTAGTTGTACTACAGCACTTACTTAAAAAAATAAGCATATGCACACCGGAACTATACACAGCTGAATTAGCACAGCTTCCATGCATTTCTTTCACATCTACAGCAGTCAGATTCACTGTGTTCACTCAGAAGGAATCACTGCACATGGATAGGGACTTTTAATGACATTTTGAACATGTTAAGAGGCTAAAAACACGTTTATAACTTGCCCTGTTAAAGCCTGTTGGGTGCTAACTGTAGCAGGAGGATAACACGGTGTAGGCAGCACCGATTGTTTTAGTTTTCCTCTCTACTGATAGCACTCCACACTTACAAACAACAGAGCTACATGTTAGAATGTTAACTAACTGCTGTGAAGGTACAGGTCCCAAATATTTGACCAAGCCAGGAGCAACATGGCTTGATGAATGAAATGAAAGCTAGTTAGAGTGTTGTACATACTGTTGTCTCTCCCAGTCTCTCAATCACTAAGACGCTTTATTTGTCTAACCATCATCTGAATCTACTTGCAAACTGTACGCAGCTGTAGCGGGTAGAATTCCATTTTACCTTAGGGGGAGTTTCGTAAAAGAACATTCTGTGGAGACAGTAATAGCCTCCGGCATTGGCAGGTAACATATAAGAGCGGGAGATTCTTCACTAATACTTGCTTTGGCACCCAGACTCAACACGTTCCCTTTCTGACTGGTGAGGTAAGATTAAGATCTTCATATGCCAGTAACATTAAAAAAAAAGGTTGATTTAAATCTTGAAATACAGTCTAGCAATTTGTCCTCAGAGTTGTAGACCCAGTTCCTTCTGTATTATGTGATCAATGTTACATTTGAGACGTTTTGAGAACATTACTGTAAGTGCAACTGTATGCCGTGGAGATATCAGAAGTGTAAGGTGCCAGCACTCTTTTAGATCTTATCTTATTAATAATGTATATTAATAATTTCTTATTTCGATTTTGTAGCTTTTTCTTGGCACGGGCAAAGCGGGAACGGGTCGTAGGGCATAGGCGCCAACATTTGTGCTCCACTAAAACTGAGCACCCACGAAGCTGATTGCAATTATGTGTCAGTAACTCAGCAATTACGTGTTCATCTCCAATCCTATCCCAAGTTGAAAGATAGCCAAACGTTTTTTGATTACCTTTTTTTATTTTTTTACTTTTTAAGGGTCTTGGTCCAGAAAAAAAAAAGATTAACCAAAACTCAAATTTAGAAAGTAACAGCCTGTGTCGTATGTATTTTACTGAACGTTACCTACAGAGACAGTGGATGAATCTCACCTCCGCTTGGTCTTGAGCGCATGTTATGGCTGTGAAATGCAGTCTTTCATGTGCAGCTATGTAATAGTAAAGGATTGGAATGTACAGTATAGGGTGAAGTTCATTTTTTTTTTTAGGTTGGCTTGAGAATAAGCGGTTCGATCTTTACACATTAAGTCAGTTGCCACATATGACTTAGGCTATTTTCCAACAAAACATATTGCTAAACGTAGGACGGACATATATTGTGATCACTAACTGTGGGCAAAAAGGACACTGACACCCAATTGACACTTTTGGCCTTTTTGGTGTTTGTAATTCAGTGACGTAGTTCTGGTTAGTTCATGTTCTGGGCCATGTATAAAAACACCACTGCAAGCTTCAATATTAAATTGGCAATTTCAAATTACATAATTGAACTGTGTAGAGAATGTAAGCATTCAGTTATGTCAGAAAGAAAAAACCTTAACATAGAAAACAGGTTATAAAGAAACAGCATGCACACAGACTTATTGAAATAACTTATTTTACTTCTTCAGTCTTCTGCAGTCAACATACCTGTGTCCATACATGTTTCCATACCTTCTGTTGGTTATATGCCTGAACCTGCTGTTTGGAAGTGTCACCACATAGCCCATAGTAATAATGCAAAAGGGAACTGATGATGGTTGATTTGTTAACTCAGTCTGTAAGATTTATCGTCTTAGAAGCACACATTTTGATGTAAACATTTTAATCTCCTTTTTCTGAACAGAGTTCGAACACTGCAGCAATGTCTACACCGGGTGTGTGTGTGAACATCATCAATGCCCGAAACATAAAGGATGGCTATGGGACCCTTACCAATCCTGAGCGGTTTCTCAACCAAGACTTTGAGCAGCTGAAACAGTACTGTATTATCAAAGGGGTAAGGTACATTGATGATATGTTCCCCCCTGACAAAAGGTCCATCGGCGAAGGGATACTGAAGTCTTCTGAACTGGATAGTGTGGTGTGGAAAAGACCAACGGTGAGTGTTTGATCGCATATCACACTAAATGTTGATGGTTAAACAATCATGTAAGTTTTTGTAGTCTTCAACAAACAGAAAGCTAAACTGGTTCAGTTGTATGTAGAATGCATGTTGCATACTGTTCTAACCAAACTAAAATTATAGTGACACAGCATCCAAGCTCATAAAATGTATGCTTTTAAAGATTTTTGGTCCGTCAACTCAGCTCATGAGATAAAAATGTCTCCTTTTTTTTTGCTAAATGTTCAACTTTATTCATTTGTTACTTGTTTAATTGTGACGCTTGTTAATGTTGGGCACTTAGCTTGTGTTAGCATTCATAAGATTTGATACATCGTGTTTTTGTTGCCTTTGATCGAGCTTAATGTATTTTTAAGAATAAACGACAAATGTCAAAGACATATTTGACAAAGCTAAGCATTAATGTAATTTAAAGCACATTTTAAATACAATTCCTCTGTTTCAGGTTATGGTTACCAATCCATATTTTCAAATTGATGGGCTCTCCAGGTTTGACTTTTGTCAAAGCAGACTCGGTAGGGAAATTGCACGTTGTCTTTTTCCAGCAATGTAATTTTGAGATGCACTTAAGAAGTGCAGACGACAGACTAAAATATTGTTACAATGTGTTTTCTGCTCTCTCGGCTGAGTCAGTATTGAAAGTATTTTGTAATCTGGAAACACTTCTGTACACATTTTACTGTCATGCATTTGACTGCTTAGTACACCTTCCTAACAACTCAATGACCATTTTTCACTCAGGAAACTGCTGGTTTCTTGCTTCTATCGGATCTCTGACGTTCCAGAAGCACATCCTTGAGCAAGTTGTTCCTCCTCAAAACTTTGATGACAACTACTGCGGGCTGTTCCACTTCAGGGTAAACCAACAATCATTGCCAGGAGTGTTTTTCTGAAAGTAGGTTTTGCTAAATGGTACATATCTTATTATGCTATAAAAACTCCCTTTTTTCATTTACTCAGTTCTGGAGATTTGGAAAATGGGTGGATGTTGTCATTGATGACAAGCTACCAACACATAATGGGAAACTAATCTTCGTTCGCTCCAACGATCCAAATGAGTTCTGGCCTGCTTTGCTGGAGAAAGCTTATGCCAAGTATAAAATAACAGTATTTTGTCTCAGTCATAAAATGCATTCTCTCAAATTTTGGTAATATGTCTGGTGAGTAATTTTAAACCCATGTGTGTCAGAGTGTGTGGTTCCTACTCAGACATGAATGGTGGAACTCCTGCCGAGGCTTTGGTGGACTTCACTGGTGGTGTTCATATGTGTATCAATCTGCCAGATCCTCCCTCAAACTTGTGGGAACTGATGTACAGGGCTTGTCAATCCAAGTCACTGATGGGCTGTAGTACACCACAGGGGGTAAGCACAAAAATACCACACTATGCTAAAACTCTTCAGGGTTTCCAAAAGACAAGTGACACGTTTCATAAAAGCATCTTAAGGCTAAGATGATCTTAGCCAAAATACATGGTTACTTAAGCATAAAGATAATGTTAGTATGATATTTAGAAATTACTGTATAAAAGGTTTTTGACATGTTTGGTTTTCCAGTATAGCAGCCTTAATCTTTGGAATGTGAGGGCTGCCAATATTTTCACTTGTTAGAGAAGGAAAACTAAGAAACATTATGGTTGTCTGGAAAAACTCGCGAGTAGCTTGACTTTGTTTCTACAAAGCTAATTAAGACAGCTCCACACAACTCTCTCTGTATTTTATGGCTATGTTCAGAAGATTGTGTCATCCGGTAACTTTCCCGCGCAGAAGCTCAAGTGAATATAATCCTCCGTGTCCTCCTTGGCTAGTAGCAACTGTGTGGAGTAGGGGTGGGGGTGCATGCGTGATCACGGAAGGCTTGTATCATGTAGACGCGCCGACAGTGTCAGTTGTTGGGCTGAACCCCTAGTTGCCCCCCGGTGCTTTGCCATCGAAATATGTTATGAGTAGGTGGCACCTTGTACGCAGTGTGTGAATGGTTATATAAAAGGTCCTTGAGTAGTTGCTAAGACTAAAAAAGCACTATATAAAAACTGTCCATTTACATGAACTTTATTATATGGTTAAAGAAAAGCATGTTGCACAAGACTTTCTGCCATGATAACATATCCAGTATCTATATATTGTACTGAAGGACACATCTGCCAACACTGGATTGGTCCAAGGCCATGCCTACGCTGTCACAGGTGTGAAACAGGTGAAGAATTGCATTTGTTTTTAAAGTATTATATACAGGTATATCACCAATAGTTATATTTCAGGTTTTTAAATTGCTTATCTCTGTAAATTAATGTTGCCTATTCAATAAGTTTTAGGTTTTAAGTTGACCTCTAGTCATATGCTTTAAAGTAAGTAAGTAAGTACAGAGTAAAGTGTTATTTTTATGCCATAACAATTGTGATTTCTTTGATAATTACTGGCCAGATGATGAGCCGAGGGAAACTGTTAAACCTGGTGCGTTTGTGGAACCCCTGGGGCAAAGGAGAGTGGAAAGGAGACTGGAGTGATGAGTAAGGACAGAGAAATTGCTTTCATTTGCTGCCTGAGGAAAACTACTTAAATTATTTGACAATGACATTATATTACATTGCCGATACATACATTGCCCCACACAGGCAAATGTCTTAGGAATGCTTTTTCAACAATTTGCATCAGCTTCTTGATGATAATGTTTAGAACAAAATAATGTATAAAAGGTTTGAGGACATTTTAAACAGAGCCATGAGAAGCATTTCTATAGATATTTTATTATACTAACATTCTTGTTATTATAAACTGTTTTCTCATTATTAACAGCAGCAAAGTATGACAAAGGAAGGTTTGACAGGTCTTCTACATTCATATCTTTGAGGTTTTATCAGTTCCTCCCCAAAAATTGGTGTCATTCAAATGAGGGTAGATAATTGCTGTGCACTTTTTTAAAGTATAATCTCCTCACAAATGTAGGATTAAATTGTGCCTTACATTGCTAAGCATGCTAACAATGTTTGGAACAGAGCCATGAGAATTTTTGAGCTGTCTTAATGTCTTGGGGGGTTTTCACAAAACTAGTTTTGGCAGTTTTTAGTAGTAACACTGGATCCTATACTTTCCATAAGCAACTTTACAGTTTCCTTTTGTAAGACCCTCCCTGCCTTTTTGAACTCCATGCCACAAGAGCCACAAGATTTATAAGTCAGGATTTACACTACTAAAAATGGCTAACCTTCAAGCTCAAGCTGATTTGTTTTACTTAAAAAACTAATTTACCTTTATTTAAAACAGGTTCTCTCATTGAGGTTGGTATTTCTTTTTCAAGAGAGATATGTGTATGTAATATATAAGTAAAACCTGTCAAAATGTTCAAGAAAAATAAGATAATCTTGTTCCTCTAATGCTACCAAACTTTGCCAGAATAGTGTATCTAGTGCATCTGGTAAAAAAAACACCTGTGTGCTCTATGCCCCGGGTTACTCTGCCCTGCAGTGCTCTGTTACACCCTGTAACGCCCTACAGTGCCCAGCTACCCCCTGTAATGCCTTGCAGTGCCCTGTTACAACTAGTATTTCTAGTCATAGTTCCATTATCTTTATTGTGACTATTATTGCCACTGTTTATTACACCCCGATTACTGGAATTGTTGGGTCTTTGTAAATTATAGACTGTGGTCTAGACCTACTCTATCTGTAAAGTGTCTTGATATAACTCTTGTTATGATTTGAAACTTTAAATAAAATTGAATAGAATTGCCTCTTAATTTTTAGAATAATTTGTAACAATATTGCATTTTCCCCTTTCTTCACTGACAATTTGCATCTAAAGGTCACCTTTGTGGAAAACTGTGAGTCCTCAAGATCGTGAGATGTGCCTTTCAGTGCGTGATGATGGGGAGTTTTGGTAAGCATGATATCAAAATACAGTCAATTCTAAAAATTACAAATGCAAAATGTTAGTTTTTTTCTTTGGAATAAGACATACCTTGTAATTTAAAATTGGATTTCAGTAACATATCTAAAACAATCTAAAAACAGATTGCAATCTTAACTTAACTTATCAATACCCAGCCCTATTTTCTCTTTGACAGATCAAGTGAATCACAGACTAAAAACAGCAATGTGTTATCTAAATTAATCTTTGATGTCAACAGGATGACATTGGAAGATTTCTGTAAGTTCTACACAGATCTTGACATCTGCTGCTTGAGTCCGGACTTCCTTCTTGGAAACTCTTCCTGCCACTGGAAAACCTCCTTCTATGAGGGCAGATGGGTTGCAGGAACAACTGCTGGAGGATGCATGGAAAACCGTGGTACTTCCACGATCCTATCTGGTCTGAAAAACTGTCCCTTCAAAAAAAGTATAGGGGGACTGGAGTGTGCCAATTTGAAAGTGTAGAGATTTCTATTGAGATAATGTAATTAATTAGTTAATTATAAAATGTAAAATGATATACAAATTACAAATTTATCAATTTAATTATACATTTAAACAACATACAGAAATACAACCAACAGCTTGTTGACACACACACACACACACACACACACACACACACACATATACTGCCGACACTGGCTACATCGGCCCCTTGTTGGTGAATGTCTAATTATGCCAAAGTCCGTATGTTTCTCTTGACAAAGTTGGAAAATGCAAATTTGTTTCCCTATCTGTCTTCCAGACAGTTTCTGGACTAATCCACAGTATCGGGTCAAGATTAAGGGATTACTTGATGAATGTTCTGCAAAACAGGGTGAGATAAACATGCTGGTGTCTCTCATGCAAAAGCCTGACAAGAGAAACAGGCGCCAATTCCAAAACTTCCACATTGGATTCTCTGTATTTGAGGTAATTATTAGGCTACCCTTTGTGTCTGTTGTAGTGTAATAACTATGCTGTAATTAGCGGTTGAAGTTAGCATTCATAGTTATGTGGCTCAAAACAACATAAAACACTCAATTTTAGGACCTAAACATGTGTTTTTTCTAGAATTTGGTAAACCTCTGTATGCCCCAAGTGATCATAAAATTCGTGATTTGTACATTTTTACATTAATTACATGTTTCATAACTCATTTCCTCTGATTTCTCCAAAGGTGACTGAAGAAGTAAGTAACATTTCTAGCCCAATCATCATACACAGTACATGCCCACCTACATTGTGCAGCTATGTTATACTGTAAACTGCATAGAACTGAAATATACATTTATTTCTGGTATTACAGTACAATGCACAGAGCGGGGAAGTTCCCAGCCTCTTTCTTCAGCAGAAAAGTACCTGTGGCCCAAACTAAAACCTACATGGATGGACGTGATGTGATGGAGTTCCTTTTGCTAAAGCCTGGTGAATACGTGATTGTGCCGTCCACCTTCAATCCCAATGAAACAGCCTCCTTCATCCTGACCATCCTCTCCAAGGCAGAGACCCACGCTCAGTATGTCACTCGCAACTCACTTGTTTGTGTTAAACACATGTACCATTACTCTATATGCCACAGTCAACATATTATAAGCCTTGAACTACAGTGCAACAGGCAACGTTGAGTAAGTTACTTAAAAATTGTAATCAATTTATCACATTCCTTATTTAATTATTTAGCAAATAGTGTCAAATGGGGCTTTTAAACAACTCCAAAGCACTGATAACAAAGTTAAATTAAACCCTCCAACAAGCCAACCCCCAAAATGTCAATGTACTGTAACGGAGTGTTACTGGGATTTAGAAACTGTAAAGACATTGCTGAATTTCAAATAGTAATCACTACTTGTTTACAAAGTAATGTGTTACTGCTCAACACTCTCCACAAGTAAAGTATTTATGTTGTCTTTCCTCAGTGAGAATTCTGCTGGTGATAATCACAAACAAAGGGAAGCAGAAGAGGTGTGCAAGATTTTAAAATACTGTATAGGGTCAATGTTCATATTATTTGTGGTATTGCTGTTGTGTTCCATGGTTACTATGTTGATTACACTGATATCATAAATAGTATATAACTACATACATATCAAAGAGTGCATTCATACATCTGGAGCTAAAAACACTTCTATTGCAATCTTTTGCAGCCCATGCAAATCAAAAACATGACAGGATGACGACAAAAGAGAAGCTTTTTTCCTTCAATACTCTGACAAGGTAATTTGTGTGTGGTAAGGAATTAAGTCAACATTTTGGAAAATATGCTTGATTGTTTTGCTATATTCTCCACCAGTATAGACTCTAAGAAGCAACCTGATTTCACGGAAAATAAGTGAAATGACCACTGATCATTGCATTATGTGGTGGTGGTGGGACTATAACACATGTAATCATTATTCCGTTGGGGTTTTGTCTGTAATTTCTTTTAAACCCTTAAGGTGTTCATGCTATTTCCTTCTTTTTTATTTCCAGTATGAAGAAGTGGATGCTGAGCAGCTCCAAAGGCTTCTAAATGAAAACATTCTGAAAGGTTTGGACTGTAAAACATCAAAAGGCTAGACAGCATATTAGCTAAATCTATATATTCAAATTAAATAATAATCTTGTGTAGCACTGCTATGTTGTATGTAGTTAAATTCAGTCTACTGCTATTTCTATTTTTATTTAGGAGACTTGAAATCTGGAGGATTCAGCATTGATGCCTGTCGCAGCATGGTTGCTCTGATGGATGTATCCTCTTATGTGATTAATTGGGAATTGGTCTACTCAAAAAATATATTGTCCTTTTTTCTCCACCTCAGCTCCCAGTTTGCTAAAGGGGCAATCTCTCACAGTAAATGTAGTTACATTAAACATATAAGTAGCGCACATGCCAAAACCTGCCTGCCCTTTTGGTGGTTTCACAACCATGAACTGATTTAAAGTCCAGATAAAGACAAGAAGCAACATGTACACCGAGTCATACCTTTCCTTCCAGTTGATGCATATTTTTTTCGTTGATATAATTGTGGCATGGTATGACAGAGTTACCATCTTCTCTACTAACTAATGTAATGCACATGAAAGCAGTGCCAAACATGCCTTCCCCTTTGTATATTTTAAAAGTTATAGTATGTGATTTTAATCCAATACACCTTTTGTTAAATTCAGCAAATACAGTATATCCTCATGGTTACCTAGCACCATGTGAATGTGCCGGTCGGCCCCATGTTATCTGTCCGTAAATCTGGGGGGCGGAGCTTATGAAGGGGGGGGGTTGTATTCATTTTGCAGTTGAGTTCAAATATCAGCATAATAAGTATTTGTGCAACATCACTTTCTGCACCTTTAACACATAAATAGATTTAAAGGTCAGACTAAGACATGAAATAACATGCATAGTGCTTATACCTTAATGTTGGGTTAGACATCAATCACCGGCAAACTGAACGGTGAGGAGTTTGTTTGTCTGTGGAAGAAGATCCTCACATACAAGGTAACAGGAACCAAGTGAAAGTTGAACACTTCATAATAAAAACAAAGATGCCTGGTGACTTCCCAATAATTGCAGACATGACTGTATGAGTCTGCTAATTTTCCCACAATGCAGGGTTATGGTGCGTCCTGATTCTGTGTGTAGGGTCTGTGTGTCCTTGCTGTGTCGAGCTTAGAGATTTACAATACTAAAAGTCTTTTCTTTTACCAGGGCATTTTCTTCTGCACAGATGTTTCACAAACAGGGACGCTGTCACTGAGTGAGCTGAGGAATGCAGTCATGGCTTCAGGTAGATGATCGGACACTTTTCTTTGTCTACTATAGACCGAACTGAACCTTCCTGGGATTTATCCCCATCAATCTTATAAAATGTGCCACAGAAATATTTCCAACTCTACCTAATTGTTTACATTTAAAATTAATTCAATTCAATTCAAAACAAGAGTATCTTGAGACACTTTACAAATAGAGTAGGTCTAGACCACACTGTATAATTTACAAAGGACCTAACAGTTCTAGCATTTCCCTCCAGAGCAAGACAAGTGCGACAGTGGCGAAGACAAAAACCCCTACGAAGAAACCTAGGACAGACCCAGGCTCTTGGTAGGCGGTGTCTAAAGGATCGGTTGGGGTTGAAATGAATGGGGGACAGACACCGTGGTAATTAGACTATGAGTGGGCAACTGTTCCAGTGGAAAGACAGAGGAGCACCCCTGATTACTATCAGACTTGGTCAAGATTTTTTGATATGAGAGCAGCTCCGTCCAAAGTGGGATGAATGCCGTCTCTCAAATTAGACAAGGCTTTCCTCAGAACACACTCCAGTTGTCTACATAGGCCACATCATTAGCTGGGCACCACCCTGACAACCAGCGGTGGAACGTTGACATGCAGCTGTACATGTCATCACTGATCAGGTTTGGCAGGGGTCCAGAGAAAACTCCAGAGTCCAACATTGCCTTTGCATATGCACAAAGTGACTCAACATTAATTTTAGTGATGTCCGATTTGCATAATCGGGTATCATTACCACCTACATGACAGTAATGCCAATATTCCACAATACCCTACACAGTACTACAATAGGGAGATGAATGCATGTGAAGCATTAGTAGGACTTCTATATTTATACTTATAAGGGTGTTGCGTGACAGCAATGAGCACAGGGGTTTTAGTCTTAGGCCTACAATGAATATAATGCATTTGGCCCTATACTGGCACTATGTGTGCAGATTTTGCTGTGCTAGGAAAGAATGAGCATGTAGCAGAAAATCTTAAAGGAATATTTAGTAAAGTTTGGTGAGAGTTTGCTCCCCAACTTTAATTCCTCAGGTCAGGAGTATTAATAGTACATCAGTCTTGTCTGTCAACAATAAAAATATTGTCCTGTAGTCCAGTTGTGTAATGTTAATCATCTGCATTTGTGTTTAACCGACATTGATGATGAACATGTATGTACTGAAACAGATCCCAGCCACTTTTAAATCATTCAAATGCAAACACAGGTGTAACTAATCACACTAATTATGGTTTGAGTCATGTGTCCCAGTAGGCCATGACAGTGTCACTGTCATGTCTTAACAAATTGCAAAATAATCTGCAAAGTAGTTGCAGCCTTAATATAAAATCATACTTAAACTTGTGTCTCATATATGCTGTTCAGGAAAGAGGATCAGAGATGACATGCTGAATTTGATGGCTGTGCGCTACGGTACCTCCTCTGGCCAAATAACCCTGGAGAGCTTCATCAGTCTAATGCTTCGCTTTGACTGCATGAACCGTAAGTAAATTTAGAAATCGGATGACAGTAGAGAATAGTAAAATGTGTATATATAAATAAACAAGCAAATACTTTCCCTGAAACTTTTCTGTGTGCTCAGCAAACTATTTTTACTTATTTTAAACGTGTAAATAAAAACATTTGAATGCAAAACTTGTACTTTGCTGTCATAGGTGGTTTTAACATATGCAATAGGTAATGGGCCTTGTAAATTTGTGTGTTTTTTTTTATAAATTAGATTTAGAGAACACAAACTGTTACACATATTGCAGCGCGGCTTAATCCTGCATGACTCAGCTGCGGCTCATCTAGAGATTTGGCGTGTCGCCTATTTGTTCCGAGTAGTGTTATGCGGATGTCTGTGACATTTTTAAATTCTACGATGATTCTATTGCCTTCATAGTTTCTGAAGTAACAACAATTTGTGTCTTTCTCAATAGAAATCTTCAGCCAGTTGTCTGATGGGACGAAAATGACTCTTCGTGAATCAGAGGTAATAAAAGTTCTTTAGGTGTACACTAGGACCCATTTCTTAAAATGTGTTGGTAATTTAAATTTTTAACCAAAAGCCTGCACAGCTGTTGATCTGAAACAGTGGAAGGAAAATGTCTTATTGGTAGGCTAATGGTACTGATGCAAAAAAGTCTTTGTTTCAAATACAATCTCCTTAGTGTGTTGAGGGTGATGTTCTAGAAATTATGGAAGTCTTGTGCTACATTAGTTTTCTGTGATAAAATAATTCTGCTTTTTAACCAGTGCTACAGATACATTGAAGCACAAGAATAATCTATCCATTTTAAATTTGCAGTGGATGTACCTTTCGATGTACACCTAAGAGAAGATGGACTGCAGGATTCATATGGATTTACAGCAGTAAAGTACACAAAAGGTGTAGCTCCAAATGAGCTATTACATGGTATTAAACAGGGTATTCATTTCTAAATTTGCTAATATTACGAGTGTAACAAACATTGTGTCCTACCCTCTGCCTTTTTTGCTCTTTTCTACTGCAAAGTAGAGTGGGAGAACAACTGAGGGAACATGCATAGTGTGGCTACTTTACTTCCCTGTTATAGACAGTACCCAAAATGCACATAGCATTGAATACCACTAAATAAAATTTTCGGACTAGATCTCATGAGTGCACTGTTTTTTTTTTTACTAAGGTTCAACATGTTACATTTGTTACAAATGCTGTTTAGAAGTGAAAATATATTTTTCTTTTTGAAGTTAATACAAATGTAGGGCACTATAGCACAGCTGTGTCAAAAACACAAGTGGATCATAAACAAAAAAATTGATGAACTCACTATTTGTTTTTATTGTTAAATCCCTAGTAAATGTAATGCAAAATATGACTATAAAAAAAAACAATAATTAAAGCTGCAAGCAGCGTTGGATGGCCCTCACTAATCTGCACGTTACGGGCACACGCCTATCATTGCGATCCGTGCATTTGCGCAGCACTCACATACTGCAAATCGTCACCAATGACGATGGAACTCCCTGCTGAGCTCAATGACACCTCACACAAGACTATGCTATAAATTTCAATCGGTGAAAGGGGGCATGGCTTAATAGGGGGCAGTTCAAAGCATCACCAATGAATAAGGAACTCTCTGCTAAGTTAAATGACACCTCATACAAGACTCTAGCTTAAATGGTTCAAATTGTATGAAAGGGGCGTGGTCTGGTTGAGTGGGCCTGGTTAAACTATAGGGGGCTCAGTATCACATGTAGACCACACATCGTAAGTTTCAATCGGATGATGTTTGTCATATAAGGCTGATTTCCTGTTGCCATTTGGTGACGCTATCTCCAAAAGTCAATATTTCTGTGATTCTTTCAATAACATAGTTTTACAACATGAAGAGAGATTTAAGCGGTAGTTGCAATCAAGCAATATTCTCTAGGCATGGATAAATAACTATCAATATTAGTAACAAATCTTGCTCTCTCGATGTAAGCTTTACTGAACATTTGATTAGTGTTTGGTTGTTTTATTAGAGTTGATCAATTAGTTTGATTAGAAGTCACTAAGTATTTAGGCTGGTTGTTGCATTTGCAGCACAATTGTCAGCAGTGCAGCCAGGAATATCAATGTCAGGTATTTTGCAAGCTCTGCCACCCTACTTGTGGTGTTAGCTAGAAATCAAAAACATAAATTCATACTGTGATTACATTTATCAAATACAAGAATTGTGTTTTCATCAGTTGAAAATATATTAAGCAAATAAGCAACAGTGGGTCAATAGAAGGCCATCCAACATATTCATACAGTTCACAATGGTGAGTGAGGGCTTTAAAACCAGTGTCGAACCTCAGATCCATGGTATTCAGTGTCCAGTGCACGTAAACTTTGAGACAAAGCATGTATAAAACAAACTTTCTAGATTTTAACAAAAGGCAGGATATGATTCTAAAATAAAATCCTAGATTAAGTTTTAATCTTTTCGCTAGCTGCTGAATATGAAGGGTAAAAGAACGAGATTCATCTATTAAAATGCCAAGATATCTATACTTGTAAACACATTCAATATTCGTACCCTGGGAAGTGAGGATCGGAGACAGCATGACTTTTGTTATTTCAGCATTTAAAACAAGTTTTAAATCAAAGATTCTGTTGAAGTTAAAAGCAAGTTGTAACTGGGAAAGGGCGTGCTGTTGTTGCTTACCTTTTGTTGTTGTCTCTGTTGTGGTCAGGGTTGGCATTGAGCTGCCTGTGGTTCCTGTGGAGGAGATCCAGTCTAGTAGACGGTGCATTGTAAAAACCAGTCAGCTCACAGCAGTGATACTGTACTTCATCTACTGCAAATCCACTTTGTTGTATATCCTTGAAATGTGAATTAAAATGGTGCCATAAACAAACACCAAATTTTGAGGGAAATTGGCATGTTATGGGAACCATTCTAAATAGGTGACAGGTGAAAAACATCTTGACATTGTCATTGACATTGATGTTGTCACAAACACAGACTGTTGCACACTGGTGTCCTCATGTGGCTGAAAACAGAACAGGGGGAGGACTCTAACACTGCAAGTAATGACACTTTCACTGCACAGACTGAGATACTTATTGTTTAAAGTGTTGCTCGTGGGTCCTTAGTTTGTAAATACATTTGTCTAGTTGACTTGGTCATAGAGTGTATACATTTGATGTCGTTAACTTTCATACATTACTGACATACCATTGGAAGAAATATTTTGGCTATAGAGTATGTACATACACATTGTTTACCTGCCATAAAAAATCATTTACAGTGGGTAAATATGTACTGTTAATTAGAAGCCAGTTGTTGTTGCTCACCTTTTGTTGTTGTCCCTGTAGTGGTCAGAGTTGGCATTGAGCTGCAAGTGGTTCCTATGGATGAGATCCAGTCTTGTTAGATGGCGCATTGCAAAACCAGTCAACATCCAGCAGTGTTCCTTCATGCACATCATTAACTGAATGCAATATAATATAATAAATGTAAATCCGGCTATGGGACCCATACTAAATATATATATATGGTAAATAAATTTGACGTTGACACCAATATTCATGTTGTCACTGAAATATTCACAAACAGACTGTTGCACACCGGTGACCTCCTGTGGCACAAACTAGATAGTTAAAGTGCTAGCTTGTGGGTCCTTGTAGGCAACATTTTTAATTAGTATGCTATGTAGTCCACTTGACTTGGTCACAATCTATAAATGTGTCCTCTTTGTTAACGTTCATATACTACTGATATACAACTGGAAGAAGTATTCAAAAGCAATTTTACCTGCCACAAGCAATTTATTTACACTGGTTAAGTATGTACTGTTAATTAGAAGCCAGTCGTCTTTTGTTGTTGTCCCTGTTGGCATTGAGCTGCCTGTGGTTCCTGTGGACAAGATCCAGTCTAGTAGACGGTGCACTGTAAATCCAGTCAACACCCAGCAGTGTTACTTCATGCACATCATTAACTTTATGTAAAATCGAAACAGTGCTGTTAGGGGAGCAATGCTAAACATAGTATACAAGATGAATTATTTGGCTTCAGAGGACAATTGTTTTTAACTGTTTGCAATGATTACTTACATTGATGCTACAATCTTTAAATTTCTCAGTCCAGATAATGAAAGTAGCTTACTATCACTAGAAATACTGTGCTTAAATGTGAGCATAAAATCTACTGTGCTGGCTGCAGTGGATGTTGCGGCGTTTGCACTGGGTGGGGCAGTGGTCGGGCGGTTCTGCTGGTGGTTAGTTCCACAACCAGATTGTCCAGGTTTGACTGTTTGCCTTTAACATGCAGTTGATATCTTTGCTTCTGTAATAAAAAAGACAGAGGGAAGAACAATAAGCAAATGTATGCTATTTTAAACCACATCAGTACAATAACATGCCCAAACAGACTCACTTTAAGTAGAGAAGCATGCCTGAGGGATAATCTCTGAAGTTCTGGGAATAGTTTCCATTGAGCAGGTTGTACATGCATGACAGCTGTAGAACATTAAACAAAGATGCAGAATATTATTTATTATACAAGTTAGTAGTCCATAACACAACATACTTTTTTTTTTTTTTTTTTTTAAATGTGGCGCTGGTACTATACATATAATTGATCTTAATTATCACTTTCAAATAAATGGCCATAGAAATAGAATTTAATTAAGTTTAGATTCAGATGGATTTTATCTGAATTTGCCCCTGATTCCTTCAGTTGCGCTTTGTCCCTGTTTGTATTGTGCTGTGTGTATGTTTAACAGGAATCAGTATCACCGATGACATGCTCAATTTGATGGCTCTGCGCTACGCCACGGGCCTCCTCTGGACACATGACGCTGGAGAGCTTCATCAGTCTCATCCTTCGCTTGGACAGCATGTACAGTAAGTGAAGTCAAGTGGGACAGATGATGACAATAAAGGACACTATATACTGTAAGACGTAACTGTCCATCACTCTTGCTGTGTAAATATGTTAAAATAAAATACATATCTTCATATTGGAAAGATTAAAAGTTCCCATTTAGTAGGTCTAGCCTATATACATAATTTATAAAGCTTGTGGCTTAAGGTGCAATGCAATTTATTTACAATTTGTGTGTTGCTCAACAGAAATTTTTAAACAACTGTCTAATGGAAAAGCCATACATTTTCAAGAGTCAGAGGTAATATAATTTATACTTCTTGTCAGAAATTCATTTTTGAACTTTACACATGCAGCTGTTGATCTAGAAAACAGAGAAAAGAAATACTGCTCTTAGAATTACACAATTACATAATATGACTTAATTATATGTCTTGTGATATAAGGTCTAATATTGCTTGAATGTTGTCCTTCATTTATAATGTGTGTCTTCTTTATTTTCAGTGGATCTGGATTTCAATGTACACTTAACCCAACAAGGGAGATGGATGGTACAAACTCATGAGGAAATACAGGAGTACATATTTCAAAGAGGGATTTCCTTTCATTTGCCAAATTGCATATTAGAAAACAAAGATGTATTACTATGCGAATGAGCCATTACACACTAACTAAAGAGCTTTTTTACTACTTTGTTAATGCATTGCATTGTGAAAACATTACATAACCGATCTTATAACAAAAATCAAAAGCACGTTTGTAGGCTTTGTGTTTGATGGAATCTTATAAGATGTTAAAATGATAGACTGGGGTTTTGAATTATAATTATAATGTTTGATTATCTCACCACTAAGTGCTTTAGAAAAGGAACACATTATACAAATACATTTGAGGTTTCAGTACAAACTATATGACATGGCTTTATTTTTACTGCAAAAACTATGTAGACTAAAACTATGTGAGAATGTACCTGTGAAGGGTTAGACTGTTAATTGGGCTGTGCACCTTTAGCCTATGTCAACCGCCTGTTTTCTGCAATCAATGATTCATTTTTTTTAGTAGTTCATTATTAACAAATCAATTTTATTACAAAGAAGATTATAAACCTTTAATCACATATTTACTCAGTTGAAACCAAAAGGTCTTTCTTTTTTATTGTATTGGAAGAGCACCCTAAGTGTGACTAATCACATGAGTATGCAAGGGTGTAGTGTTTGACTTGACAGTGATGGGTAAAATAATTAATTTAAATCAAATGAATAATTTCTTGCTCCATGAGATTTATGTTACAATGTAAAATTAAACTACCGGTAAGTGGAAAAATGCCCTTTATCTGTGCTCATTCAGCAAAGAATTTTGAAATATGAGGTTCTCCTCTCAGACTATTAGATGTTGCAAACAAAGGTTGAATGTTAAATCAAAGGTGGAAGTCTAAGGAGGACGTCAGCCTGGTTAGGATGAAAAAAAAAGGTGTATAATTCAGGTTTTCAAAAAGACTTTGCCACTAATATGTTCAGAGGTAAGTGTTGCATTCCTGCTCTCTTGTGTTTTGTTTTTTTTAAGGGTCTTGCCCTGGGTGTAATTCAGTGTAGAACCGCCACTGTTTGTGGTCCAGAAAAAAAAAGATTAACCAAAACTCAAATTTAGAAAGTAACAGCCTGTGTCGTATGTATTTTACTGAACGTTACCTACAGAGACAGTGGATGAATCTCACCTCCGCTTGGTCTTGAGCGCATGTTATGGCTGTGAAATGCAGTCTTTCATGTACAGCTATGTAATAGTAAAGGATTGGAATGTACAGTATAGGGTGAAGTTCATTTTTTTTAGGTTGGCTTGAGAATAAGCAGTTCGATGTTTACACATTAGGTCAGTTGCCACATATGACTTAGGCTATTTTTCAACAAAACATATTGCTAAACGTAGGCCGGACATATATTGTAATCACTAACTGTGGGCAAAAAGGACACTGACACCCAATTGACACTTTTGGCCTTTTTGGTGTTTGTAATTCAGTGACGTAGTTCTGGTTAGTTCATGTTCTGGGCCATGTATAAAAACACCACTGCAAGCTTCAATATTAAATTAGCAATTTCAAATTACATAATTGAACTGTGTAGAGAATGTAAGCATTCAGTTATGTCAGAAAGAAAAACCTTAACATAGAAAAAACAGGTTATAAAGAAACAGCATGCACACAGACTTATTGAAATAACTTATTTTACTTCTTTGACACCCAAAGGGCAGAAACGTGCAGAGAACGAAAGCAAACAGGTATATTGAGTGCAGTCAACATGCCTTCTGTTGGTTGTAACAGGGCAGAAACATGCAAAGAACGAAGGCAAACAGGTATAGTGAGTGCAGTCAACATACCCTTGTCCATGCATGTTTCCATACCTTCTGTTGGTAATATGCCTGAACCTGCTGTTTGGAAGTGTCACCACATAGCCCATAGTAATAATGCAAAAGGGAACTGATGATGGTTGATTTGTTAACTCAGTCTGTAAGATTTATCGTCTTGGAAGCACACTTTTTGATGTAAAAAATGCATGTTGCATATTGTTCTAACCAAACTAAAATTATAGTGACACAGCATCCAAGCTCATAAAATGTATGCTTTTAAAGATTTTTGGTCCGTCAACTCAGCTCATGAGATAAAAATCACACACAATGTTTAAGCACATATAACATTTTAAATTCCAACACAAGTCTCAACATTAATTCTCGACATGTTTCTATCTGTCAGCAGCTCGGACACACTGCTGTCTGTGCTGACCGTCACTTGTTGGGACACAGATGTTGTCCGTTCGGTCTCTGGCTCTGATCACGGGGACAGAGACGGGACAGCACCTCGCTTCAACGCAGCGTTATAACTCCTGAAAATAATATCCATCTCGCAAATGTATCTCTGCAGTAATCTCAACCATCGAATACAGCAACAGGAAATATTCACGGCTTTTTTTCCTGTGAAAAATGTTTCGCGGTGTTAGTGTATTCTTAAAAAAAAAAAAAAAAAAAAAACACTACTAAATGTTGCGTTAAAATGCATTGTAACTCGCCTCACTGACATTGTAACAAGTATAATATTATCAAAATGTAATTAGTAATGCGTAATACTGCGTTACAGCAAAAAGGAATACATTACTGTAACTGCGTTACTCCCAACACTGGCAGCCAGTGTTGTTCATGTGACAGTTTTAAGTTTTAACTGCCATGTAGAAAAGGGGAATGTTGAACCCAAATGCAGAGACGGCAGACACCTAAGTAAGCTTGAGGATTTATTAATGAAAATCCAAACCAACAAGGTGAGTCCTGGATATTTTTCCTTCAGAGAAAAAGGGTAAAAATCACAACAACCCACAAGCAAAATACAAGAGCAGGAACAGGAATAAAACAACAAAAACAGGAATAGACAAAACAGAATCAGTGGCAAGCAAAATCCACTAAACAGTAACAATGATCTGACACATGACAAACACAACACAGAGACTAATACACAGATTAAAACAAGGAACAGGTGACACAAGGTCAGGAAACAGGCGTAAGACATCAAACAAATCACAAAGGCGGTAAACCAATAGACAGGAAATAAAACAAGACAAGACAGAAAAACAAACTACCAAAATGAAACAGGAAACAGAAATACACACAACCATAACATTAAAGGAGAATTTCAGTTGATTCCGACACGTAGCTCTGTTGTTTACAATTTGGAGTGTTGTCAGTAGAGAGAAAAACAATCTGCTGCCTACACCATGTTATCCTCCTGGCTGCTAGAGTTAGCACCCAACAGGCTAAAACAGAGCGAGTTTTAAACATGTTTTAAACGCCAGTTGTTTAGACGCCAGTTAGGTGCTTAGGGGTCAGATTACAAACTACAACACAGAAAAGAGATAGAACACAAATATGTAGGCTATCAATTTAATGCTAAAAAAAGATAATGTCTACAATCTTACCTCAATTATAAGTTGTCTCCTGCTAGTTGTACTACAGCACTTACTTAAAAAAATAAGCATATGCACACCGGAACTATACACAGCTGAATTAGCACAGCTTCCATGCATTTCTTTCACATCTACAGCAGTCAGATTCACTGTGTTCACTCAGAAGGAATCACTGCACATGGATAGGGACTTTTAATGACATTTTGAACATGTTAAGAGGCTAAAAACACGTTTATAACTTGCCCTGTTAAAGCCTGTTGGGTGCTAACTGTAGCAGGAGGATAACACGGTGTAGGCAGCACCGATTGTTTTAGTTTTCTCTCTACTGATAGCACTCCACACTTACAAACAACAGAGCTACATGTTAGAATGTTAACTAACTGCTGTGAAGGTACAGGTCCCAAATATTTGACCAAGCCAGGAGCAACATGGCTTGATGAATGAAATGAAAGCTAGTTAGAGTGTTGTACATACTGTTGTCTCTCCCAGTCTCTCAATCACTAAGACGCTTTATTTGTCTAACCATCATCTGAATCTACTTGCAAACTGTACGCAGCTGTAGCGGGTAGAATTCCATTTTACCTTAGGGGGAGTTTCGTAAAAGAACATTCTGTGGAGACAGTAATAGCCTCCGGCATTGGCAGGTAACATATAAGAGCGGGAGATTCTTCACTAATACTTGCTTTGGCACCCAGACTCAACACGTTCCCTTTCTGACTGGTGAGGTAAGATTAAGATCTTCATATGCCAGTAACATTAAAAAAAAAAGGTTGATTTAAATCTTGAAATACAGTCTAGCAATTTGTCCTCAGAGTTGTAGACCCAGTTCCTTCTGTATTATGTGATCAATGTTACATTTGAGACGTTTTGAGAACATTACTGTAAGTGCAACTGTATGCCGTGGAGATATCAGAAGTGTAAGGTGCCAGCACTCTTTTAGATCTTATCTTATTAATAATGTATATTAATAATTTCTTATTTCGATTTTGTAGCTTTTTCTTGGCACGGGCAAAGCGGGAACGGGTCGTAGGGCATAGGCGCCAACATTTGTGCTCCACTAAAACTGAGCACCCACGAAGCTGATTGCAATTATGTGTCAGTAACTCAGCAATTACGTGTTCATCTCCAATCCTATCCCAAGTTGAAAGATAGCCAAACGTTTTTTGATTACCTTTTTTTATTTTTTTACTTTTTAAGGGTCTTGGTCCAGAAAAAAAAAAAGATTAACCAAAACTCAAATTTAGAAAGTAACAGCCTGTGTCGTATGTATTTTACTGAACGTTACCTACAGAGACAGTGGATGAATCTCACCTCCGCTTGGTCTTGAGCGCATGTTATGGCTGTGAAATGCAGTCTTTCATGTGCAGCTATGTAATAGTAAAGGATTGGAATGTACAGTATAGGGTGAAGTTCATTTTTTTTTTAGGTTGGCTTGAGAATAAGCGGTTCGATCTTTACACATTAAGTCAGTTGCCACATATGACTTAGGCTATTTTCCAACAAAACATATTGCTAAACGTAGGACGGACATATATTGTGATCACTAACTGTGGGCAAAAAGGACACTGACACCCAATTGACACTTTTGGCCTTTTTGGTGTTTGTAATTCAGTGACGTAGTTCTGGTTAGTTCATGTTCTGGGCCATGTATAAAAACACCACTGCAAGCTTCAATATTAAATTGGCAATTTCAAATTACATAATTGAACTGTGTAGAGAATGTAAGCATTCAGTTATGTCAGAAAGAAAAACCTTAACATAGAAAACAGGTTATAAAGAAACAGCATGCACACAGACTTATTGAAATAACTTATTTTACTTCTTCAGTCTTCTGCAGTCAACATACCTGTGTCCATACATGTTTCCATACCTTCTGTTGGTTATATGCCTGAACCTGCTGTTTGGAAGTGTCACCACATAGCCCATAGTAATAATGCAAAAAGGGAACTGATGATGGTTGATTTGTTAACTCAGTCTGTAAGATTTATCGTCTTAGAAGCACACATTTTGATGTAAACATTTTAATCTCCTTTTTTCTGAACAGAGTTCGAACACTGCAGCAATGTCTACACCGGGTGTGTGTGTGAACATCATCAATGCCCGAAACATAAAGGATGGCTATGGGACCCTTACCAATCCTGAGCGGTTTCTCAACCAAGACTTTGAGCAGCTGAAACAGTACTGTATTATCAAAGGGGTAAGGTACATTGATGATATGTTCCCCCTGACAAAAGGTCCATCGGCGAAGGGATACTGAAGTCTTCTGAACTGGATAGTGTGGTGTGGAAAAGACCAACGGTGAGTGTTTGATCGCATATCACACTAAATGTTGATGGTTAAACAATCATGTAAGTTTTTGTAGTCTTCAACAAACAGAAAGCTAAACTGGTTCAGTTGTATGTAGAATGCATGTTGCATACTGTTCTAACCAAACTAAAATTATAGTGACACAGCATCCAAGCTCATAAAATGTATGCTTTTAAAGATTTTTGGTCCGTCAACTCAGCTCATGAGATAAAAATGTCTCCTTTTTTTTTGCTAAATGTTCAACTTTATTCATTTGTTACTTGTTTAATTGTGACGCTTGTTAATGTTGGGCACTTAGCTTGTGTTAGCATTCATAAGATTTGATACATCGTGTTTTTTGTCTTGTGTTAGCATTTTTTGTTGCCTTTGATCGAGCTTAATGTATTTTTTAAGAATAAACGACAAATGTCAAAGACATATTTGACAAAGCTAAGCATTAATGTAATTTAAAGCACATTTTAAATACAATTCCTCTGTTTCAGGTTATGGTTACCAATCCATATTTTCAAATTGATGGGCTCTCCAGGTTTGACTTTTGTCAAAGCAGACTCGTAGGGAAATTGCACGTTGTCTTTTTTCCAGCAATGTAATTTTGAGATGCACTTAAGAAGTGCAGACGACAGACTAAAAAATATTGTTACAATGTGTTTTCTGCTCTCTCGGCTGAGTCAGTATTGAAAGTATTTTGTAATCTGGAAACACTTCTGTACACATTTTACTGTCATGCATTTGACTGCTTAGTACACCTTCCTAACAACTCAATGACCATTTTTCACTCAGGAAACTGCTGGTTTCTTGCTTCTATCGGATCTCTGACGTTCCAGAAGCACATCCTTGAGCAAGTTGTTCCTCCTCAAAACTTTGATGACAACTACTCGGGCTGTTCCACTTCAGGGTAAACCAACAATCATTGCCAGGAGTGTTTTTCTGAAAGTAGGTTTTGCTAAATGGTACATATCTTATTATGCTATAAAACTCCCTTTTTTCATTTACTCAGTTCTGGAGATTTGGAAAATGGGTGGATGTTGTCATTGATGACAAGCTACCAACAATTGATGGGGAAGTAATCTTCGTTCACTCCAAAGATCCAACTGAGTTCTGGCCTGCTTTGCTGGAGAAAGCTTATGCCAAGTATAAAATAACAGTATTTTGTCTCAGTCATAAAATGCATTCTCTCAAATTTTGGTAATATGTCTGGTGAGTAATTTTAAACCCATGTGTGTCAGAGTGTGTGGTTCCTACTCAGACATGAATGGTGGAACTCCTGCCGAGGCTTTGGTGGACTTCACTGGTGGTGTTCATATGTACATCAATCTGCCAGATCCTCCCTCAAACTTGTGGGAACTGATGTACAGGGCTTGTCAATCCAAGTCACTGATGGGCTGTGGTACACCACAGGGGGTAAGCACAAAAATACCACACTATGCTAAAACTCTTCAGGGTTTCCAAAAGACAAGTGACACGTTTCATAAAAGCATCTTAAGGCTAAGATGATCTTAGCCAAAATACATGGTTACTTAAGCATAAAGATAATGTTAGTATGATATTTAGAAATTACTGTATAAAAAGGTTTTTGACATGTTTGGTTTTCCAGTATAGCAGCCTTAATCTTTGGAATGTGAGGGCTGCCAATATTTTCACTTGTTAGAGAAGGAAAACTAAGAAACATTATGGTTGTCTGGAAAAACTCGCGAGTAGCTTGACTTTGTTTCTACAAAGCTAATTAAGACAGCTCCACACAACTCTCTCTGTATTTTATGGCTATGTTCAGAAGATTGTGTCATCCGGTAACTTTCCCGCGCAGAAGCTCAAGTGAATATAATCCTCCGTGTCCTCCTTGGCTAGTAGCAACTGTGTGGAGTAGGGGTGGGGGTGCATGCGTGATCACGGAAGGCTTGTATCATGTAGACGCGCCGACAGTGTCAGTTGTTGGGCTGAACCCCTAGTTGCCCCCGGTGCTTTGCCATCGAAATATGTTATGAGTAGGTGGCACCTTGTACGCAGTGTGTGAATGGTTATATAAAAGGTCCTTGAGTAGTTGCTAAGACTAAAAAAGCACTATATAAAAACAGTCCATTTACATGAACTTTATTATATGGTTAAAGAAAAGCATGTTGCACAAGACTTTCTGCCATGATAACATATCCAGTATCTATATATTGTACTGAAGGACACATCTGCCAACACTGGATTGGTCCAAGGCCATGCCTACGCTGTCACAGGTGTGAAACAGGTGAAGAATTGCATTTGTTTTAAAGTATTATATACAGGTATATCACCAATAGTTATATTTCAGGTTTTTAAATTGCTTATCTCTGTAAATTAATGTTGCCTATTCAATAAGTTTTAGGTTTTAAGTTGACCTCTAGTCATATGCTTTAAAGTAAGTAAGTAAGTACAGAGTAAAGTGTTATTTTTATGCCATAACAATTGTGATTTCTTTGATAATTACTGGCCAGATGATGAGCCGAGGGAAACTGTTAAACCTGGTGCGTTTTGTGGAACCCCTGGGGCAAAGGAGAGTGGAAAGGAGACTGGAGTGATGAGTAAGGACAGAGAAATTGCTTTCATTTGCTGCCTGAGGAAAACTACTTAAATTATTTGACAATGACATTATATTACATTGCCGATACATACATTGCCCCACACAGGCAAATGTCTTAGGAATGCTTTTTCAACAATTTGCATCAGCTTCTTGATGATAATGTTTAGAACAAAATAATGTATAAAAGGTTTGAGGACATTTTAAACAGAGCCATGAGAAGCATTTCTATAGATATTTTATTATACTAACATTCTTGTTATTATAAACTGTTTTCTCATTATTAACAGCAGCAAAGTATGACAAAGGAAGGTTTGACAGGTCTTCTACATTCATATCTTTGAGGTTTTATCAGTTCCTCCCCAAAAATTGGTGTCATTCAAATGAGGGTAGATAATTGCTGTGCACTTTTTAAAGTATAATCTCCTCACAAATGTAGGATTAAATTGTGCCTTACATTGCTAAGCATGCTAACAATGTTTGGAACAGAGCCATGAGAATTTTTGAGCTGTCTTAATGTCTTGGGGGTTTTCACAAAACTAGTTTTGGCAGTTTTTAGTAGTAACACTGGATCCTATACTTTCCATAAGCAACTTTACAGTTTCCTTTTTAAGACCCTCCCTGCCTTTTTTTGAACTCCATGCCACAAGAGCCACAAGATTTATAAGTCAGGATTTACACTACTAAAAATGGCTAACCTTCAAGCTCAAGCTGATTTGTTTTACTTAAAAACTAATTTACCTTTATTTAAAACAGGTTCTCTCATTGAGGTTGGTATTTTTTTTTCAAGAGAGATATGTGTATGTAATATATAAGTAAAACCTGTCAAAATGTTCAAGAAAAAAATAAGATAATCTTGTTCCTCTAATGCTACCAAACTTTGCCAGAATAGTGTATCTAGTGCATCTGGTAAAAGTGCCCTGCTAAAAAAACACCTGTGTGCTCTATGCCCCGGGTTACTCTGCCCTGCAGTGCTCTGTTACACCCTGTAACGCCCTACAGTGCCCAGCTACCCCCTGTAATGCCTTGCAGTGCCCTGTTACAACTAGTATTTCTAGTCATAGTTCCATTATCTTTATTGTGACTATTATTGCCACTGTTTATTACACCCCGATTACTGGAATTGTTGGGTCTTTGTAAATTATAGACTGTGGTCTAGACCTACTCTATCTGTAAAGTGTCTTGATATAACTCTTGTTATGATTTGAAACTTTAAATAAAATTGAATAGAATTGCCTCTTAATTTTTAGAATAATTTGTAACAATATTGCATTTCCCCTTTCTTCACTGACAATTTGCATCTAAAGGTCACCTTTGTGGAAAACTGTGAGTCCTCAAGATCGTGAGATGTGCCTTTCAGTGCGTGATGATGGGGAGTTTTGGTAAGCATGATATCAAAATACAGTCAATTCTAAAAATTACAAATGCAAAATGTTAGTTTTTCTTTGGAATAAGACATACCTTGTAATTTAAAATTGGATTTCAGTAACATATCTAAAACAATCTAAAAACAGATTGCAATCTTAACTTAACTTATCAATACCCAGCCCTATTTTCTCTTTGACAGATCAAGTGAATCACAGACTAAAACAGCAATGTGTTATCTAAATTAATCTTTGATGTCAACAGGATGACATTGGAAGATTTCTGTAAGTTCTACACAGATCTTGACATCTGCTGCTTGAGTCCGGACTTCCTTCTTGGAAACTCTTCCTGCCACTGGAAAACCTCCTTCTATGAGGGCAGATGGGTTGCAGGAACAACTGCTGGAGGATGCATGGAAAACCGTGGTACTTCCACGATCCTATCTGGTCTGAAAAACTGTCCCTTCAAAAAAAGTATAGGGGGACTGGAGTGTGCCAATTTGAAAGTGTAGAGATTTCTATTGAGATAATGTAATTAATTAGTTAATTATAAAATGTAAAATGATATACAAATT
This sequence comes from Etheostoma perlongum, assembly GCA_026937815.1. Lineage (NCBI taxonomy): Eukaryota > Metazoa > Chordata > Actinopteri > Perciformes > Percidae > Etheostoma > Etheostoma perlongum. The sequence goes on along the minus strand of CM049390.1, from coordinate 7,606,055 downwards.
ACAAATTTATCAATTTAATTATACATTTAAACAACATACAGAAATACAACCAACAGCTTGTTGACACACACACACACACACACACACACACACACACACACATATACTGCCGACACTGGCTACATCGGCCCCTTGTTGGTGAATGTCTAATTATGCCAAAGTCCGTATGTTTCTCTTGACAAAGTTGGAAAATGCAAATTTGTTTCCCTATCTGTCTTCCAGACAGTTTCTGGACTAATCCACAGTATCGGGTCAAGATTAAGGGATTACTTGATGAATGTTCTGCAAAACAGGGTGAGATAAACATGCTGGTGTCTCTCATGCAAAAGCCTGACAAGAGAAACAGGAACCAGTTCCAAAACTTCTACATTGGATTCTCTGTATTTGAGGTAATTATTAGGCTACCCTTTGTGTCTGTTGTAGTGTAATAACTATGCTGTAATTAGCGGTTGAAGTTAGCATTCATAGTTATGTGGCTCAAAACAACATAAAACACTCAATTTTAGGACCTAAACATGTGTTTTTCTAGAATTTGGTAAACCTCTGTATGCCCCAAGTGATCATAAAATTCCGTGATTTGTACATTTTTACATTAATTACATGTTTCATAACTCATTTTCCTCTGATTTCTCCAAAGGTGACTGAAGAAGTAAGTAACATTTCTAGCCCAATCATCATACACAGTACATGCCCACCTACATTGTGCAGCTATGTTATACTGTAAACTGCATAGAACTGAAATATACATTTATTTCTGGTATTACAGTACAATGCACAGAGCGGGAAGTTCCCAGCCTCTTTCTTCAGCAGAAAAGTACCTGTGGCCCAAACTAAAACCTACATGGATGGACGTGATGTGATGGAGTTCCTTTTGCTAAAGCCTGGTGAATACGTGATTGTGCCGTCCACCTTCAATCCCAATGAAACAGCCTCCTTCATCCTGACCATCCTCTCCAAGGCAGAGACCCACGTTCAGTATGTCACTCGCAACTCACTTGTTTGTGTTAAACACATGTACCATTACTCTATATGCCACAGTCAACATATTATAAGCCTTGAACTACAGTGCAACAGGCAACGTTGAGTAAGTTACTTAAAAATTGTAATCAATTTATCACATTCCTTATTTAATTATTTAGCAGCAATAGTGTCAAATGGGGCTTTTAAACAACTCCAAAGCACTGATAACAAAGTTAAATTAAACCCTCCAACAAGCCAACCCCCAAAATGTCAATGTACTGTAACGGAGTGTTACTGGGATTTAGAAACTGTAAAGACATTGCTGAATTTCAAATAGTAATCACTACTTGTTTACAAAGTAATGTGTTACTGCTCAACACTCTCCACAAGTAAGTATTTATGTTGTCTTTCCTCAGTGAGAATTCTGCTGGTGATAATCACAAACAAAGGGAAGCAGAAGAGGTGTGCAAGATTTTAAAATACTGTATAGGGTCAATGTTCATATTATTTGTGGTATTGCTGTTGTGTTCCATGGTTACTATGTTGATTACACTGATATCATAAATAGTATATAACTACATACATATCAAAGAGTGCATTCATACATCTGGAGCTAAAAACACTTCTATTGCAATCTTTTGCAGCCCATGCAAATCAAAAACGTACAGGATGACGACAAAAAGAGAAGCTTTTTCCTTCAATACTCTGACAAGGTAATTTGTGTGTGGTAAGGAATTAAGTCAACATTTTGGAAAATATGCTTGATTGTTTTGCTATATTCTCCACCAGTATAGACTCTAAGAAGCAACCTGATTTCACGGAAAATAAGTGAAATGACCACTGATCATTGCATTATGTGGTGGTGGTGGGACTATAACACATGTAATCATTATTCCGTTGGGGTTTTGTCTGTAATTTCTTTTAAACCCTTAAGGTGTTCATGCTATTTCCTTCTTTTTATTTCCAGTATGAAGAAGTGGATGCTGAGCAGCTCCAAAGGCTTCTAAATGAAAACATTCTGAAAGGTTTGGACTGTAAAACATCAAAAGGCTAGACAGCATATTAGCTAAATCTATATATTCAAATTAAATAATAATCTTGTGTAGCACTGCTATGTTGTATGTAGTTAAATTCAGTCTACTGCTATTTCTATTTTTATTTAGGAGACTTGAAATCTGGAGGATTCAGCATTGATGCCTGTCGCAGCATGGTTGCTCTGATGGATGTATCCTCTTATGTGATTAATTGGGAATTGGTCTACTCAAAAAATATATTGTCCTTTTTTCTCCACCTCAGCTCCCAGTTTGCTAAAGGGGCAATCTCTCACAGTAAATGTAGTTACATTAAACATATAAGTAGCGTACATGCCAAAACCTGCCTGCCCTTTTGGTGGTTTCACAACCATGAACTGATTTAAAGTCCAGATAAAGACAAGAAGCAACATGTACACCGAGTCATACCTTTCCTTCCAGTTGATGCATATTTTGCTTTCGTTGATATAATTGTGGCATGGTATGACAGAGTTACCATCTTCTCTACTAACTAATGTAATGCACATGAAAGCAGTGCCAAACATGCCTTCCCCTTTGTATATTTTTAAAAGTTATAGTATGTGATTTTAATCCAATACACCTTTTGTTAAATTCAGCAAATACAGTATATCCTCATGGTTACCTAGCACCATGTGAATGTGCCGGTCGGCCCCATGTTATCTGTCCGTAAATCTGGGGGCGGAGCTTATGAAGGGGGGGGTTGTATTCATTTTGCAGTTGAGTTCAAATATCAGCATAATAAGTATTTGTGCAACATCACTTTCTGCACCTTTAACACATAAATAGATTTAAAGGTCAGACTAAGACATGAAATAACATGCATAGTGCTTATACCTTAATGTTGGGTTAGACATCAATCACCGGCAAACTGAACGGTGAGGAGTTTGTTTGTCTGTGGAAGAAGATCCTCACATACAAGGTAACAGGAACCAAGTGAAAGTTGAACACTTCATAATAAAACAAAGATGCCTGGTGACTTCCCAATAATTGCAGACATGACTGTATGAGTCTGCTAATTTTCCCACAATGCAGGGTTATGGTGCGTCCTGATTCTGTGTGTAGGGTCTGTGTGTCCTTGCTGTGTCGAGCTTAGAGATTTACAATACTAAAAGTCTTTTCTTTTACCAGGGCATTTTCTTCTGCACAGATGTTTCACAAACAGGGACGCTGTCACTGAGTGAGCTGAGGAATGCAGTCATGGCTTCAGGTAGATGATCGGACACTTTTCTTTGTCTACTATAGACCGAACTGAACCTTCCTGGGATTTATCCCCATCAATCTTATAAAATGTGCCACAGAAATATTTCCAACTCTACCTAATTGTTTACATTTAAAATTAATTCAATTCAATTCAAAACAAGAGTATCTTGAGACACTTTACAAATAGAGTAGGTCTAGACCACACTGTATAATTTACAAAGGACCTAACAGTTCTAGCATTTCCCTCCAGAGCAAGACAAGTGCGACAGTGGCGAAGACAAAAACCCCTACGAAGAAACCTAGGACAGACCCAGGCTCTTGGTAGGCGGTGTCTAAAGGATCGGTTGGGGTTGAAATGAATGGGGACAGACACCGTGGTAATTAGACTATGAGTGGGCAACTGTTCCAGTGGAAAGACAGAGGAGCACCCCTGATTACTATCAGACTTGGTCAAGATTTTTTGATATGAGAGCAGCTCCGTCCAAAGTGGGATGAATGCCGTCTCTCAAATTAGACAAGGCTTTCCTCAGAACACACTCCAGTTGTCTACATAGGCCACATCATTAGCTGGGCACCACCCTGACAACCAGCGGTGGAACGTTGACATGCGGCTGTACATGTCATCACTGATCAGGTTTGGCAGGGGTCCAGAGAAAACTCCAGAGTCCAACATTGCCTTTGCATATGCACAAAGTGACTCAACATTAATTTTAGTGATGTCCGATTTGCATAATCGGGTATCATTACCACCTACATGACAGTAATGCCAATATTCCACAATACCCTACACAGTACTACAATAGGGAGATGAATGCATGTGAAGCATTAGTAGGACTTCTATATTTATACTTATAAGGGTGTTGCGTGACAGCAATGAGCACAGGGGTTTTAGTCTTAGGCCTACAATGAATATAATGCATTTGGCCCTATACTGGCACTATGTGTGCAGATTTTGCTGTGCTAGGAAAGAATGAGCATGTAGCAGAAAATCTTAAAGGAATATTTAGTAAAGTTTGGTGAGAGTTTGCTCCCCAACTTTAATTCCTCAGGTCAGGAGTATTAATAGTACATCAGTCTTGTCTGTCAACAATAAAAATATTGTCCTGTAGTCCAGTTGTGTAATGTTAATCATCTGCATTTGTGTTTAACCGACATTGATGATGAACATGTATGTACTGAAACAGATCCCAGCCACTTTTAAATCATTCAAATGCAAACACAGGTGTAACTAATCACACTAATTATGGTTCGAGTCATGTGTCCCAGTAGGCCATGACAGTGTCACTGTCATGTCTTAACAAATTGCAAAATAATCTGCAAAGTAGTTGCAGCCTTAATATAAAATCATACTTAAACTTGTGTCTCATATATGCTGTTCAGGAAAGAGGATCAGAGATGACATGCTGAATTTGATGGCTGTGCGCTACGGTACCTCCTCTGGCCAAATAACCCTGGAGAGCTTCATCAGTCTAATGCTTCGCTTTGACTGCATGAACCGTAAGTAAATTTAGAAATCGGATGACAGTAGAGAATAGTAAAATGTGTATATATAAATAAACAAGCAAATACTTTCCCTGAAACTTTTCTGTGTGCTCAGCAAACTATTTTTACTTATTTTAAACGTGTAAATAAAAACATTTGAATGCAAAACTTGTACTTTGCTGTCATAGGTGGTTTTAACATATGCAATAGGTAATGGGCCTTGTAAATTTGTGTGGTTTTTTTTTATAAATTAGATTTAGAGAACACAAACTGTTACACATATTGCAGCGCGGCTTAATCCTGCATGACTCAGCTGCGGCTCATCTAGAGATTTGGCGTGTCGCCTATTTGTTCCGAGTAGTGTTATGCGGATGTCTGTGACATTTTTAAATTCTACGATGATTCTATTGCCTTCATAGTTTCTGAAGTAACAACAATTTGTGTCTTTCTCAATAGAAATCTTCAGCCAGTTGTCTGATGGGACGAAAATGACTCTTCGTGAATCAGAGGTAATAAAAGTTCTTTAGGTGTACACTAGGACCCATTTCTTAAAATGTGTTGGTAATTTAAATTTTTAACCAAAAGCCTGCACAGCTGTTGATCTGAAACAGTGGAAGGAAAATGTCTTATTGGTAGGCTAATGGTACTGATGCAAAAAAGTCTTTGTTTCAAATACAATCTCCTTAGTGTGTTGAGGGTGATGTTCTAGAAATTATGGAAGTCTTGTGCTACATTAGTTTTCTGTGATAAAATAATCCTGCTTTTAACCAGTGCTACAGATACATTGAAGCACAAGAATAATCTATCCATTTTTAAATTTGCAGTGGATGTACCTTTCGATGTACACCTAAGAGAAGATGGACTGCAGGATTCATATGGATTTACAGCAGTAAAGTACACAAAAGGTGTAGCTCCAAATGAGCTATTACATGGTATTAAACAGGGTATTCATTTCTAAATTTGCTAATATTACGAGTGTAACAAACATTGTGTCCTACCCTCTGCCTTTTTTGCTCTTTTCTACTGCAAAGTAGAGTGGGAGAACAACTGGAGGGAACATGCATAGTGTGGCTACTTTACTTCCCTGTTATAGACAGTACCCAAAATGCACATAGCATTGAATACCACTAAATAAAATTTTCGGACTAGATCTCATGAGTGCACTGTTTTTTTTTTTTTTTTTTACTAAGGTTCAACATGTTACATTTGTTACAAATGCTGTTTAGAAGTGAAAATATATTTTTCTTTTTGAAGTTAATACAAATGTAGGGCACTATAGCACAGCTGTGTCAAAAACACAAGTGGATCATAAACAAAAAAATTGGATGAACTCACTATTTGTTTTTATTGTTAAATCCCTAGTAAATGTAATGCAAAATATGACTATAAAATAAAAAAATAATTAAAGCTGCAAGCAGCGTTGGATGGGCCCTCACTAATCTGCACGTTACGGGCACACGCCTATCATTGCGACCGTGCATTTGCGCAGCACTCACATACTGCAAATCGTCACCAATGACGATGGAACTCCCTGCTGAGCTCAATGACACCTCACACAAGACTATGCTATAAATTTCAATCGGTGAAAGGGGGCATGGCTTAATAGGGGGCAGTTCAAAGCATCACCAATGAATAAGGAACTCTCTGCTAAGTTAAATGACACCTCATACAAGACTCTAGCTTAAATGGTTCAAATTGTATGAAAGGGGCGTGGTCTGGTTGAGTGGGCCTGGTTAAACTATAGGGGGCTCAGTATCACATGTAGACCACACATCGTAAGTTTCAATCGGATGATGTTTGTCATATAAGGCTGATTTCCTGTTGCCATTTGGTGGCGCTTTCTCCAAAAGTCAATATTCCTGTGATTCTTTCAATAACATAGTTTTACAACATAAAGAAATAGATTTAAGCGGTAGTTGCAATCAAGCAATATTCTCTAGGCATGGATAAATAACTATCAATATTAGCAACAAATCTCGCTCTCAAGATGTAAGCTTTACTGAACATTTGATTAGTGTTTTGTTGTTTTATTAGAGTTGATCAATTAGTTTGATTAGAAGTCAAAGTATTTAGGCTGGTTGTTGCATTTGCAGCACAATTGTCAGCAGTGCAGCCAGGAATATCAATGTCAGGTATTTTGCAAGCTCTGCCACCCTACTTGTGGTGTTAGCTAGAAATCAAAAACATAAATTCATACTGTGATTACATTTATCAAATACAAGAATTGTGTTTTCATCAGTTGAAAATATATTAAGCAAATAAGCAACAGTGGGTCAATAGAAGGCCATCCAACATATTCATACAGTTCACAATGGTGAGTGAGGGCTTTAAAACCAGTGTCGAACCTCAGATCCATGGTATTCAGTGTCCAGTGCACGTAAACTTTGAGACAAAGCATGTATAAAACAAACTTTCTAGATTTTAACAAAAGGCAGGATATGATTCTAAAATAAAATCCTAGATTAAGTTTTAATCTTTTTGCTAGCTGTTGAATATGAAGGGTAAAAGAACTAGATTAATTTATTAAAATGCCAAGATATCTGTACTTGTAAACACATTCAATATTCGTACCCTGGGAAGTGAGGTTCGGAGACAGCATGACTTTTGTTATTTCAGCTTTTAAAACAAGTTTTAAATCAAAGATTCTGTTGAAGTTAAAAGCAAGTTGTAACTGGGTGAGGGCGTGCTGTTGCTTACCCTTTGTTGTTGTCTCTGTTGTGGTCAGGGTTGGCATTGAGCTGCCTGTGGTTCCTGTGGAGGAGATCCAGTCTAGTAGACGGTGCATTGTAAAAACCAGTCAGCTCACAGCAGTGATACTGTACTTCATCTACTGCAAATCCACTTTGTTGTATATCCTTGAAATGTGAATTAAAATGGTGCCATAAACAAACACCAAATTTTGAGGGAAATTGGCATGTCAAATCTTGACATTGTCATTGACATTGATGTTGTCACAAACACAGACTGTTGCACACTGGTGTCCTCATGTGGCTGAAAACAGAACAGGGGGAAGGACTCTAACACTGCAAGTAATGACACTTTCACTGCACAGACTGAGATACTTATTGTTTAAAGTGTTGCTCGTGGGTCCTTAGTTTGTAAATACATTTGTCTAGTTGACTTGGTCATAGAGTGTATACATTTGATGTCGTTAACTTTCATACATTACTGACATACCATTGGAAGAAATATTTTGGCTATAGAGTATGTACATACACATTGTTTACCTGCCATAAAAAAATCATTTACAGTGGGTAAATATGTACTGTTAATTAGAAGCCAGTTGTTGTTGCTCACCTTTTGTTGTTGTCCCTGTAGTGGTCAGAGTTGGCATTGAGCTGCAAGTGGTTCCTATGGATGAGATCCAGTCTTGTTAGATGGCGCATTGCAAAACCAGTCAACATCCAGCAGTGTTCCTTCATGCACATCATTAACTGAATGCAATATAATATAATAAATGTAAATCTTGTGGGAAACTGGCCGGCTATGGGACCCATACTAAATATATATATGGTAAATAAATTTGACGTTGACACCAATATTCATGTTGTCACTGAAATGTTCACAAACAGACTGTTGCACACCGGTGACCTCCTGTGGCACAAACTAGATAGTTAAAGTGCTAGCTTGTGGGTCCTTGTAGGCAACATTTTTAATTAGTATGCTATGTAGTCCACTTGACTTGGTCACAATCTATAAATGTGTCCTCTTTGTTAACGTTCATATACTACTGATATACAACTGGAAGAAGTATTCAAAAGCAATTTTACCTGCCACAAGCAATTTATTTACAGTGGTTAAGTATGTACTGTTAATTAGAAGCCAGTCGTCTTTTGTTGTTGTCCCTGTTGGCATTGAGCTGCCTGTGGTTCCTGTGGACAAGATCCAGTCTAGTAGACGGTGCACTGTAAATCCAGTCAACACCCAGCAGTGTTACTTCATGCACATCATTAACTTTATGTAAAATCGAAACAGTGCTGTTAGGGGAGCAATGCTAAACATAGTATACAAGATGAATTATTTGGCTTCAGAGGACAATTGTTTTTAACTGTTTGCAATGATTACTTACATTGATGCTACAATCTTTAAATTTCTCAGTCCAGATAATGAAAGTAGCTTACTATCACTAGAAATACTGTGCTTAAATGTGAGCATAAAATCTACTGTGCTGGCTGCAGTGGATGTTGCGGCGTTTGCACTGGGTGGGGCAGTGGTCGGGACGGTTCTGCTGGTGGTTAGGCCCACAACCAGATTGTCCAGGTTTGACTGTTTGCCTTTAACATGCAGTTGATATCTTTGCTTCTGTAATAAAAAGACAGAGGGAAGAACAATAAGCAAATGTATGCTATTTTAAACCACATCAATACAATAACATGCCCAAACAGACTCACTTTAAGTAGAGAAGCATGCCTGAGGGATAATCTGTGAAGTTCTGGGAATAGTTTCCAGTGAGCAGGTTGTACATGCATGACAGCTGTAGAACATTAAACAAAGATGCAGAATATTATTTATTATACAAGTTAGTAGTCCATAACACAACATAGTTTTTTTTTTAATGTGGCGCTGGTACTATACATATAATTTATCTTAATTATCACTTTCAAATAAATGGCCATAGAAATTGAATTTAATTAAGTTTAGATTCAGATGGATTTTATCTGAATTTGCCCCTGATTGCTTCAGCTGCACTTTGTCCCTGTTTTTTTTCCCGGCCAACTGGCATGGATCAGTCCCTGGATTGACCTTAGTTTATTATTTTTGACATCAGAGAAGGTAAATATACACATTCAATTAGAAGCATTAAAGGGCAGCATGACCGGCACCTTCATTCACCGTAATTTGATTTCTCTACATATGTAATGATGGTGTGATGGTGACACAGGATGACATTTACCACAATCAAGCATACAAGAGAAACAAAACTTAGAAATACAAAAATGTAACTTACAGTTATGGTAGGCTCTCAGGTTACAATGCAAGGCAGACCAGGACACCAGTCATTTTCATGTAAAGTAACAAGTATGACTTAATTGGCCAGATTTCAAAACACAATAACATTCTTGTTTTATTATAGGTGGTTTATCAGATCATTTTGCTGCTACTTTATTAGCAACTTTTCTGAAGAAAGTATTGTCACAGTGGCAGTGATTTATTAAAAATGTGCGGCTATTTAATGTTGATTTTGGAAGTTTATATCCACATCTTATAAAACAGTGTTATGTTATGTTAACCCCAGGTCAAAACTGACGCTTTTCAACATTTTCTTCATTTTTGTAACACTACCATCAGTATACTGTAACACCAATATATTGCCACTAGTTTTACACTATTTTCATTTTAGAATTCATGGTTAATATGAAATTATATAATTTTCTTGTCTTTTGTCAAAGTTTATTTGGGGGGAAATAAAACACCCAAAATTCAATAAAATAGTGAACTGATCCTTCGTTTAACTTGCAAGAAGCATTATATGGAACCATCCATGTAATATTTAGACAATTTGGATGAAAGAATCCCCAGTCTCTGATGTAGAAACTTTTAAAAACGGGGCAAATTTGACCCCAGGACAACAGGAAAGTTAAGAATGGTAAAAGCTGCACTGAAAAAGTCATTTCAAATAAAGCCTTGTATAAATTGTGCAATATACTATAAGAAAATAATGATAAAAAAGGCTTGGATTTAAAGTTAGATGTATATATCTTTATTGAGCAAAATTCCACTTACTGCAATTAGAGTTAAAGTCTACCAAATATAAAGTAGCAGTTATTATTAAAAAGCATCTTAATTAAAATAAGGTTGGATTTAAACAAAAATGTCTTATTCCATTTTTCCAAAAACATACTGCTAGTCAACAAAATCATGAAATAAAAAGAAAGCAAGGATAGCAATGTTTTTCTGAGGTTTCTTTTGGTTATATAACATAAGCATGCCATAACAAACATTTCTCTCCCCAGCATGCATACTTGCATATAACTCACAAAGGCTGGCAGCTTGTGTTGCAAGGTTAAAACCCAACTCACCTGAGTAAACTAAAAAATACATGATTTCTCCAAAGAACCAGTTGTTCGTTCACAATTACTGAATTGTGTAACCTTGTATGTAGGGAGATTCAGTACACAGAAACCTAACCTAAGAATTATGAGAGATATTAGAATTGTTCTCACTCAATGTTGCGAAACAAAATATCTTGTAATTACAAAAAAAAGGATATTTGGATAATCAGTAATAAGTAATCTGTCTAAATGTTGTATATTATAGACCCATTCAATATTAGGTGTTGCTGCGAAAGCCCTCGGATCCAAGTGAACTATGGCAACTGTTGACAAAAGCAACAGTTCAACAGGAAATAAATTTGTAGCCATCACTGGTGTTTGTTGTAAAAATGATCTATGGGAAAAGACTGGTAGAGTAATCTTGAGTAGATTGAAAGCAGCTTTGTTTGAGTGCCTGAACATTTCGAGTGACTTTAGATGCCCAAGCAATTCTGACGTACTAAAGATCTGCCTGTTTCTCTCAGTGACATCAATGATGATCAATCATCAATAACAATGCCTGACTAAGGAGCTAGTACAAGCTAAGCTTATCAAATCAAGTTATGTGATCACTATTTGTGCGCTTGTTGTTTTCTTTTGTCATCATTATCTCATTGAAATATAACAAGAAGTTTACTCTCATAACATTTATCTCATAGTTTCCCTAGAATTGTTTGAACTATTGAGAAAAAAAGTTTTTAAATCAGTCCCTGCTCTGGACTGTGTTACCACTCAATGATCAACCTTTACTAAATTTGAAAAGAAATTCTGTTATACTTTGATACATTATCAAACTCAAACAAGGCCCAGGTCTCTGCAAGGATTTTATACCACACTGACATTAATGGCCGCTTGAAAAGGTTGATAAACTGATTCGAAATCTCTTGTCTGATATGAAAAAAGGGTGGTATTCAAATGCTGCAGGTGCAATTTAATAATTTGGTGGTTTAATATTTGCAGAGACTTTGACTCATCAGCAGATGGTTCAAAACTATGGTTAAAAATCATAAAGCAGCCATATTCCAAATGTTTTTCCTATGGGAACATTTACATTTCTCCATCAGTACCAGCAGATAGCAGTAAAGCTCCAGTCAGACCAGAGCACTAAAGTACTGCATGTCCAAGGATAAATATGTGTTGGGTTATGACTGTGGTTTATAATCAAATCCTTTCAAGGCTGATCTGTATATGTATGTTTCAATATGCAGCAGTTCATAAAATAAAAGTGGGATTTAACCTTTTTAAGTCAGGGTACTTCACATAGACAGCATTACAGTCATTACAGACAAATGGTATGAAACAAATCCATGGCAAAAATAGTTCATGTACCTTTACATTGTGGGGGTGGAGCACTCCACCGATATCCCTCACAAACTATTGCAGCAGCACCCTTTAACTTGAAACCATGGTAACAGGAGTATAGAGCAATCAGTTTGCCATATGCAGAGGACAAAATAAAATCACCATTCTTTATCTTTCTTGGAGTACCACATTGTTCTAAGTCTGGAATTGAGAGATACAAGTTTTTTATGTTAATGTGTAGTAGAATAATATAATTAAAATATATGTATATGAATAGTGGGACGAGGACTAGCCCCAAAGTTTCTTTAGCCCACCTTGACTTTTCTCCTCTTTCCAAGCTTCCAAATGAATCACTGGCATTTGATCACAAGATATGTAATCATAGGGGTAATTCCCAAACCTGAAAGAATCAGGAGGAACTTCCCTTATGTCACTGTTGTCACAGATGATGCGAGACAAAGAGCCTTTAATAAGCTCTGCCTTTTGCTGCTGGCTGAATATTCCTTCAGCCTCCCACCAAAACCTGAAAAATACAAACGGTTTATTTGAAATCACTTCAAAGGTACACCAAGACATTTACTTTAAAGTATGCCATTGTGGTACAAGTTGAAGTACATAATAATGATAAATAGCATTTTTTAAATCATGCAAGTATTAATGTACCTATCGCCATCACGGAGTGCTTTCATCTGCTTTCCAATCAGGCAAGCAAAGAGGGGACCAGTTCTTGAGCCTGGCAACATGTCCTCAACAAGCCCTCCAAGCCATACATCGATATTGTCAAGATGTTTGTATGTGTGTGCTATCTTCTCAGCAACCCTGTTGTCTCTTACAACCTCTTTGAAACCATCCAGTGTCTTGATGCGCTTCAGTCCACAGAATGATCTCCAATCATTGTATCCTGAAAATTAATTTTTAGCAAAATACAGTTTAAAAGTAAGCACACTAAGTTGCTAATTTTGTAATTTGCATTCACTAAGTTGTGGTTGACAGAGGGTTATGTGCCGGATTAGCCTAAATCTTGGCTAGCACAAAAAGTTAAAATTAAAATCAATTTTGATGCAGCAGAATCAGATATATCATCTTTTTTAGTCCATGCTTTCTTCTTCATTTTCAAAACCTGGCACCTACATTTCCTAAAATGTAACTCAACAGCCAAAAATGTGATCAAAGATTTGGCTGTGTCATGGTAAGAGCAGCAAATGAAGCCTTGAGTCGTTAGCGTCAAGCAGAGATAAGGAGTGGGCTACAAGGTTTGGTAAACTCTTTTTAACTTCACACCCCCAGATTTTTTATTAATTTTCAAACTTGTTGTCTTCAGCCTTAACCAGCTGACTCAAGTGCTATCACTAGAGGCAATTTTTCACTTAACACAGCTCGTACTGGAGATAAAAAGGCTTTAAACTATATTTTACATATAGTGTAGTAACGTCACTCCCCAGGACATGTAAACAGAAACGCTGACAGGGTGATGCAGGACCCCGACCCGAAGCGGAGGGGTCTTGAATCAGCCAGAAAGGGTTAAATTCTTAATAATAACAGGCTCGCTCTAGAATATCCCGCTTATTACACATTACACAATGCTTATAACACAACTTATTACATAGCTACCCATAAAGTAAACTAAGGTAAACTTTACTGCTGATAAACACGGTTTGCCGGCGGTGAATGAACTAACCATAGAGCTTACACTGTTGCTTTTTTAAAAAACTTTTTTTAACAGACTGTTGCCATGGACTGACTTGTGATCATAGACTCTTTTAAATATACAGTATATATACTGTGTATATATGTATATGTTGATTGTCACTCTGACTTGAAAGGCATGACTGGATAGCACTGACTCAGCCCAGCCCTTACCTGGGAGAGCGTGATCACGTCCTCTCTGCAGGTTCAATGAAGCCAGGTCCATGTGCTGTGACACGTTCAAAAGTAACAGCCTGTCTGTTAACTCCTCTGTCATCAGCATGTTTGCGCTGACAGCTGATGCTGCAGTTCCAATTGAGCCTCTCAGAGTTGGTTCAATTCCACCTAGACACAAAAACAGCATTGCTTAATTTTTTCATAATCAGTAGAAAATGAATTTCCTACTATAATCCAAGTGCACATAACAAGATAAGTTTCTTGTTAACATGTCTTTTTTGAAAAATGTGGACATCAAAACTAAGAGATCAAGTGAGTTGGGGGTACAAAACTGCAAACCGAATGCTCACTTTTACTTATTTGTAATCCCTTATCTTCAACAGACAAGAAAACCATAACATATACTGTTGGTGAGTACAGTAGTGGTAAGAATCCTGAACACATCCCTTGGTATCATTGCAGCAAGGTAAAAACTTCAGCCACTGAAGGTCAGCAGAAAATCCCTGTGGTGTTAGGTTAATAGGTAAGGTAGAGTAATCCATTTAAATGTAAATTTAAAGTTGAAGAATGAACAATGTTTTATTCATAGAGATAATAAATCATGAAATAGATAGAGAGCCATAGAAGAATCATGTACAGTATGTGCTGGCACTTTCAACCTATCCTATTCATAATCTCAAGGAAGCTACATTGTGACATGTGTTATGGAAATAGCACAATTGCATTGGATACATAAACTATTTTCTTAAACTCCCAAAGCAGTTTACCAGAGAAACAAAAAAGAAGGGAGAGATACAAATGCAAAATTGCCGTCTAGATTTGAACCAGGACACCAGCAATCTAATATCTGTGTTTTCTTTTGGTAGGATTTAGAGACAAACATTTGAAATGATTTTTTAAGACTATAGCATACTTTTAATGATACTTTGAAAAACTGAAAAAATTAAAAAAGTTATTACCTCCTCCCTCCTGGATAAATGTGCAAATATTTTTCATTTCAAACATTTAAATGCTGAACACAAGCTGCTTCAGCATATAGTATACTTTAATGATACATGAAAACATATCTTAATACTGTGTGTCATGCCTAGTACAGTCTATGACTTGCGCTCCTAGTCCCAGGAGAAATGAGGTTAAAAGAAATCCGATCGTTCCTTGCTATAAGTACGCCTTTAACTGTGCATCTCCTACATGTGACAGATAAAGTACTGTCTTATACATAACTATGAGATAAGTAATGTATATTTATTGGAAAAGATCCCAGCTGTGTTATGGATTATTGCACCTTGCGTAATGAGTCTCCTAGGACTAGGAGCACACGTCATAGACTGTACTAGGTATGACACACAGTACTAGTGCATGTTTTCATACTCTAGATAAAATGATGTCTCTTCAGTAGTCTATTTTACACGAGTCACTAGAATTGCATGCAAGTAATTATTACACAGACATTAATGGACAAAGTCATAAAAAGCGGACCTAAATAGAGTATTGTTTAGTGTTAAAGCACCCATATTGTTCTCATTTTCAGGTTCATAATGGTATTTTGAGGTTGTACCAGAATAGTTTGTGTTTACATGGTTTCATTTTCAAGAAGCACCATATTTTTGTTATACCGCACGTTGTTGCCGATCTTCTTTTCACCCTGTGTGTTTAGGTCTCTGGTTTAGCTACAGAGTGAGATATTTCCTCACTTATATACTATCTTTGTTGGGAGTTGCACATGCCCAGTAGCTAGGTAAGATCACATCAGCTAGATACGTTTTTTTACAACTTTGGTCAGTACGAGGCAGGATTAGCTGGGAGACTTCTAAACGAGGGACACTTGTGGAATACCTGCAGAACAGGGACATGGAAATAGTTATTTTGGTAAACTAGTGTGTGTTGTAGCAGTGTTTTGCCATTGAGAATGAGCTAGCATGCTAGCGCTAGCATGTGCTACAGTTAGTCATCTCATCTCGGCTAGTGATGTAGAAAGCCGTGCAGATTCTGACCAGCTCACCTGGAGACTGAAGGCAGAGGACATTCAGAAACCCATATCTCACTCAAAACAACATGGATAGTTTTTTTTCCAAGTTTGTATGCGTGTGGAAGCACCAGAGACACAAAATACCACCCCAAACCCCAGAAAAATTGTAGGATACATTATTAATCCCAATTGACAGCTCCATAAGAGTGTACTGACCTTCTTTGACTATTCTCCATGGACTGAAAAAAGTGTCGTCCAATCTCAAGTGGGGGAAGCGCTCATGCTTCTGGAAGCTCTCGTTAAGTCTGCTGAAGATCGGAGAGATGGTAGCATGGCCAAACCTGAATGCAGCGGTGGCAAACACATTGGCAGCTGAGGGGTCCGTAGTTGGATCATATCCACCATAGGGGCCAATGTAATGTTGAAAAGCCTCCTTGCCAATGATTTTTGGAACATAATCTCGCATGGTTATAATCTGGGAGTCAGAAAAGAGAGTGGGGAAATCACAAAGAAGCAAAAAGAATGTCTTAGATAGTCATGAAAGATATTTTTAAATCTAAGGATTATGTTTGTAACAAACATGCTATGAAGCCAAAAGCAACTGAATGAGAACGGGATTCAACAAATGACTAAAACATATGCTACTTGTAAATTATTAACAATATCTTGTGGCTGTGTAGGTCTACGGCTAAAAGAATTTCCCATAGGTTTTCCATTGAGATGAGTATTGCTGTAATATCCCAAGCTTGGACAAATGATTGCAGATTTGTTCCCTTACAGTTCACCGCAGAGAATTTCATCCATTCTCATCACTATTTAGGAAGACCCCAGTTCACCACCTGAATCTTAATACTAATGCGCACACGCACGTGTACGCACACACACGCACACACATACACTTCGTGTTAAGGCAAGAATCATGGCATACACTGGGTAATTTCTCAGAGTCTCATACAGCAGTGTGAATGAAAAAGGTTTGAGGTCGGACTTTTAGATTGATACAATTAAAAAACAGTCCAAGCTGGAAACCTGCAAAGATAAATTAAAATATAGCATTCTAATATGAGCTTATCATGTATTAGTGACATGCAAGCAGCATTCTGCACAAACTGAACCCGAGCCACAACATGTCAAGTGTGACAAGAAAACACAGCTTAGACTGACTCAGTCCAAAGCCACAGTTGTGGAGATAATCCTGCTCCCATTTGAGGAGAAGTCAGACTGCAATGTCAGTCTTTCTGAGATGAGCAGTCTTTTTATTTCACAATTTATAGTAAGGGGAACAGTCATGGATGCAGTGGTGGAAAGTAACACAGTACATTTACTTAAATATTGTACTTAAGTACAATTTTAAGTTCTTGTACTGTAGTTGGGTATATTATTTTATGCTGCTTAAAATGGGAATATTTTAGTTTGTCTCAAATACATTTAACTGACAACTAGTTCCTTTTCAGATCAATGTTTTACTTTAAAACATTAAACGTGATATGCTGATAATACTTAAGATTAAACCAGTGTTTTTTGCCCTCCAGTTTGTCTAGCCCCTTTGCCACATGTTAGATGAGTTGTACGCCTTCAACTTTGCATCCCGTATATGGCAGATACAGTCTTAAAAATAAGTATAGAAATAGAGAAGTATGAAATAAGTAATGTGTTTAATGGAGTATACACTCTTAGGTAACTGACTGAAACATTCCAAAAAGAACAGTTTTGGCACTTAAAACTGTCACTTTTAAAGCTTTAAAAAAAAAAAAAAACAATAATCCTTTGGTTACACTTTCCTTGAAGGTATCTACATAAGAGTGACATGATGCGGTCATGAACAAATGACAATGTCATGTTACAGTCATGACACATGAACCCTAATCATAACTTGCCATGACAAAACCGAATGACACTTACTAAAAGTGTTATGTCATAATCGTTTATGACTTGTTTATAATGTTTATGACACATTCATGACAGTGTCATGTCACTCTTACGTAGATACCTTTAAGTAAAGTGTAACCAATCCTTCTTCTATGTCCTGACCACTTAAAAACTAAACCTATAAACCTATAAATTTGTCCCCTTACACTACAAACTGGATAAGAGACAGCTGTGACTACTGTGGACCAAGATTGAGATGCATGTCAGCATTAAACCAGATACTATTAGTTGATCATTTTTATTTCCGGTTTCCTGTAAATAATAGGCTTTTACTCTGTATTGAAATGGCTTCTGACATTTCCATTTATTTTCAGCAAGCCATTAGAGTACCACATTCCTCTACTGTTTAAGAGGTTTCACCTGCCTGCCTCCTTCCCTTTCTCACTCTCCGACTGACTCAAGGATTAGGTTACTTTTATACATGGCAAATAATGCTTCAAATAATAACAGAAAGCTTCTTGCTGACACTAAAGTGTACCCATGATGCTATTTAGGTGGTAATGTATGCATAAAGAACAAAACAACCATTCCTGGATTAAAATGTTCCCTTAGTGACCTATTTAAGTGTTAAATTCCTCAATGATCATTGTGCCTCACGTTGGTGTAACACCTTGGGTTTGTTGAATTTGTGACTGTTTGAACAAACTAAAATATTGTTATTATAATGTGTATAATGTGTGTGTATAATACTCGGTGTATTGTATTACATTCAACTAATATATTCTTTACATAGTAGTTTGGTGAGTTTGTGTCTGACATACAGTTAACATTAGAAGTTTTGTCTGACGAACACAATAGAAAATTCCTTAAACAGGTACACATGCATTGGCATCCACCCCATAGTACCAGTTCCTGCCTAATCATACATTACCCTTGGCCGCAGAGTGGGGTTTGTGTAAGTAATTACTGCCATAGCACATTTTTTAACGCATTAAAGTAGTGCTTTTACAGTTTCTTGTCAAACAGAATTCAACATTACATTCGCCCTGTGTGAACTTGTTTGCTGGGAACAGCTGCCTGAGGATTTAAACGGGTGGAGGCGGGGGGTTCGGGGGGGTTTGGGGAGAGCTGTTGGGATTCTACCATATGGGCCGACAAACCACAACAATGAGCTGGAAGCTGCTCAGAGCTGTGAAGGGCTGCAGAGTTAGATGTTTTTTTGGAATTGGATAACTAGCAAACTTTTCTCATTACAGGCAGATAATTCAACATTCATTTTAAAATAGTATGCAGAAAACCAACTAAGCTACACTAGGCATTCATTTATTTCTTAATCATCTAATATTTTGTTATGTTTATGAATTAACAGTAGTGGTGGGTTTGTTATTGTGTAACATGAGATGGCTTTCTGATTGGAACCCAACATCGTTGGTAGTTAGTCATGTTATTCTCATGAATGGGGGTTTAGCTTAGAGGGTGACCACCACAATGCCAAGTTAAGGCAGGTAATTGCATTGTTTAATTAGTTGAGCTGCAAAGAGATCCTGTTCTGCTAATAATTGAACTCACCTGGTTAATTGTTGAGTAAGAATTAAATGTTGCATACTCTGGGCACAGGTTTGGCCCATAAATATGCCTGGTATTTTTAATCATAAAATACCATGTAATCACCTTACCATAACTTAGTGGTTAGAAAAAGATAATAAGAAGATTCTGTTGCTTCTCTAAATTAACTTGTTGTTCTGAGCATCTAATCAAGAAATTCTCAAACTAACTGAACTAACTCGTCCAATGCTGTTGATCAAATAATAAGGCTAAAGGCGAGACTGTTTGTGTTATGTTCATTTTATCATCGCACATTGGAATTCACTTTATCAGAATAATCACTTTTACATATAACATTACTGGATTAAATTGCACACAAGCTGTTTTCTCTCAACATCTCAATTAACAGTATTCTACCATGGTGATTTTAGCATTATTTGTCTAACTGGAGTTTTCCAGTTA
Source organism: Etheostoma perlongum (assembly GCA_026937815.1). NCBI lineage: Eukaryota > Metazoa > Chordata > Actinopteri > Perciformes > Percidae > Etheostoma > Etheostoma perlongum. The sequence continues at coordinate 7,586,319 of CM049390.1, read as the reverse complement.
GCTTTTTTTATGGCCTTTCCTGTGTTACAGTAATTTGCGTCCGAGAACAATGACATTTGCATAGAAATGAAATGCACAGCCACAAGGGGAACTGTCTGTAGCTCACCCTGACCTCACTGAGTGGAGAGGGAAGACAAAGATTTGTGACTATAAAAAACAGGGAGCTTTTGTGTTTGTTTTTTTAAGTCTTCATCTCAGCTTTGACTTTTTCTATGAAAAAAAAATCGATAACGTTACAGTCTGCTGGTTTGCAGGCTGGTCAGACCAGATAGTGCCTCACATTTTACTCCACTTCCAATACAGGGATTTTCCAAGCTGGTCATGGTTATAGCTACAGTATGTAAATCCTCTACCTGCCTTTAACACTTCATCTTCACAAATTATTTAAATAACCCCTCCACATTAGACCCATCTATTTTTAATTCTGTAAATCTCTTTGATTTGGCATTGTCCCTGAGTCACCTAAAAAAAAGCAGTTGTTAATCCACTGCTGTGGTCAAATGTCATCCTCCAAAGTCTGACAGATTGCAGACTTATTATCCCCCTGCTCAGAAATGCTATAGAAACTTCAGAGTCGTGTACCAGGGACACCTTGTCCCCTCCACTAAGCAATTAATCATTCCTATTAAAACGTTCTATTATCTTATACTTTATGTAGAATTTACAGTACCCAACATTTATTTCACCTTTAATAATGACCCCAGGCTACAGCTAATAAAACTTCTCAAAAGTCAGTCCAATCAGTCATCGCTGTACAACCTGGCTCCAATGCATCACTACTAAAAGGCTGATAACTACAAAAAAAGGTAACAGCAACAAAACCTACCTACTATATGAAGAAATAAACACACAGAGACGATAGCAAGTTGACAGAGAAATCCTTTGTGTTAACTGGTATGACACTTGAGTGTTTTCTTTGCACAGAGATATGATGGATTAGGACTTCTCTCCACTTGGCTCTGATGGCTGCCCTGCTATGAAGAGCCTCATCCAAACAGAATGTGTTTGGGGTTTGCACTGAGCAAAGCAGAGCCACATTAACTGCACTCTGGTTCAAATGGATATATATATAACTAAGATGAAGAGACTGTTCAGAGACAAGTTAGAAACCACTGAGGAAGTTGTTTCTGATTTACAAAAGAAAAGACGAAAAATATACAGAGAAAGGGGAAAAAACGCCAAGGATAACTAACACAATTTTGACACAGAAATAAAATAAGTGACTTATTTTAAGCCAATACCTGAAGTTTTACTATCCCTACCCAAGTTATTTTGTTGCCTACACCTAACTAGTTCTGTTATACTACGTGTATAAACTGTGCGTGTTACGTTAAATAGATAAGGTCACATGATTGCGGTCACATGATTTAACCCCCACCCTGTGGCCGTAAAAAGAGTGGTCGTATGTGTTGTTTTGGAAGTCTTTGGAAATCAACCTATGTTGTTTAGGTATGAGGATGTTTTGGTTCACTAGCTAATTGCTAACTGTGTTTCTCTGCTGTTTAGTGTTGAGCAGATAGTCTACAGTCAATTGTACAGTCAAAACGATGCTATGATAGCAGTGAGAGTGAACTATAACTCTAAAGTTAAAAAACAAAACAATGAGTTCAAACCCTCAGTAGAGCTGAGGGGAACGGCAGTTGAAGTTGGGTGATACTGTTAATTGCGTTTGTCACTATGAGCAACCCCTTTCACCATCACTGTTAATACAAAAACTTTGGTTAAAACACATTTAAACCATAATGGGCTCATAGAGGAATATTTGGAGGCCAACTTTCCTCCAAGTTTGGAAACTACAGCATCATCACTCAGGTGATTTGTATAAGATCCTTCTGAGAATTTGCAATGACAGCAAAGCAGTGGGTTCCACGGCTGGGTGATTCTTACAGTCATCAACCTTAAAACTGCAACTGACAGTTTCCCCCCCCCCCACCCAAATTAGAGTGAAATTAATTTTGTCTTGATCAATTTACATGTGACTTGTCATTCTTATATGTGCATATTACTAAAACTTGTAATTGATCACACACTATAGCCAGTATATGTGTAATCAGTGTCAGCATGTTACACTGAACAGGATAGCTGTCATGAACCATTCGTACACATAGCTACGGAAAGTAAAGCACTGTTAGGAGGTTGGGGTGGATGGGTGGCTCATAAAACACAGGGTTTTCAAGGGGGGGGAGCGGAGTTTGTGTCCCCGGGGAAAACACAAGACTTTCACCCAGGAAGCACTTGTTTGTGTTCTGGGAGCCGGTGTTTTAATCCAAAGCACGATATTTTTTCTAATCCTAACTAGTCGTTTTGATGCCTAAACTTAACTGTCATCACTGCATGTTGGACACCTTTTGTCGGTAGAACTTTTTTTTTTTTTTGGGGGGGGGGGGCATTTTAGGCCTTTATTGACAGGACAGCTGAAGAAATCAAAGGTGAGAGAGAGGCGGAATGACATGCAGATAAGGGCCGCAGGTCAGAGTCAAACACGGGCCCGTTGCATTGAGGAGTAAACCTCTATATATGGGCGCCCGCTCTACCAACTGACCCGTGGGGGACGGTTGAACTTCACGGTGCTCTGTACCCGGCCCAAACTCACCTTCTGTCGGCTAAACTCAACTGCAACAGCCACTGAAACTCAGATAACAACACACACAGAGGGAGTGTGATTTTATTCTCTGCTGAGGACGTCATTACTCCTCTATAGCTTTACATAGCAAATTGTTGTTTACTTTTATATTAATGTCCCTAATTTGAGTACAGTCCCTTTAATGTAATGTCTAATTTTCTTTTAAATGTGTTTACTTGTGTCACATTTCTGCCATTTTAGAAACAAAATCAAGCAGATGAATAGATAATGATAATTAAATATACTGTTAGTTGTTGACCTAATTGTGTCAGCACGTCAGCCCAGTGCAGTTTCAGTGCTTACAGAAACAATGTCAGTTACTAGTCACATACCTGATGCAGAGCTCCAATAATTTTGCGAGTTTCTTGGTAAATAGTCTCCGTGTTCCAGTGACCATTAATGCTTTTCAATGCCTCTGCAATCCGATTGTGTTCCCTAAGCCACACTGTATGCAGAACGATCAGGGGAAGATCCTCATTACAGCGAGTGTCTCCAGCGTTGAAACAATCCACTCTTTCCCCGTGCGGGTTCTGATTGCAGGCTGATGGCAGAGAGGCTACAAATGGAAGGTAGGGTCTTCCTTTGGGATCTCTGAATTGATCGTTGACAGCAAGTTTCCCATTGAGGCTAGAGAGGTCACGGAGGAAGCCGGCCCGCCTTGGAGTCTCGCCACACAAGTGAAGCATCAATGAATGATGTGATGGCATTTATCTGTTGTTGCTGCAGAGCTTGATGAATACTTGATCCAAAATTGACTATACAGGCTGGTCTGGAGCGATGAAAAGGCATGCAGCTTTGTGCACCAGTGATAACATCACCTGTCTGTGGAGAACACAAAATTATTTATCACAAGATGCTTCAAAATCGTTTTTAACTTCTATCAAATCAAATGTATTGTTTTTGTGACTGAAAAGTTTTAAAAGAATAGTTTAACACTTGGGAAATATGGTTATTTTAATGTTTGTCCCATTAATATGAGACTGGAGCCAGCAGCCAGTTAGCTTAATATAACAATTTGAAACAGGGGGAAACAGCTAGCCTGGCTTTGTCCAAAAGGTGACAATATTCACCTATCAACACCTTTAAAGCTCACTAATTTAAACTTTATATCTCGTTTGTTTAATCTGTACAAAAACCGATTGTGTAAAATTGGTTTTATGGGGTTTACCGGGGTTACGTGTCACGTTGTTCGGCCTACTCCAACCTACTGTGCTGTGATATTCTTGGTCAAGTGCAGAGCAGTTCATATTCAACAGACATTTGAGAGTGGTATTAAACTTCTCATCTAACTGTTGACAAAAAAGCAAATAAGTCTGCTTCCCAAAATGTGAAAATAATTCTTTAAATATAGGATTGTTACCAGAGAGCAAGCAAGACACAGTACATGTACTGTACCTGCTGGAAAGTAAAATGTCCATACAGTGTTGAGCTTTTAGTTTACCTCAATGGGAAAGCATGGATGCACATTTCGACATGTGTTAAAACAGTCCACCCCAGCACTGCCTTTGCTTTGAAGAGTAAAGGTTATGTCATGGTCGATGTACTGGCCCCAATCCACCAGCATGTGAGAATAAACACCATCTGGCCGTTTAACGGAGCTCCTCAAGATTTTCTTGCTGACTTCCCACGGCTGTTAACACAGGAGGATTTGTTATTTGGGATGACGGTGAAAACTACTTTTTACAGTGTGCAAATGCATTACCCCCCCAGCCATCACTGCAGTGACTTGCCATTTATCAGTCAGTGTTTTTTCCTATCTCATCATTAGCAGAAATGAACATATTTTCTGGGGAAGGCCTATTTTATCCCAGTCAGGGGTTAGGATGGATGATAGCTTTCTTGTTTGTGTGACCTAGTTCATTCTTTAATTCATAAGGTTATGTTATAAATAATAATAATAATAATAATAATAATAATAGAAAAATGGCCTAAACTCAAAAAAGGGGCATTATTCATTATCTAAAACACTTATCTCCTATACAGTACATGGAGGTATGGTAAACTGCATGCTGGATACATGCTGAGGAGTTCCACCATTACAAGACCTCACTCTAATGAGTGCATGAATAAACATTAAAATCCAATGCAAATATCAGTTGACACAAAAAAATGTTTATCCACCAACTTCTGTCAAGCTATAACAAATAATGTATTTTTAAAGCACAGGGCACAACATGCAAATGTAACTGTAATCTGTGTCATCTCACACACACTTCTGCTGTTCCTAAATTGCTGTGGACTTTATCTGCTGTAAAACAGGTTAGAAAAATAAATGGAAAGCTACATTAATTTGGGTTTGCAGGGTGAGCTCGCTTCATTTCTAATTTCTTCAGCAAGACTTTTGTGTCCATTGGACCAGCATTTTGTAGATTACCGAGGGAAGTTGGAATCCATTATGGAGCCGTCCTCGGTTCCAACCCTTGGGTTCTCTCCCTCCGTCTTCGTATTCAGCTGGAAGCCACCTGACCAAGGGAGTGTTGGCTGCTCCCCAGAGAGGATTTTGCCTGACAAAAAGAAACATGAAGCGTGTCCAAAAATGCTGCAATGCAAAACAGTGTGCCTTCACTGAGAGCAACATCATGTGTTTTCCTCCAAATGGTCATCAAGAGTTTAGAATACTACATTTTTACCAATATTCAATAGTTATTCAGGGTGTAGTCGGTACATGAATGTGTTTATTGGCTGTAAGAACAGATTTCATGTGTTGTGTTAGTAGCAAAAGCATGTTAGTTAATTTTGAATATTAGGGAAATAATGGGGTTTAGGTTCAATTTTAATAAACATGCCTTATCTTGTGCTTCAAGTCACTGTGGAGTATTCTGTATAGAAATACAAAGGCAAATTTTCCCCAACCATAACCTGTTATCTTATATTGGAAAACAAATGAGATACATTGTCAGTGAAAATTGTACTTCATTGTAGTTCAAAATAACATTTTACAACTTGCCAGACACATTTATTAACATTTTCTAATTATGTTGATCAAGAACGTAATCTAGACTAAATTGTAACGTAATTTCAAGGAGACAGGACTGGGTAGAAGCAGAATATAAGATCTACGGAAGTTCATAGCTGTTAATTTCAACATGAAATGTCATGTTGTTTTAATGTGTTAAAATGAAAATTCTCTAATAATGAAAAATATTTCATCACAAAAAAACAACCTTCACTGACATTTTTTTATGTAACTTATGCATCACCGAAGTTTTTCTTTGCTTCAAGAAAAATTAAAGTGAATGCAAATTGGACTTTGCATTTTCAATTTGGCATAAAATGTTCCACATAGCTTTTGGATAGAGGTGTGAAATAGTGAGAACTGGCTTTTACATCCTCTCACTTTCAGATATTCCTTCATTAGTGGTTACCAGATGCTTATTTATTCACATTACATCAGTTACCAAAAAAATGTAGTAAAGTAACAATATAGTCATTATTATTTGACATTAAGGTAAAAATGTACCTGTTGTTGCAGAGGCCAGATATAGAGCGGTACTTGTTGAGATGACTTTGCAGACAGATGGCTGGATGTGTTGGAGGAGGACATTGAGAAAGTTCTGCAATCAGCTCCACATCCTCCCAGGAAAGCAACTCTAGCATTGTGATACAAAGTTAACACAAGAAAAATGTGATATCATACTTCTTTGCCACCTTTATTTGTACCTATTACCATTAGTGTTACACTTCTTTTTTTAAATCATGGTCAATCAACCTTATTTACATGAAATCATACAACATATTTGACATTATTAAGTATTTTGACAATTAGTTAGAATCAGAGGAAGGGTTGTTGATGAAAAATCACAGACTGGTATACATCAAAGTTTAGTCAGGATGCTTTCTTTTAAACCATTTAATTCTTTTTATTGGCAGCCCATAATCCCCCGTTCGCACCTTGGTTTGCCTTTTTGTAAAGCGTACTTATAAAGTATTAACCAATTCTTTGTTAAACTTAGGCTTCTAGCCAAATTCATTGTCATTTTTGGGCAATTTGGCTAAAAGAAACCCAAATTTCAAATTTGACCTGAGGACAACAGGAGGGTTTAAGTATGAAGTGTTTAGTGGACTATTATAATGGTAAGAAGAAGTGGACCAATTAGACATTTTGGTTATGTTAAAGTTGTTTAACTCTATGATGTCTAACTACCTATAAAGGTTTCTTTCAAGGTGAGATCCTGATATTTGAGAAAAAGAAAGCAATTTTACCTGTTGCCGTGACATCCCTTTTATATCTCTGTCTCACTCTGTTCTTTAGGACTTGCAGAGTTGTTTGAAAAACCTCTGCAGCTTGGGATATCTCCAGGGTCTCAGGGTCGGGTTGTCGAAGGAAAGCAAACACATGCGTGGAAGACGAGGATGAGCTTTGTCTGGGCAACGAAATTGACAGATACAAGAAAAAAGTGATTCTCTCCTTTCTTACACAGGTTTTGTTTCAGTTAAAACAGAGATCTGATAACACGTTTGATAATTTATTACCGTTTTCTAGTGTGGAGTGAGGCTGCGTCTTGATATGAGGAGATAAGCAGTTCTCTGACAGAGCTGGCTAGAAGATATACAATATCAACAGAACAGCATCAAAATCTGTGAGTATCATCTACAGTATATAAAGTGGTGGAAATTAAACATTTACACACAGTACTTTACCTGAGAATTTGATACAATTCACAACTGCTTCTACTTTACTTTTAAATTTAGAGAAACATATTGTATGAATAGTGATCAGGACTAATGTGGGTTATATATATATATATATATATATATATATATATATATATATATATATATATATATATATATATATATATATATATATATATATATATATATATTATATTATACAATCTTTATTTTACTCAGTAAAAGTGGAAAATAGTATTAATATATAGAATGTACTTTTATGGCAGTTTTGAAAAGGACAATAAAATGTCTTTTCCATTTCTGTCCTCTAAGGTAACAGGTGGAAGTTTTTTACTACACAAAAAATGCACAAAAAATAAAAAAAGCATACAAATGTGTGTTGTTTCTAATCATTGACATATCCCAGACTGGTAAAAAATATAAATAATAAAAATCCCCCTAGCACTTAGTAATAATAATAAAAGATTTTGTGATGCAGGTGAGTAAAAAACTTTTCTTACAATCAATTCTTCGAGTCCTTAATTTCCCATTATTATCATAGACTATCAAACATTTCAGATGAAAATAAATTTAAGCAAAAAAACTTTTTTTTTTTTTTTTTTACTTACAGTTCATATGAATGGCTTCATCAGTTGAAAACCTTGAGAGAATAATGCAGAGCAACATAACAAAGGAAATTAAATTGAAATAACAAGCCATCCTTGGCACTGTGGGCAGTTTACTATAGGAGAGTTGACTTGCACATGAGCTATAAGGACTTATTAAAGTGCTGTGTGCACTGTCAAACCTGGCCTTATATACAGATAGAGCAGGTAGCACTGTGCAGAGATTAGGTTAACCAGCCCACGTTAGAGTAACTCAGAGATTTAGTGTTTCTCTTGTCCTTGGTTGATTGGTTTAAAGAATAACAGTTTTTTTTCTGTCCATTAACTCAGCCACTTGTATATTTGGCAGGTCCGGCCAGCAAATCTACCAAAAGCAGCAATTCTGAGCGGACGAATAGATTTGGCCGCAAAATTCCATTGTTGTAAATAACAATGAATCCCACCACTAATTAAATAAGTTCAAACTTACAGTGAAAAATATTTTAGCCCTCCAATAGTATTTGGGCTACTATTGTACAGTATAAACTATAATACACCCCTAAAAACAACGCTTTTGAGTAACTATTTATTGGATTTTTAGGACTTCTCACTACACTTCTGTCAAAATTTACTGCGAGGACATAAAACAAAAAGAGCAGCAGCATTCATTGCAGTCTTTTAATGGGTTTGTGGTCCAGCTTCCTTCGCTGTGCCTTCATCCTCCCAAGCCTATTTTCAAAGTTTTAGATGCAGACTGTAAGGATTACCAATAGTGAGAAAGGCCATGGCAGCGGTCCTGAAGTTGCCCTGGAAACGTCCTTTCATCAAAAATACTTCAGTTAGCATCCAGGGTCTGATGCCGCCAGCTGAGTCAACTGTGAGAGTCACGGCCCGTTGATAGTTGAGCAGTGTACTTGAAATTCATGCTTGACATGGTGCTGATGCAATTTGATGATGCTGTGTGTGTGTGTGTGTGTGTGTGTGTGTGTGTGTGTGTGTGTGTGTGTGTGTGTGTGTGTGTGTGTGTGTGTGTGTGTGTGTGTGTGTGTGTGTGTGTGTGTGTGTGTGTGTGTGTGTGTGTGTCTCTCTCAGCAGCAGGCTGGAACTTTAGGTGGGTCTCTTGTTGTCATGGTGCCTGGTTTAACTTCAACGCATAACTGTTTCAGACAAAACTTTTAACAAATGAATCTCAGTTTGTAGAGAATGAGGCGAATGACATTGAATACAAATTTATGGCATAAATCTGTTGTGTTGTTATTGCTATTCAAATATCCCTTAAAGTTTCCTGAAGTCAGTTTTGGTGACAGCTTCTTTCTGACCGCAGTTGCTTTTTGCAAAGACTTTTTTAAGAATAATACACCAGCATTAAGCAGCAACTCCCTCTTTTTTCACCTTTTAAGTAGCATAATGATGAAAAAATCACAATTAGATGGTAACTGAAAGCTGAAACACACTGCAAATTGGTTTTCAGCTAGTCTCGCATTGCCAGACCTTCCTCCACAGCGTTACGAAGGAGGGTCTGGCTAGTCCACACAGGATTCCGGGATGGGAGAAAAATGTTCTCTGGTTAATTGGCATTTCTTTAAACCAATTACAATCGTCTTGTTAACTAGACTATCATCTTGCTAACTACACGTTTTACCAAAACCAGTTTCTTCCTGAGGCAATTTTGCAGCGGCACCGTGGCTCTGTCCGGCGCTTCCCATCCAGGACCTACGGTGGCCGACAGGGGCAAACGCCCCGCAACTTAAGAAAACACATGCAAATAGACAAAACACAAGCAAATTAAGAAAACAACTTCATTAATTTGACAACACATGTGCAGCATTTAGCAAACATGCTTCAAATACACACAACACAACCAAATACACAAACGCGCTGCAAATATATAAACAATGCAAAAAGAAAAGCACATAAACCCTGAAAAATGAAGCGATGCAAAAAGAAAAGCAGATAAAAACCAATGCATCCAAACTACACAACGGAAGTTCTCCCAGGCCTCTAGGGGGAGTGCTAAGTTCCTACCTTTTTTGTGGGTGCCTTTTAAACTGCTATATACAATACATGAATTATTATGATGATGATGATCATCATCCAACAATGTGTGAAGCTTTGCTATGGTGGTGGATAATTAAAACGTTTTTTCTGCTTCGTTCGGATCCAGTGCCACGATTTAAAATTAGAAACTGGTTGGACAGCTGAATGTTCAGTACCTTAAGATTAATACAGTCAGAGGGAGGCTCATGTCAAGTTCAGTGTTAAAGTATCACAGATTATGAGCTTGTGGTCTATATAACCCTCTATGACTCACTGACTCCTGAAGCCAAGAGGGCATGCTCCTATACATCAAATGAAAACTGACAACCATTGTCCTGTCGTGTCATATATAAAATACTCGGTGAAAGGATTTTCAGTATCAACATCTGTGGAAAAAGAGAGGTGAATAATGAACCCATCAGACAGGTTTGAGCATAACTGATCCAGTGTTTTGATCAATCCTTTGAGCTACGTCTGACGTAATTTATGACTTCCAGGCTCATGTTTTTGTGGGTGACAGAAGGAAATGAACAGCCAGTGGCAATGACACCCAGCTGAATGTTTCTCGCCTCTCTTTGAATTATTACAGATTTATCATTGCTCAAGTCCCAAGTAAGTCTCAAGTCATTTGGTCCAAGTCTCAAGCGAGATATTTTTCTGGGGGCAGGTCAAATCACAGGTTATGTCATGTCAAGTCAATCCGGTGCTGGCGTCATGGGGGGGGAATAGGGGGGCAATGCCTTCCCAGATATCCTCCCCCCCAATTCTCAAAATTCATTGTATTAAATTACATTAAATATGTTAAACACAAATTGACAAATACTTAAAACATGTAAACACGTTCATAATTTAAATATTACATTAAATAAAATTATGGTGAGGCCAGAATCGGGTATGCCACCCTTTCCTAAATGAAACATCGGTGCTGCCTGACTGACTATGCAGGAGGCAGAGCTGCTAACATTAGCCACACTGCTAAGTCGTTACGAGAGGGGGTGTTGGTACTGTACAACATTGTAAACAGGGCTATATGGATTATCGGTTTTTGGCGGAGTGCCAGAATTAGAAATGAACTGTCGATTTATGTGAGACAAGAGACTTTTCTCGTGCCTGAATTGAACTGAAAAATAGGAGTCGTGGAACTTCATTAATCTTTATTTTACCAGGAAATAATCCCATTGAGATTTCCTGGTGGTGATTTTAGTAGTCAGGAGAGAACATTAGTAAGAAGGCAGCTTACACATTACGGCCTTGAAAAAATATCAATGCTCCAACCTGCCTTGGTGCAAGGAAGGCCAACCAACGCTCTCATACAAGCTACAGTGAGGAGTAGGAAAACAATAGTTACAAATCTTAGTGCTGCATGCTACATTACATAATGTAAGACCACTTTATGGTTAATTTGGGTTTATAAAGTGTAGCCTACTTGTGTTTATTATATGTGATACCAGCTCGTCTTGCTGTCAACTGGTTTGGGGGATGTTAATATTAAAATATTAAATGATGCATAAACGTTTCTCTAATTTGTGGTTGACAGTGGCTTATCTGGTGTGTATTTTTTAATGAGCTGTTGGCTTTGAGTATATGCGCTGTAGATACTGTGATGTTGAGATAAATGTGAATGAATTTATATTCCTGTGTAAATCAGGTAAATCATACTGAGACACGCATGTCTGGCACCTCTCCCTCCGTGCCGTTTGCTTGTTGCATTGGCTGGACAAAGAGTGAGTCTTATTTTTGTTTCAGAGCTGGAGTTAAATGTCAGAGATACATTTTGTAGTACTTTAGCGAGTAGTTCTTGTCACCAACATGGCATTGTATACATACCCACATACACTGTGAGAGCCCACTTCTGTCTTAAAGATAACACCGCTCAGCTCGGCAAAACAAACAAAAAAAACACGTGACCCCTTACTGACAGTCGTCTGGCGCCGGTGCTGGGTGAGTCATTAGTTAAGCCAAGCCAAGGCCAGAATCAAGTCACTTTTTAATCAGCAGATTGCATTCAGCAGTTTGCTTTTGTCCTTCTTGTGTGTACATTTTAAATCCCAAAGTGATAACTCGTGACCCAGAAGGATTGACTAATGAGGCTTCATCAGGATTCTAGTCAACTCAAGTTCACATCTCTAGAATAAAGTGCAAAAAAAGACATTTTTAATGGCAGTGGTGTATACCAACCTCTTTAATTTGGCTTGTGGACTTTAAAACGTCTCTGAAATTGACATTTTAGCCAATGTTTTGAAGAAGCAGAAGCAGCTGGTAACACACTCAGTGACCAGAACTGACTTGTATCAAAGGAAAAATCGACCCAGACACCAGCAGCAGCATTTGGCAGCACCAAGGAAAGAACAGTAGGAAGGGGAATATTTTAAGAAATACGCTCATTGTCGGGTTATATACAGTAAACCATCAATACCACTCTTGTATCTGTCAATTAAATATGAAGCTACAGCAAAGATAGGGTTATTTCAGCTTAGCATAGACTGGAGTGCTTAGCCTGGTTCTTTCCCAATTTAACAATATATTAATCTGACGTGCCAGATTTTCTTTACACACAACAATCTGAGAAGCCCCCATTGGAAACTGTTTGAAAAAGGGCAGATACTTTCAAATGCTTGGCAGGTGATTGAATGAACCATCTGTGTATCAAACTCTAGCCAAAACCAGGGAGAAGAGTGAAAACATATTCTCAATCGAGAAAAGCCTTCAGTCCCGTTTTTTGTTCTCCTTTCATGGAAGAAATATTGTCAAGCTCTGATGTGACTGATGCTATTGTACCATCTATGCTAACATCTTTAGGAGCCATCACTGTTTCGAACAAACAGTTGCACACCCTAAACCACGACCATTTCTGCCTGCCCGCAGCTCCTCACAGGATGCTGATTAGTCAAAACAAATGGTGGTTCGGACACCGCATTGTGTAGCTGAAGTTTGGCAAGATGGATTTTCACGTGATCTTGTCAGAATCCAGCTGTCATGCAAGTTAAACAAAATCTGCCTACCAGCCCCATTCAAACTCATGTCTAGTTTAATTCAGACAAAAACAACAGATTATGGTTTTACGATGGGTTATGTTGAGTTATGGTGACAAGCCAGAATCACTGTGCCCGTTCAATCAATAGTCCAGCACATAGCTCCCATAAAGCCTGTTATTGTCAAACTATTCATTTAAAATAAACTGTAAGCTAATGTTGAGTGGGATGATAAAAATCACCTGGATGAAATAAGTACCAAGTGTCAGCTCAGCTCATTTTATACCAAAAAACAACTAATAAATGACTAACACAGGCTTATTGAGTACAATCAGACAAACTCAAGCGAACAAAGAATGTCAACTTATATTTTGAGTTCAGCAGCCGACAGGCCACTGAGGTAGCGCTAAGCACAAGATGAGCAGTTGAGTGGCTGGGCTAAAGCTACATCCACCGCCAACCCTCCACTTTCAAAGCAGCTGTATAAACGCACAGGGAGCTGTGACATGTCAAAGATGAGAGGCAGTTGTGCTTTATGAGCAATTTATTGGAAACACAGCAAATATGCATTTTCAGACTAAAACCATTACAGAAAGCAACTGATGAAAGAGTGTGTTCACTGTATTAAAAATGGAGTTGATAAAAGCGGTACTTTAAAGCTATAGTGCGTTGTTTCTGTTGCCCCCATGTCAAATTTTAAGTAATGAACAAAACTCTCAGCGAGTCCACATCATTCAAGCCTTCCGTGATCATGTAGCAAATCATAAAACACACCAAAGCTTTAACAATGCTTTGAAGCTAAAATGTCACATTTCAGTGAAATGTCCTCATAGGTCAGAGAGACTGGAATCTCAGGAATGTTACCTTTATTAGATCCAAAAGACAGTCACAACAGCACAAACATCACACAATTTAATCTAAGCCAATAAAGTAGCCCAAATGCTGACTTATGTTTGATTTAAGTCAAAACCATATCAGAGAGGGGTTGATTCAATGCAATGGTTATTTGGAGGCTTATTAAACGGTATTATATTGTAAGATGTTTGTGTTTACAGACATGATATAAGACTGGGAACAGAGGGTTAGGGTTAGCATCTTCCTTTCTGTTCATCTGTAAATTTGAAATAAAAATAAATCCTTGTCAAAGACCTGTAGCCCCCCCCCCCACAGGTCTTTGACAGCTGTGCCCCCGTGACAGTAAACCAGCATCAGATTCAGGTCTGTTAAAATGCACTTACTAGATTTAGGTACGGCGTCATAGTTCTTCATAGATACAGTATCAGCTGAGAATTCCTGCTAGAAACAGTGGCAGTTGATGTTTAGCCAATTGTGTCCTGTTGTCAAATGTCTGGCGGTTATACACCATATGGTTGCGCGGGTGATGCTTTTCAAAGTGACAAGTAGACAGATAACCTGCGATCAGAATCAGTGTCCATTATGAAAACATTTAAGAAATGGAAGAACTGTTAATTTTTTTCTACATGTCAAAAATTAAATAACATCTTCCTTCCGCCATTATTTTCATACATCATCTACCTCTACAGTATTTTACAAATAGCAGTTCATATAAAAATAGCAAGAACAAGATATACATTTCAATTGGCTATGTGCATAAAATACTGCTGATTTGCCAGAGGTGCACATGACGATGAGGACGAGTCAACTGTTCATGTAATTTCCAGGGAAGGAAAGGGAAGGGAAGTGAGGGTCCATGGAGGCCACTTTGGCAGCGATAAAAGAATGTATACAGTGAAGGACGGCTGTTAAATTGGCAAACTCTAATTCCTGGAGAGAAACAAAAGACAGAAAGACATCAATTATTAGATGAGGTTGATACTTTAAATGACATCTTCAAACTTAAGCTTGATTAAAAATGTATTTACCACACTAGTTACCAGACACATGGAAACTAGCAAGATCTTCAGTACATTTGCTTGTTAGCTCATTGGTATCAGTGAGCAAAAATTGGTGTAAAATATAATAAAAATTCGACAGGTTATGTACCTTTGATGTTGATTTATAATAATAATAATACATTTTATGTATAATGCACTTTTCATCAAAAGATCTCAAAGTACTACAGGTAAAAAAAAGAGATCAAATAAAAAATAAATAAAATAAAGCTTTTTCATTACCTTCATCTCTATTTGGTTGCTTTCAGCATTCTTGAAAAGGAGTTTTACCCTGGTTTTCCCATCATCAGAGGAGCCTTTAAGTTGAGAGAACTTATATCGCCACAGTTCGGTCTACAAAGAAGGGAGGGGATTATAAAGCGCAGCAGAACAAGGATTTCAATAATGAGTAGAGCATTTAAATACCATGTCTAACAAAAAGAAAATCAATGCTGTAAAATTGTTGCAGTGATTCAAAGATCACCCTTTTAAAATGAAGTGTACTCAGGCAGTAGTAATGTACATTTTATGCAGAAAACATATTTGATATCTGTGATCTAAGTGTTTTGTGCAGATGCTCTCTCTGTTGCCGTCATGTTAAATAAACAGAACCGTACCCAAGGACAGTCTGAGTAAACAGGACGATTGGAGTATTAAAATTGGGATGAGACCATCCTGTTATTGTTTAACTAAGGAGCGGAGGAAGGAAGCAGGAGGGAAAGGACACTATGTAACATGTACCTGTAACCAGTTTTAAGTTATTTCTTCTGCAGATAAAAACTCAGGACTTTGTGTGTATACAATATTTTGTGTGTGCAATCAAGTGCTTTTAATTGAAGGGCCCCTTCTACCGGATTATTTAGCCCACCACAGTAGCAAGGCTGCGAAAAAAAAATCTCAAAATGCACCTTTTCTAACAATAGCTTACCATTCTCCGAGATACAGTAATTCTTCACTTTATTCTGGAAAGCTCATTGTGCAAGATTAGTGGCATTTGAGATACTTTCTTTATATTTCAGAGTTATTCAAAATATGTTTTCAAATATAATGGAAGTGAATAAGGACAAGTAAAATATAAATATATCAACAAGTCAAACTGCAGTCTCAGGAACTATTAAAGGGAAGAACAGAACAGAACCAGGATGTCAGCAACAATTGATCTCATTAATACTTTACCTTTGAAGTGCCTTCTGAGCAGGTGAAGCCTAATCCAAAATCTATGGTGAAACACAGCACATTCCCCTGGCTGCTGCACATGTAGCTTTTGGACTGTTGAGAGAGAATTAATATCCATTAACATACTGATTTCACATTTCTGTAATGACATACTGTGCAAATAGTACTCTCTGCATGAGCATCCAAGACAATAACCATAGAATAAGACCATAGAAGCACATATTATACATACTACTTGTAAGTATGGCTGTACTGAGTGGAAAGCAATTGTACCTTCATTTTGTTCCTTATTTGTGGAAGTGAATGCAGCCCACTGTTACCAGGGGATGAATATATTATTCACTTGGTATGCATGATACATTTCAGTCTTAGCCCTCATTTAATGTCTTCTTAGATAACACAAAATAGTTTTCCGCTGCAACACTGACTTGCTATAGTAGAAAAAACACAGGTCTAACTATTGTTTACAATGGCTATATTTTGTTTAGGTGTGTGTGAGTTAGCCAAGCCAGTGAGGCAGTGTTTAGAATTGCACTGGCACACATGAGTGGAATGTTATTAGTTAACTCAAAATGTCTTAGGACTATACAGAAGTTATAATTAATTGAATAATTAGGCTGAAGAATGAATTGCAAAATTATCATTATTTAATTGAAGTACCAAGGCGTGGTCACAGCTGAATGTGAAACAGCTAAATAAAACTAATTTTGACAACTTTGCACCGTTGGCTGGTGTCTTGGCTTAACTTGAGAGCCTAAAATGGAGAAAGCTATCAATAGCTTACTAGCTGTGTTGCTACCATTTAAAAAAAAAATATATACATATACATTTGTGCGTACCTTAATTCAAATTTTAAATAATGCTGCGACTGCAGGGGTTGTACAATAGCTTTATGGTGTTCTTATCACTGCTTGTGTAATATGGACAATGTGTGTAATTTGTGGTTGTGATTTGCAACAAAATTGTTTATAAGTTTATTTTTTACTACCACTATAGAGGCAGCTAATGTGTGCAGCATTTGAGTGCAAGACAAATTTCCATTCGGGGATAATAAAGTATACGGCTTTGTAAATTAGTTACCCAGCTACAGCAGCGTACAAGATAAATAACATGTGCGGTGTGTTAGCTAAAATAGACCCTCTAAATAAAAAAAATGAACTAAAACCTATAATAAATAGAATACTAATAGAATAGAAAAAGTGCAGAGGATGGACTTAAAGTCAGAGTTTTATATGCCTCGCAGCCTCTGGGAAGAAGCTGCCTTGTTGTTCTGGCTTTGAGGCTGTGCAGCCTAATCTTTAAAAAAAAAAAAAAAAGATGAAAAGTTTACAGACAAGTCGTGGGTAATAATTCTCCTGAACAAACTGGTGATTAACAGGCTTGTTAGCCGAACCTTAATGCAGACATTCTGGAGAATGAGAAACCCAAAACTCAACCCGTCCCCTGTCCCCTGACAACTTGATCCTTGACATCCATCACTGATCAAACAGGCTACCACACAAACTTCCAATAACTGTCTGTTTATCATTGTTTTGTGCTATTGGGTCAAGACAAATTCTGATCTCTTATTTGAAATAGTTGATGCCCACAGCAGATGTGGAATTGAAATAATGAAAACACAAACTGTCCAACAATAACGTCAACACTGGATCTTGTATATTGTGTGTAATTGTTCTTTGCACTGAGTGTAAATACCATGAGAGCTACAGAAAACATTCAAATTCCTGGCATGCTTACACATGCTTGGCCAAAAAGATACATATGTATGATCGCTTATCCTCCCTTCCCTTTTTTGAATGTTAATGAAGCATAGCAAACTAGTTTGGCATCCATAAAGTGTGTTGTGTTGTATTCTATTCTGCGTGAGTAAATAAAAAAAAAAAAGAGTTGTAATATGTGAACCCATTTTGCAGAAAGCAACCACTGTAATCAAGTTAACATTAATTGTCTCATCCAGCTCTCAGTGTGGGAACAAGTTGCTGAAGGTTTTTCTCATGAATCCCCATACAGACTGAGTGTGCCTGTCCTTTTAATTGTATTTTCTGCTCATACAGATCTTTTTTAATACTTACAATATTATTTTGCCCATATATACATATAACGTGTTCACATGAGTTGGGAATAGCAGCATCCTAATTATGACAAGACACATGACAGAGGAAACCCATTATAACGATGCCATACAGTAAATTGTTACCATTCATTTTGCTGCTACGACAAACAATATGTCTCACAATTATTTTCACGTCTTTTGAAAGCACTGATGTGTAAGCTTTCTAATCTCTGTGGAGCAATATCCCTCTAAAGGCTTTTCTTGCCACATGACTTCATTTTTGTGTCAAACACTCAGTTGGAATACTAAGAAGTGTATGCCAATTTTCTGTTCCTGTTATACATGCCTTTCATTTCCACCTCTGTTTTTTCTTTCACTTGAGAACACAGCGGGGACATGGTGATTTCAATTATAGAGTGCAGTGTGCAGTGAAAATGGCATGGGAATGTACAGTCCTTTCACTGAAAGTGTTTTCTGCTCACAGCCCTCAACCCTACTGTCTCTAGTGGTGTCGGTAATTCAGCTGTGACGGGGATAAGAAACAGTGTCAGGCCAGCCGCTAAGTTCTTCCTGTCACCACATGTAAGACTGTGTTGTGCCATGGTGAGCTGTGACTACACTTCTCTAATTGGTAGGGATTTTGACTGGGGATATTAGCAACAGGAAATGAAACATTTTTTAAGAAAATCTAAGTCGGACAGAAGACAGAAGGCAGGTATCTGGGATGTGAGACCCACAGCTGCATCTTTGTGAAAAAGGAAGCTGATAAATACATATTGATATCTGTCACAGCTGGAGGCACACTCAACAATGTCCTGTACGCTAACCTAAGGAATTTGCGTGTCATCCTTGCCCAGGGGCTCATGCCTCTGTTTGGATTCCAATTTCTGGACTGCACTCTGTGCACCTCACCACAGTAAGGTGTAAACTTTAGGCTCTGAATGTCAGCCAAAGAAATTCTGCTGCCATTAAGTTGCTTTGAAAATGTGAGATAGGCTATTTAAATTTCTTTTCTTATCTCTTTTCTTTATTTCGGATCCCCATTGATACTAGCATTGTTTAAAATGAATTGCGGTGTGAAAGTGAACATTAAAATGCAACTCATCTAAAAAGTCTGAACAAAACTGGCAATAAGTATTTTACTGCTGAAAAGAGGGTCTTTTCATTAAACTGGGTTGTCTATGCAGTGGAATGGTGGAATTTTGGTACTACATGGCCAGAGTAAAAGAATAGGGGCTGTGGCATTCCATTTCACTCAAATGGTAAAAAACCTACACTTACCCTAATGCACTGCGCCGCACAGGACCAATAAACACTCCCTTTGGTGGGTGTCATAATGTGAGCACTTCACAGAATCAACATGGTGGCCGGCTGGTAACAAACGGTAAGCTAAAATATGTTTCTAAAAACATTTTTTAGACCATTTAGACGAGGAACAGGCAATGTAGAATCATAATCTTGGTTTATATTTAATCAGTTTTGGCTATTTTTATAGTTTAATCTGAGTTTGGTCTGAGTTTAAGGGAAGATGGAGGGAAGTTTACCATTGTTGCGTTATACATACTACCCACATTGTTCTGATACAAAGCGGTTTGAAAAATCTGCAAAGTATCCCTTTAAGACTCTTAGATGAAGACAAGCCAAGATAATAACTTCTACCGTTTTCAGAAGTGCCACCTGTTTTTCCCATTTTTCTATTTTTTGCTTGTTTGAGTTGGTATTATATGCTGTATCTTAAACCTTTAATAAGAAAGCTTTTTGCCACTTGAGGGCAGTGGGCACATGCTGTGAAGACAACACTTGCCTGGTTTATTCATACATGCAGTTCATACAGAGTTGCATTCATTGGGTTTGGGGCAGTTTATCACGTAAAGCTTGGGGCTCAGACAGGATAATCTTAAATTGTAACAGACAATTCTCTGTCTTTCTCTCACTGACTGTCATTAATTTGTGTCCCATCCAGAACTATATTCTAACCCTAACCTTCCCGAATCTAGTACTGATTACACTCAGGTGTGCAACAAGCAGACAGAGGAGGGTGGATATAACACCACCATACAAAGAGCAATACGCAGGTAGTGTACAGTGAGTTTGTCGGAACTTTCATGATGAAGAACAGCTGCCTGCAGCAGCCAAAAACATGAGCACGGTGGGACTGAACCAAACCAGGACAGTGATCTGAAAAACATTGTAAAGCTCTGTAATGGGAACTGCAAGGTAGGGTGACAATTCGGTGGTAGAGTGTCACTCCAAGCAAATTGAGCCATTGTTATTATGAAATTATTAACAAACACTAAACCTACATATTTTATAAGTTAATCGAGCTCAGTGTCCTTGTCAGTCTCCAGCAGGAATGTTGTGATGGTTATTTCAAAGACAAAATAAGAGGGATCTTTGCCAGAGACCCCAAAAGTGAAATATGAAACAACGTGACTGCTTGCTGTGAATTAAAAGACCCCATCAATGCCATGTTGGGCTCCATCATCGCCACAAAAGAACAAAAAGAAAATAAGTAGGGCAGATGAGAGAGAACCGCAGGCTGGACAGTTTTGTTACACCCCCTACTTTTACCCCATCAGCAATGTTTATGTAATGCACACATCCAGTCAATGTGAAGGTTATCTTAAGTTGGACTGTGCTGAGTGTTCCTCAGAAGCCACAGGAGGCTAGCCTAATTGGCTGGAGAACATAGAATCACAAGAAAATTGAAATGCTTCATCACTTTCATTGGTTTCCCAAAGGATGGTGTCCCACATTTGCATCATTAAAGAATGAAAAAATGCCACATTATCATATTTCATACTTTTACTGGTAAGGGGGGAAACTGCCCATGCTAATCTGCCTTAGAAGTGTAGTCACCTACCGAGAAAAGGGTTATTAAACACCACTTCTGT
The DNA here is from genome assembly GCA_026937815.1 of Etheostoma perlongum. NCBI lineage: Eukaryota > Metazoa > Chordata > Actinopteri > Perciformes > Percidae > Etheostoma > Etheostoma perlongum. The sequence continues at coordinate 7,565,453 of CM049390.1, read as the reverse complement.
TATCGATGTAGGCCAATCATGGATGTTGACTGTATTCAGGATGCACAAATCATTACGACACATTCAAATACGCCCAGAAGTCAGATTTGCCACGTTAAGACAATCCAGAAGACAAATATTTGCAAATCAGATGTGTCAATCTACTTGTTTAGACTGAATTTCAAACTGTCCTTAATGCCACTTGCAACTTAACAATTGACACTGATGTCACACTCAATGTTGGTTCTGCCCCAATAGCTGGCTAAGAGCTAATGTGTGACTACAGCATCAGACACTTTTGCATAATATCATTCCCCTTTGAAGTTAATGTGCTGTGCAGCAGAGGAGTTCTGCATCAGGACTTGATACTGTTACAGCAAAAGAGAAAAAGGGTAACATGTCCATCCTTTATGTGTCCTGCAGCTTGTTTCTGTGTCTGTGCTGGAAGAACACACCTGCTTTTGCTGTTGACAGCAAGCGATATAAATAGAATAAATAGATTAACATCTAAACACCATCCAACCAGTTCACTTGGACCTTCTAATTTACTTCTTCCTTTTGCTCAGGAGGTGATCCTTCACGACTCTTAGGGGTCCTTCACACTGCTTGCGTGGCGTGTCCGTTTTTATTTTGGCTCCCATGTTAATAGGTTATATTTTGCACACTGCCTGCATGACACGCACGTCTTCGGCGCAACCAACACCTATTTACATGTGTACAGACAAGGCTAGCAGCGTCACATCAGAAATATGTTTCTGGCGTGAAAAGACAGAAAACGCCACGGGGCCGCCACGTAACTGACACACAACAGAAATGCCACGCTCACGCCATGCAGGCAGTGTGCAGGAGCCCTTAGCGTGGTGAGTGCTTTGCTCCTGTGAGTCTTTGTTATTCTACTGTACTGGATCCATATATCATGTAGCACAGAAGGTGCACAGAGGAGACACACTCTGGACAATGAAATGAAAATTAAAGTTTAAGATATCAGCTTTCATAAAGTCCACTACATGGGTTATCATCAATCTTTCATTGTGAAAAAGAAATAATTAATAATAATTTTTTAAGCTTTAAAAATATGGTCTGCCCTCTTTACGTAGTTTGTTTGTGAGCAGTTCATTTTTTCCCCATTCACAGTGCTGAGGGAAATAGTGCGGTGCCCACATAGCATTGAGCATGTTGAGCATGTTTGTAACTGCTAAGTCAACACATCAATTAAATATTTTGTTCAGTAATTGCCCTTGTTACAATGACAGTGTATTACCACAGCATGCTGGTGGTCACAGGGAGTGTTTCGAGTCAACTCTGATTCCACTTCATTTCAAATCACGCACATGCAGGAGTCTAGAGAACACAGGCAAACTTGTCAATTAAATATTGATTGAGTTTGAAGTCGTGCAACAGAAAACACAGATTTGACAGATAGTCGAGCTAGCTTTCTCAATTTGCCCTGCAGAGATCTGAGGAGTAGTTAGCCATAGTCCTCATAAATCGAGCAGAATTTAGAAAGCCAACACAGAGAAAGCAAAAGGTGTGGAACATCCTGAAAAGGGACATCCGGGTGGAATTTCCTGAACAATCTTGGAAGTGGAACATCGTTGATAAAGACTAACAGTACTTTAATGGCCATTACACTGGGTCTTCAAGAGTAGGTTCTTAGATTGAATAGACATTTGTCAACAGAACTACACTCAGAAACACTAAGGTCAGTCAAACAATTTGACAAAAAAAATAAAAAACACAAAACAGGATTAAAAAGCATGCTACACCTAAACAACACAGCAGAGGCAAATAAGATCTCATAAGAGATCAATAATTGTGTATCTGCCTGAGTTTAGTATCACTTGTACACTAATAAAAATGTCATGTTGGTGTATATAAAACATACAGGTCCCCTCTACATTTAAAGATGTTTTTTAAGATGGAGGATTAGCATGTGCAGAAATAACTGGAGGATGTAATTGAGTCAAGTAGAATTATGACCCTAAACTCTCAGTGACCGCATGAGCCCTCCGAACATAAAAGGGATTATAAATGGCCCAGAAGACTTTGAGATTGACGGTTTTTGCTAAAGAACCAGTGTCCCGTGCCAGAGTCAACCATGCTGCTAGTATAATACTCACATATACTATTCCAAAGGACAACTGGTGAAGCCATTTAATTATGTCTGGTTCCCATGTTGACCCAGAAAGGATTTCGGTCTACTAGTGATTGGAATGTCTTCTGACAGGTGCTCTGCTGCAATATTTATAAATCTCTTTTTAAAGGGTCCAGAGCAACAAGGGCCTCAGGCTTCATAGCTTTTTTAGCCTTTATCTTTGGTTGGCCGCATTTGAAGAGTGAAAGGGTGAGAATGGGGTTAAAATATAAAAGGCACCGCTGGCCGTTTAATGAAGAGTCTGACCTGACATGTGGCGTACTTTCTTAATTCCTGAATACAATGTGTGATCATGCCAATGTGGTAGTTTAAAACGCTATTTACCAAAAATAATTCTGATTGTGTTTTTATTAAGGAACCCTACGCCTGTGCTTATAATTGAGTTACTCACAGTAGGTGACTCATTTAAAAAAATAAAAAAAATAAAAAATGTTAATAAAAGTCACCCTTCCTTCCTCCTTTTTATTTTTTAATTACATACATTTTTTATTTTATTTCTATACATGTTTGTATTATTAATAGTATAATTTTTTCTTGTTGTCTTAGTTTAGTTTGTATGTTCTGCTATGTATATTTTAATTATGCAATTGCAAGTTATACTGTCTGTTGTCTTATCTGTCTTGTACTCTTTATTGGTAAAATAAAAAGTTGATTAAACATTTATATACATTAGTAGAGATTAAAATTGACCTACAATTTGTTTATAGTGATCTCAAACTTAATGAGTGATCGTAATGAGTATATTCAAGAAGTTCCAGCTCCATTATTTACAATAAATACAGAAAACATCCAGGCAACTGTAAAGACTAATCAAGGTAATCTGCTTAACAAATCACAAAACACAGATATCATAGAAGCGTTAAGGATATTTACACACATACAAATAAACTGGCATAATTATGTCGGAAAAAAACAGGAAACTCCATGTACTGTATTTGTTTGTGTGTAATTTGACTGCTGTGACAGGGAATGAAACCGTGTAATAACCGTGTATGTGTACTCCTAAATTAGGCTTTGAAAACAAAAACAAATCACACATACTTGTTTCTATTGGTATTTCCCAGTTGTATTCTATTGGAAGTAGCAACAGAGTATTTGAGCGAACTGACTCGCAGCAGTAAAAATAAGTAATAGCACATTAGACAGGTATCAAACATAAATAAAAAGTCATAAATTGTATGCAGTCTAACTTAACTGCTGTGCAAGGTGGTGTGTTTGGCCCTGCATGTAAGTGCTGGACTGTAATTTGAAGCATAGTGAAGTAAATAATGAAAAATTAAACAGAAGCGAACATAAAGACAGAGAAACCTGAAACTCATAAATTTTCTAAAGAGTGTTCGTGTTGGAGCCTATTGATGGACACGAGACAGCGGTTGCTGAGAATTGCTTAACAATGCACTCAACCGTTGATAGCCTTTACACTTTTAAACATTTGTTGAGAGGCAATTTAATGGCTCATTGATGTGGGGACTAATTTTTTAGGTGACTTAAGCTAAACACATTTAAAGTAACAATAACATTTATGGAAAACCGAGCGCTGCCTAGCTGTCAATTTTAAATTCAATTAATTTCTTAATAAGAAAATTTAAAGCACATAACCTATGATGTGTCTACAGAAAAGACTTTTTGTCACATGAAATCCCTTCTCACTGATGAAGCATTAAATTGGTAGGCAGGGACAGTACTGATTAGAAATGTTATTAGGAATAGGCAATACTGATTAGAAATGTTCTGAAATATATTTTACACTTACAGTGGTTATCATTCACTAAAATGTTTATCTAATGGTTTGGGATGTTAGCTACATTTGTTTTCTTCAATATCTAATCGGCTTTTTCATATCAATGTAATCAATCAATCAACTTTTGTTGAAATCATAAGTTACAGTTGACAATTGTATGTTTTAGTCAATTTGTGACATAATAGGGTACTGGCCAGCATAAGGCTAAAGGGCAACACACATCAGCGGCATCACAGAGCTCGGAGTCAGCTGACTGTCAAATAGAAGTAGTCAAGTTACAGCACAGGGGTGAGCCAGGAACAGTTTTTACAAATAATTGTCACGGATAATATTTATTTTCAGTACAGCGTGTCAATATCTGTAATGTGACGACCCCAGCCTCCCTACCATTAGCGGCCCCTGTTTTCTGTGTTCTGGGGTCTCTGCCGTGTTGCAGGTGCTGATTGCCAATGACCAGCTGCACCCAGGTCGGGGTGCTCCTACTGGCTCTTGTTGTCAGCAGGTCACTCTCTCTGAGGGCAGGCCTGTGACATGGACGGCTGGATGTTTTCTTATTTAGTGCTGGTGTTTAGGTTATGTTTGTTATGGTGATTATTAATTAGTCTGTTATTAGCCCCCATCTCCACCAACTGGACTACAGTAAAGAGAGTCAGCAGTTTCAGGTTCCTCAGGGTTCCCATCAGCAAGGCTCTGACCTGGACTCCCCACACCAACACCATCTTCATCACATGTGATGTTGGATGTCCCTAAGGAAAGTTTTCATTACAAACGACTATGTTTTTGTTGTGCAAATGATTAATTAAGAACCTTAAAGCCTGATCAAGAAACCAACTGTAGGTTTCTTTGTTTTAATATCAGAAAAATATCTCTTTCTGCCCCTCTGTGCCATTTACAAGCTACATACAGTAAATGCTTGGGTAGACTGACCATCAGTTTAAAATTGCATTCAATGACACAAACAGGCTTCTGCTGCTCTATCAGCTATCTTTAGTAATCAGCCCTGATCCAATCCATGATAGTAGAGGTTTAGCATTGAGTGAATCCACTTTAATTGTGAAGTGTATCTTACACCAGTCAATATCACACACTCAAAACCTAACTACAGAACAATGGCATACCCTTGTCCTAATGATATTTAAAAACTATGTGTGTCTGTATGCACTGGGAGATGAGTACAAAGATTTGGGCGCTAGCAAGATGGGGTGAAGTTTACCGTAGTTCAGTTAGCAAATTTTAAAAACCGATATCTTAAAACAGGTTGTCTCTTAAGTTTAGCAACACAATCAAATTTGCCACGTTATAAAAAGGAAATACTCACTCGTATTCGCTGCACCTCTAAGAAGACCGCTCGTTGGAAGGACTTTTCCCAGATAGCCAGGTCCGTGGCCAGTTCTACCCTGAAGGTGTGGCTCTGGCCGTGGCCGACCAGAATACTGAAGCACAAAGACTCATTGTCTTGCTGTTCAGGAGAATGTTCGAGCCCCAAGTAGAGCCTCGCCTGGAGCCAGCAGTCCTCCGCCATCCACAGCTGTAACACATTTTAATTATAACATGTTGGAACATTTTTTTTGCTGTCTCTTTACTTTTTTAATGCATAATTAAGGGGGGGAGTAGTAAATTCCTTAATTCCCAGGTTAAACAAAGGAACCTTCACTGTTTACATTGCCTTGTTTGTGGATAAGGAATATCACATTAGGTCAAGAGAGGCTTGCTGAAACACTCTTCTATCTGATAAAAAGCAGCCATCTATACTAAGATAAAAATCAAAATGTTGATCATCCCTGATGCACATCACAGCACACTGCCATTAACATACCTTGTGGACCTTGAAAAAAACCTCATAGAGGTTATATGTTGTTTCAGCTTGTCCCCAGTCAGCAGCACTGATCTAAGAAACAAACATCAAGGAATGTGAGATGGAGAGGCAGCATAAGAAAACAAGCTGTTTTGCACTTGTTAGAAGCACCTTCAAATACTAAATGCAAATGAAAGCTCTGCAGGTAGATTGGCTGTGTGAATGCCCGGATGAATGCCAGTGTCGGGTAACAAAACAGATGTATCCTGTTGTATTTGCGCAGGTATATTCACATCAAATGTAATAACACATTTTATTTATATAGTGCTTTACATGGTACTCAGTCATTTTACAGTAAAATTAGCACATATAGCACATTAAAAACAGGTAATTAAGTAATAAAAGTATACTGTCTATAAAAGTATAGACACAAAGTACTATTGTAGTGACAACTCCCAAAGATCCCACATCACATACTTTTTACTGTAGAGACACATGTAAATCCAGGTTTTATTTTAGATGGAAGAAAATCAATTATTTAAAATCACATTGGCATTTGTAATGACAAGAATACCGCAGACATTTTGCAATAGGAAGAGCACAGGATGAGTGTTTTTATTTTTTAGAATGCAGAAATTACAGCTAAAAAGTTGGAAGAATTACAATAGAAGTTACTATATACAGACATAATGGATTTAAACTAAAATATGCAAACAGAATGATTGCTGTTCAACTTTGCCGGGGTAACCAATATTCAACTTCTATGTGCCGTAATAAATACTCATTGGCGGGTTTGCAAAGCCAGGGTCAGAGACCAGATCAGATAATCATATCTAGCTGTGGTGAAAAGAAATCAGTGTGGTGTTTCAAACATCTCTAGGTTAAAATGAATGCTAAAAGTTTGCAGCATACTACAATGAGCACTTTCCCTTTTATATAGCACGGACACTAACTAAGACCGACAAGAGGCCACTCGGAACTTTTTGTTTTATTCCAGGGCTTGTGTCATTTAAACAACATGCACTTATGCTATCCTTTTACATATTCAAGTCCTCTCTACCTTAGGGATATTGGCTAATGCCATATTTCAACAAAAGCCGGTGGACAGTTCTGGCATTACGCAACCCACTAGCTGCATAATGCTTTTGTTCATGGAACCATGCATCCATTATGTTGAATGCAATCCATTAGAATAATGGATAATGACTTCTCTCACTAACAACTCGTCAACATGATTTGTTAGTCCCATTTGATTGATCTGTGTCAAGTGAAACAACTGCTCTGCAGTTACATATTTTACTGCTGCTCTCCCTACCAACTTCACAGACTTTAGTCTCTGCATCTAAAAAAAAAAAAAAAAAAATTCATTGCCTGTGGCATGTTCAGTTTAAAAGAAAAATCTGAAACATTTCCTGCAGCATGTAGACAACGTTTGTACCATATATTACTCCTTTAAGAGCATTCCCTTATGTTAACATGTGTCTTTGAAGAGATGTTGAAGGAGAAAGAGCAATAAGCAGTTTACTTACAACTAAGTATTCACATAAGTAAGATTTTTTTTAACACATGCACATTTAAATCCAACAAGAATTTAGAAAATTTTGTACAGAACATTGATTAAAGAATACACAGGCACCACCCACAATGCTTGTTAAAACATCTACAACATTGGTAGTTTTATCTTTGCTGTGGCGATGCCCCACGCAGAACGAAAGGCAGCCTGCCTCCAAACTGGCCTGTTTGATGGTATCAATAAGCTCAGTTTGAGAGTCTGTCACTGAACCAACAGTTGGAGTTAGAAACAAAAGTTGCATCAAGCATTCACGTTATCCTGCTGAGAAAAAGCACTTCTTTTCAACCAAAGAGGCCAGTGTCAATGGGATGGATTGGCAGAATTCTCCAAAAAAAGGAAAATGGACTGCTGGCTGAGAAACAGCAACACTCTGCGTCACAGAACCCATGAGGGGCCCATCTTTAAGAAAGGTTTGACATTTTGGGAAATGTTTTTCTTGCTGTGAGTGAAATAAGTTCAAAACCACGCTCATATCTGTATGGTTGATATGAAGCTACAGCCAGCAGCCAGTTAGCTTAGCACAATACTGGAAATAGGTTTCATATAGTTAATTTCATCCATAAGAAAACTGAAGTGCAACAAAACCCCTCAACTTATGGTTTTATGGGAGATGATGTCCTTGACAATTTGTTTTGACCAGGCACAATAGCTTTGTTTTTTTTTTGTCCCCATGAGGTTGCCAGGCAACCAGTAGAGACTGCAGTATGTAACTTCGCCCAGTTTTGCTTAACTAAGCTATCCATCCTAAGCAGGGCCTTAATATTAACAATACAGAAATAAGAGTGTTATCATTCTTCTCTCAGCAAGAAAACAAATAAGAATATTTTACAAAATGTCTTACTATTCCCTTAAACTAAGCATTTTACACTTGTCTCTCCAAAACACTGCACAACAACAGAACCAGCATGTCTAAAATATATCAGCATTGGATGAGAGCGAGGGTGGCTGCTGAAAATAGACATTTTGAATGTTGAACATCTCTATGCATGAAAAACCCTGGAGACTTGAAAGCAATTTAATAAAATGGTATTAAGTGATTTTTTTGTTTGTTTTTGAATCAAACCAATTGTCTCCCCCTTCTGTTCTTGAGGTACAGTATGTAGTTGAATAATTGCCAGAAAAGCATTTATGCAAAACATTATGATGAGTCTCAGGGGTCTTCTGACAAGTTAACCCAAAAAGGATTTATTATTTAAAGTTGGTGTCAGCGAGATTAGCCTGGCTATCACCAGACCAAGCCAAGCTCAATAGATTTGAGATTGAGCTTTGGTCTGGGGAGTCTGCTCTGTATTTTCTCTGTACAAGAGGCGTGACCAACGGGCGAAGTTCAAATGACTCACCGGGGGTCTTGCGCTTTTCCAATACTATATTTTTTTTGTACTGTCTATGCGTTTTGGTGGCCACTAATGCTGAATGTAAACAAGAAGCTGCTTGGTTCCTTCTCTATCGTCATTGTGTGTCAACAGGATCAACGGAGATAGATTCTACCCAACCCAAAAAAACAATAACGGCATGTTTCTATATTTGTTAAGATGGTTAAAAAGGTCTGTGCTCGGATTCACCCATCTTCTGTTACTTTCAGAGATTCTAAGATAAATTACTCAAATTAATTAAGATCTGTATTTTAAAAGGGAACGCCATCTATGAGACTGTTTCACAGTTCAAGATTGGTCCCCAATTCCAGGGCGGTGGCCCGTTTTGATTGTTGATTTGGTAAAGTTATTAATACACATTCATAACTTTATTGATATTGATTAAACAACTTTGATAATTTGCCAATAATTGAATCTGTATCCATACCAATTCCCAACAGCTGAAACTATCAGTGAGTTAAATTAAGTTACACTGAAAAGGTTTTTGGCAGGTTTTAACAATATTTCCATGAGGAGGATGGTGTGACATTGGGCTGGTACAAGCAGTTCAACTAAACACTGGTGCAGCTAATACTACTTATCAATTAATTTACAAGCCATTATAAAGTTTATCTGGGAAAAAAACCTGCAATGTGCTTGGGGCCTTTAATATTTAAACCTCTTGCTTAACTAGTAACTAGTAATTCAATCCATCCACTGGGTTACATGTTGACAGATCTAATTGTCATCCTATTGTAAAATTTAAAACACTGAACCTTGTTTCACTGTCACATAACAGTCAGCCATGATCACAACAAATATAAATTCAGCACCAGTTACTGCATGCCTGTCTTCTCTTATTCAATGATAACCGAAGCATACAGTATTTTACAGATGCTGCCAACTTGCTTCAACAACACAGACCATACAGCACTGTGGGGGACAATCACACACCAGTGAAGAGCAGCATAAAATCATCACACTTGTTACGTTGAAAAACAATTTCAAAAAGGCCCTGAACACATTCTTATGCTTAGCTGAATTCACAGTTTTAATTATTTGCACCTGTTAGAGTGTAAGTTTTGTCATAAGCTTCCGATTTTGAACAAAACCTTTTCAAATGAGCTTAAAATCAGATCTGATAGAAAAAAATAAAAGTTCATCAACTAGAAAAATAAATAAATGAAACTTAGTTACCGGGGGGCTTCTGAAGATATGAAAATATGGTCCTCTCAGTGCCAGGAACTTGAAGGTTGAGGTTCTACCAGCAGCATTTCCCTCTGGGCTTTCACATGCCCAGCCCATGTGAACAATCTGCAGAGACGGAGGATGATATTGACATGTTTACTATTTTAGAAAAATGTAAAAAAAAAAAAAAAAAAAAAAAAGACATATGTACATGTTCAATCAACAGTTAACCTTGTATCTACCTCAGATTGACTTGGGATGTTTCACTGCTTTCCTCTTAGCAGCATATTTGTGCTGTATGTGCTGTGCTGCTTCATCTGCTACACTCCATCTACACTACATCTTGTGATGAATAATGCACATCAATTCCCACCTGCTGGTCCTGACTCCTTCCTGACAATCTGACTGACTAAAGGCTAAATTAAGGTTCTGCTGAGGCTCCATGCAGAGCTTTCGCCGTAGCCTATGTTAGTTTATACTTGTGCGTTGGTGGGTGCGTCGATCTCTTAATGAGAATAGCCGGCATGTTTGTATGCATGGATTAGCGTACCCCAAACTTCCCTTTCCTGAGCCACATTAACCAGCTCCTAATGGTGGATCCCGAGGCGTTACTAGGCCAGGGTGGAGATATAATCCCTCCACCTAGTCCTGGGTCTTCCCCGAAGCCTCCTCCCAGCTGGCCGTGCCTGGAACACCTCCCTAGGAAAGCGCCCAGGAGGCATCCTTACCAGATGCCCGAACCACCTTAACTGGATTCTTTCGATGCGAAAGAGCAGCGGGTCTACTCTACTCCAAAATCCTCACAGATGACTGATCTTCTAATCCCATCTCTAACGGAGACCCTGGATCTTGTTCTTTCGGTCATGACCCAGCCTTCATGACCATAGGTGAGGGTAGGAACAAACACTGACTGGTAGATCAAGGGCTTTGCCTTCTAGCTCAGCTCTCTTTTCGGTGCAATAAATTTAATGTAATACCGCACCTCCTGCTCCCGTTCCATTATCCCCTCACTCGCAAACAAGACACCAAGGTATTTAAACTCCTTCACTTGGGGTAAGGACTCATTCTCTACCTGAAGAAGGCACTCAATCGGTTTCCTGCTGAGAAGCATGGCCTCAAATTTAGAGATGATGATCCTCATCCCAGCCGCTTCACCCTCGGCTGCGTACCGGTCCAGTGAGCGCTGAAGGTCACGGGCCGATAATGCCATAAGGATCACATCATCCGCAAAAAGCAGCCGCAACATATAGTTACATTATTTTAGCCTGAGGTGTGCATCAGGCTACAGCGTGGGGTTGGTATCTCCACGTACATAGCCACAGTGTCAATTTAACGCAGAAGCTTAAATCGGCCTTCAGTGTTCCAAAATTGAACACTTTGAGCTGCCAGGACAGCTGCAATTGTATGCAGAAAATGCAAAAATGTACACCTGCATAACATTTCCTGCAAAGAAGGCTGTGCAGGCTGTGCACAACATCTCTCCATTTGGAGATATTTATGAAACACTTTCTTTCAGCCATTGAGCCAATAAGTCTATGATACTTTCAAGGAGACAATCAATTCTGACCTCTCAAAGCCTTTACTGTCTGTTTCTCTACTAGCAGTACCAAATAAAAGGTATACTTAGAACTGCCAGCAGTGATATATGTTGGACTGGTATGCCGAGTTAGGCTACTGTCAGCATACCTGGTCATCTGAAGAGCAGTATTTGTTGACGATTTTTATCTGTAAGAGAAAAAAAAACAGTGACATATGAAGTTTTACAAAAATCTATTAAATATGTAATTATATAAAATGATATTCTCCTGACTTCTTAAATCACCTGGGAATATGGTTGAAAGAGAGTCGTGAGTTAGTCGTAACACATACTGTACATCACCACAACCTAATTATACATTTGTTATAAATCTGCAGATCTAAAGAAGCTTGACAGATGATATAACAATTTTTTAATTTTGTGTAAACTATTCACACATATATGTATATTCTTTCTATCCAGTGAGTTTAGGTTTGCTAACCACTTGTGTACAAGCATAGCAACTAACATTCATTTCTAGATGTGTAAGTTTGTGCCATAAAAAATTATGTATGTAGTGGCTAAACATATATACAGTATAATATAGTATGTATATACGTGGTTATGAATATATGCTGTTTTTTTTCATTTAAAAAGGTTCAGTCAGCAGAAAGACTCAAAATGTGTGAGATGCTTTACAATATATTTGATACAATTTGTGGATGAAAAATGTAATGCAAAAACTACCTTGAGGCTCCAAGTAAGTATAAAGTTAGAGTCTTAGAAACATTGTTTACCTTTTGCAAAATGTATCTTGGAGGCTATGGTGATGAAAAATGTCGCAAACTTGTGTAAAACATTTTCCGACTGACTAGACCCCTGCTATGCCAGCATATCACGCTCAGCATGATCTTGGCTCCTGTGTTGCCTCATCTCAGTTACAAAGTCACATGAAAAATTGTCCCATGAAATCCTTACATAATTAGGTACTAACAAGCTGTCCAATTCATTCTGCTTTAGTCCATCTAAAAGAACATCAAACAGCTTAAAGTAGTCCCCCACCTTGCCAGATGACAGTCATCCACAGAAAAAGCACATGACAGACCCTAGGGGTTTCACAAATTCTATTTGAAGGTTGTAGGTCATTAAAACAAAAGTTCCGCTCTCTCCAAAGCCAGCATACAATTACATCCTGATTGGCCATTTAGCAATCACACCCTACATCCGTAATTAGGTGATGCAGGCATGAATTAATCACACTTTTTAAAAAAAGGCAGCTGTGCAAACGACAAGCACAGGCATATAGTACGTCTGCATCCTTACCAAAAATGAATCACATCATCACTGTGATAATCAAAGTGAAATAGGAGGAAATGAGTTTGAGAGGCACATACAGAATGACTGCTCTACAGTCATTAATTAGGCATGAGAGAAACACTTTTTTGTGTCAGCAGAGAGGGAGAGGGGCCACTGTGACTCAATGAGTGCTTGACAGGAATGGTCTATTAAAACCACGTTGCACTGTTGCCTTTATGGCTGTGAAAAATCACAAGGGAAAATACATGTAATAACTGTGGGCAAACATTTATTGTATGCTTTTATTAAGTTGGCGTTATCAACTTTAAAAGGCGGATAAAAGGATGAAAATTCATCTCATCTGAAATGTAATACCATAACCTAATAATCTGCCCATTGTGATTAAGATCAATAGATTGATAGGATACCTGACTCTAAAATAATAAAATAATAATAAATAAATTAAAATAAAAAACATACCCAATGTTAGGAGTGATTAAACTAAAATTATTCCATGGTTACAGGATGTCATAAAAGTTCAATTAAGCTCTCACATTTGAAAATGATCACAAATAGGTGAGAAATCACATTTATTTTCAATAAAGACTCACAGGAAGATCCAGGCAAGCCTCTAGTGTTTAGAGATGGACTTACGTTCTCCTGTGTCAAGTCATTGATATTTGTAGATATTGCTTGGAGCCAGTCCGTGCTTTCTGCTCCAGTGCAAAATTGAAGGATATTGGTGCTGGCTCCATCCAAGGTGAATACTTCAAAACAGTTGGACCTGGAGGAGGATAAAGGTCAAAATTAGACAGGCGGTGGAGAAGATTGAAATACATCTTGCACAAAGTCTAGCTCAAGCTGCTCGTTACTTCTGTCAAGTAACATTAAGAGGTAAGACTTGTACTGCATCACATGCAGTGGAACACCTTTCATGAGCTTGATAGGCTTTTGACACCTAGTTAACCTAGATAAAATGTCTTCCCAAAAGATACTCTGGAGAGGCACTTCATGAGTCAATAATAAGAAACATTTTTTAACAGTGTGGGAGTGCACATGAATATACTGTAGCTGAAGTCAAAAGCTTAAAAGTTAGATAGGAGATCAATATCACTCTTGTTCTTGTATGGTAAATGTACAGTAGCCAGTTAGCATAGCTTAGCACAACGACTGGAAAGGAGAGGAGATAGTTAGCCCAGATCTGCCCAAATGTAATAAATCCCAGTAACCACCACCTCTAAAGCCCACATATTAACATCTCATAGCTTGATTCTTTAATCCATACAAAAACCAAAGTGTAAAAAGGTAATTCAGCAGTTTTACGGGTAATATCGCTTAGCTGAGAGCAATAACTTCCTGGAGGTACTACTAGTTGTTACTAGATGTCACAATTAAACAGTTACCTTCCAGTTCCATTTTAAGAAGAAATGAGGATTATTTTACAGTGCAAGCTTTGGCATAATTTGGGTAAAATTTTTAATTCTGATCTCTCCTTGGCATGCCTTGAGGTCAAGTGCAGTGCTTTTCTGACAAAATTACGATCTCAGTAGATGGGGTGCTGATCATCATCGTCTAAAGAGAGATTGCACTCCTCAGCAAAATATAATACTTTTTGACATTTAATTTCAGTGCACTGACACGCTGCCAATACATTTAGACTTAAAGATAGTTGTCACTATGTAACATGGACACCCTTATGTAATGGTTAAGCAATCCCAGATTTAGAAACATCAGGAATAATTTGCATAGGAATGTTGAACATTATGCTAGTGCACATAAAAAGCAGGGGGATGTTGTGCAGGTTTGAAGTGAAGGCTGATAAACACAGAAACAATAGGAGGCATCGAATGCACAGCATGAAGAGGGAAATCCTCTAAGACAGCTCCCAAACCAAACAGTTCTTGAGACAGACAGACACACACACACACACACACACACACACACACACAAACACAAGGTTAGCTGTTACAAAGTCAGCCTTCCTAACAAATCCTCTAGTGAGCATGTCTTTTTATACTGTATCTGCAATGGGCTTGTTAAAATCTTATGTTCCGCTGCCTGTGTACTGACCCAACGACTCTCCAGGGGTGATTTTCACTGGACTTAAATGGCATTTTTTGCTTAAACAAGGGTGCAATTTCTTTTTATCAGGCAGTGTGCTTGACCCAAATTAACATTGTGCTGTTGTTTGAATGACTATAAAGCATCTCTAATTGTATGTTCGGAATTCTTCTTCTTCTTCAAAAAAAGCTTTGTAAGCACAGAGCATCTGTTCTACTGTACTGCAGAGATACAGTGAGCAACCGATGGAATTACATTAGACAGAATATCAGTAATATTCCTGTCAATTAATGCAAAAACCTTTGAGAGCCTACAATAATGTGGGCAATGTCAGAAGGGATGAAAGTGCTATGAATGAAGAGCTCTAAAGGCATCAATTAATCAAAGTGACATACAGCTGGTGGATCAATGTAAGGAGAACACAACCCTGTCAGATGTAGCTGCTTGAAGGTGAAATTTTTTTTTAACATTAATATGCGTTCCACCAGCCTGCCTATGGTCCCCCGGTGGCTAAAAACGGCGATAGATGTAAACTGAGCTGAGTATCCTGCTCTGCCTTTGAGAAAATGAAAGCTCAGATGGGCCTATCTGGAATCTCCAGAATGGGCCTCCACCTTGCCCCCCCTCCTCAAAAGCTACAGACTCAGAAATGGCACAAGAAAGGAAAGCTCATTGTGGGACTGGCTCTACTGGCTGTAATTCTGCAACAAGCCTAAATTTTGGGGAAAATACTTCAGATACAGTATTGGGGACCACTAAGGTCTACTGTATTTAAAGGCATCCAAAGAGCACCATGTCATGGGGCCTTTAAGTTCTTTCACCTTCAGCAGGACTAAAATCCTCACAGAGATGGGATCTAGTGAGATTCCTTCATCCATCTATAGCACATCCAAACTATGCAGTAATAAATCCATCGAGGCAGACCAGTAACATCCTCTGGTCAAATGCATGGTGATACATGAATATATGGGGGGTATAAGTGATTCTGGATGGAATTTGACTGTTAGTTATAGTGTGCATGGCAATGAGAGAGAAAATGTGCCATGTCTACTGATTAGTGAGGTGGAGAATAGGCATGCTTCGGGGCATTTCGTTTTCAGCATAATTAATGACAGAAACAGGTTTACTTTTGAATTTCTACCAAGAGAACTTTATGATACAGATCAAACTAGTAACAAAGCTGAAATTAAGACAGGACTGGATGATCAACGTCTCACATCATATTTTTTTAATATATTTAAATTTAACCAATGGCTATTATATGCAAAATGCATGCTTTTACATAAACTATTCATTTGCACATTTTCTTCCTTTTCAAATATATCCGTTTTGACAGCCTAAACAAAAGGCTGAGAATACCTCACTGTCAAACTGTGGACCTGGTCTCCTGTGCCAATGAAGGAAACAAGGTCTGTTCTCTGCCTTTTCACATTCAGCTACATGTGGCCTTGGACTCGCCAAATGTTCTAGCTGGTCTCGACCAAGTCCAGCACTATATGCTGTTGTTCCAAAGTGACTTCCTCCTTCAAAAACAAAACTATTGATGAAGCGCGCTTGTTCAGTAAACAGGTATTAGATATACATCCATCTAGAAGAGGCATTAAGATTGGTCGCCTGGAATACGCCAGGCTGCTTCATATTTTGGCCACAGACACAATGTCAGAATTCAGCTACTATAAATTCTTCAGGACAAGTATTAAGTTCAAGAATGGAAACCATATCCATTTTATATTTTATGTAAATAAAATGGCCTAATTTGATCCTATATTGTGTTACTGTGCACTTGCTTTTTGATTATTACAAAAAATTAATTTATCTTTAAAGTAGAAGGTATACTGTGTCTCACAACACAAATTATGAACAAGTAAGTTAGTCGTCTTGAAGAGGATTCTTTTTTTCTGTCTCTCATTTGGACTCGGTCTTGTCTTGGACTCCAATCTTTTTGGACTTGGGCTTGACTCGGTTTCGACTAGTCCTGGCCTTGGACTTGACAAAGGTAGACTTGACTACAGAGCCTCCTCTTGTGCACACAGAGCAGCAACTAACCATTGACTTGTTAAGAAAGTATGGACAGCTGATGATCCGAACGACAGACAGGGTGGACATTTGAAACATGATTCATCATTAATAATGTTGAATACAACACCACAGTAAGTTGCCATCAGGACGTAACTGTATGTTTAAGATTGTTTTTAATTATTAATGGACTTTGAGAGCGTGTGGAAAGTGTCAATTGTGTTGAGTCTCACATTCAATGTGTGGGAGTTGTCAGCCCTAGTCACTGTCAAGACAGCTTGCTATTGGTTAAAACGGTAAGACTTAGCTCATAACCCAAGTTAAACTCAATGCATAATATTTGCACAGCTCAATTTCGCATTACCTTCCACTGGAATTAATTTCGCCACAAAATTTCACATTTTTAAATCCTAGTGTGACCAGACATGTATATGCAAAGACATAACACAAATAAAAACACAACTGGAGAACACAATACAGGATCAACAAAAGTCTCGTCATGTTTCTCTGAGATCCTCTTGTCAAAGATTTAGCATTTGACCCCTGTAACATCCACAATGATCTGATCTGTATTTGTGAATTCTTACATGGCAAGCCAAGTTTTATAAAAGCAAACTCTACTGACGTGCTCTCTGCCTCCAGGGCTTCTTATTGACTGCACTCTGCTATTTCTGATTCAGCACTGGGTTGATATGGCTTAGTGTAAATAAACTCTAAATCCCATCAATACATTTCTTCAATATTTAACTCTGCACTAATCAGAGAACTGTTGATTGGACATAACATTTGGCTGAGTTATTCTTACAGGATTTTCCTAAGAAAGTCTTGAGGCAAAAAGGAAGACTTAGCTGAGGTATGTGAGCAGTGCTCAGACAGGGATGTGGACTGGAGAGCTGTGGGTGGACAGTGATACAAAATGTACTATGTAATATTGTGGATATACAAGTTTTAAACTTCATATCACATTTCATTTATTTATCATTTTACAATCTAAGATTTTTATGGATCTATCTGCTATAAAATTACAGTGAGTTTGTGATCATTCAATACTTTTTTTATTCAATTTGATACATTTGCTTTTACTCACTTGTGTGAAATGGTTTGTACTTTATTCAGTTGTTGAAATAAATTTATTTCAACAACTGAATAATTGACTCAAGAAAGAGAGACCAGTGTTGCTATTTAGGGCTTAAACACAAGAGAATATATTAGTTTTACAGTAATAGTTTTGTTTTAGAATTCTCTGCAGTAATAAAATGCACTGCTGCACTGACTTAAAAGTGCATCAATTGATCACATCAAATTATATTTTTCATACCTACAGTATAATGTTTGGTGTGTGTCAGCTTATTTATCCATGATGATGTGTTCTAACTGTTATAAGTATAATTATCATCATTTCTATCATTATCAACGATCCAACATTTGCTTGGAGCCATCGCCTCTGTTCTATTGTACTGTAATGACATTAGTACAAGTAACCACAGTTTGAAGTGGAGCTGCTTTGACTGCTGTAACGGACCACATCCTTTCTACGCCATGGACAGGAGGACAGTCTCCTATAGAGTATGGTATTTTTCCTTATCATGGGCAGCTGCCTAGGGCTTAACACTTACGGAGGTGTCCAATAAACAAGTTTAATAAACATTTCTAATTAACTCAGCAGTGCAGAGCTCCATTATTTATTTATCATTATGTAGCTGCAATTTTTTTATTGTGCAACTGGAAACACCCCCCCCAAAGTAAGAAATGATAAGGAAAACTGACTAAAAAGGTAAATAATTTCTAATTTAAAGAAAAAAATAAAAAAAACTTAATTAGAAAACTTTAATTGTATATTTCTTTGGGCTCCTCATTTGCATGAAAATGGTGTGACAAAAACACTCTTATCAATACTAAGAGGAATTAGGTTTGGCCTTCCTCCTGGTTGTCAGGTGTCTCCAGTAACAATCACAATGTAGAAATTCCACAAGTCTCTTCATAGACATACCTGGGTGGTGTTATGAAAGATGCCTTTCATAACACCACCCAGATATTGAAAGATATTTATTGTTTGTTTTGTTGATTCAGAATGTCATGCTGCACTGTAGCAGGGCCTGGCTCAGCAGTCTGTTAAACTTGAAACTATAAAATCAAATCAAAATGTGCAGTTTATTGGTCAACCTGTGGACCATTCAGTTCAAGCAACTCACAGCAAGAGCATGCAGACTTGCTGACAGTATCTCTTCTGACCCCTCACATGTAAACCGAATACTGAATCCTGAATCCAGAGGATAAAATGTAATATTTTAATTGCCATGACTGTTAGAATGTGTTTTGTACATCTATGAAAAGGGTCATATGTATAACTATGTTCAACATGTGTGCAAATGTCTTGATTGATAATGCCTAAGGATGTAAAATTAAATTTGATTGTAAACTGCATATACAGTTGTATTTTAACAAACTACAGTTTAACTTTGAAAATGAGTATATTATTAAAACTAAAACTGTTACAATAACGTTGGCCTTAGACCAGGAAAGCTATCTAAGTATAACATTTGATTGGGCGCCTGAGTAGCTCACCTGGTAGAGCGGGAGCCCATATGCAGAGTATCAGTCCTCAACGCAGCGGCTCTGGGTTTGAGTCCGACCTGCAGCCATTTGCTGAATGTCTTCCCCAATGCCCCCCCCCCGCCCTTTTCCTATCTACAGCCGTCCTGTCTATTGAAGGCAAAAATGCCCTCCCAAAAATTATATATAAAAAAGTGGTTAATCTCTTTATGGATCTCTTCCTTTTGATAATAACAATTCTGTAATTAGTCTACCCCACTCACCCCCCACCCCCACCCCCACGGTTCTCTTTTGTCCCACAGTTTAGAAATAGTAAATGCTGACTGAAAAAGCTTCTAAAAGAAAAACTACTGTGAAACTACTGTACACATGGAAATCAATACAAAAAGGACAGGCACAACAATCAAATGCATTTACAAGTTTGACCAGTATTTTCACAGTCACACCTTCTATACCCAAGCCTCACAGCAGCGGTGACCTTTTAAGCCGTTTATGCCTGTGCATAGATATTGGCATTAACGCCCTCACGCTTAAATGAAAAGTGCTTGCTAAGCCAACAGCTGTGCTCAGTGAACTGTGCGCCTTTGAGGTGAATTGTATCATGCTGGATTACCCTTACCTTAATTTATCTGTGCCAGCTTTGTATCTCGAGACTCTGGCCATCAACAAGGGCAGGGAGACGGCATCCAGCCAGCGCTTCTCATACTTTGGTTCATTAGCAGAGGGCGAAGAAGGTGAAGGAACCTGCGTGGAATACATGAACAACGCAATGAGCTTTCTGCCCCTTTTGGCCATCGATGATGTATTCTGCACCATTTGCATTAACACATCATTCGTTTCTTAACCCTGGTTAACCAGCTGTAAATAAAAACCGAAATGATGTACTTTGACACATAGAATTCCCGAATAACACCTGTACTTTTGACCATTACTGTCTAGTTAAAGTGCTGAGCTGTTACTGTATGCACCCAGAGACTCCCACTGTCTTTTCAATGCAGGCTTGTCTCACCTGAGGACATGGAATCACTTTCCAAAACACATTACAAACAGCAGCACTTGTAACTTTTCTCCATGTGCCTGATTATCAATTGTACTGTAATCAAGTATTTTAAATGTTAATGAAGCAGACAGCAGAGCAGGCAGCAGAGCCGGATTGCATTTTTCTACTCTGTGCTGCGTCAGCTCTGCATTAAATTGAACAATTTTTTCCCGTAAATATTTGAAATGCTCAATTTTCCCTCAGTTTTTTTCTCTCTTCAGAATTCAAAAAGGAAACTCATCTCTGGCTACAGTAAAGAGGTTACTCAAATACATCGCTAACAGTTCTGATCGTATCCTCGGTTTAGAAGATACACATTCTACACACTTTGATTTTGCTGCCATAGCAACTGATTTACAGCAACCTTTAAGCTGCTGCTATATGCAAACAATTTATGTTCTTTGGGTTTAGTTTTGACTCTGGGGAGAGTAAGCAGACCTGTCCCAGAAAACCTGAGGGGTCTCGACTATGCCTGCACGATCTTGATTCACCGTGTTCATGATTTAATTTTCAAATAACTTTTTGTTTTTTTAATGACTTTGATTCTCATTTAATTTACGAGCCAACTACATCACAAACGCTACTACTTTCTTCTGTGAGTTTTAAATGTAGACTGTATCAAATAGTATTCAAAGAGTTCCCAAGTGCTGCAATGCTCCCCCCAGTCCATGACTGCACCAAGATTTCTGTCATGGTGTGTGGCCTTTACTGGTAGCGACTTAAGCTGAGCAGTTGTATCAAATCTAGTTATAGCAGGATACAAGACAGAATCCAAAAAGAGAACATTTATACGCAAATCATCAATTCCATGATTATTACAGTTGGTAGAATTGTGGCTTCACAGCCCAAAACACCTAATTGTGACATATTTTAGATGCTTATACAATAGTTCAAAATGCCCCTGGTACTAATGGCAGAGTATCAAACAGGCACCATAGGTTGACAAAAGCTTTGATAGCTGAAAGAGTGCCACATTTAAATGCAAATCACACCACACTCAATATAGAACAGATGCATTACATATTATCAAATGAGTTACAAGCCTAGGGATTAAATCAGTGAAGCTTTAGCGCAATCACCAACAGTGAATCACTCCTGCATCTAAAGATCATCTGTCAGCACAAAATCCCCAAACTCCTCCAGACAACTAGAAACAATCTGATGCAGCCCCTGTAGCATTGTGCACACACAATACAGGTAGATGTGTTCATCATTAAAAAAACAACAACAAGAAGTCACCTGCCTTTCCCTGAATTCAAAATGGCAGAACATATTACCTGAGCATTAAAATAGCCTCTGGGATGGATGAAGTCAACAGTGAACAGCAGAGTAAAAAAGCCTACCTTCACAAAGTGAAGCACATCAATGCTGAACTACAACATGTCGCATGCAGACCCCTGTCAGCTCCTCACCATGCAGTAATTACTACATTTCTGAAGAAATGATCATGTTTTGCTCCATTTATGTCAGAACAAAATGTTTTAGTTATGTCTCAAGTGGAGCACTGCAACGAGTAGGTGAGGTGGCAGGAAATGGAAAACTATCAGGCTGTCAGAGTGGATTACACTGACAAGTTCAGTCAAACACTACTTCTTGAATACTGATACTTCAGAGGTGAATGAAGCATAATAATTTGACTGCATGTAAATTAATCAGGGAGGTAAATGGTCCTGGGTGCAATGAAAAGGAAAACTATCACCCTAGTCAATGTTGAGAGAGCCTACAGAAGACAAAGCTTAGTGAATTTCAATCACCTACAGAGGAGAATGATGCTTAAGTGTGAGTGGGGCAGCTAGTATTAGGCTAATGTGCATTAGCATGTCAGATGTTGAAAGAGTGGCATTTCATAAAACTAGAGCTATTTTTAAATTACAACCAAGTAGTGTAAGGTTTAATAGATTATCTTAATGCCAAGCATTTTAGTGTGAAACAGAGTAGACAAACTTCCTGCAGTTAGCTGTACTATTAAATGTCACCTTTGCAGGTTCGGCCTAAACTAATACAATTAAATAGAAGTCATTTTTTATATTTATATGCCAACTTAAAGCTTTAGTGCTTAACTTTTTTATATATTAATGAATGTCCGTTATATTCAAGCCATTGCCAAATAAGTTGATACAAAGCTAATTAAGACTTTCAGCGCCACACACATGCCTCTGTATTTATCAGTATTGCTTTGTCCAGAAACTGGTGTCGTCCATTGACTTTCAAGTGCAGAAAAAAAATCGAGTGAGGATGTCCTCCTTGGCTACTAGCAACTGTGTGGAGGAGGGGTGGTGATGGTGCACGATCACGGAAGGCTTGTATCATGTGGACGCGCCGACAATTTTGTTGTCATTACTTAGAATAACTCATGGCGGAGACAGAAACTACGCACTATAGCTTTAAGAAGTTTAAGTGAATGGTTGTCTCTCAAAACAACAAAAGATTTATCTGAAAACTTTTTCATCCTGCCCAAGTTTGCTGGGTTTAGTAGTGCAATATAATTTTTGTTAACACCCGTTTTCAATTTTTTGCTTTTTAGGACAACACAAAAGAAATATTGCTGCTGACCTTAAGCCATTCAGAGAAGAAGTGCAATGGAGAGAGGCTAAGACAAAGAACACAGGAGGAAGAGGGAACTACTTCAAATGAAAACTAATTTAAATTTAGGTAAAATGCAATTTGTTGTGAAGTGTTCCCATTAATCTGGTATTCTAGCTAACCATTTGTAAGCATGCATTCAGGTAGGGTTTTGTTGAGCGTGGCAGGGTGTGTGAAACCTGGGGCTTTACTGTAAGGACAGTGCAGTATTTTAATCACCATTTAATTAAAAGGTGCTTTAAGCGATGCTGGGTGACGGCACTTGTTGACATTTAAAGTATTTTCAAACAAAACGAGGCTAGCTCGTCCCTCCCTCCTCCTTATCCATTCCCCTCTCCCTCCCTTCCGTGCACTACCCCCCCCAACTCCCACCCCCAAATCTTTGTTTTTGTTGGCGTTTGTGGAACCTGGGCTGTCTACAGAGACCACCTTTTCCCCCAGTGTGTTCTGGGGACAGGCAGCGGATTGAGGAGATGTTTTTTGTATGTGACAACACATTTTGTAAACTAAAAAACGTGTGACATCGCTTAGAGCACCTTTAACATGCTATGGTATTATATTTTACTTTATATACCGTATTTTAGCATAGTTTTATTCCAAGGCACATTTAATCATATTGTTAGGAAACATTATGTAATTGTAAGTGATCTTATTGTCATTGACTCTTTTGAAGTCAATTTCATTTTTGTTTTATTAATAGCAAACGCTCTCTTGAAATCTTGAATAAATTAGGTACACTCAGTTCATCTTTTTTACTACATAATATGCAGAAATGTAGTACATTGGAGGTCATTTCACTATTCCAACCATTGCTCAACTTCAGGCTTAATGACCCTTCCCATTACAAACTATTTCATATGATGCAGAATACCTTAATAGAATGCAATGTCATTTTTATAAAAATAAGTTGTGAGTTGCCCTACTTTGCTGCAAATCTTTATCTGGAGGCTTCCTATCATTATAGTCTTAACATTAAAGTGAATTTACACCTTTTCCTGCACTGGGAGAAGAAAGAAAGAAAAAAAAGTAATTAAAAATAACCACTCACATAATCCTTATTTGTGAGGCAAGAGGAATCTCACTTGACATGAGCAAAATATAACTGCAGGCCACCTCTTCCTATGTTGTGTTTTTCACTGCTTGAATGTTATTTCTGGGATGAGGAAACATCCTGTCTAATTATGTGTGTCAGCCACACAGTCTTCAACTTCAACCATAGAATTAATTGTAAAGATCCCTGCTGTGTGCTGACCTGTTAAATCACATCAAGTCATAACTTCTTTTTTTGTATGTTTCAGGGTCTATTTTGTTTCTCAGATAAACCAAGTGCACATACTGGAATTGAAAGAAAAGTAGACAATGTGAAGGCCCAGGTCCCAGGGATTTTTGCATCCTCCTGCAAGGGATTTAAATGGAAACACTTTAAATCTAGATTATCTTTGAAAGGTTAAAGTGGCCACCTGCTGTCCTTTGTGCTTTTTCTGAATAATTCATGTGAAATGACGAGCAAGAGATGCTGTCTTTACGCTGACTCCTTTCGTTATAGATTACCATATTAATATGCAATTTTCTCAAGTCTTACCATTCAAAACGGTAAAATATTGGCTTCAAGAAAAACAGAAAAACATTTAAATTTTTTCCCCACTACTACACATTCACAGTATAGCCCGTTTTCCACTGGCCATTAAAAACATTCACATCTTGCTTTTGTTTTTAAATGGTAAAAAGTTACAGTCGGCATTCATTCCCGAGAAAAAAAATAATATGCAGTAGTCACAGCTATTTTCTGCTACAATCAGCAGTGATGAAAACATGACACCCAGGTGGACCATGAATATATAAGGAGAAATGGATAAAGGGTATGAGGCGGGGCCCCGTTCATTCATATGGAAGTTGCTTAGTGGCGCATAAAGCTAAAAACGTTCTACTGCCATGTATAAAACTAACCAGATAATCGGCACTGCTTCTTCACTGCGTTGTCCATAGAGCAGGCGCATTGGAGACTTTCACCAGAACAAGTCAGCTACGTTCAGTTAAGCGCTTTGCTAACTGAAATGGGGATAAAATGATTTAATCTAGCGGCTTATTTAGCCTTTCCAAATTTTAAATCGGACTTAACTGATCAAACTGATAGTGAAACAAGTCATTTTATGAGGGGTTGACGTCTCATTTGCTACGTAAATCTATGGGGAAAAGTCTTTTTGGGCCACATAACATCATGGTTGGGCCACTATGTCAAATTGGCTTCAAAGCCTGGCACCCTTCCTAGGGGCTTGGGGTGGACACACTAATTTTCTGCCCCTTTCCGGCGCGATACTATGACATGCCATTGGTCACCACAGCCATTCCATCCGTCTCCGCCAAAGCAGCGCTCCAATATCCTTCAAAATATGTTGGACACACCAGAAAAAATAAATAAATAAAAGCAGAAAGACATACTTGTCTACTTGAAATAAGAATAGAGTCCATCACCTATTTTTAGTGCCTTTTCGGGTGATGTGTTGTCTGCATCACGTGGTGCTTTGGTAAGTTTGAAATGCCCCTCTGTGGAATCAGCTGCTACTACAGAGAAACTATCACCTATCATCCCAGTAGTACACACTGTAATCACAGCCATCGCCATTCTAACATCAGGCAAGCTCAATGAGCTAATAAAAGCTTTACAGAATAACAGAACAAAATTAATGATTTTGGACATTTGTTCTTCCTTGTGATCTGAGAAAGCCCAGATGCCGATTGGACTGCTGTGTGGTTGTACACAGGAAGCATTTCAACATGTAATAATCAATACAACTAATTAAATAGTTGTTTTTTGAGTAGAGCTATGAAAACAGGGTGCAAGTTTTTACAGTGGATAACAATCAACAAATGTTTTGAAAAATGTATAATCCTAGTTTACTTATATCACCCTCCGACCTATTTGGACATCAGTGGAGGGTGGAAGAACAAGAGGGGAGGAAGAGTTTGGCTGGGACAAGTTTTTCTTTATGGTGTTTGTCCAAAAGTATAGGCGCCAATACATTCGTAGAGGACATTATGGATTACTTCACATTTAATAACATGTCAAAGTCAAAGTGGATTTATACGAGCTACAGTCCAAAGAGAAGCAGATGCTCAGACTGCAGCTGATGCTGCCGCCTCTCTAGTGGTTAGCCCTACTGAATTAGCAAAAATAATGAAGTCCCTATAGTTAATGAGAGTTCATTAGTATTTCTGCCCCTGCTACCCTCCAATGCAAGTAAAATATAGTCCCTAATGCAGTGAGGTTCATTGTAAACTGCTTTTTTTTCCCCCTTCCTTTTTTAAATTGGATTATTCTGCCAAGAAGCACCTAAACCAGAGGAAAAAAAACAATAATGCAAAAGAGCACTGCTGGCAACCGCAATGTACAGTAAGAAGGCCAAGTTTCCTGTCTATAAAACGGCCCCTACACATCCTTTGTCCATCGTAGCAAGTTACTAGAAAAATGTCAAGTTACTTATGTTTTTCATTTAAAAATACACTTAATTACTCAACACAAAATGTAATTACTAGTTACATTACTTTTGTAACAAACAGAGTCTTCTGACACCTCCAAAGTCTTAAAATGTCACATATTCTGTATTTAAACAGAAAAATAACAGCCAGCCTACAGTTACAGTAGAGGTACTGACGGACAATCAACAGTGATCGCTGATGACAAGGGCTGTTTAGCTGCGAAAGTTTAGCTGCTAAGCTAGCTAAACTATCACATGGTAAACCACAGGTTTCACACACTTTGCAGCACTCAATAAAACCCAGGTCTTTCCTGAATGCAAGCTTACAAATGATTAGCTAGCAAGCCAAGAAGACTTAACCATCAAATGATCAGCTTATGGAGTTACTGGGAGGTGCAATTTGAGGCTAACCACCTCGGCCCATCTCCAGGCCCTGTGCAAAGTTAAGTAACTGTTTACTGAACCTGCTGAGGAATTCAACTCCATCCAAATCCTGGTGAAACAAAAAAGATCACCCCCCCCAAAAGGTTTGGAATTGGAAAGTTACTGGGGAAAAAACCTGCAGTGCATCCTCTGAATTTTACATTTATTTCTTACACTTCTCTTATCTAACACGTTACTAAGTACAAGATTAATGCCCATGTGTTTTCACTTATTTTGCCTAGTTAAGACCACTTTACAGCCTCTGATCGACAGACCTTTTTCACAGCTGACATTTGGACTTGCAGGAGAAGCACAGGTGAAACTAATTTTCTTAACAATGGCTTTGTTCCATCAAGTGTTCCAGTGAGCCGGCATCTACAACACAAGGTGCTCACCTAAACGTGCAGTCATTTTTAATGTTATCAATTACACCTCCAGCTATGACATGACAAACTGTTTTGGCTTCTTGTCTTGTGACTCTTCTGACTTTTGTGACCCTCACATGAAATCCCAGCATCTAAAGGGTCTAATGAGCATGAATGATCTGTGTACGTTATATGATATTGTCATTATTTCCTCGTCAAAGATTGCACTGGAGTGAGAAGAATCAGGCACATTGATCTCGTGATTGTGTTGTGATTTCTTTTATATTGTAATATTTGAGATAGTTTTTCTTTTAATATATGTTGTAATTTGGGGTGTCATTGCTAACCATTCTTAGTTGGAAGAGCCAGCTTGAGATAGCGGCTCTTTCACCTAAGCCTTCAAAACAACACGTAAAGTACTCATTAGTTTGAGTGTTGTCTTGTAGTATGCACAAAAATGATAACATGAATGGCTTAGACAGTCTTAATGGACTCTTAATGGCTGTAATGTTATGTTGAAGTAAATATTTAGCAATTATGCTGCATACACACACTGAAATATTCATGCTGGCAGAACACTGCAGAGCGAAGGGGCTACTTTCAAACATTACACATTCAATACCAAATGGATCTCTCTTACCGTGTTGTTTCCGTTCCCATTTAAATGTAAGCCACTGTCAAACAATGGAGAGGATACTCGGCTGTGAGTGGACGGCCCAGGAGAATCTGAGACAGAAAGGAGAATGATTCCTGTTCTTTACAACAAGGCTTTTGAAGAATCCCGGTTAAACATTCAGTCCAACTTCCTGCCGTGTTTTTATTATTATTCCCGTCCTTCGGAAACAAAAAATAAGTCAAGAGCTGTACCTCAGATCATAGTGTTAAGTTTTGGTATTGACTTTATCCGGCTGCCCTGTTTTTAAGCCATACAGTTGATCTCACGGAGAGAACAATGCTACTCTTTGATAGGATATCAGCTTGGCATTAGAGGACCTTTTTTCTAATTCGGTCGTACTTGGTAAAGTGTTGCAGACTGCTCCTGGCCATCTGCTGCTTGTCATATGTGCCATGGTGAAACAAAGAGCAGCTTAGAACATTTGAACCTTTTCCTTCTCAGGCAACAAAACATCTCTCATTGGCCAAAAACCCCACAGCAAAACTTGAGTGCCTCTGCCCTGATGCACTCCTATGAATGTTAACCACAAGATATGAAGGCTGGATTTTTCACAGTTCTCAGTTTGAATTTTTGAGATTGTGGTTTATGAAATCAGTTTTAAATATTGAGGTACGCATTTTAGTATTGTTTTTCTATGTCTTTGGGCTCATCATAATTAGGTACAGTAAATTATTCAAAATGACCATTATGGTAGCAGGTGGAGACTGAATTACATGTTCTTCATTCACTTTGTGCATGCAGCTAATTCATAAGATTAGAAATCATTGGTGGTTTAGCTGCACGTTTGTGTGTAACACACAACTGTGAACAGAAGACGTCCCAGATGTAAAGCGTCTATGATCCATGATGCACCCTATCATCTTTGTCCTGGCTATAGAACTAAGAGTTTAAAAGTTTTTTTTTTATTTTTAGGGTTCTACCGCTTTACTGTTTATTATTATTATTATTATTATTATTATTATTATTATTATTATTATTATTATTATTATTATTAT
Source organism: Etheostoma perlongum (assembly GCA_026937815.1). NCBI lineage: Eukaryota > Metazoa > Chordata > Actinopteri > Perciformes > Percidae > Etheostoma > Etheostoma perlongum. The sequence continues at coordinate 7,536,671 of CM049390.1, read as the reverse complement.
TATTATTATTATTATTATTATTATTAGATGTCTGCCGCGCCAGCTCAAATTCCTGTGAGCTGGAATGAGCTAGAAACATGAAACTAACTGGATATGATGTACATGTGCTTCTATAGAGATATGAATGACCTCATATAAACTGCAAGTCTCATTCAAATTGATCACTAGGGGGCCCTTTAAATGCACAATAACTGGACGTGGAATAACACAAATCAAGGTTTGAGCTTGGAATCGCAGCTTGCGGCTTTATTACCAATTGTTTTTGTGTTGGTCATCTTCTTTTCTCAAATTGCCGTGAGCTGGACTGAGCTACATATCACACTGAATTTAAAATAAATGTTTTTGACCAGTTGTAAGCATTTTAAACAAATTGCACTGTTTGTCCAATCGTTACAAAGCTTGCAGGATAAGTTTCATAACGACATTGGACCACATATGTGAAATTACTTTGTAGTCGCTATTGAGAAAAAAGGTTTGAACCCACGAATCGCCGCTTGCGGCTATATTATTTTTATTGAAATACACTTATTCGCTTTCTTGCTAAGAGTAAGATGAGAAGAATGAGGAAGCATTCTTCTATCTTCGATTTGAAATTAAGCTAGAGCCAGGGTTTGGTTAGCTTAGCATACAGATTTTAAGAAGGAATCTAGTCAAGATCTGTCCAAAAGTTAAAAATCCGCCTATTGTCACCTAAAAGCTCACTAACATGTATCAGTTTGTGTAATCCGTCCATAAAACAAGTGTAAAAATGACAAGATGCAAGAGTTATGTGCCAGACTAGGCGTTTTGTGTTACATTGGACAGCCAGGTTAGCAGATTCTTCCACTTTCATTCTTTAGAATAAGCCATGCTAACTGTCTACTAGTAGTAGCTTCATATATATGTTTTGGAGTTTAAAGCACTTCCGCGTTGGCTTTACTTTCAGCATTGGCAGCTCCGTCCATTATTTTTTTCCAGTCTACGGTGTCATTTCATCTATTCAAGCTGCTGGAGGTAAATACAGGATCAGGGGGATTGCAGCTCTGGTTGTTTCTAACATTACTGCTTGCCTCAGGCCACTGAGCATAACAATTTATTATCTTGAAAAAAATGCACATCTATTGAACTGTTTTAAAGCGTCAAGGTGCACAAAAAGACAATCTCCCATAAATGTGTTCCCTTATTGCTAAAAATGCTCAGTGAAATAAAGTTTATTGTGAGACTGCATGGCATCCAAACTACAGGACTCTTACCTAGAGGCAGTTTTAGAAATGATGGAACTTCTCGCAGGTAGCGAACAGTGATGGTGACCTCATCTCCTGCAGTGCGCAAAAGGTGAACCTGACAGGAGATAGGGAGGGAAAGAGAGATTGAGATAGATAGCAAGAGAGTGAGAACGAATGTGAGTGATACAGCAAGATAAAATGTAATCTCTTATAAATGAAACATGCCAAATTCATGTCAAACTGTACCCAAATATGACAGTAGATGAGTACAGAATATGTAGACAGATGTTAAAGCCTGTCAGAAGATGCTTCACTTATATCATCAAAGGCTGAATTGAAGGCCCGCCGTTTCTCTTCTGACAGGCGGCAGTAAAGTGACAGCTCACACCACAAAGTAATTATGCTCTGAATGTCTGATGTCTAAGTGACAGAAAATGCGTCCTCAAACATGTTGAGTCCAAGTTTTAAAGAGGCTTTCAAGCATGGTTAGGTTTACAAGATTAATATATCTGTCTATCTTTGGTGCATCTTGGAAAAGCAAGAAAATAAAAAAAAACAGCTAATGAGACTCCTGACTGTCACACCTAACATGCAAGGTCACTTCTACCTACCTTAAATGCACATCTGCCATCAGATCCCTTACTATCCTGTCCCAGCATTGTGTGGTAGCCCTACTTCAGCCTGAGTATCTACCACTTCTGCAAGTGTGACAGGCTGCCATTAAAGCTCTGGATTTTGTTCTGAAGAGAAACTGCTCATTATGGCTTTTGACGCTCTGGAGGTGAATATAGTTGTTTAGGGCTGCATGAGGAGACACAGGCAACAGACATGGGAAGAGTGTGTGCTGATTTTGTATGTGTGTGTGTGTGTGTATGTGTGTGTGTGTTGGGGGGAAATAAAGGAGTATATTTAACAAAGTTAGAAGCTAAATGCCAAATATTAGCAGGAAAAGGAAAACAGCCTCCTGCCAAGGTGACAACTCAGATTGGTAAGGCACACCTCCATGTTGTTGATAGCCACTGAGATTGGTGTGAAACTTGGGAGGATGGAACAGTAATCGATAGATGGAGCAGAGTATTGGGGTTTTTACAACAGTTTACAATCACACATATACTTACAACTTCCTCATGAGTACAAGGCTCTACATGTATGCCATTGACCTAAAGAAACCAACAGAGGGAGTGGAAAAGCAAATAAGTAATTTTATAGTGGAGAAAGTGTGAAATTTAGCAACTCTATGCTCATTCGGCCAGATGGGTGGCCAGGGGTAGAGTTTGATTGGCAAACCCCACCAGAGTCAGAAGGTAATAGGTAGTTGGCTTGTAAGTATCATGGATGTATTACTGAATGATAGGGCTGTAACGTTTCCTGTATTGGCGCCAAACCGTCACAGTACGGTAAGATTAGGACGGTGTGTGTGCTGCTCCAACGTTGTGGGTATGGGAAAGGAAACATCTCCCAAATGTGCCAATCACTGGGACAGGGAAAAAACAACCCATATTTTGTATTTTCATAGCATAAGAGATGCTTTTCAGTTGTATAGCCCATTGTGACCTATTACAGTGAAATGCAGGCATTTTAAAATGTTCCATATTTTTATAATGAAAATAGTTTACCAAAGTTCCAAGTTGGTAATATGCTACGTCAGTCCCCAGCAAGAGACTTTTCTCTGTCTTTGACACTTGTACTACTGTGTCAGAATAAATGAAAAGAAACAAAGCATTTTTTTTATTGCACCAAACAATGACTACTAAACCCGGGGCATGAACCGAACTGTGACTTCTGAGACCATTTCACCCCTACTAAATGGACCTACTGGGTGCTGGGGTCCGTTTCAGACAGAAGGTTTAGTGAAAACTCTGAGTTTGTTAACCCTCAGATGAAGGATGGGTTGCTGAAAGATGGGTTTTCTGTTTCAGAAAGGGAGGTTAATCAAACCTGAGAGAGAGGGGTAACTCCAGCCCGTTTCAGAAAGACAGGTAACTTCAACTCAGAGTCAGTTACTATGGGAACTGAGTCTGTGAAACTAACCTGGTCGGGAGCAGGTTCTCTTCTCTGTTTCCTCCCTCTGACACAGCGCTCTCTCATTTCCTCATTCATTCATCATTCATTCTGTATCAGGCGCATTTAAGCGCCGTTTGTTAACTGCATGAATCAAAAAACACATTAGGCAAACTATAAAATGTTTTTTTCTCAAAACCTGGCATTTCCTTTTGTTGACAATCCCGTTAATGAAGAAGCTCTATTACTTCACAGGAAGTTAAACATACGTCGGGAGATGATATTGAGGCCCCGACTATAGATGAATTTTAATTTCCAGATAATTACCTTTTTGAGCGGTATCATTATCCTTCACAGTATATGAGTTATGTAGCCTACATAACCTTATCCTTAACTCTGAGAGAACCTACTCTGAGTTGATTGAATCAACTCAAATCAGCTGTTCTGGAACCAACAACTCAGTTTTCCTAGTACATGGTTAGACTCAGTTTGTTAAACCTCCTTCCTGAAACGGGCCCCAGGTCCACACAAAACGACAATGCAGAAAGAGAAGCAAAACAACTGCACACAAAACCATAGAGACGCGAATCAATCAAAAGACAGCAAAACGACCACACCAGACACACAAAATGACCATAAAGAGGCACAAAACAACCACACAGAGACGCAAAGTAACACAAGAGATGCTAGACAAACACACAAAATGTCCACAAAGAGAAGCAGATCGTCCACAAAGAAACACAAAAATACCACACCACAATGACGATAAAGAGACACAAAATGACCACAAAGAGAAACAATACCACCATGAAGAGATTCAAATCAACTTCACCAGAGACGCAGAAAAAAAAACAGACAACAAACAGACACAGAACGCAGACTTTTACATGTTTTTGTCTAGGGGCCTACTGTCTCATAATCTATTTGGCTGTGGGCTATAGCAGCTATACACTTTCATATTGAATCGCATTTCTAAAACCATCCGATTTGCTGCCTATCTCCTGCCATGGCTTTAAAGTATGCAAATAGATGCAATATTCTGCTGTGTGACAATTGAAAGTCATTTCAAATAAATATGAAACTGGTGTTATCCAAATGTGGAAGCAATTGCAATTCAATTCATAATATCATTCAGAAGAACTAATACGAGTGTTAATATTGCTTGGCTGTCCAATGAATCTACTTAATATTCTAGATAAACAGCACACCCAATAAACCTGCCAGACAGATTCAAATGAACTTTTTAAAAGATTAAATACATATCATTATCAAACACCAGACACCTTTGGGTTTTGATCATGATTCTGATGAACAGAAGCTATTATTTGTTGGTGACCTTATGATTAATCTACCACAGAATCTGAAAATGAGGTATCTGTTTAGTTTAATTAAAAGTGTGTATTATAATTCAAGAAGAATATTTTTGAGCACAATATTGTCTCTTCAAACAAGAAATAAAGACATTAAAAGACGGATTTGATTAAAATCACAGTTCAAACTTAAAAAAATATCCTCTTCCCAATTTCTAAATGAAATTACACTACGTTTAAACAGAAGAGGGTTGAAATTAAGATGCAACAAGTTGCCACTCTTGGCAGTGACCCAATCAACCTCGAAGGAAATAAGTCACAAAGTCATGTACCAACCTGCAACACAGCGTCCCCGACGAAGAGCTTCCCCGTCTGATCGGCTGAAGGCGTCAGTTGTCAAGTGTCAGAGGTTAATGAAAACATTACAAAATAATTGCTCATTTCATACATGGTAATGTGGTGGAAATAGCAATCATTGTCTCTGTCTGGCTAATCTCTGGCAACATCCTACAGCTCAGAGAAAGAACACAGGAAAGCATGAAATTTGAAACTAATCAGGATATAAAGTAATTTGCAGAAGCACGGGAGGAAACAACGAAAGCTCTGTTGTGAAAAGATTTGTAAAGCTCTGTAAAAGGGGCTCTTAATGTGCCCGGGGATATGAAGAGACAATTCTCTTGTATCCAAAAAAGGGATAAGGAAAAATTAGTAATAATTCACTCACACGATGCTCTGATATTGCATCCTAACAGGGTAGTGAGATGACATCCGTTCTTAAAATGTAACCGACAAACATGATTCTGATGAGGCATTGGTGCATTACTCTTCTAATCTGGTTTACCTACTCTGTGTTTTTCTTTTATAGCAAACTATGTTACCTCTTTTGAAAACAGCGAGTTAAACAAAGACAAATCAAGTAACGGAGCCAGGCTAAATGTTTCCCCATGTTTCCAGTCTTTATGCTAAGCTAGGCTACACACCTCCTGACTTCAGCTCCACAATAAAAAAAGGAGCATTAAGTGGCAGTTTAGTTTAGTTTCTCATCCTGAGAAGAACCGCTCAATCTGTGCAGTGGTACAATATCTTCCGTTGCTCTGGAGGAAGTTTTCCGAAGTCTGAGAATATAACCCTGATGATGTCATCAAGGTCGAGACTACACATTTATAACAAAAAGTCTGTGTTACAAACTCGGGTTGAAACAAACCTTCCCAATTTTGAGATCAAAATTCTCCCCTCACTTTGGAAAAAAAAAAAAAAAGCTAAATTATGTACATGTCAAAATTTGAATTATTCCTCTCCCTTCCAAATTGGACCAATTTCATCACTCTTCTGAACATGATGCCCTCAAAATGTCATTGTGAACGTAAATGTCACCAGGAAAATATAATTTCCATAATCAACTTGATTAATGACATTTCACACTGCATTAAAAACCATTGCAAAATTCACATTGCAGTATTGAAAAATAAAACACATTCTTACCTACTTGATCTTTGAAAATTTTAGAAATAACCACAGGTACGTTGTGCTCCGCACCTCCCTGAAAAGCAGGGGGGAAAGATGAGGATCAACGTCATTGAATGGTGGTGAAATTTGCTGCCAAAACTGCTTTCATCTCTGCAACCCAAAGCCTTTTTCATTTACACTTTAGTCCCTTCATAATCAAAACATATCTGCTTACTTTGATGCTTAAGCCCAGACCGCCAGTCGCCTGTCTTCGCAGTACAACAGTTCTGTGCTTTAGAAAGTGGGAGTTTTTTATTGGCAATAGGATATTGTGAACATTAAAACATTATTCTGGAGTTATGCGGCATGAATTACAATGCAAGTCTGGAGCCCTCGGGCGCACTTACATTTACTTGGGATTCACTTCCACTTGTGCAAACCACATCCAGCTTCTGTATGGTTAATACGTCTTTGATCAATTTTAGGCAGACATCGTAGGTATTGTTGGTCTCCTCATTGTACAGCAAAGCAATTCCAGATTTTGTCTGTTGGAATTGAGAAGAGCATTGACATTTTGCCTAGCAGAGCAATTATGTACACAATGGACATTTTAATCCTCTTTCCTCATTTGTCATTTGTGTACCCCGTTCTACTGGTGTAGGTTTGGGTTAATTGGTTTTGCTTGACATTGTGAAAGTGTGAACCTTTGTGCAATAGAAAAAAAAAAAAGGAATTGCATGCTTCAAATTTCATATCATTACCTTTTAAGAAAAGGGATAAACAAAAAGTTCAGGAAATTGCACAAGACACTTTGAGGACAGATATGACGACAACAGCAAAGATAAAAAGAACATAGCACACAAAAATCCCACTTGTCATTATAGCTCTGTCACTAACTGCAAACACCTAAAGCTGCACAACCAAACCATTAAGCAACTCTTATTAATAAATAATAACCTGGACTTTTTTGTCCATAGAACAAGCAAATGACTATTGTGACTTTCAATTTGGCACCGATAACAGCGGTGAGATGTTCCCTCAAGTTTTGAAATGTTTATTATTGAAGTGGTGAAGTGGTATTGAAGTCCATTATTTCCCTAAGATTCCTCAAACTCAAGTCACAGGAGGTAAAACAATTGATGGATGATATGACATAAACTAATGAAAGGACGGGCTGTGTTTGATTGAGAAACTATTGCCACTAAAGTGACTTGAATGTAAATTTAGGAAATGGCTTAATATGCAAAGAGTGAACAATTGTAACAGGAACATAAATATAATGCAGTCCAATACATATGCACCACAAGCAATGGCCTCAAAAGTTACAATAGACTTCAATCAGCATGATTTTTACAGTCTCACCAGAAATGGGAATAAAAAGCTTCATATAGATATGATTTATTGCAATATGCTTCTGTTGTATTTCAGCTATTGTATCCACCCCCTCTTTCATTTGATACTGAAACAGGTTTTACTCTAGGTTTCCCTTTTGGCTGAAGCATCATCAAATGCCTCCTACAACACTGTCGATAATAAGTAGAGCACGATGTAGAGTACCTTACCGTTTTAACCCTTTCATCAGTGCTTTACATTTGCTTATCGTATGCAGAAGTGAACAATGAAGGTTGTTACATTACAATTGCATTTTGCCATATCTTAGCTGATCCAGAGTTTTATTTGTAATGATCAGTAGAAGATAAATACAAATGTTAGTGGTTTGTCATTCTTTTGCTGGCAGATTTCTGTAGCAAAATATCAGAAGATTGACCTTTTTATTGATGATGTACTCTTAAAGGGTCAGAGTGGGTGAACAAAAGTTAATCAATATATGAGTGAGGTTGAATTCTCTTTAAAAAGGGGAACAATGGATTTTTTTTTTTTTTTAGTGTAATTTACTTTAACTGAACAGCTTCGAAGTCACTGGAATGATTTTATGACTTTTTTCGAGTTAAATGGTGGTCATCTCGCCTGTGAGCGGAAAAAACACCCTTGCAAGCGTCAGGAATTATGGCGTGATATCAGGTCTCACGATGTCACAAATTGGTTCACAGCACTGCACACACACACCCCCATTCTGGAACCGGCTAACAAGGTAGCAAAGTTTTTCACAATATCGTAATGCTACAGAAACTTAGGAAAGCATTGTCGGAGGAACAGAGAAAGAGGAAGCGGCCAACTGACCGAGCGAGGAGACAAAAGTAAACAGAGGAGCTGCCGAATATCTATTCCGAAGCTGTAGGGAGAGCTCTATGGAGCAACCTGCGAGCAAAAGGTGAGAAAACAGCGAAGAAATGACCAAAACTGTATAGTGCCTCTTTAAGAGTCTTTGGAAATTAAGGTCGTGCTCTGTTCCTTCCAAAGGAGACAAAGTGTAAATTAAGGCTTCTGGTGGGGAGCTTTGTGGAGATATGGTTTCTGGGCTACACAATAGATACATTCAGGTTACACAAAACAAGTCTAAACGTTTGATGGCACACAAAGGCAGCATGAGTCAGTCCCAGTGACCATCTACCATTATTTTTACTAGGTCACTGCTCAACTTCTAGGCAACTCTCTTATGCAACTTCTCGTTTGTTGTCTTTGATCTTTTCAACAGTAAATCACACATTCAAGCCCTGTCTGCTAAAAATTACCTTCCCATACAATTAAACTCCATTCTCAATTACGTTTCGAGGGAAACTTACTGTATTTTGTTCTGCATTATGTTTGTACTTGATGTATCACAAATACAATAAAGTCAGCAGAGAGTCCACAACAGGAGGTTGGGATGGATGGATGGGTCGAGTACTGGACTTTCATCCATGAGAGTTGTTTGTCTCCCATGTGAAAACAAAACATTGAGTTATTTAACTAAGTATGTGTGTTACTAAACAAACTTACTTCTTTTAAACACAAACTATGAATTTTTCTCAGACCTAATAAAGTAGTTTTGTTTAAACAAAGCAAACCGCTTCACAATGTCCGCTTTTCACTAGTTGAAGGACGTGTTGGAACAAATGTAATTCAAGAAAAAATACATTTCCATTTGAAACGTGATTAAAAAAAAAAAAATGCAGTTTAGTTATATGAGAAAGTAATTTTGTAAAAGTCTGGGTTCATGGACATTCATGTATCCATGAAAACTTTCAAGCTAGGCCATACACTTTATATTATTCTGTTGAAGAGTTTGACACACCAGGAATAAAAGATTTTGTTCACATTTTATTTGGCTACCAACAATTGAAAAAATAGCTACAAAAAGACATTGCGAAACTAGTTTATTGTGCACTTTGAATCAAATATGTTCTTAGCAGATCTTTAGTCCCAACTGGGATTTTAACACTTTGCTCCGTGACGTAATTTGAATCACAACACATAATGTAAATGAGGACTACTCATTGCTACGAGTTTGACTGTTTGGTCATTTGCCATAAACCACAACTGGACCCATGAAAAAGTGACAGCTAATGCTACCTAGTGCTACTATTTAATAGTCATTAGCTCAGCAGGTGTTGAAATGACATGAACAAAAACAAGAATGTTAGGAACATTATAGGCCTTTTAATGGAAAAAAATAATGTCAAACAACCCATTTTTCACTTCTATTAGTGCAAAAGATAATTTGAAATAGTTTGCCTTGTGGTCCAGCAGAGGACGCTTTTAAAATACCTATCAGTAGTTGAAAAACGTTACACTCCTAATCATCATTCATAGGCTATACAGTATGACAGGCTCCAGTCAGTAATGCAAAGGAGGTTCCCGGTACATCTCCTAGCAACGCCGGCTCTCAGATGTTAGTCACAGCTGCCATGGGAAACGCCCACCCATAGGCAGGAAACTTAAGAAACTGCTTCCAGTTTTAAAGGAGAAAAACATGCATGTTTTTCTTTTATAGCAAACTGTTACCTCCTTCAAAACAGCGAGTTAAACAAAGACAAATCAAGTAACGAAGTCAGTGTTAGAGGAAGGCATACTTTTGAGAGCCAGGCAAAACGTTTCCCCATGTTTCCTGTCTTAGTGCTGAGCTAGGCTGCACACCTCATGAATTCAGCTCCATAATAAAAAAGGACATTAAGTGGCACAGATTTTACACGTGAAGTTTAGTATACTTACTAATCTACAATAATACAGCGGATATCAATACACAATACACTCAAATACATATCACATTTGCTGGGAAACCAATTAAAAAACAGTGAACTGATGCTTGCTGTGGTGCTTAAATAATGGCGGGAATGATGGCATTTGACGGAAAATCTGGGTTGGCTTCATTAACGAGACAACTGGATTGACAGCAAGAGCTTTAATGGTTTCTTTAATTAAAAACAGCTCATTACCAGTAGGCCAAATTTTTCTTTGACTTCACTTTAGTATGAGATGTCATGGATTTATATAGTGATTATGAAGTAGTTATTATATAGTTCAAGTATTTAGTGATGAAGCCCGCAAGAAAGAAATCCAGTGTGGTGAAAATGTGTGGGAAGTGGAAAATGATGCCCCTGAAAAAGTTTCCAGCTCTTATCATTTATCAGCTCTGTGCTTCTGCCAGCCTGTTCATGTGTGACTGTGTGCAGGCATGTGGGCCCTTAAAGCATATTCTACTCACTATGGTGCCATCTCGCAACCCCTTATCTCGTTTGTGTAGTTCACATATTCTCTTTAGGCAGTATGTCAAAATGTCTTTATTTCAATGGGAAAAACACATAGACAACATTCAAATCACACATCCACTGCAGAAGCACATTATTTGCAATATATTCAAAGTTGAATCGAGATAAAATCATGTGACAGCATATCATATTCATCATGCTGACTTTTGTCAAATTGTGTCCTCTTTTTTTACTTAAACCTTACAGACAAACTGGCAACCTAATGCAACCCACAGCTCTGCAATACATCACGTATTTGTGAAGCTTGAAATGTCCAGTTTTGTTGTTTTAGTAAAATGGCTGGGGAGGTTTAGATTCAAGTCATGAACATCTGTGAGGCTTGATTGTAATATGTGGATGAATTGTAGCAGCTAAAGTCAGATCAGTTTTTCAAGGATCGTGAGACCCAAGTTGTTACATTTACAAAGGACCATAGAGTGTATTAAATATGAACTTAGTCTCTGTGGTTTCTGAAGAGCCCAAAATTAAGCTTAAAGTGGGATGCTCCCAATGTCTCCGATCGTTGGAGGTGGAGTGTGGTTGGAGATGAGGAGGGCCAAATTAATTTTGCCCTCGGTTTGGTTTGGCTTCACACCTGGAAAAATCCAAGCGTACCAAAATGTGTCATTACAAATCACGCAAGAATGTCCACTCCTCTTATTGGTTGGATGTGTCAACCGAACTAAACGAGGTTGGTGTGAAAAGCACCCTTACACAGATATGTCCATGATGGATAATTGCCCTTGCACAGAATAATAATAATATATATAAAACCAATGTGTTTGAGATTAAAATGTTTACTAGAGCACAACCTTCTTCAAAGATCTAGCCTCTTAATTTTGCTCTTTCAAAGTACACAGATTGATAAAATGTACATTTTCTTCTGGGAGAGTATGCCGCTGGACCGTCTTAGAGGGTGAAAATTCCTGTAGGTTATTTTTTTTCAAATTGCAATATATGTCGCAGAAAAAGGTGGAGCCCTACTCACTACCTTTTACAACCAAATTACTGTTGAGGAAAAAAGTCGGCCAAGTCGACTCAAAGATTTACAAAATGCATATGGTCACCAAAACCTCCGTGGCACAGAAGGTAATCTATGTACAACATTTATGAAAAATCAAAGCTACACATATATAAAAGTTGTCTATACATTATAGATTGTGAGAGGACGAATTGTGCCCAAGGGTGATCATGTAGATAATTTGCTTTGATGGAGGCATCAAGATAGATCTTCACACAGTATGTGAGCGAACTCTCACTTGTTCTCTGCAATTCACTCCAACACATCGATATGAATTATAAAATACAAGCACAAATGATTTTCAAAGAAGGAACAAAAATAAGGGCCCTATTTTAATGATCTACACGGCACGGTCATGTCTTAGATACTAGGAACCAAGCGCATGGCTGCCCGCATCCACTTCACGACACTAGTACTTGCATACAGGGCCACGAATGAATCAGACGCATTAATTTATACTGAATGACTTGAATGCGATTCAGTGCGAAAATGAAGGGAACGCCTTAAAATGTCTCAAATCAAGTTGATAAAACCAATTTGATTGTAAAACAGCATGTGACGTCATTACTCACAGGTTTTTATTTGCTTCAAAGCCGTTGGATCAAAACACACTTTCACCAGCTTTTATATTGCTTGAGTTTTTTTTTTTAATAGATAATAAGTGGATGGAAACTTAGCTTCTGTCTTCATTAATTCATGGGTGTGTTTTGGGCGTAACATGCAATAAACCAATCAGAGTGTCATATCCCATTCCCTTTAAAAGCTAAGCGCGTTTGTACCTTGGGGCATTGATATTATGATGGCGGATTTGCACCGTCATATTTTTATTTTTAATATTGTGCATGTGTGTGTGCTGTTGCGCTTCCCTGTGTATGTGTGTGTGTGTAACAAGCATAGTGTGCGCACGCTGTGCACAAGTCTAGGCACATTTTACGTGCTGTCAAAATTCAATGAAATGCTGCAATATTGACTATATTTTTTAAATTAAGATTTTTTGGGGCTTTTCCCCTGGATAGACAGGAAAGTAGGGAAAGAGAGGGGATGACAAGACGCAAAATGCCATAGTAAACTGCGTCAGTCTTAAAATAGCAAAGACACTGCGCCAGGGTTTGGTGTTGCGCCAGGTGCAAGATAGGGCCTTAATCATGTTAGTAATTAACAATCACAGCGCTCACATGGCTGGTTTAGAGAGAGATTCATCTTATTAAACCAAGATTGTGTTGGTAGTTCTGTTTTTCTGAAGTCTAATACGACTAATAAATCACAGCATTGGTTGCTGAACGGACAGTACCCATAGCACCCCTGCTGTGGAGATTTCTGAACTGGAGGTTAAGTTTCAGGGCTCTCCTAAACATACTTGGTTTACACTCTCAGTCCTTTGTTAATTTGACCTGACAGATGGTGATTAGCCAGATTTGTCACATTGGCTTGGAGTGCTTATAACCATGTCTGCAGTGGAGATCGCATCATGGTGTGTCTGAGGAGAGGCCGAGTGGACAGATTTTTGTTCATTGAATGCTTTTATTTGCATTACTAAATGATAGACCATTCAGTTTGCACATACATTGCAGAATATAGCATACAGATTAAATCAGATATTAAGACGGACGTTTTAAGCCTTGTGTCTTTATTATATACTTCAAAAAACGCACTGAAAAAAATATCTCTACTCGATTAATGATTAGCTAGCATCCTCTTCTCCCAGGGAGTAGGGCTCCTCCCTTTAATTTATTGAGAAGAGCACAGACAAAAGTGTCTCTGAAATGACCAAAACTCTAAAATGTGGCAGATAATAGTATTTATTAGGGGTGGGAATCTCTTGGCACCTCACGATTCGATTAAGATTCTAAACAGATTATCGATGCAGCAATTTTATGTACATTTTCATGCGTGATTTAAAAAAAATATACATACAAATCTGAGTTTGCTACTCAGTTTGCTAATCACTTCCTAGACAAAGCAGCTAGACAAAGCTTAGATTCTGACATTTGTTACACACAAGTTTAAATAAAATGTTTTGTCTTTTGTCTTGGTTTTTATTTTGTAGTCATTCCATGCTTAAGCCTTAAACATGCTTGTGAAAGACACCTTCTCTCACAATAAAGGAGAATTGGCTTCTTAGATCATGAACCATGAGGTAGCCAGATATAATCCATCCTCAGACAATATACCTATATATCTGCATTGAATTGTTCTAGAGAGAATCACAATGCATCCAAGAATCGATTATTTTTCCCACCCCTAGTATTTATGCAGGACTTAGGGGATAAAATGATCTCAGAACGGGATCGCAATAAAATTCTGGATGATACCAATTAGGGGTGAGGGGTGAACAATTGAGATGTTTTCTTGGCAGGAGTTTACATTTAATATGTTCCTTTTAAGTAGTTTTAGGTTGTTTACAAAATCAAAACAAACTGACTACTCACTTAGTTTGCCCTTGTTCATTTTGCAGACACAAGAACAGTGTGTACACATTACTAAATAATAAAACGGATTAAATAAATCAAAGCAAATCTTAATTCCCACCACAAACATGCCCCCCCCCCCCATTGCTACTGCCCCCGCACCAAAATTCTCATTCCATAGGAAATAATGCACTCTCTTGTTAGATGACAAAATGTGCTCATTATTTCACCAAACCGACAAAGACTGATGATCAGATGAAGACTTGCACACTAAAAGGAACTTACTGCAGTTTGAGCAAACATCAAAACTAACACAAGTCAATAAACACAACAGGACGCCTGTCACTGTGCTTTTTCTCTTGAATGAAATAATAGGCTACTTGGACCGTGCCCTATAGGCTCTGATTCATGCTTCTTGCGGTCAGTAAAGGCTCAGCTATCGCAACTAAGTGGAGCTATTCAGCGGCAATAAAAAATAGACTGGAAACTATTCAGCCCCCAAAGCAAGGTCACTAACTCACTAAGTTTCAGAATGATAGATAGATATAAATAAATAAATAAATAAATAAATAAACACACACACACACACACACACACACACACACACACACACACACACACACACTAATTAACACGGACTGCTGGCCTCCGTGCTGTAATTTACATTGTGCTGACCAAATTCCATGGGACATCTACTGTATAGTGTAGGCTATATCTGCTTTAAGCACAACACGCTTTTTCACCTGAGCAAACAGCACAACTACCAGCAGTCTATTTACAACAGGAAGAGAGAAATGCCTCATGATTTTAAAAATCACTGGCACCTCTAAATTGTGTAAGACAGCGGCTGCAAACTGTCAACTCTCATCTCAACTGTTTATAGTGTTTGTACCAAGGTAGCACAGTTGTGGTTCCTTTGGGAGGGGGTAAAATACACTTCTCAGAGTTGAAAGAATTGAATCAGAGTGAGATCTTACTTGGCTTTTCAGTGACTCACAAGTGACAGGGTGCATTTTTTCTTTTGCTAAAACACTGCTGTTAAGATCCATTCTTAACGTTTCACCTTCCAAAGTTCACTGGAAATGAAGAGCTATTGTCAACGCCACAGCATCAGAGACCAGTACGTATTTCCCTTCAGAGCTAATGTAGGCTACATAAGTGGTCTGATGTTTACACTTGTGGGACTGCGTTGTTCTAGCGTTTGTAAGAGACTAGCCGGGCGGGCACGTAAATTAGTTGGGAATGTGTGGTAGAGCGAGAGAGAGAGTAGGGGGGTGGATTGGCTTCAAAACGTTAACCCACTCATTGATTTCCTGTTGTTTATGGAGGAAGAGAACCCGGAAATGAGTTGGCAGAAATGCGATGCTACCGAGCCATGGCCAAGAAGACCAACCACAGTTGTTGTGGTCCGTGTCGCCACAACGTTACATTTTTTTTTTAGGTACACGCCAGGCTACGCTGTAGGGTCGGTATCTCAACGTACAGTACATACCCACTGCATCAATTTAACGCAGGAGCATTACATTGGCCTTAAGTCGACCAATAGGTCATTTTGGTCTTAACTGGCGCACGCAAATGTAACGTCATGGGATCGCCATACCCATTTATACCCGCACAAGTTGCAGTCTTCTCCTGAACAAAAGGTGGTGTTAATGAGGAAAGTCTATGACTTTGCTATTTCTATTTGCTTTTGATTCTTTGTGGAGAAACTCAGTTTTACAGATGTCGATTAAAATCAACTAATTGATGATTTGATTTGTAAAGCTGCATTTCAAAGTGAAGTTCCGGGGGGGACATCAATCTTTTTTTTTTTCACATCATACAATCATACAATCATACAATGTAAAATTCCAGTGAAATGTTATCCCAATCAGCTCCTTCAACTGCATAATTCATCGTGAATCAGAATGTGATAGAATGTGACATAATAATAAAACGTTGGCGTAAGAAGTGACATAAGAGATAAGTTTGTTGGTACGACTGGGAATAGCATTCACAATGGAACTGCCAGTCAGAGCTCAACCCTGAGTACATGGCCCCTGTGTAAACATGAGGTTGGGCACCGAAACACAATGCCAATGGGGCACCGGTTCCAACGTTAACGGAAGTAACGGGACCAAATAAGAACGAAAATTTCGGTGCCTCATTTCGGTGCGTTTACTTGTAACTCGCCAGCCTTGGGGTGCATTTTAAGTTATTGTAAAATACCCTTTTCCCATCTGGTGCTTGTTTTTGTCGTTTACCAGCAAAAAAAAAGAAAAGTACACACACACACACACACACACACACACACACACACACAATACCTAATCCTAGTCAACAACTAGTTCTAATGGGTTTATTATTTAAGTTTGCATTGCCATATATGATCCAATTGTACAGTTTTGTTACTTGAAGGCGACAGAATAAGGTGACAGAAGTACATACACAATGATTAAAGAGACAGTGGTGTTGGTGCAAGGTGTCCCACTGTTCTTTTTTTGGAAATAAAAAAAGGTCAAAATTCTCTGATTCCAGCTTCTTAAATGTGAATATTTTCTAGTTTCTTTTCTCCTCTATGACAGTGAACTGAATATTGTTTATGCGCAAAACAAGATATTTGAGGACATCATCCTGGGCTTTTGAAAACCTTAATTGACATCTTTCGCCATTTTCGCCACACTACAACACTTAATAGACAAGGTCGCTCTCTGAATAATTACACCCAATTCCATCAGTTCAGTTTCACAATAACAAACACCTGGTAGGTTTTATGATTACTAAGTTGTGATGAGTGGAATTGTCTCTAGGCCATAGCCAGACATTGCTCCCAATTCCGGTCTCTGGCTACAGAGCGACTACAATAAACATTCTTTTGAACCGAGGGGTTGTTAATGAGTAGGAAATAATGACTACACTAATACAAAAAAACACGTCCTGCAAAAAGACCAAAAACACCCAGAACAGTCTAAATCACTTCACTACATACACTACCAAGAAACATTTGGATACATACAGCCTCAGACAAGTACTGGATGATGTTAACAGGTGTCACAATTACTACTGAAGCTGAGCACTTTTATCTGGATCCTTTAAAAGATATGCACATTTAAAACAGATGAAGATTATGAAACCCAGCACTCTATTTAACTCATCCTCTTTTTTTATAGTCAATTAAAACTACCCCGGGGTTGAGTCAGCAGTGAAATAGCTATGGATGTAAGGTTTTACAGTTACACAAACATGTTAATTTATCATCTACTGTAAATTTGCTTGAGATTTATTTTAGAAAAGTTTAGGTTTTCTTTATTATTAATCATCTTAGAAATCCAAGCAGAGAGCTACAACCTGGAGCAAAAAGCTGTGATACATTTGTAGTATTTATAACAACCATCAGAAATAGATAGATAACGGGCATATGCTCATTTATTTGCAATAGTTAATATGCAGACAAGTCCAGCTTCCACAACAAAACTGCAAGCACACATATTTTACAAACTGTGAGCTTGCTATTTTGCCAACATTCACATTTTAGAAGTTGCAAAAATGTAAGTTAGAAATCATGCCAAAGTATGGCAAAGTAACCTATTGTTTTGAAATACCAATATGTAGTGTTGCCTGGCAGTGTTTAAGTTAAAAAGGTTGAAAATGTCAATGATTTCCCAAAAATCCATGAAAAACAACCCAGAGATGCAGCTGCACTAATGAGCCTAATGCATCATTTTAAATGAGACAACTTTGGTAATTTCACCAAACATGGCTTCAGAACGCTACCATTTACCACTTCATTCCATCAGGACACACTCTTAAATAAGAGTGGTAACAGCAAAGTGGCAAAACCGTGAAAACCTGTGTTCCCAGTTACTGCAGAAGAACAGACCGACTTCAAATAACACAATATCTGTGGTTTTATCCAGCTCTATAGGGGATATTAACATAGGCTTCTGATTCACGGTGATGGATTATAATCATTCATAAAGCAGCATGTCTGCTCAAGCTGTTTGTAATGCATTTTTGAAAACAGCATGAGTTTTGCTTTTGAAAACTGCAGCAGACTGTTGTACAGTAAATACTTGTGCCTGACTCTTCAGACTTGCACTGGAGTTACATTTAAGGCAGCATAAAGAGTTCTTATGGATCTAATTATTACTTTATATTATATTGTTCTTTATCATATAGTCTAGAGTAGTGTAACATGTGACAAGATACTAAATTAAAATCAGGTAAGTGGGTCCAGGGGCATAGACCCACAGAAGAAACTGTTTGTGGTTTTAATATGCAAATGAAGCCTTTGGAATGTTTTGAGATTAATACAAGTTTAATTGTATAATAATATATATTATAAGATTATAATTATTGCAAACACTTAAATGTTGCAGCTTGTTGGCTAAATGTGGAGCTTATTTTAATTTATATATACAGTATATTTTATATATTATTTTACTTTCTGCTGGGTGGCTTGTGAATTTCCCCCTGGGGACCAATAAATCTTTGACAAAAAAAAATACAATTTAATATTGTTTTTATAATTGTGTTAATTCGAATCTGTAAAGTAACTAAAGCTGTCAGATGGTAGTAAAATGTACAAAATTTGCCTCCAAGATGTAGTGGAGTATAGAAATACTAAAGTTAATTACTTATTAGTAAGTAATGTTTATACTTTAGTACAGTACTTTTCTCCACTGATAACAGATGAGAAATACCATAAAGTTAGTTAATGCAAGCTAGTGTAACTAATATTACATATCAGGAAGGTAGCTTTAAACAGTCGCAATGTTATTTATGTACCTTGTAAACATGACAAGAGAACCAATCCACGTTAATGTTACGTTTCACATATGTTTTGATGGACACATTCGCCAAGGAGTCTTCCTCTCTGCACTCTTGCTGAGAGTTAAATGAGAAAAACAATATCACTATAATGCGCGTATGCTAAAACTGTATGAAAATTCAGCTAGCAGTCAGTTAGCGTAGCTTAGCACAAAACTGGAAACGGGGAAACAGCTAGCCTAGCTCCAGCCAAAGGTCACAAAATGTGAAAACAAGCACCTTTAAAGCACACTTATTAACATGGTCTTTCTCGTTTGTTTAATTTGTACCAACACAAAGTAAACTGTTGAACCGTTTCACACAAGCTGTGGTTTTTTACAGTCCGGTTTTTGACTGAGCTAATTTAACCAGCTGCTAGCTTCATATTTAGCTTACGGGAATGACGGTATTATCAATCTCCTCAACTAACTCTGGGTAGGAGAGCAAATTAGTGCTTTTCCCAAAATGTCAACCCATTCCTTCAAAGTAAATCCTTCGTAAAAATTGTGAAAGGTCAATAAACCGTAGCCAGGCTGAAACTATCCTAATATGCACAAAGCTCACAGAAATGTATCATCTTCCACAATCATCCTGGTTCAATCTTCTACTCAAAAGTGGCTCCATGGGGAATCCAGCCACTTGAAGTATTTCCTCTCATGTGTATTCATTGTTTGAAGAGGCTCATATCACAGAGCTGTACTGCTCAAATAGCATCACGGCCGGCAGTTTCCCTAAATCCGACCAACGTGTGAGATTATTGCATGTGGCTTTGAGAGAAGGGAAATAGTAGACTAGAACAGTCTGGTCTTTACATTCTCTAAACATAACCTTTACTTTTTGAATATTAAGAGTATATTGCATGTGTTATTTTCTCTCTCACATACAAACACAGACGCACACAATCAAAAATGCAGTAACAGGAGTTATGCATGAGTGGGGATTGGGTGTTCTTATTGTTTTGGCACTTCGGGAGGAGTAATTTGGGTTGAATGTAGGTTTTGAGGAACTAATCTAGGACAATGAATATTTCCAACAGTCTTTTATTCCCATTTCAAGGAGAAAAAAAAAGAAAAAAACAAACGATTGCTTTTTTCATTAGGTGCAGTTTTCTTAAGTGGTGAGAGAATCCACTGTCAGTTGGTAAAGGGACACAGTAGATTTCTTTATATCTCACTTGGAAATGAATGGGGACATTAAAATGCATAACATTCCTGCCTCAAATCTAAATAAGAATGCTAATGAAACGCTGTGGGTATTAATAATGCAGAAGGCCAGTTTCCTTTTATTTGCTAAGAAAACATTTCAAGGAAGGTTCTAAAAAACAGTGACAGTGCAACTTGTTTTGATGTATCAGGATTATGACACAACATATCCTCTTGACATTTTAAAAATTAAGAACCCTATCTAATTAAGCCTTTAGTTACAGCCTGGTTTTGTAGTCAGTTGAATCATGGATACTGTATATATATATATAATACTGTATTTTTATATATATATATATATATATATATATATATATATATATATATATATATATATATATATATATATATATATATATATATATATATATATATATCTTTGCACTTCCTAGAGGGACTAATTATGAGCTTTAAAAAAAAAAATACTAATTTATGATATAACACTAGAGGCTGCCCTTTGGCCTAATGCACAAATCTCATGGGTTCCTCAAGTTCCCGTCATTAGTTCATGTGTCTAAAAAATTTAAAGTGAAACTGGGGAGACACCCAATAGGAAATGAGACATATACACACACACACGCACGCACGCCCCTCTATATAATGGTTTGTACAGTATCACTACAATTTAATACAGCATAAGGAGGAACTGCTTGAAGGAGCCAAATAAGATGTTTGCATTCTTACTCTGGGGTAATTAAATTACACATATTCCTTTTGAAGGACTGACTCCAATGACGGGAGGAAAATTGAATATCCTTCAGATCATTAAAGAGACTAAATATTACCTTTCAGTTTGGAAATATAATGTCTGATTGTTTTGTGTGCTTTCCAGTTGCCTGAATAGCTCTAGGAAAATGAAACGTTAAAAGAGAATACATATTCATGCTCCAACGGGAGTGATTTGGTTAAAATATGATTGACTTCCTGAATACAAAGCATCGACTTTCACACTCCACCAGTGTATAATTATGCTTCTGCAGCTCCTGCCAGGAGACACCCTCAGGCATGTGACCACAGGGGGTTGGAAATTTCCTATGACATGCATGTCACTTATTTGTTATGCCTTTAGAAAGGGACAATGGTTTGATTGCCTGATAACCATTCTGCATCACACTGTATTAAATCCCATTTGTAGTGATCTGAGTTTTGGGTTTACCTTGTTGCTTGTTCCCTCTGTACAGGTTATGTTGACTAACAAGTCGATATCACCAAGAGTGCGGTCATGTAGGGCTGCGTGTGAATTCTGGGTGAGATGAATTTAACATTTTTACATTATTTAACAAAATAATTTTAGGTTAAGTTTAGGTTAGATATGTCAACCCATGTTGTTCCTCTTTTACTCTCATATATAAGCAAGCTATCAGTTCTGCAGCTGGTTCAGTTCGACGCATTAAACGTACACATGTTCCACCAACACAAGTTCCTTCCCAAGGCTATTTTTGTGTGTATATATTATATATATATATATATATATATATATATATATATATATATATATATATATATATATATATATATATATATATATATATATAGTGTCCAGAGACTATATTGAATGTAAACGTAAGCCCAACAGTTCATATGATAGCTTACAAAATAATGATCTCATCCACCTAATGTACTACAGCCACTAGCAGTCAATGTGGGGCTTACAGACAAATACACACAGATTACAGTGCATTATTTTTCATATCTTAATGCAAATTGTTAATGAGAACAGCCTGTTCAGTTAGCTACAGATATATCTGGCAATTAGTGGGTGTTCATATTTAGTAACAACTAATCTCTATGTAAGATCTAGTTTCTGTGATGCAACCAGTAAAACTCCAG
Source organism: Etheostoma perlongum (assembly GCA_026937815.1). NCBI lineage: Eukaryota > Metazoa > Chordata > Actinopteri > Perciformes > Percidae > Etheostoma > Etheostoma perlongum. The sequence goes on along the minus strand of CM049390.1, from coordinate 7,514,832 downwards.
TTAGTAAATACTTAGGCTACGTTACAACTACAGGCTAAGTTTGAACTTGCGAATAGCTGGTGCAAACAGCTCCAAATGTTTTCGTGCAAACCAATTTAGAAAATCACTAGTTTGAAACAGCTTGCTGTTACTAAGAACTTAAGGTCTTTTACAGACACACACACACACACACACACACACACACACACACACACTTTGTAATGGATTTAAACTCCAGGAGAGAATTATGCTATTGCCTACAGAAATGTACAAAGTGCATTTTAAAGTCCTCATATGACAAAAATCCTACTTGAACTGAGACAGGGATGAAGTCTCTCCAAGCGTGGGGAAGTAGGTAAACACCCTGCAAATGCTGACTGTCCGTCACAGCACTAATACACCCTGACAAACAATTCAAACACACAGCCAGACTCATGCACACACTGTAGACACCAAATGTCCTGCTTGTCTGTATAAATCTTGTTATCTAGACGGCTATTAAAACACCTTCAGCACCAACTAGACCTTCACAAACACAAACCTTTGATTACTTAGTTCTGCTGCAACTTGGATTACAGAGAATCCTACTCACTACTCAGACACTTAAACATAAGAGACATCTGCTATTTCTTATGCACCCAGTGTACCTTGTTAAAATAAGAAGTATGGCTAGCCAGCCCTTTAATCTAATTGATCAGTGATTGCCAATTAAAAACATGAGAAATCATTTTTGCATCTTTCAAAAAGCCAAATGCAAGAATTTTAAAAGAGCCGTTTTAGGTTCACTGAATTTGATTGAAGGCCACTTGCAAGCCTTTCTGATTAAGCTGTTTAAGGACCTGCAAAAAGTGTATCTACTGAGGTTCAATCAGGTCCACGCTTAATACCCTGAAACTGTACACCCGGCAGGTGATCACAAATATGCATGATGGAGTGAAAGCCTTGCAGACAAATGAGTTTCTGGAGAGCCAATTACAACCTGAGACTCTGTGTACTGGATAATTGTAGCCATCAGTCAGTGGTAAGTGAAAAATGTGTAAAAACCTGAGCACTCTCTAAGCAGAATTAAGTTCTAAAAGCAAATGCTTCGTGAATTGGAAGTGGCCACAAAGCAGGACTCCGGGGACAGATAAAACTAAAGGTGCTATGTATCCACTGGAGGGAATAACTGACCGACAGCTGAAAACAATGCAGCAAATATGGCTGGTGTTTAGCCAACTACTAGGATGGAAGACTGGCCGGTACAGAAAAACAATGCAAGGTGTAGGCCTACATGGAAAGATGTAGACTGGCAGTTAAGTCAAATTCATCATCATCAAGTGTAACGTATGATGTGCTATGTGTTGGATTTTGCTTTAAGCAGTCAACACAGAATATGAAAGGCTGTTAAAAATAGCCAAATAATTCTTTTTCAAGCAGCCTAACCACACTGCCCAATTACACATGAAGCCCCCAAGAAAGATCACCTCAGTAGCCTACACACTGTCTGAAAATAATGGTCAGAATAGTCTTAATATAATTAATGCAGCTGCAGTACTCTGCAACTTTACAACCAGCCAGCCAGCAATACCTTAATCAGGTATCAGATATAACTACATTTTTAATATAGGCATATTCTACAGAGAAATACTGCATGGTAATTAAAAATCTTTAAAACCTTCAAGAAATGTCGACAAAATTCAAAGTTAAGTTAAGCTACTGTAGTGTTTGTGTGTCAGTATAGCCAACCTGCTGTACCCTGACAAATCACAAGACATAAAATCAACCAAAACGCGCCGTTTCATCAGAAGGAAACACCAGCCTGCACTCACATATCCAGTAGTTTAATGTGTACTTACTTATCGGTCAAATTCCGTATCTCGTACAGACGGACAAAGGGACTTTTTTAAATGAGCATGGTCTTCTGGTTGATTCGGTATTCACATAATAAGCAAAGCAATGCCGTGTGTCAATTGCATTTGTTCAAAACTTGTACCAACGCACACGTTGCACTCCCGCCCTAGACAATCACGGTATTTACATGAAGGAGTACTGCTAAATGTTATTGGTAAAAGTTACAAGTTTGTTTAAGTACGAGCACCATAGTTTGACAAACACAGGCCGAAATGTGCAGATGCTGCCATTTATGTGGAAAAAAGTGTTATTTCAAAGCATATAACTATCCTCGAGTATTTATAAGCAAGGAAACACTAAACAGACGTTTTTTTAGAGGTAGTTTGGCGTTTACTCGGATAAACGGTCATCAGTTAAAAGGCGTAACTTACGCTTCATAACTGCCCCCCTCACATCTCACGGGAATAGGACAAACTGCCCCTTGATTTAAGCTAAGTCAAATACATTTAAATTAAAAGGTTTACTTGCCGAAGTTGGAACCAAAAGGCTGGCGGGTCGCTCGGTCAGCTCAGGTTGCTGTTTCCCGGTTACATTCATTTCCCATAAAACCGCTTTCTCTGTCCGCTGATTTCGACGAGAGTTCCTCAAGTCATTTGCCCAGCAATTGACTGCAAGTGCTTCTCGCTGGCGTCCCGTTCAACGTCAGATGCAGACGGAGAAACCATGCCTCTTTTTTTTTTCTTTAAATAGAACAATTTTGCCTGCAACAGGGACTAAATAGTAAATCGTGGCTCATTTCTCCACGGCTCAGCCCTAACTGTCTGCACAGTGGCTCCTACTGCTGCTGCTCATCAGTCTGCATGTCTCTCCACCTGCTGCTTGTCCGATTAACCATTCCTGCGTCAAACCACAGGACATTAACCCATTCACCGGTATTTAAATCCTGAAAGCACGTTTAGCATAAATCATGGATTTATTTAGGATTTCTGTATCTGTATTAGTGCAATGTAGTGTACAATCAGTAGCCTACAATTTGTTTTGGATTCAGCCTCAAAGCCACCAATACAAAACAACATGAAAATCAATAAACCTAGAACTTAGTCCTTCAACTCTGTGCCAGCTTCCCTGGTCATGTTACATCTTCATACTTGCACAAATTAATTTCTGTGGACAGAGGAGTGGACCTTGCTCATTTTCCTGGAGGAGGGGGAGATGGGTCAGAGATAACTGTGTGATTCGGTCACCACTAACTAAATCCTCACAGCTAGCCTAAGGGAGCTGGTACTCAAATTTTAGTGGTACAGACTGGTGTATACCTCTTCTAATAACCATCACTCTGTCAGGAGCAATAGAGGTTATAAATAGAGACTCTCAAACATGTAAGTGCAGACAGTACCTGAGAGATGGTTTTACTTTGTTTGATTGCACGCATAATATAATAATTTGTGACAGACTTTCCCTTGCTATTTTTAATGATCAGGATTAGAGCTTTAGCAGCATCTGAGGGGATGACAATGCTGGACTGCTACAGTGTAGGCCTACTACTACAGCATAGCACTGTCATCAGAGTATGAAAAGGTGTTAACAGAGGATTGGTTAGGAAGGTGTGATTGTTAGGCAAACTTCTTCAAACTTCAATAACAGGCATCTATTCCATTTCTTTCTGTTAAAAAAACCTTTTTTGAAGTTATGTCACTGTTTTTTACACTATTTTGACCTATTCTTGCCTTACTTACTTCCTTAAGGTTTTGTCTTTTTTCTCATCAGCATTTTACTTTTTCAATTACAAAGCAGTTGTTTAGTAAACCTATCATTGCCAGTTCTGTACTGTTCCTCTATATATAGATTTTTTTTTTTACCAAAAATGATTAGAGCTGGTCAGGGGGTGCTTGGCAGTGGTAGTCCCAAAAGTAGCCTAATAGCAAGAACACATACACCAAACTTTATGGAATCCTTAAATAAAGCAGCCTATGAAACTAATGTGTCCTTTATGCTTACTTGCTGTCTGGAGTAATGGTCATGTTGTGCTAAAACCATAGAAATAGAATTGGATAGAAAGGACATTGAACTGTTTGTTGTGGTACTTTGACTACTACAAAACAAAATGGCTAGTGTTGTTAGTGGTGACAACACACATCAGTGGGGTTGTAAAATGTGTTGCAGCCTTCTTATAATACCTCCATGGTTGCAGCTTGCTTGGAGGAGACCGGGCCCCCACAGCTTGGGAGACGTTTACCAGGAGGGACCCAGCCCACTATTCAGCTAATTTTCTGAAACCAGTGCAGTATGAACGCATTGCAGAACCAGCAAGCCAACCAGCGGATGGTTGGCTAGTTAGCTAGCTTGCTAACTTTGCCATGCCCCCAAGCCACATCGGTCGCAGAACGCTCATCTGGTGATAGCAATGTGCTTTCCTGCGCTGCTGCAAGTGCGTGTGGATCAAGCATTAAGTTGTTAAATTCGATTCAGTCAGCGGCTGATGCCATGTTACTAACTCCACAGCTTGTTTGGCTGTTGCTGCTAAACTTGACCTCCATGACTTGCCGCGAGTTGGTTCATACTGAAGTTTAATACAAAAAATAGTCCATTGCATTGGAAACATAAAAAACGGCCGCTGTTCTGTTATGTTGATTTAAATGGCAATGTCCTTTCTGCAATTATGTGTTATTATTTCTAGAAAGATAGCACTGATATCTGTACCTTTACCTCTTTGCATAATAAACAGGAATTTTACTTATACGTTAAGAAGTATTAGATCTTCCTGTTGCCCTTCTAATATTCTGTATTTTAATAGTTTCCTATTAATATATATTAATAATAGTTTCCCTAGTTTTAGTTAGTTCAGTCATGTAGCTCAACATTTCATAAGGTTGTAAGATGGCTGTATTTCACCCCTACATTTCAGGAGCTGAAATATTTTTAATATGTAATTATCATGTTGGGGACATTATTATTCCAGTGTGATGTAGTCCTAGCATCTGGTTTCAGCTCTACTGTGCGGAAAGAAATAGATTTCCATATGTCCGACCATCAATCAGTTATTTTTAAAGCTCTGTGTGCCCCTCTCTTGGCTGTGAGCATATTGCTCTGGATCTCCCTCTTGCATCTTTAACTTCTGTCAGGCTTTGAAAACCTTGTGTGAGAGCTTCAAAGTGACTTTTCTTTTTTCAGATATTATATATATAAAAAAACTCGCTTTTGGTGTTGTGTTTTACATACCAGACTCTGGGAACATCTTGCAGAGGCCACTTTTAAAATTTTCCACCAGAGGAAGCAGGTGAGAAGAACTTGACATTTACGACCCAGAAGTGTGAGCCTGACCTGATTCCAGTGTTATAAATAAAAGTCAATTTAGATAAAACATCTGTTTTAATCCTTTCATATCTTTGTGTGTCAGAATGCTTTGCTTGACATTAAAGTCCCATGGCATGAAAATTACACTTTAGAAGGTTTTTTAACGTTAATGAGTTCCCCCAGCCTGCATATGGTCGCCCAGTGGCTAGAAATGGTGATCGGTGTAAACCGAGCCCTGGGTATCCTGCTCTGCCTTTGAGAAAATGAAAGCTCAGATGGGCCAATCTGGAATCTTGCTCCTTATGAGGTCATAAGGGGCAAGGTTACCTCCCCTTTTTCTGCTTTGCCCGCCCATAGAATTTGGCCCACCCATGAGAAAGAGAGAGACATCATAGCTTTCAAACGAGCAAAGTGGCAGTTGGTCAAGGCCACACCATTATTCTCTTTCTGCCACAGTTCTGCTCCTTCACTCCTGCTCTCCACTCTGGATCTCTGGATTATTGGACACGGACCCTCGGAAACACGGTACCACGCACGCTCTGTACCCCGGATTCCCATTGGATTTGGACTTGGCTTTTCCCTGTTGGATTCCTTAACTTGGACATTGGAATAAACCTGTTAAACTGTCATTTTGTCTCTGCGTTGCATTTGGGTTCAACCTAGTTTTACACGTAACAGAAAGACACTTCAGATACAGTATTAGGGGACCACTTAGGCCTATATAAAAGCATCCGAAAAGCACCATGTCATGGGACCTTTGAGTGCGCTGCTGTAAATTGGTTCAACTTTCATCTTTCTCATACTGTACACACTTTTCTGTTTAAATTGATAACTCATCACAGATGAATCCTCTGCAGGCTATAATAAGGGCAGGGTTTCTCAAAAGTTCAGCCTAAGGTCTTTTTCTTTCTTGTTTTCTGTCACTTTTTGCTATATTTTTCATACTCACCAAGTTACCACAAAGTCAAAAACACACTTTTCATTAAATCTTTGACGTAGCCATAACGTAATGTCTACAGTACTAATTGAACTACTAAGTGTTATTATTCTTTAAGCTTTGTTCTCCACATTGGGAGTTTGACATGTGGCCCTTCAAGCTCCAAGTCTTGTTTTGATGGCAAAAAGTACTACTGTAGCGTTAGACATTCCTGCAGCAGTCTATCGAAACGACAGCCACCAAAGTGGTTAGCTAGCACTTATAGCGGCTATATTCACGGGAGAAAAATGACAGACCGCCATTGTCTCTTTGGTCTGGGAACTGACCATTTGTTCAGCGCACATGCTCTCAATAGCATTTTCCTGTGTACGCAGACACACGTTCTAATATTATGTCATTATGTAAGCACGTTAACATGACTTTGCTACTCATATCACCAAATATGCTTAACACTCCCACTCAAAGACATGTTTACAGCTCTCTATAGTGGTAAACAAAAAAAAAAAAAATATATGCATAACTTCCAAAATAAAACATTCGACATCCTGGCAGTGGTCTACACAACTTCACAACATTTACATTTTGACAGTTAATCTCCAAACAAATATCTCTTGAATGTCTCAAACTTACACTTTTTTACTGGCATGGTAAGAACATCAGCTACTATGTCTTCAGTAGGGCAATATTCTATAGATATTTTCCCTTCTGTGTGTTCTGTGTGTCTGCAAACTGGGTTCTTAGATAAAGCTATCGCCTCCTGGTTGTCTTCATATATCTTGACTGGTACATACTGGTTACTACTATCTATTCCTTTAAGTAGCTGTAGAAGGTCCATACTCTCTTGAGTAGTGGCTGTTAGTGCCATATACTCAGCTTCACAGGTGGATAGTGCAACCGTTGGCTGTTTTCTACTCTTCCATGATATAACTGGACCATTCTCAGTTAAGCTGAAACAGTATCCAATTGTGCTCCTCCTATCACTTGTATCAGATGCCCAAACAGCATCACTGTATCCCTCAAGTTGTAGGCTTTCCTCACATTTCTGGTAGTGTAATTCTTGGTCTCTAGTTGTTGCTGTTGCTGTAGCCCAATGTTGTTGCTTTGGTTCTGCTAGGTGTTGTGATATTTTACCAACAACCCAGCTCAGGTCAGGTTTGGTACATGTCATAATGTAAATCAAGCTACCTACCATCACTCTGTATCCTGTTGAGTCAGTGACTTCACCCTCACTGTCAAAGTTTAAACTTTGCTCACATGGGGTGGATCTCGGTTTGCATTCAGACATTCCAAATTTTGCTAATATCTTTTCTATGTGTCTCTTTTGGGTCATTTTGATTTCTCCTTCACTCTGTTCAAAGTCAATACCCAGGAAGTGTTTAAGTGGACCCATATCTTTCATCTTCAACCTTCTCTTCAACATGTCTTTTAAATTACTGAGTAAATTGTGGTTACTCGCAGCTATGATTAAGTCATCTACCCACATCCAACAGAATCACTTTCTCGTTCTCAGATTCTCTACTGTAGACACAATAATCAGCATTATTTTGTACAAAATCATTCTTTGTAAGGTGGTCATGCAGCAGATACGCCCGGACTGTTTTAAACCATACAATGACTTATTGAGTTTGCACACTAAATATTCTCTTGTCTTTGACTAGGATCTCAAAACCTTCTGGTTGTTCCATAAATACCTCACAGTCCATTGAAGCATGGAGGTAAGCAGTCTTCACATCAATTTGGTGGTAGGGTAAGGTCCTCCTGTACAGCTACCTGCATCAATGCTCGGACAGAGGTCATGTTAGCTGTCGGTGAACAAGTCTCTTCATATTCAATTCCTTCTACTTGAACATATCCTTTTGCAACATATCTTGCTTTACAAGTCTCAGATCCTTCTGGGCTCTCTTTCACTGCATATACCCATCAACCTCCCACTGTTTGTTTGCCTTTTGGCAGTGGTGTCAGCGTGAAAGTTTCATTCTCTGTAAAAGAGTTCATCTCCTCTTTCATTGCATCAGTCCACATTTTTGACTTGTTAGAGTCCATAGCCTCTCTAAATGTTTTAGGTTCACCATAAGCCACTCTGTAGAAATCATCTACATTTCACTTTCGTCATTGTTGCACTGAGCTTTACACTGGTAGTCCTTTAAGTATTCTGGAGCCTTTTTCTGTCTTGTAGGGTACCTCCTTTCTCCATGTTCTCTCTGAGAAAGATGTAGGCTCTGCCTCCGTTTCTCCATCTGCTTTCTTCACATGGTCAGGGCCTCGTCCTCGACTGCACCCACCTCCTCGCTGTAGAGTGTCCCATTTTTGTTCCTCTTTTCTCACCTGGGATTCGACAGGACATGTCCTGGCCATGTGTCCCTTTTTACCACACGTGTAACATTCAACCTCAGCCAGGTCCATTTTCTTTCCTATTCCATGCAACCTCAATTACGGCTAGTCTTCATCACGTTGTCTTCTTCTACATTTACGTCACTCCTCCCATATTTTTCAGTACTTTCATAATTTCGCAGTTTTGTTTTAAACCCGTTGAATGTTACACAATTATTTGTCTGGGTGACATGCATGACAAACGGCTTGTATGGATCAGGTAGTTCCTTTACTACCATGGCTATTTGAAGTCCATCACTAATACGTTCATCTGCTCTTTTCAATGACGTAAATATAGTCTCTGCTCAAAAAAGTGAGCAGTGAGCGTTTCGTTGCTAGCCTTATGGAGTGAGGAAAGTTCACAATACAAACTCACAACACAGGGTTTGTCTTTTCCCGCATAGTGCTCCCAGAGAATCTCCAGTGCTCTTCTTCCATCACGTTTCGCATCCCTCATTGCCATTGACAAACTCTTGTTGTCCAGACATTACACTAGCTCTGCATATGCCGCTCCGTTCTTTGCATCGTCTTCCACGAGAACTGCTTCATCTTTCGCATCTATCTGCGGGTCCTCCAGGATAACTTCTCTGAGGCCACGCAACTCCATGTGTGCTCGTTTCCCAGAGTTCGTAATTTTTCTCATCACTGTCAAATAAGAGTCTGAACCACCTATGGCCTGCATGACTGGGCTCATAACCTGTAGCGTTAGACATTCCTGTGGCAGTCTATTATCGATTACCTATATTACCTATATATACCTATATTCACGGGAGAAAAGTGTCTCTTTGGTCTGGGAACTGACCGTTCTCAATAACATTTTCCTGTGTACGCAGACACACGTTCTAATATGATGTCATTACGTAAGCATGTTAACATGACTTTGCTACTCATATCACCAAATATGCTTAACAATTACCATATTAGGATGCATGAGTAAATTATTTGGCCAGATGGATTTAATTCCATAATATGTCTGATTAATTGATCTAAAACCTTTATAAACCATACATTTAACAAGCTAGAAGCTCTATGAGGCTGTATTAAGGCACTGCTGAATGCTCCCACTAGCGTAGCCACATGCTCACAATGACAATGCTAAAAAAAATGATGCAGGTATAATATGTACACTGTTCATCATATTAGTTTAGTGCATTAGCATGCTAACATTTGCTAATTAGCACTACACAAAGTACAGCTGAGGCTAACAAGGATGTCTTTAAGGAAGTTTTTACAGGTGCATGCTATGTAGCATGGCTACAAATGTAGCTTGCAATATGTCCCCCGATATATATTTTGTCATATTATATAACAAAATCCTCTCATGCTGAAGGCAAGGTTTAGCACATTTCAGCAACAAGGCAATCCAAAGTGCTTTACGTAAAACATTAAAAGCATAGAGACAAAATCAAGGGGAGCTAAGGCGTTTTCACTGTTCAGAATCTGGAATTGATTTTATGTGACACAACTGTAACTCTCTTTTTGTCTGCTTCAGTCAAACACCTCTCCAACATCTGGCAGCCATTAGGATTTCAACTGACGCTGTGACATGAAATGTATTTCAGTAGTTAATCATTTCATTAATAATGGGTGTTTGTTAGCACAGATGGAGTGAGTGGCTTCCTGCTAGGTCTGACAGCTAATACGCAACAATTACCTCATGATGCTCTAAATATAAATCATCCCTAGGACCTTTGTCACCCCCCCTATCTTTCATTTATTTTTTATTTTATTTTTTTAAATGTTTGATTACACAAAAAAGAACCTTTAATTTTTTGACCAACCTCCCCAAGCATTATAAGCTTAATCATCCATGATAAATATATAAAAAAGAGCTTTGTCTATGTGAATTACCTCTTTGGTGTGTCCACTTTACCTTGTGTAATTATGTGTCTTTTGTCATGATTTTGTTTTACACCTTGTTGTTTAAAAGACTGTCTAAATAAAGGTATAACCTACAAATACTTTCAAATGCAGTCTCAAAGCCCTAATAAAGATCACAAAGCCCTAATAAAGATCACTGTTTTATAATAGAAATCAGCCATGGATGAAGGGGAAATTCAAATAAAGTTGTTAATAAAAACCTACAAAAATAATATGGACAGTGCCCGTCAGTGCCTGACGCAAAATACTACAAAGATGACCTTTAAATCTCGGGTTCTAAAATGAACAGAAAAGTGTTCTAGTATAAGTATAGGTTTATGCTGTCTGTGTCACTATTGTAACAGCTTGTATCCATCTGTGTTTTCTGCACACCGTTGGAGAGACATACACTTTTATTAAAAGACATGTCCAAGTGGGAGCTTGTACCATAGAGGGACGAGACCTGGAATTGAGCTCTGTGGGACTTTTTAAGAGCTGTCTGCCACTGAGAGATGAATTGTCTAACAGACAAAGGACTATTAGAAAGATGGGATCTGAGACAGCTCAGTGCTGAGCCAGATACCCACCTCAGTGCTTAAGTGAGTCAATTAAAATTTCATGATCAAATCTCAAATGCTGCACAAGGGGCTAAAAGAAGTAAGACTGAGCAACCTCCTGGCGGCATCCATTTAGTTTTTTTACTGTATGTTTAGGAGAGATAACTTAGTGTGCTCTGGCTGAGGTCATCGAAACTCTAAGGGAAATTCTCAAAATGAATGTGCGATCTTGTTGACCAGCAGTGTATAATTATTGCCATTAAAAGGGTCCTGAATCAAATACCTACTGTGTTAATATTGATTCTGCCATCTCTGAAAGCATTAGTCAGAAGTGCTTTATTGAAAAGACACAATAAAGTAGCTGATATAGTATCAGCCAAAAGGTGAACATACTGTAAGTATCTTCAGTCTTAATCAAGTACATTCATGTTGCATTTTCATCATCCCTTTAAAATTGATGATTAGCCCATGAGGCATTTAATGCAAATATACCTAGGATGAAACACCTTGCATCCTTGTTAACATAAATCTAAATAATGGTGGGTCACTGAACAATCTGTGGGACGGCAGACATGTCTAAAGTTCATGTTGTGCCTTAAGATATGTTCAACTAAAGCACCAGTCTGGATGAATTAATCAAAAAGCAAAAGCAAAGAGGCTTGGGAAGAGCAAAACTGCAGGTAATATGCAAAGATGTATTGCACCTTTGTCTTCATCTTATTGATGATGCACATAAAAGAATAGAATCAACTTGTACATATGACATTTGCCAATGAAGGTTCATGCACCAAGATTTTTATGCACTCTGTTTACCTCGGCTGAAAATGCCTCTTGCAGACTACTATGCAAAACAATTGGTGCATGTGTGTGTGGGTGTGTGCATGTGTGTGTGCGTGTGCATCCGTGTGTGTGCGTGTGCACGTTTGTGTGTGTGTGTGTGTGTGTGTTGATGTATCTCTGGTGATAAAGCTGTGTCATTACAGGCTGTGGTTTGTTTGGTGAACCCACAGACTTTATCTCTCGCTGCCAGAGATAAGTCTGACAAGTGCCACAGGTGAGAGCGGTCAGTGGTGTGACACGCCTTCTGGTCCTGAAGACATATAATTTCCTGAAAGAATTGACATATGTGAAACAATGTCTTTGAACGGAGAGTGGCAGGACTCAGCTTGAGAGTAAACTAAATGGGTTGGCTATGATTCTAGCTGTTCTCAACTGTTTAACAATGTCCACAAACATTCCTTGTATCACAGTCAAATAGCTGAATACTTACAACAGTTTAATATATGTAACATGTTAACCTGCATTAAAAGGGTTTTTTGGCCACTTAGGGGCTTCACAGCAAGTAGTGTTGCATATTAAAGCGTAACTCTCGCCAAAATGCAACCTATGGTCTTTTTGTGAATGTACCTGAGTCAAACTTTTGTTTATAAGTGCTTTTTCTTTCTTTTTTGTGCAGCACTTTGGAAACCTTGTGTTTGTTAAAACCGTGCTATATAAATAAAGTGGATTGGATTGGATAATTAGGATCGAAGCGCCGCTTTTAAGATTTACCGTATTTTCTTTTTTTCGGTCAAATGGCCTTTTGAATGGGAGTGCTAGGGGCACATCTATGATAGCATCAAAATCACTATTTTTAAAACACTAAGAAGGCGCGACACAACATGAAACTTTGCTCAAAGTGTCACCAGGGGCTCTACAAATTAACGCAAGCATTGAGAACATTGTGTACACAATCTCTTTTTGACTGGCGAGATGGCAGCGGCCGGAAAAACCAACTTATAATGTGAACTGTTCAAAACCTTTAGTTTGTGGGCCATAAAAACAAAACAATTATCTAAATGTTGTTAAAATAAAACACTTAATGGGACTGCAGAGTTGGGTGATTCTTTATGAACAGAAGTTTAACTGCATTCACGAAGAAAAACAGATTGACTGATAGACTGACGAGCTGTATATCCACAATGTCTGACAGCCTTCAACCTGCTGGCTAGTGGGCTCACAAGGAGATTGAATCCGCTACCTTGGCAATAGTACAAAAGCACCATATTCAAGCTAGTAAGGGAGCTGCATAGCTTTGGCAGCTGTTCATGGCGAGAGGGTTCAGACAACACGTGGGTCGTGGGTGGTAACCACCAAGCGAGTGAAGACTCTAATCTTTTTTGCACGGCAGCGTTTCACAGTTCGAGCAGAGAATCAGGGAATGGAACAGTCTGACTATTCTACCATCTACCAGCTTCTCCTTTCAACACTTCCGCCATTATTGTTACACCAAATTATTAAATCAAGGTAAAGCTGATGAAGTGGAACAAGCAATTAGAAAGTCGATCAAAGAGTAGCTCAAACCATAATCTGCTCATTTGTATTAAGACAGTTTAGTTGCTGTACATAACAGTGCTCTGCAGTATTCATTTAATATAGTTCAGGCTTGATTTGTCCCACATGGGCACATTTGTTCTTTAGGGCAATGCTTAGAAGACAGCTTTGAAGATAAAGGTAACATGCCTTTACTCTTTCTATCCATCATTAGGCTAATGAGGGCTCTCAAAGCACTGGCGATGATTTGCAAAAGATGTGAAAAATATTCCTCTCTAAAAGCCCATTTTCAAAAATGAAATTGAAACCCTGAAACCTTTAGATAATAGTTTTTGGAGAAAACATAATCACTATTTCTTGCATATGTGAATTTTAGGTTGAGTGGAGCTGCGCATGGGATTAGTGATGGGATTATACATTTAATAGATAACAATAAACATCACTCACATTTAATGCCTTTGTACTCTTGCCCTTCCTTTCCTGTATTTTTCAATCAGCTCTTGCTTAAGCCTGTATATTGGTTCAGTGCAAAGCTTAAAATACATAAAATTATTATTCACATTTTTAAAATAAAGTAAGGGGAAATAGGAACTGTAGAAAAATGTTTGGTGCTGTTTTCTTTGTAAAGGGATTGTAAGTAGTCAGGCTTTTTAATAGTTAATCAATCATTTAGTAATGCTTTATAGATCAGTTACAAGCTAGAACAGAACAGTTAGAACAGTTTTGGGTTGTCAGATTGTGACAAATCTTTTTTGATTGCAATAATGCAGCAAAACACACGGCTTTCAATTAAACCACGGAGTCTGTAGTTAAAAAATGTTGTAAGTATATTGTTTGGAAAATACGCTCACCGGTAGTTGCTTTCTTGACAAAAGTTAAATGGTTAAGTGAGAGGATGGATAGCACTTTACTGTATGTCTGGTAAAAGGCAGCTAGCAGCTAATTAGCTTGATTTAGCATAAAAACAACTAGAGATAGCCTGGCTGTGTTTGATGGTAACATCTCCTTACCAGCACCTCTAAAGGTCACTAATTAATATATTATTCATATACAAACCTAAGTGCAACAAGTTGTGGTTTTACTTCTTGATATTACACTCCAGTTTTTAAACAAATTAATTAACATGTTAGTTAGTGAGTAGCTTTGGACAGAGCGAGGCTAACTGTTTTCCTATTCTCCTGTCTTTATGCTAAGCTAAGCTAACTGTAGTTTAATAGCCTATTTAGTGTACAGACATTAGAGTGGAATTCATTTTCTCATCTAGCTCATGGCAAGGAATCCAACTCAATGTGGTTGATTTTGTCAGATTTGACTGCTACCTGTCTTTAGGCTAAGCTAAGCACCCTCTGGCTGTAGCTTTATGTTTAACAGACAGAATATGAATCTTCTTGTTTCAGCAAGAAAGAAAATAAACATTTTGCCCAAAAATATTAACTATTAGAACTATTCCTTTAACAAGTCATTACTAAAGTGTTTTTACAAGAATCCATTTTACTGATAAATGAAAGAGCTAATACAAAGCCAGTGTAATGTTGTGTATGATGAAGCGTTTTATGGGGCTATTGCTGTTAGATTATTTTTTGTCCCATTAAAGGCACATTTTATTGTGTATGGGCAAAATGTAAAAGGCCCCTGGCCTGGATGAAAACTTTAATATTATCCTGTCATTTTGGTTTTTATACACTAAGCTCCTTGCAAAAAAAAAAAAAAAGACTTCATTCTGGAAAGAGAAGATGCATTTTCACTAGGAAACAATCAAAAGCGCAACTAGTATTTTGTTCACCTGAAAGCTTAAATCCCTTCATGTTGAAAAGATCTTTATTCTGTAGATAAGACATTTATTTTCCACAATACATTCTGGACGGTTTTAACTCTACCTCTTCTACATTATAATTAATGAAGACTGTTTCTGTCATTGTCGGTGTATGCTGGTCACGTTTTGCTTTATGTCAGTTTCCTTGACTGAGCACAACTCAGTGGAGACTGTTCGAGCACTGTCTGGTCCAGCAGGCCAGGAAGGACAGGGGCAGGCAATTTAAGATGTCCGACATCTTTGGCCACTTCATGACTTTTTAATGCTTTCTATTCACTTTCTATTTCATAATTCAGTAGCAGGACAGTAAACCTTAGGGAACTGGTGTGTAATTGAGGAAAAGTTCAGACTGTAGGACGACTGGCTTTTGACTCCATCTACTGGTCACTCACTTGGCTTTCATTTTAATACATATACACTGTAGCTCTGTGAAGTAAAAGAAAGAAAAGGAAAAAAAAAATAATGTATGTGGGTATGTAAAATAGTAATGACTTCAAAGGAAAGCGTGAGCAGCAAGCAGAATAAAAATCAAAAATAATGTCCGGCCCAGGCAAGCAAGAGCAAAGACTCAAGTGCGCTCTCACAGTGAGCTGTCTGGGTTTCCTCAGGTGACACTGCTGTAATCTCACAACAGACATCACAGAGGAATGCCTTTCCTTACCACAATCCCACTGTGCTCTCCTTCACCCGCCAACGCACCATCAAAAATGCAAAACCATTGCATGGAACCAAAAGTGGAACATGGCTCATGGTGAGGGGGGATATCTCAGCGGAAGAAATTAGCGGTGGTACGGGGAGTCTTTCAGTCAAAGGACCATATTAACAAAACCCTAAGGTGAGAACAGCAGGCTTTTTATAGATGGAGGCAAGATGGTGGGGAAGTATTCTGACAAACATTGGAGGAAACTAGTAGAAGTTGTTATGAATTATAAGTGAACCTTTCATACTTACACAAGCACTCATTAATTGACCTAAATAGCAAGAACAGAAACAAATTACTGCCTTAAGAAAGAAAACGTAATACTGCTGAAACCATTAAAGCTTTGACTCAAACAGTGTGAGACAGTTTCAAAAGGAACATAACCCATTCCCTGTTCATTCAAGTTTAATTTTAAGTTCTGAACACCTGTCTGACAGCTGTTCCTGGGAAAACCCCTTTGCCACATGAAGTGATGCATTTCACTGATTGGAAAATAAGCAGTAAAAGACGCAAATGCTTCAAAAATAACAAAAGAGCACCATCTCCACAAACCCAACTTCAATAAAAGGGGTGCTCTAGTGATTTAGTATTGCTCTTGACCCAAATCCAACAGATTAAGGTTCTGGCATCAAGTAATGAAAGTTGCCCATCTTGAGATGCGGCACCAAGCATGCATTTGAAAATCTCACTATGACCAATCCCAACAACACACGGGGTGACGTATCAAGAGCCAGAAAAAAAAAAAAGAGAATGAATCAATAACATAGTATAGCATTCACTGCCGGGTAAATAGCCACATCTTACAAATGTCATCCCAGTTTATAAGGCTGGCTTTCTGTTATACATTTTAAGCCGAAGCCAAGGAGACCCTGATGAACATCACTGTGACATCAGACTTTAGAAAGATATTGTTTTTACATGCTGAATATAACTCATGACATGGAGACCTTTGTACGTAAAAACAGTGGAATGCACCTTTAACAGAAATTTTAAATAATTTTTAAAGATTTTAAATAATACCTTTACAAAGTATGAGTTTGGTATTAACCCACTGAATAAAATAACAGACCTGAGCGTCATCTAAAATTGAATGGCAATATTTTTATTAAGTTAGGAAATCAACATATTTAAGAAATTGTATTATGTACACTGGTTCTGCAGTATGGATTTTAAAAAAGGACAAAAATAAGCTTGACACACCAAGCTAATACATGTTATAGACTTTGCATTCCACGTACCCATAAATAATGATCTTGGTTCAAATTAAAATTACAAGTTCATGTTATCCTCATAACTGAGTGGATGATGTGCCGTAACCTCCCAGTATTTATTTGTTCACATCAAAAAAAAAAAAATACAAAAATCAACAACACTGTCACTGAAATGTTCTTAAATATCTTAAAGCTACACTATGAAATACATAAAGCATATCTACCATGTGTTCCATGGGAAACAAAGAAAAGGCAATGGTATAAGAAATCATTTCTCATGAAATATTGGTAAGTCTTAAAATAAACTTTCAAGCGATTTCAGTAAGGTCATTTACAACAGGTAAAAGAGGCAATTTTTTTTTACGATTAAAGCAGTCAAATAATTCTAAAAATTGCTACTTTGATCAAAATATACAGAAAACAACATTGGTGCAAAACGCTTCAGTCAGAGCTGCAAGTGGCATGAACCACAGTAAACAACTATGCTGAAATTCACAGGCTGTAGCAGGTAAAACAAATGTGTTGTACAGTAGTGGCCGTTGTAATACAGTAATCCAGTGTTTGGGACCTGCAGGAAGGTATGCACAGCTTTCATTACAGTGGTACGAGCGTTTCTCAGTGTTCCTCTTTGTCCCGGCTTTTCTTGTCCTTCTCGTCCTGCAGAGCGGTGCCCAGCTTCTTGATAAGCACTGACAGCACCTTGTCCAATGGGTCCATCACACCCCTCTGCAGCCACTTGGGAATCGTAGTCCGGGCGTGGTGGAAGCCCAGTTTTTGCAAGATGTAGTCCACACCCACTGGGTCAATCTTACGTCCTGTCCAGGAGATAAGCCTAAAGAACGAAGACATCTTAAGATTAGTCAATGCTAAATGCATTTCAGTCATTATAGGCCAAGTACTGGAGAATTATTTTGCGTTTAAAACTACAGAAACCAATTTATTCTTTTCTGTCCAAATGTCCTCACTACCACTAGCAGAAGGTAACTCGGTACAGTTACTAAAGTACTGTACTTAAGTGTCATTTTGAGTTACTTTACTTGAGTATTTCCATTTTCTGCTCCTTCATACTTCTACTCCAACACGTCTCAGAGAGAAATATTGTAGTTTTTACTTCACTACTATTTTAGCTTATAAAATTGATGCATGGCTACGGATTTATCCATCTAACAGTATTCAATTTAAAATTAGCTCCATCTCAACCAGATGCAACATAAAATGCTGCTTACACATTAATGCATTACTAATAATAATTCAATTATATAATAAATAGATCATTTTAAGTTCAGTTTAAGAGCTGACAAATTACACAAACCCGACAAACATCACAAAATGGATTTTTGGTGCATTCTTTATGCTGAAATACTATTAACACTCAGATTCATGCATTTTCTTCTACTATATGTGGTAGACTATAAGACACTAAGTCACTGTAAAAACGATTTAGTTCAGTGTGAAATAAGACATTTGAAGATCAGTTGTGTGGCTTGTATTTCTAATAGTCTTATATAATGATGTATAGAATGACAGCCTTGGATATTTTGAATCGCAAGTTTGGTGTGTGTGTGCGTGCAGTAGAAATATGGCTTGGTCATACAGAATGACGCTTATTGTGTCCTCTCTTGAATGAGCATTGTGACTCAATTTGACTGCGTCACAAGAAAAGCTGTGCGTCTGTCAACAAATCAAACACAAAACACTTTAACTGTGGTGCAGTGGAGCAGAGCTGACCTGAGAGTGGGCTCCAAGTGCCAGGTGTTGCACATGAACTCCCTCCAGTCCACCGTGGTGTAGTTGATGCCGTCATCTTTGTCCTTGTCTGTGGAGCTGTCATCGTGCAGGGCTGTGGGGCTCTTCTGGCCTGGCCGAGCCGCAAACATCCGCGGGGCAAAAAGGGCTGAGGACACAGGGGCAAAATAAACGTTGCAAAAAACATTCAATAACATCCAGCAGTGGAACACAATTAAACATTTATTCATATCCTTGATAGCAAGGTCGGCCCCGTGATAGTATAGAGCTCGACTCTATTCCCATTTAAATACCCATCTGCGCTTCAATTAATCGGGACGGATTGAAAGCTAGTGAAAGACTTCAGTGGTCGCCTCTCTCTTTCTATTCAGCTGCAGAATCTACACAACAAAGTCCAGGCACTATTGTAATTGTCATGAAGAATGCGAGCTTGCTGGAATAAAGGGTGCTAATTTGTCCTTTTGTGACAATGGGAAACCAATTAAAATGCTGCCTGCACTGGGCACTCTGACCTCACCGCTGTGTGTGAAAATAACACTCAGCTGCCTGCATTTTATGCTGCTTTGTCTGAAAAGAGCCCAACAGTATACAAACAGCTTTGCAGGTAAAGAGGCAGACAGATGTGGCTCATATTGTTATTTCTCCTTGGACGGTTTGATGAGTCATTTTGCTGGATATTTTCACTCTCAAATAAAACCACTTTCATTGCTCCACCTGTTGTAGATGACTCATGAGTGAGTGTGGACAGTAAAACATGACTAAACATTGTATTATTTTTACTCAATGCCTGAAAGGGTTAAGGAATAAATGAATGGATGAATGAATGATGACGATTTAGTAAAGCCAGAAACCTTTCTCCTTCTCTTTCAGGTAGGCAGACACCAGGTCATGAAGAAACATGATGAGCTCGGCGTCCATGGTGACACAGATGTGGTCTGTGAATTCTGTCACAACGCTGCACTCCACTTTGGGCTTGCTGTTGGCTTCTGGAACAAGTAGAAAATAATGAATACTTTTGCATTGGCAAGAAGAGCTGCACAATGTATCTTTATATACATATAGCAACGAGAGTTTTTATGTTAGTTGAAAGAAAATATTAAAAAAAACCTGAAAATTCAAATGTAACTCGTTCTTTTTTAAGTAGTGGTTTTATGTTCAATTCCATCTTCAGTTTCTTCAATAAAAGAATGTTAGAAGAATGACTTCCTTTTACTCGTTTTAAATTCAACAAGCAAATTTGTTGTATTTTAGAAGAATACTAAAAGCAATAGAAAGTCAGAACTGAGTACACTTTAATATCTCTATATATCGCAAGTTATATCATGATATTCAACAACGTTATCACATACGGCATATTTCCTCATATCGTGCAGCCCTAATGGCATGCCTGATAAACTATGGCGGAAAAGGGACATCGTCCATGGAACAAAGTTTAAAAAATATATATATTTCAGCGATGAGTATGCAGCTATACCATTAGTATATGATATGGATTTGGGTCACTGTTTTCTCAGGGGAAGTGTGAGTGTTATAAATGCTCGATAACTGATTTTGGACATGACATGATAAAGTGAAATTTTCATGCCATGGGACCTTTAAACCAGATAGAAAAACAGATCCAGTTTCTTTTGTTCTTTTGCAAAATGATATATTATTGTGCAGCTAAGTCTATGTGATTGTGCTGAGGTCATGTTAGCGAAGGACAACAGTTAACCCAATATTTGCTGACTAGCGTGATGAAAAGATAGCAGTCAGAGAAAAGTCTCCAACAGATTGTATGTTGTCTTTATGTACCATTACATTACTTTGCGGGCTCCAGTCCCTACCTGTTAGAGTAGGTTCATCAGGATCTTGTACGTGAATGGACTTAAAGTCCAGTTGCATTCTGGGAAGAGCAAAGATGGTCTCTGTTTCATGGTTGTAGCTGGAGGAGCTGCGGAAGCTGCTCAGCAGACTCGAGCTTTTGGCAGCCGCTCCGCTCTCTTGGTTGTTGGCTTCCACGTTCCTGAGCAAGTTCAACTCTGAAAAACGAGATAAAACATGTCAAAACTCTTCAAGGTTACGTTCACACTTCCAATACTGCACCTGTTTTACATTTAAGATAACAGGCAGCAGCTGCAAGGAAAGGCAGACGGAATGTAGCTCTCCGGCAAAAAACACAACCGCTGTGTCTGTGTTCTTTTAGTCAGAGCTGTCTGAAGTTGAGACAAGTTTAAAGTTTGGGAAGACGCTACATGAAGCAACCATTTATACCCACTTGACACTTTGTTAGCTACACCTATAAGGGTTGGGGCGATCAATTCTATTTTTATATTGTCAAATCGTGGTTACTCAAGACCGGCAATAGGGGGGCGGTGGGAGTAGGATTTACTTTTTGAATTTCTATCCGTGCGGATCCACTTTGGTGACACGACTGAAGCGTTTTAACGACTCAAAGCGCTTTTACATAGTACAGGAACCATTCACCATTCACACACCGTACGGAGAATGGGGATGCGGGGTGTCAGAACAATGGAAAACAGCTTGTAAACTGGTTTGTTAGTAAGGGTTTTTGATTCCCTTGTCACTCGGCCGTGAAGAGATCCTGTTTCATTCATCATGTAAGCAACTTATTTTTTTTAAAGTAAGTGCTGTAGTACAACTAGGAAGAGAAACGTTATAATTGAGGTAAGTTTGGAGACACTACCTTATTTAATCACTAAATTAATAGATATCTTTGTATGGGTGCGGTAGTTTATAGACGGCTGCTACTAAAGACAAATCTTATTTCTCCAGTTTGGAGGACGGGGCTCTTTTTGATAAAAGTTTGTTTGTAGCTCATTGTTAACCTTATTACATTAGGATAGATGCGTTATTTGTGATTTAATATCCTTTCGCTATAGAGTAATAGATCCCAGAAGTTAGAATCTCTGAATATATTTCCTACTTTGCTCACGTTTATAAAACCGAGAGCACAGATTTTTATTCGCACGGTTTAGTTTTTTTCCTCAGGTGACCCCAAAGGGGTTCCGTACCTATGTGTTATGACATCAAGATACAAAACTAATGGTTTACATAGATAAAAAAAAAAAAAAAAGTTACCTTCGTTCCTCATGGCAGTGACATAGTTGAACCATTCTTTGACTGTCGCAACTCCATGTGGGGGGTTTTCATGCCGCCGCCGGGTTATTTTGGTTATGGTGGCCATTGGACTTTCGAGTGCACCACAAGGTTTGGTCACCATAGTGTTATGACCAAGATGGAAATCCAGTGTCTGAACAATGTAAGTAGAATCATCATTGGAGCCTGGATGTGACAGAAACATGAAGTCGGTTTAAAAGGGGATTACAGGGGCCAAACCCAGTGCTAAAAACGCTTATTTTTATTATGTAATCATTTTTCAATACTATTTATACGATAAACAATTTGCCTCACCGTCCTCCCAGATCTTCTGTGCCTCGGTCCAGAAGGCAATATTGGGCTCTTCCAGGTGGAATAGAGCCCACGACTTGGAGCGGAAGTTGGGCCCGTGGAAGCACGCCAGCGTCATGTGGTTGCCATGGAGGCTCATTGAACCGCCCAGCTGAACGGCATCCTCAGGCAGAGGCATCTGGAAGAGGGAGATGTGGCAGCCAGCGATTACCTTCAGCACCCCAGGCCAGTGGCGGTGATGGGCTGCATCCATGTCTGTGTGACAAAGACGGTTAGGAGACACAAAATGAGAAGCAAGGGGCGGCTGGGGGGGGGGATGTAGGCAGACAAATCAATCCTGACCTGAACATGAGGCATGCTGCTGGGACTAACAGGATTGTGTATTATGTTGTTTTGATCCTTTTATAGCCTCCACTCTTTTTTTCTTCTTTAAATGTATGCTTTTCACCCCTTTCATTAGTTTTTAATCATCTCTTTTGATTACATTCAGTTGTTAAACTACCTTTTAAACATCTTCAACAAATTAAACGTATTAGAGTTACCAATCAGTTCACTTCCTATTACCAGCACGACTGCCTAAGACACTCGCTGTGCATACCTTATTATGCCACAGTCTGCATTAAATATTTCTCCTGGCAGTATAGGGGAAAAAAAGGCACACTTACAAAGCTCTGCAGATCCTTTCTCAGCGTTGATGACGGGGGTTTTGGGGGGCAGGTAGGGACCAGGACCCCAGGTGGAGAGGGCTCGCTTGCTGGTGTCAAACTGCTGAGTGAAAAACTCCTGCAGCTTCATGCCGATCTTGATGAGGTCTGGTGTGGTGGAGCGTGAAATGATCACCTGGAAAATGTCCCACTGCAAGTCTCCATGGACGAAGATTTCACTGGAAGGACAGACGGAGAAAAGATGGAGAGGGAAAAGGTGAGAAACAGGAAGACAGGAGATATAAGATTAAGACTGGTCAGATTGTAGAAAACAGTAAAGCAAGGCACAAAGCAGATGGTAATAGTGTAGATTAAACACCACTGCATCTGGAATGACAGATCTGTATCATCATTTTGTTACACTAATTGCCAAGTAATTAGGAAAAACCAGAAAGAAGGTCTCAAGAAACCTGCTTCTTCAAATGATCTTAATGCAGATATTTGTGTCTATCTAAATCCAGGAGGAATTAGTTTTACTAGGTGACGTGAACCACACTAAAGAAAAAGAAGAAAACAAGACTGGTGTTGAAATTGCCAATAGAGAATAACACTTGGCATTCCATCAAGTGGGTTATATTTAAAGAACCAGAGGACTGTCTGTGCTGACATCATTTCACACCTTTTCTCTGATAGGTTGGCGTCGACGGTGCACAGGTTGACTTTCCATTCGTCCTGCAGCTGCAGGTCAGCATTGCTGAAAACTCCCATCAGGATGCTGGAGCCCATGTAGTCCACACGCGCCTCTGTCGAGCCCATGGTGATCTGGATCTTATGGCTGGGCTGCTGGTTGGGGTGTTCCGAGATGTGGGCTAGAAAACAGACAGTAACTGGTTAACACTGCAGCGTTAAGGGACCACTTACACAGTTCCCTGGCCATCAAGCTGGAGGAGAGAAAAAAGAAACAGGGTTATTCAAACTACACTAGCTAATACTCTTAGCACCAGGACTCATTATTAAGAAAATAGCAAAACTATTCACTCATGAGTTGTCTTGCCAAAGATTAAGGTGATGTCAAATTAAAATGAAACCAAATTGTTTTTTTTTACTTACTTATCAAATGCAAATCTTATTCTTGGGCCCAAAAAAATGCATAAAAAAGGTATATGTATTAATCCTGTAAAAAGTTCCATCTGCTACATACAAATGTGTCATTGAACAGTGTCACACCTCTTCCTAACCTACAGCGAGTTTATTCAGAACTAACGGACTTTTCTCAAGTTGTATTAGTTTCCTCAGCTGTGGAACATAGAAGATGTGTGCTTCTTCTCAACTTTTGACTGGAGGGAAAACGGAAACGTCAGCATTGTTTTTGACCAATGAAAAATAAGTTGGTAGCTTGAGGAAGTGTGCAGAAACAGAGCCAGGGCAAGCGTTTTTTTAAACAAGCATCTTCATCGGGAAAAAACATCTAACGTTCGCTCAAACGCATCACGTCCAGTTACGAAGAGATGTTATATTAGAGAAATATAGCACAAGGAATACTCACATACACAGGTCTGAAGACTTTTTATTTATTTTTTTATTTACAGATGGATATATTATTTGTGTTGTTTTGTCTCCATCCCTCCAGTC
This sequence comes from Etheostoma perlongum, assembly GCA_026937815.1. Lineage (NCBI taxonomy): Eukaryota > Metazoa > Chordata > Actinopteri > Perciformes > Percidae > Etheostoma > Etheostoma perlongum. Next base: position 7,490,532 of record CM049390.1, on the reverse strand, counting down.
TTCCCTGTTTTTTTTCTCAGTGTATTGTTTGTCACGGTTTGTACTAACAAACAATTAAATAAAAAAAATGTGATCACACAAAAAGATGTATTTAATATGTAAATATGTTGTTTATTATCTTATTTAAGCACCAAATGCAATATATAAAATAAAGTATATTTTTAACATTAAGTGTAAAAAGTGACAGTATTTAACCACTGCACAGCCTCCAGTGTTGTGATCCATATCAACTTTACAGTCTGGAGTAAACAAGAGCTGCTAACGAGTAGCAGAAAAACACCAGATGTCAGAACAATAATGCTTTGTTTACTTACAGACCATCTCCAGGGTGTTCACGTCTATATTGCCACCCACCACCCCGCCCTTGGAGTCGAGCTTGGGAGCGTCCGAGGCCGACAGACATGCTGATCTCTCGGTCCCGGTTGCTGCCTACAGACAGTCGGCCCTGACTCTTCAGCCCGCTGGTCGTCCAGCTGTTGGGACAAACACAACTGTGAGCGCTCCTGAAACGCTGCTGAATAATGCAGAAGAAGTGCTCTATATGAAACATGAATAGCTCTCATGATGAGAACTTGTCCAGGAAGAAACACAGGTAACTGAACAGGCAAAGACCTGTAAAACGTGCCGACTAAATGTGAAGTAAACACGCCAGGTTTTTAGACAAACATGTCATCGTCAAACGAGTCATTATTTCAACATGTTAATCATACACATGTACAGTATGTCATTATTATGCAATTTGCTAATGCCTAAGCTTTGTGGGTTTTCCTGTAGCTACATTTAATTCTACACACATAAACAAATGTTTTTTTGACAGAAAAATATACTTAAGACCTAAATAATTTAAACTAGCGAGAGCCCTAGTGTACGATGACTTGGTGAGTAAGAGGCAGAAGACGTATGTTTTGCTCAAAGAGCCCACATGTTTCCAGAGAAGAAGCTATTTTGTTTCCTTTATGATGATGCAGAGCTCATAAAACAGTACTGCCATGGTTAGAAGTGCGTTGTGTTTGTCAATGATTCCGCAGGATTTTCTGCAGTTCTACCTTCACTGGAGAGATGAAAGTTCTAACAACCGCATATCCTGGTGACCGGTGAAATACAACAGTGTGTGACAGATGAAGTGAGCCCATAAGAGTGGGCAATAAAGGACCATAAGTGCTGAAATGTCTGTGTAGCAGGAGATAAAAGTGCAATTTGCAGCAAGGAGACGCCAGAGAGACATATTTCTACACCAGTGTACATGTAGCAGCTGATTACTCTAATAAAAGGATGCTGACAATGTCCATCTTAGTCAATAACATTCTTATCTTAAATTTGCATTCTTCACCTTTACTTCTCTAGTGATTCTTTCTCATTAAAACCGTGTTTTCCAGACAGCATTAGATAATGTGATTGGAGCATGAATCACATTCACTAAATATAGTGATTATTTTGTCATTCACAGCTTGAATGGCTGACATGAATCCCTGATGCACTCATTTGCCCGAATTACATTTACATTTAAGTTTGAGGCCAATTTTAAGCAACACAGAGGATTTATCTATACAAACCCTGAGGGTGGAAATACTGATGTCAATAAATATTGCTTCTATGGCATCATCTATTATGTTTTTATGTTTTTGTGTGTACAAAATATTAGGAATAAATAAAAAAAAGTTAAAAAAAAGTGAAGAAAAAGTTCACAAAATAGGGATATTTCGTAACCTAAAATACCATCACAAAAACTATAGAGTGCTGCAGGGATGATGCATTTTTGTCGGACAACCTAGTCGTATCAGACTCATTTTAGTTCATAGGGCACACACACCAATATGATCTGAAATGGGCCATGGGGGGAAGCCGCAAAAAGCCAATAAGATTTTTGCATTGGACTTGACACCATCACTAATCTGACGTTGACGTTTGATGTCCCCAACAACGTCTGTAGTCTCATCTAGCCACTTTAGCAACTGCCTTTTTTTTAAAGACACGTAAAAGCTTCAAAATTCACGAGGGTAATTACAGACATATTTTATGTTGCAGAACAAAACGTGAAAAAAAGCACTTAAGTTCTTTTTTTCAGGCATCTCCCAAAACAACATTTTAAAAAACCCACTGACTTCCAGACAACATTCGGAAGTGCAAAAACGCACTCCAGGTTTTAGGACTGAATCCTGCAGCAGTCTATTAGCACCATTTTTTACCCTTAATTATGTGACCCTTAAACAAATTGATTGGTATTTTGGAAAATACTTTTATTCACTTTTGTGCCAAGAGTTAGATGAGAAGACTGATACCACTCTACTGTCTGAGATTGGTATTGACCTTCTCATCTAACTCGTGTCGTAATTTGTATTAAAAGTATCTACGAAAAAAAGGTGCAAAAACTGTGACCACTTACGTATTGTTTCCCATGACGTTGCTCATGTTCATTTGGACGGTGAGCTGTTTCAAGTTGATGGCGAACACCACCAGCGTCTCCCATGGCGCCCCCTGCTGACCTGCTGCCTTACCATTCTTACTGAAGGAAGGGGTGGATGTTTTGGTCACAGAGTCTAGACGAGAATGAACGAAGATAAGAGGAAAGGGGGTAGAAGATAAATTATGAGCGTCCTGTACAAGTCATTGCATCATTGCATTTTTCCCCCACTTGAATGTAATGGTTTCTACGTTGTTATTTAACATCTGAATTGTGCTTCTGTATTAAAACTCACCTGACTTACAGCACAAGGCATTTGGATATTTTTGTCTGAGTTCCCTCTGTGAATGGCAAGAGTGTTTGTAATCACCTCGAGGAGCAGAGGAGTCAGACACGCTCCTGGTGCGTCCAGGTGCAGGGGACTTGAGGTGGCCCAGGCCGCCCGGGGACATGTTGCTTCCAGTGGAGTGCTCTGAAAAGACGTTGGGGGATTGGGGCATGTGCTGTGTGCCGGTGCTGCCGTCCCAAGTCCTCCAGTAGGACTTTCGGCTGGACTCGGGGGACAGATGCTGGGTGACATTTTCGACCGAGTCCGGGGTGGCGGGGCCAGAGGCTGAAGCACGGGAAAAGGTTGTGTGTCAGAGAAGCAGGCTCTATCACCACTTTTAAATCAAAACATTTTTTTCTTCCAAACATTACGGACAATCATTATGACTTCCTCTATCTTTTGTTTTCGCCCTTGTATCACCTTTCCTTTCATTTTTATGTACCCGTATATCTACAATGATTTTAATGTATTTTGTATTTTTAACGTTTTATTGAATTCCCTGTTGTACATTGTTTTGATATTTGTTTTCAATATATTAGCCCAGATATTGTATTACATTTTGGATATCTTAATATCGTGATATGACAAGTGTTGCCTTTTCCTGGTTTTAAAGGCTGCATTACAGTAAAGTAATGTCATTTTCTGTACTTACCAGACTTAAGAGCTATTTTATTATTTGCCTTTACCCACTTAGTCACTGTATCCACACTACTGGGGATTATTTATCAAAACTATCATTGTGTTAATATTTTGTGAAAGCACCAATTGTCAACCCTACAATATCGCTGCAATATCAACATCACTGTATTTGGTCAGAAATATTTGACATTTGATTTCATCCATATTGCCCAGATCTCCTTTAATTTTTTAGTTCATATATCATTTATAAGGGCCTTGTTAAAAGGAAGCAATTCCATCTATCTATCCATCTTTGTCCGCTTATCCGGTATCGGGTCACAGGGGGAGCAGCTCCAGTAGGGGACCACAAACTTCCCTTTCCCGAGCCACATCAACCAGCACCGACTGTGGGATCCCGAGGTGTTCCCAGGCCAGGTTGGAGACATAATCTCTCCACCTAGTCCTGGGTCTTCCCCAAGGCCTGCTCCCAGCTGGATGTGCCTGGAACACATCCCTAACGAGGCATCCTTACCAGATTACCCAAACCACCTCAACTGGCTCCTTTTGAAGTGAAGGAGCAGCTCTACTCCGAGCTTCTCACCCTATCTCTAAAGGAGACGCCAGCCACCCTCCTGAGGAAACCCATTTTTGGCCGCTTGAACTGAACGGTAGATTGAGAGCTTTGCCTTCTGACTCAACTCTCTTTTCGTCACAATGGTGCAATAAATTTTATGTAATTCCATCAATACTTAATGCTCAGTAGGTAGAAAAGCTTATTTTTTGTGGTAGTTGCCCAGTAAAAGCTGACACAACAGCTGGTGGTTATTTTCTACAAAACAATAGAGTGGTAAAAAACATACTTATGCAACACTGGACAAACCAATCATAAGACAGACCAAAGCCACTGAGTGGGCAGAAAGTCACCTGGCAGGTTGATAGTCTGGTCTCCCAGGAAGAGACGCCTGGCAATACTTCGGCGGTACCAGGCTCTCGGGAAGGCCAGGATCTCACTCAGTCGCCTCATGTCGTACTTGAAGGAAGCCGAGCCAATGTCACACACAGCTAAGGGAAGAACATTCTGTTTGTTCAAGGTTCTATAGTCAATTGGCAGCATATGCTCTTTAAAACAAGGGAAATAATAAGTACTAGGGGTGTATAAATTGATTTTGAATCGGTAGAGCTTGAATTGCGATTCAAATCAATTTTTTTTCACACCCCTAATAAGCACTAATACATCCTGACATTGAGAGATTAGAAAGGTGCATTTTTTATCTATCATGCTCCCAGCCTTGTTTCTATCTAGCTGCTCCTTTATGGACTCATTGTGATAGGTATAATCACATCTCCACAGTGCTGCTGATAGACTTCAATGACTGTGCATAAACATTTATTTCATATCGCACTAAATAATCTACACCTGGAGTTGTATATAACCTCAAATCCAATTTAAAAATGTCCCTAATATTCCTTCCTTTCTGCTGGGAATTTATTACATTTTTGGACTACCCTGGCCTGAAACTACATTCCAAGTCTTCCAGACTGAATTTTGGACAGACTAAACAGGAGCAGTCAGAATAATGTATTGCACGTCTCACAGAGGCACATCTTTTTCTGGGGGCGGACAACATACCTGAGATGTTGATGAGGGTTGTGTCCATTTTGCCACCTTTGGCAGGAATGAAGCTTTCAATGAAGGTGGGGCCTCCGGTGCGCCTCATCCTGGATAAGCTGACCTTTACAAACTCCAGGTTGATACTCAGAGAGTCTTTTCTTCCTGTTACTGAAGAAGGCTCCTCGTCCACTGTACCTTTCGTGGAAAAAGAGCAATAAACATGACGGTCGCTGAACTTGGAAGATGGGTATTCCCATCTCCACTTGATCTAGCATGTTTGTACGTATCATATCCACAGATAAAGGAGGAAAATAACTTGTTATCAGCAGTAACATTAGAAACTGCAGCCCTGTATTATTAGCATGTTAGAAAATGAAAAGAACTTTTCCCTTCCCGTACCTAATGGCCCTGGGCCCGGAGCCAGGCCTGTAACAGTAGATTTCTGCTTCCCGGCGCCGTAGGGGTGGAAGACATAGAGCGAAAAGTCTGACATGCAGGCAGTGAAGCTGAGACCTGAGGAGTTAATGGGGGGGCCGGTGAGGTCCGACTGGCTGCTGCTGTGGCGGCTCCTGCCCAGAGGGCTCCCCAGCAACGGAGACGCTGGAAGAACGCAGAGGAGGGCATGAAAACACAGAAGAGGTAAGACATGCAGTCACATTCAGTAGCACGGCTGGGTATCGTTCCAAAAAAGTTATACCTGATACTACTGATACTGTGAATTTGTTTAACTAGAACTGTAAGGAAACCTAAGATGTGAAATTTGTCTTTTCACACAGGAAACATGTTTTATAGTTGAATCTAAGGCGATTTCAATGGCTGAATCCACTTGCAATGTGTGGAACACTTCTGTAAAAAGCTGGCACAGGTCATTTTTTAAATATTGTAGACTACAGTGCACATGCCTGATGCTCTACATGTATACAATTAATTTGTATTCATCTTTAGAGAACCAAATGCTTCACACACACACACACACTTCTGTGTGTACCCTAGCATTTGTCCTACGTGTCGCTATAACGTGTAACATTAGACAGACAATCACATGTATTATTAGATCTTGGTACAAGCATGCTGCATGCTTACTGGCTCGCTGAAGGTCCTGAAATTTGGAATTGAATGGCAAGGCATTCTTCATTACTCAATATTATGGAGGCAATTCGGTCGGTGACTAAAAGTTCGGTACCCAGCATCACATCACATCAGTAGGCATTTAATTTACTAAAGATAGGATGCCCATCAGTAGCCTTCATTTGGCATAAATGATAAAAGTTTCAGAATAGATAACCTAATTAGAGTAGAGATCTAAATGTCAACTAAAACGTGCTAAATGCATCTTTTTTGGCTTTGGAACAGTATATTTACTGTTGATGAGACTGGACTAAATAAAAATTATAAACTGAGATGCTATATATAAAAAAAATATATAAATGAAACATGACAGAAGTCTTGCAAAAAAGACAGACTGGAGAGCAAAGTAATAAATGGATGAGAACAAGCTGTGTGAGCAACATTAAATCACACAGAGCCCAGACATGGCATGAAGTGACTAATAGACATGCTCACTGTGTTTGATAGACTTGAGAAAGTTTTGCTTGTCACACGTCTCAGCACATGTAAGCACATCGTTTTTCATGCTCCACATACCTTTGCTGGGAGGTGGTTTGGGGATATGTTGCCCTGGTGGAGTGGAAGAGGGGGGGTGAGGTCCGTCAGTGGGGTTGGTTCCTGTCGGGGTCTCCAGTTCTCCACGGTTAGAAGAGAAGACCAGGTCTAAAGAGGGCAGTTTGAGCATACACTCCACCCTGGACATCGGCAGGCAGCTGAAGCGAATCTGAGAGGGCTGCAAACACAGATGGTAACTGTTGTTTCGCTTTGAATTTCTCACTTAGTGGCTCTGTATGTAGGTACGTGGAGACACGGACCCTGCGCCGTAGAATGATGTGCACCTCCCGAAAAATGTAACTACACGTTGCGGCGACGCCCATCGCTCAGCTGTGACTTGGTAGCATTGCATTCCCCCCCTACTCATTTCCTAGTAGACCCCAAAAAAGGATTTTTAAGGCCGATATCAATACAAATATTTGGTGATTTAAAAATCTGATATTCCGATACAGTATATCGGCCGTAATACTATATGTAAAAAATAATAATACAGAAACGTGTAACAAAACATTAGTTATTTGTAGTTATTTATGAGTTCTCACTAAAATAATATGATAGAACAGAAGAACATCAAAATATAAAATATAAAGTTATGATAAATAAAATGTATACAAAATAAAAACTTAAGATATGAAACTTAAAGGGTTAAACAGGAGTGTTGCCAACAGGGACGTTGCAGAGCCCCCACTGGTGGACAAACTATGCAACTTTAACACTCATAACAGTTTTGTCCATTTTCGTTTTATTTTTTATATATCCATTTATCAACCATTATAAATGCCGATACTGATAGTTTGGAAAATGCCCAATATTGGTGTGGCTCTATTTCCTAGTTCTCATTTTCCATAACCAACATGTAATCAAAGAGAGGGTTCACTTTTCCTGCTAGGCAGATTTTGGTCAGAAAGCACAGGGAGAGACACCTGCACTCGCTCTGAAGCAATCACTGTCACTCTTTCAGAAATCGACACACACACACAAACACCTAAAGTTTAAACTTCAGTCCATTTACATAAGCTACGACAAAAGCTCTGTGTGGAGCCTCTGCAGGACCATAAATCACGCTTAAGGTGTGTAACTGCATGTATAAAGGTTTTGGCTTTACAGGTTCATAGATGACAAACATGGACTGACAATATTAAATAAATATACTGAAAAGTAACAATTAAAAACATAACGTCCATGGCTTACATTCAATTATTTATAAATAGCTTCAGATTTGAATGACCTGCAATTATTACAAAAATTTGAAAGGTAAATGTTACATAGAGAAAGCAGTTAAGATATGTTGGAGAGAGTATGGATCATTTGATGTGGATCAATGTTCAAAAATAACAGCTTTTTGGTAAAAGGTACGTTAAGTAATATATGTTAAGTAAATAAACAACATATAGGATATAGGACACTAGGATATAAGGTTCCTGCTAGTTGTATGGTATTTTTTTATCTCTGTCATTTCCCCCAGAATCTAAGAAGGTCTAGTGGGAAGCCACAGATATTTGGATAATATACTGTTAATAGCAAGTACAATAGTTATTATGAGAGACAGGGGAGAAGGTTTTTTTGTTAGTGTTATTATTTAATGTTGCAAATGTCTTTACAATAAATATTTAACTAATAAACTGTAAAAATTACAGTCAGGTTGTCAGTACCTGAACTCTGACGTAGACGACCACATCCACAGGGAAGGAGGAGTAGGCCGATGTGGAAGAGGAAACCAGAGAGGTGGTGGATTCCTCCAGCTGCTCCACTGTATCAAACTGGGCCATGTCCTCCTCCTGGGTAGCCACAGCTGATAGGAGGTACACAAAGACAGAAACACAACAAGAGTTTACTATGAATGGCTAGTCTCCCATTGCCAAGACTAAGGGATGGCAGAGACGCAAGAAGAAAAGTCCCTGTGAGAACAGGAGCCATTAAGATTAGATGGTGTAAACAAACAAACAAACCTGCATAACTTCTGTCTACTGGAGTTATAGGAATGGTCTCCAGTGCTTTTTCCAGGAAGTCCAGTAGACAGGGGCTGATGACCATTTCCTCTGGCAAAGTCTGGAGGGCCACCCAGGCGTACAGCTTAGCCATCTTTACCCCGCCACTGCCCTTACCTTTGGCTGCAAAGACACAGGAGTTTAAAGCATCTGTAGCTGGGACTATATGTCGACAACACTTTTGAAAGATCATTTTCTTAAACTTTAAATAAACTGCAACCATATTAATGAGTCTATTTTTTTCCCATCAATATGCATGAGCTCATTTTGATCAAAGGTGCCCTCTGGATTCATGCCTTAAAATAAAAGGATGAGATCACATGCATTTGATTCGGTGGGTCCACGACTAGATTTAAAAATCATCAGATCGGAGAGCCGTGGCACTTGTATCAGTGTTTACAGATGGTGCTTGGGCATGCAAGGAAAATTGAGGGAATGCTCAGTACCTGATGGAATAGGTGGGGGCGGGGGAGGAAGGAGCGAGTTAGTCTTGCTTTGGACTGCATTGGGTAGGTTGGGAGGGCCGCTATCTTTCATACCATACAGCTTTGATTCTTTGGAGAGAGTGCGAGGGAGAGAGGATCCACGCGAGGCATTGGGTGACTCAGTCTTCAGTGTCTTGGAGTTGTAGTGCAACTGAGGGAAAGGAAAAAAAAGAATTCATCATTTAAATTACAAAAAAAAAATAAAAAAATAACATGTGGACAATTTTAAACTAAGTGAGAAGCTGACCTTGACGTCTACTCCTGGAATGTAAAAGACTGTGGTCTCCATGTCATTGGATTTGGTCTGCAGGGAGGAGGGACATTTCTTGCCAGCAAGGAGATGCGTGTTGGAGGTGTAGGTGGTCTGCAGCTTCTTCTTCTTGGGGGGAGACTCCTGGTCAAGACTCCGGAGGCTGCGCTCGCAGCTCCTACAAAACCCAAAGGGAGGGGGGGCAGAGACTCCTATGTGAAGATGTGCTTATGCCTTATTCTGTTTAATTGTCTGCCCATAGAAAGTTGTATTTCCTGTATGCACTGACGGCAAGCTAGAGCATAACACTACATCTGGCAAATCTCCGGAGTGTATTTCATAATTTATTTGAGTTTATGTGACTTGTTACGAGATTTTATTTAAAAAAAAATATCAGTAAAAGTGAGTCAGACTTTAAATTAATATCCGTATTTCACGGTACCTCCTGAGGGGATTGTCCTCATGCTCTGGTTGCTGAGTAGTGGGGTGAAGGACACACTTCCCGCTGTCGATCTCCACACGGACGTCCAGCTCGAAGTCAATGTTTCTTTCAGTTGCTGGGCCACTAAAGCTGCGGTTGGCAGGTGTGCTCGGCCAGCGCTCGCTGAACAGTTGACTCACCGCAGAAAACCCTGAGGGCTTTCTGTGAGATGCTTGGCTGAGAAGGTAGAAGAAAGGGAATGTTTAGTGAATGCTGAACACCGTAAATCTTTATTCATAGTACACAAAGCAAATTATAAAGCAATTGCAAACATGAGATAATTGGTGTTTCCTTTCATCTAACACTCATCACAAGAATGCTTGAGTAGGCAGAAAAATACAAAGACAACTCACAAAGGCCTTCGATAGCTCGACACTCTCTCCCGCTCAAACTCGTCCTCTTTTTCGGAGTCTTCGGAGGAGGAAGAGGACAAGTCATCACGCCGCATGTCGTCGTGCTGGAAGGGAAGTGTGGGTGAAAAGACAGCAGGGGTGCCAGGGGCACTGAAAACTGAGTGCTGGCCCTCGATAACGGATAGATAATGAAGATGAAGGTGATGATGAGGGTGGGATGGCTCATCAATGGTGACTGACAACAGGTCCACCTCTGTCTCCTCAGGAAACTTCATAGAACAACAGAGAGTCAAACTCACACAAGGAGACAGTTTTAATGAAACTCTTCCTACTTAAAACCATGATGTTTTAAATAGGAAGGTAGCCAAGAAGTCATAACTTTAAAGGAGATAGTGTTCTGTTAGTTGGACCACAAGGCATTTATTTTGTATTCTATTTATCCTATGTAGCCTATACTTTAATGCTGAAATCAAATCTCACAGCAGTTTATATGTCTAGTTTTATGACATGTCCAATGACAGAACACTACCAGCCTGCAACAGTTTCCACAGGAGCTGAGAGATCATGCACTTTCTCTGAGGAGGAATGAAAAGACAGTGGGAGACAAGGATGAAGATGAGAATTACGTGCCACCCTGACTGGAGAAAAGGAGAAACACACTCTCAAGAAGGTGACAATAGAAAGATGCGCCAGAAAGTATTCCAGTATACAAGTCCATTATTCTTAATGGCAGCAGGAAAAGAAATCTCAATTGCCAACAGTAACAACAGATCCCAAAGAAAGATACAGACAGACCAAATGTGGACTTAAAAAGGGTCACCTCAGCTACTATATTTCTCTTTAATTGTTGTTTATTTCCACTGACTGGGAGTATATGGGAGGTTAAGGCAGAAGGACTGACAAACCAACCAAACTCAGTCATGTGGCCTTAAGCGGAGTCAGTCTGGGTCCGTCATTGTCAAAGAGTGAATATTGGAGGTATTAGGTTTTGAAAACTATTGGATCATTCTAGCAGGAAACGCTTTTAAAAAGCATCTGAAAACTCACTTATTTAAACTGGTCTTTTTCTCATGGTTGTAATTTAGCGTTTTAAAAGTTTTATTTTACTGTGTTTAGTTTCTTTTTACTGTATTTTGGTCTTAATTTTAACTATTTTACTCTGGTGAAGCACTTTGTAACTTTGTTCTTTAAAAAGGTGCAGTAGGTGGGCGTGTGAAGATCCAGGGCTTAGCCAAAAAAATGTGAAGACATCGACAACTTCTTGGTCCCTCCCCCTCTTTCTGCTGAAGCCCAAAACAGTCTCCTAAGCATCTGGGCGATGCTGTGTACTGTAAGTCTTCAGACTTTCAGGGAGATACAAATTTCAATAAGGTGTGCTGGCTAGAATTTTTAAAATAGTCTTAAGTTTACAAACTAGATTTGGTCATAAACCTTTTTTTCTTTATGGTAATTACACCACATGGTTGCTATTTTAAATTATGCACCAATGACCTTTAAAGCTGGATCTATGTCCATCTATAATCTGTATCTGATCTGATGTTGATAGGTTTGAGAGAGAAACTATTGTTTTGACAAACAGAAGCGGACAGTCTGTGATTTAGAGCCTACCCATGCATAGTTGTTAGAAATCAGTCAATATATTAAGATTGAAGACAAGCTGATTTGGTTATTCATACAGTTTCAAGACAGGGTGAGAATACGTGACTCCATAATTCATTAGTCCGCAGTCCAACTATAAACTTGTATTCAAAGGTGAGTCTTATTATGCAAGGAAATTACTTTTCTCAAAGCATGCTTTGCATTAGTGTTAGTGACAAATTGCTATCTCACAAATCTCTGTTTGATGGAATGCTGCTGGTATTTATCTACTGAGTAGTAATAAAGACAGTAGAACATACATTTTTATTTTGTTGCACATGTGCCAACACATAAATCATAGTGCAACTAGGGACACGAAGAGCAGGATTACAATAAGTTATTATGCAAATGAAGCCACTGTTGTTTAATATATATTATATTGAATAACAGTGGGTTCATTTGCATGTATATCTCCATCGAGGCTAGTATTTCATCACCCTGTTTTGATTGCCTATCGGCACTTTCAAGGAAATTGCAGAGACGAAGAGGAAACAGAAGTATTTGTTGGTGTTGGTTAGGTATTTTCAATTTGTTACATTTCATCTTTTGAGCCATATACCTTGAATACTTCTTCTGGACTGACAGGTGCATGTGCCGCTTCCAAGGCCTGATTATTTATCTTCAATTGAACAAAAGAGTTATTCAAAAGGAGCTCATCCAGAATGAAGCATAAAGGTCTCTCCCTTTGAGCCGCCTTTAGAAGCCCATGACCGCGTGACATCAAATGAGTCAAAGTATAATGGAAATATATTGTATGGAGATCCATTACAGTAACGCATAAAAGGATGAGATGGTGATCTTTGAACGGTCAACATGAAGAAGAACAAAACTAAAACTTTCATCGCCTTAATTACTGATTTGGTAACAAAGAATGTGTTAAAAACCTATTTGCTACAGTGCAATGAAATCTGTATATAGTGAACAAAAATGTGAATGTGTTTTCTGGTTTGTCAGTAAATGAGATACGTAGGTGGTTTTAGAAAGATGTTTACCGTGTCCTGGATGTTAAAGGTGACCCGGGGTCCAGGAGAGGGCGCATCCACGCGCATATCTGGTAGGTCATCCACATCCCCTATTCTGGAACTATGGACACAGTAAGGTGATATAAACGCAAATGCTTAACGTTGTAAGTGACATTGTTACAACATACTCTACAGTATTGTTGGTTACAGGGAATACTGTAAGTGAACACCTCTCAAAGCACAAATTGTTACTAATCTGATTTATTTCCAGTTATTTCTACTCATTTATTCTTCCCAGAGTTAATGTTTTCCCCTTGCTAAAGGTCTTACAGCGTGTCAACATAGTTACTACATTAATTCAAAATGATCTGCATAATTACTATAAACAATAAACATCCACTTTGTCAGAAGGTTAATGGGAAATGTGTTTCAAAAACATGTAACACTGACAGCAGTGGTGTGAGACAGAGGTTACCTGGTCGGCTTTGTTAATAGTAAATGCTGGATGAAGCACCCTTAACAGTGTCATTTCCATAATAATAATAATAATATACCAGGGAAAGTGGCTACCCCTGCCCTTGTTTTGTTGTTTGATTTACCTCTGTCTGTCCATCCTTTTCAGAGGGGGACGGCCTGCGGCCGCTGAGATACTTTTGGAGCGATTGTAGCTTGGCTTGTAGCCAAGGCCCCACTTATCCTTCAGAGAGGCCGCCTGGCAAGGAACAATGAGACACATTCAGGTTTTTGTAAAGTATGACGGGAAATATAATATTTGACAATGTCCAAACTTTCGTTGGTGAATACACAGATAATTCAGGAAGGTAAATAGAACAGCATTTACCCTCATGCTGGAGCGACGCAGTTTCTTTCTGACGTCTCTCCTGATGTCGTTGACGGCCACAGACTCCAGCTGCTGATAGCGCTGGATCTCCTGGTTGATGGTGCCTTCACTGGCCCCCAATTTTCTGTGGTCAAGATAAGAGGACTTAGATTGTTTTGACAAAAGAGACATTTCTTCACCAGCACTAGAATTATTCAACACTGCATTTCCTTGAAAAATCAACAATACACCCGCCAAGTGTGAAGTTGATCAGATGAAGGGTTGTAGTGAAAATCGAAGGGCCAGACATCCGCAGAGACTCCTTGCTTTATAATTAAGATTAACTGTCCTGAATGTATGTGATGTACAGTCTTGATTTTATTGTTAAAACTGTCTTTCACTGAACAAAAAAGCTCTCCAAATTTAATTGTATGTTACCATGTACAATTGCAGTACAAGCTGTCTATCTATTACATCATACAGAATGAGAATCAACAATTGAGTAAGCAGGAATCTTACTTTAGGTCGTCGATGACTTTGGCCTGTTCGTTCAGCTCTCTGATGTCGACCACCCTTTTGGTGAATTTCCCCCTACGAGGGTCAATCACTTGGTTCCCCATCGCAGCCTGCCTCCTGGGGTCAATCGTCTCCTGTTGGGTCAATGCAATGACACACACCACAACATATTTATCTGGTAAAACTGATGACAGAATGAAACAACCGTGCTGATCAAACCCCAAAAAAAATTAGTATGAAGAATTTCCACCAGGCAGCTGCTGTAAATAAGAATGCATCTTTTCCCAAATCTGTCTGATTAAATATGAGTTATTTTTAATTGTTATGATTCATGTACATTACATTATATGCAGTCGAATCCAAACACCAGGTATCGTAAAACAAAGAATGTCACAAACCAGGAGACAACACCGCCACCACCATCACCACTCCACTTCACTCAAAGTGCAAGAGGGAAAATTAAGCTCTATTGCGACAGGGAATTGTGTAATTTATTTCTTTTCACCCATCTTAATGAGGAGGGCAGTGAAATCCAATGCTAAGCAACACAATTCTCCAGTACAATGCTATTTAGCCAAAGCATGCCATAAAATAGCATTGCTCAGCATTTTGGAATCAACAACCTTCATCTTCTATCTGCAGGTGATTAAGATGTAACGCCAACTTGCAAGTGATTTTGTCAGCCCAAAGAAGAAGTTTTACACTGTGGGTGGCTACATACACAGGCCCAGGAGAGAGGTCTTTGGGCCCTGGCACTGCCCGCTCGGAGGCAAGGCGATGCACAGTTTAAGTAGTCAGCTGGACCAGACACACTCTGAGGCCTGGGGCTGAGGCCCAGGATGTGGTTTACCAGACGCTTCCTTAAGGTCAGCCGAGGGCTGAACTGGCTTCCTGGACTCTGTAAACAACGGCAGGGACAGATGGATGGAGAGGTGGAAGAATGGACGACTCGGTTCAGACTTTACCTTCTGAAGCTTTAAGGTAAGCCAGGTAGGATTTGTTCAAAAGGTATTGAAGAGATAATACAAGGAGTAGTTGGTTATTTTGGAAAATAAATAATGGCTTTCTTGCTGAGAGCTAGATGAGAAGATAGATACCCATCTCAGCCAGTTAGCTTAGCATAAAGTCTGCCTAAAGGTAACTAAATCTGTCTATCAGCATTTCTAAAGCTTACAAACTAACACATGTAATGTGTTTAACCTGTACAAAAACAAAGTATTGTCATCACTGTAAGGTTGGCAGGCAACCAGTGGAGACATAAATCCCTCCATAAAACCACAAACTGGCGCTTTAAAGGGTGCTGGTAGGCGGATTTTGTAACCTTCATACAGAGCCAGGCTAGCTATTTCCCTCTATTTCCAGCCTTTGTGCTAAGCTAAGCTATCAGTCTTCTGACTGTAGCCTTAAAGCCAACAAAATATTTAAAGGGTGGAATCAATATAGCCATCTAACCTTCAGCAAGAAAGCGGTTAAGCATAATTGCCAAAATGATTAACTATTTCTTTAACTCAGGGCAATGACTAAGCGCTACAGCTATTCACTATTTATGGTCTGTGTTTTCTTTAATAACTTCCAAATCTAAAGAAATTTATTGAATGGATATTGTCTGAGAACTCCCTAATTGGAGTCACGAACCAGAACATGTGATCTACTCTTGACAGCATACTTTTGTAAAAACATCATCATCATCATCATCAATACAATCATACTGTATATACAATATAATTTCCACAATAGCCCAAAAAGAATGATTATGTAGATAAACCCAATATTGACTGACCGTGTGGATGGTAGGTGACATGGAGTCGGCTTCGTCCTCATCCGATAGGTCGGCCATGTTGATGGAGTTTAGGTCAGCGATGTCATCCACATCCTCCTCGCCTGTCAGTGATGTCAGTGTGTTACCCAGCGCATTGAGGCGCTTGCCAATGTTAGGATCCATGTGAACATCAATACCACACATTTTCCAAAGCACATTCAGATTCCAGGTACCGGCACTACTGCTCTCTGTTTTTGAGGAGGAGGGGGAGGAGGAAGCCAGGAGGGCGAGGAGACAAAGAGCAAGTAAAATGAATGCCAGAATAAAATGTTTGGACAACTGTCTCATAATTATTGTGCAGCTCTTGAGTGTGATCCATATTTTATAGACCAGAAAGAACTTGCCAGCAGAAGGTTGCCCTATAGTCCTGGAACATACTTCATATGTACCATCAGGTACCACACCTGTATACAGATCAAACACAGAGACACACAGGCAACAGCCAGTCACTATTTTAGAGGAGCTGGGTGCATTGAAAGTTACATAAGAATAGCGGTTTCTACCTACTGAAGTTGGGTCCTTAATCACATATTTATATGTGTAAAAGGACTAAATTAACCTGTTATTAGGTATGTGTTGAAAATGCTACTTGCAACACATAATATAAATAAATGGTTCTATATTTTGTTTTGAACATTTTAACTTTTACTTTCTTTACTCAATCAAGGCTTTTGACGTGTATTAAATGTGATTGAACTGCATAACTGCACATAAATTTAATGCGTCACTCACAAGCATTCATGACCGTATCCCCTCGGATTTCAGGTTTCCAGTCGTCCCAGGAGGTTCGAAGCCTTCGGCAAAGCGGATGCAGAAATTCTTGAAGTGGCCTTTGCTTACCAGGGACTCTGAGGAGCAGGCGGTGATCAGCGTGCTCTCAATGGTCAGCACCATAGCTGAGCCGGTGTCAAAATCTATGCTGTGGTTAGCCTGGCAGAGGGGAAGGGAGAGGGAGGGGGGGTTACCCAGGCCTCAAGTGAAGGTGAAGTACATGGAAAAGAACCCACTTTCATTTGTTAGGAAAAGGTAGAGTAAGCTGGTAACACTTCATTCTACTGTTTATGCAGTATATCCACTTGTAATGCTGAGTTATTTTTATGTGATTTTAACAACAACTTTCAACTACATTGGAAGATTTACTGCTGATCATTTAGTTTTGCAAAACTGTTAAATAATTTCTGTCTGATTCCAAAAATTATATTACTAAGCACTGCTCCTATAAATATACCAATGAGTGAAATGTTACCAACCAGTTTCAGTTTGTTAAGATTGTGTTTAATTGTAGGATTGGGGGAAATATTTCCCTGAATTTCTGCATTACTTTAGAAAAAATAACATAAAAATAGCAAGTCTGATCATCATCCCAGTCATTACTGGAAACAGGTCAAATCATGTTTACCTCCCGACTAACCGGTTATCTATTATTATGACTTGGATAAAAATCAGACCGCAGTTTTGGAATTTATACTGCAGGAATCCAGGTAATTTCCAAATGCTTTCTCTTTCAAGAATAGACACGAGCCTGCCATGCGCACCACTGCACCGGGTCATTACATCTGGTATTGTATGTGCAGCTTTATACAATATCATGGCAGTCTCATGAAAGATTTGCCTAATTTGCCTATGTCCTTGTTTCCACTTTAACAACAGATAAGGAATACTCTGGACACCAACTGGCATAATCTCTTTTTAGTAGGAAGTAAGTAAAAGCCCCAAAAAACTCAGGTACAAGCTCAAGCTTAATTAGTTGCTATGCCAGCTTTTTGGGAGAAATTTGATGGTTGCAAAGTGGTATGACCTGCCATTTCTAAACAAAAAAAGAACACTTCAGATGCAGTGTGGTTTTGCCATTAAAGAGTATTGATCACAGGAAGTCATTGGGCCACAACAAGCCATCACAAGAGATGTAATAAATTGTAGGTTACTTTTCGTGCATTATTAGGCCGGCCTACTGATGTGCTGGCCCCAGCTTCAGAGTTGATGCCCTCCGTAACTGGTACTTGTCCTCTCTATGGAAATAAGCGTGACATAACAGCTGGTATATCTTGTCTCTATGGACATACTGTAGTATAGCATAGTATTGGAGAATAACAAGACAACCCATATGAACATTCATTAATATCCAGTGTTTCCCCTAAACTTTTCTATTATTGTGTAGGGGTGGTCATGTTAATATTTCAATCTAAAATAAAACATTAAAGGTCCCATGACATGATGCTCTTTGGATGCTTTTATATAGGAATTAGTGGTCCCCAAATACCATATCGGAAGTCTGTTTCCCAAAATTCAGCCTTGGTGCAGAATAACAGCCACTAGAGCCAGTCCCACAATGAGCTTTCCTTAGTATGTGCAATTTCTTAGTCTGTAGCTTTTGAGGAGGAGGGGGGCGCAAAGTGGAGGCTGGGGGTGTGTCCTTGACCAACTGCCACTTTGATTGTTTGAAAGCCATGATGTCTCTCTCTCATGGGTGGGCCAAATTCTCTGGATGGGCAAAGCAGAGAGAGGGTAGGTAACCTTGCCCCTTATGATCTCATAAGGGGCAAGATTCGGCCTATCTGAGCTTTCATTTTCTCAAAGGTAGAGCAGGATACCCAGGGCTCGGTTTACACCTATCACCATCTCTAGCCACTGGGGGCCCGTAGAAAAGCTGGGGGAACTCACATTAATGTTAAAAAATGCCATGGGACCTTTAATAATATTTTCATTTATGTAAATGACAATAACAAAGCCATTCTGAATTATTTTACACATAAATAAAAATTTTAGTAGCTAAGTCTGAGGAGTACGAAAATGGCACATAAAAATAAGTACTACTGGTGCACGTCTCCTGGATGGTTTATCATCATACAAAAATGGATTTTGTGGACAAAAATAAAACAAAAAACAAACACACCACTGACATTATTCTCTTAAAACACATTTAACTGACTCTATGGTACAGTTAAAATCAATTTTATTACAGGCCAGCCAGCATGTTCCTGTGTTATAGTTGTGTATCATATCGGCGGTTGTGTGCTTTGCATTAAAAGTGTACATTTTAGAAGTTGTTGAGTGAAATGAAGGTTTGTGGTGGGGCAGATTACTAACAGCTTAGCTAGGGGAAACACTGATATCCAAACTAAAACAGAGAAATTGTTCTTTTAGTAAAGAACAAAAATGCAATTGTGATTCTAAGGCTATAAATGTAGGCAAAGTGAATGTCACAATCACTAATACAGTTAATGGTGCCAAGTGCTGATGGAGATAATGATACATCTAGTTTTTATTTTTTAAAGAGGGGATGATGTGAATTAACAATTTGACAAAAGAAGCCCAAAAAAAAAATCCTGTGTGCTTTACTTTTCCTTAGGTAGAATTAGATTCATAATAAAAGTGCTTTTGTTTCAATAAAAACTACTAACGCGACAAAAAAAACGACTTGCTTTTAAAACAATAATCATTTCATATGCTAAACCATGGCTTATATGCCTAATAGTGAAACACTGCTAAACATGTAACCATGGTATTTCAATCAAAGATGAAAATCACAATAAATGTGAACTTTTTAACTCTATGCAAACCTACTATTGTTTATATCAGTAGAAACTCTGATATATGAACTTGGATATCTACATCCGGAAGTTAATATTGTAAAAATGTTACAGCTCTATAATATTGACTTTGGAAGATCAAAACCAACATGTATAGCAGATTACCTGGGATGTGGTGGTGATAGGTAGGCAGATGCCCAGGTCGTTGACAGTCAGTTGCAGGAAGAGGGTGCTGAAGGCCTGGGCTGAGGTCTGCTGGATGCCTGGCAGCTTGTCCACCACCTCTTTAGTGGCCATGTGGATGTCCTTGTTGAGGGCCAAGCGCTGCTCGTTCCAGTTATCATACGCGGCCTTGTAGTTCAGCCAGAAGAGCACAGCTGCAGGAGGGCAAACACGTGGGTAGAAAGAATTTAGAATTATATCCTGTAGGTCATGTAAACAAAGTCACATTAGATTTAGAGCCATTAGTGGTTGTTATTTGTTTTGTGCGAAAATGGGCTGCAATTCCGTCACTGAGCCATCCTTCTTTTACAGTCAGTGTTGAATGGGTAGAATACTTAACGGCAAATATGGCCAGTCTCATAAGCTGATATGTCAATGATGTCTTTAGTGTCAACAAACAAAGTTAACAAGTTCTGTTAAGATACACAGGACAAGCTCTGACGTTTACTTTGTTCTATGTCAATGTGTAGCTGTTAACTGAACCACAGTCTATCTATTCCTGTTTGTTGTATTATGTGAAAAGGGGGCTGTAAAATGTTGTCTTCAACCAGCTCCTTTCTCATAATGGATTTGTATTGTTATACAGCAAATTACTTGTTGTTCGATTATAAAAATGTGTCTGATGCAGAGAAACAGTAAACTGAACCTCTGTCAAACGCTACTGGCTGGGCAAAAACGATTGGCCTGTTGAGCGTGATGAGGACAGCCTCCTTGTCGGAGGAGCCACTGATCTCCTCCTGCAGAGCATTCCGCAGACCGATCCGGGTTCGAAAGTATGCCACCTGGTGGAAGTCTGAGCCAGCTTCTTCATACACCTGTAAAGTGAAGGGAGAAAGGGCATCACATAGCTATCTACTGTAATCTTTAAGCCAATTCTAGACCTAAACCTGAGAGATTTTATTTCATTTTTTTTTATTTCATGAGGCTGATCTGTACCTGGTGCTTGACTATCTGTCCAAGAGCCAGGTGGAGATCTACTTGACATTTGCCAAATAGTTTTAGGTAACTGCTGCTGCCACCGGGCTGAGCCTTGCACTGGATCCTGTTGGATAGCTCCAGCTCAATGAGGCCTGTCTCAAAGCGCACAGCTCGCATAGAAGGAGTGGTGGCGGTCATCTGGATTCCCTGTGAACAAATGAACAACATCCTAAAACCGAGACTCAAACTTAAACAGAGGTCTCTAGAGAGAATCCCTTTAATGGTTTTATTACTTAAAACAACAAAAAGCTTGGACCAGAAACTTGACTTGGTGGCTTCGGCCACTGTGACTGATATGCTACTTTGGTTTTCCATGCTGAAAGAAACTGAACATAAAATACCTTGAACATGAGGCTGAGAGAATAAAGCAGGATTTTTGGCTTGTCTGCATCTGTTGAGGTGTCATACTCATTCCACAGTGGGATGGGTTGTTCTCCTCCTGCATGTATAGCGAGAAAATAAGTCAACCTTACAAGCCCACACAGACTGTCTGTGTACCTATACACTGTATGTCAGCCCTGATATCTGCCTGACATGTCCCAGTGCTACTAAATTTAAAGACCCTGATGTGAATAGTTACCATTCTCATTATTCTTACCTTACAATGGCATACAACTCCAAGTTCTCTCTCTCTTGGGCAATGTACCTTGCTCAAGCTTAGCGAGTTAAACTATTTAAAATCAATACTGTTGAGGAAATGAACAAGACTGGATTTGTGTACGTGCCTTGTGCATTGTTTTGTGAGGGAAGGAAAGTAGATTTTATTGACTGAAGTAGCAGCTATAGGCTATAGAAGACTGTTGGGAACAGGGAGATTTTTAAAACTAGATTAATTTTATTGATCTGAGAGGGAAAACTGGGCCATTACAGCAGCAAAGAAAAGGATATAGTTTTGCACAGGTTTAAAAGATACTAAGGTAAAGTTGATAAGTTTTATCTTACAATGTTTTAATGAGGTAAGTTTGCCGTGAAGAAAATATACATGTAAAAGTGTGTGTTGGTCTTTGGTAAAGTACCTGAGACCTTCTGAATGACCTCGTTGACTTCCTTCATGAAAACCTTCTGCAGGAAGACCAGGTGGTTGAGCAGGTCTGTGGTCAGGTTGTGCTCAAATGAACCAATCTGCACATCAGAGAAGATCAGTGAGCGGCAAGTTAAGAGCAACACTGGCTGCTACTAGCTTTTATTTGACATTCCCCATCACATCAGAACACTACCATCCATCACAAATTTAAAAAAGGCATAAAAGCTGTTCCTTTTCAACAGTTACACTTGCACACTTTTTGATTGTTCATGTATGGTCCAAGTCTCGTTTGCTCTTTCTGTATGGTTTGTTTTTAGTTGTCTGTGTCTGTCTAGCCCATGCTAATGTCTTGTTCAAATGTTTCTGTCCTCATATGCCATAACTATGTTCAATGTTCTATGTTTCTGCAGAACAGGAACCTGCTGGAAACCAGTTATTAAACCGAGTCAGGCCCGTTTTTATTGTAACTTAATATTACTTATTAACTTTCCTGTATAATAAATGAAATTAAATGATTTATTGTCTTGGAGCCCCGTATACCTCTGCTACACAGCGCAGGTAGTTGCCTTGGAGGTAGTTTCCTTGCTTTGCAGGGAAGTCGTCAGGTGCCCAGCCCTGGTCTGAGTGGCTCTCGTGGTCTTCCATGATGTATTCTCCTGACATGGTGACTGGAGGCAGGGTGAGGCTGGCTGATGGTGGCATGGTGGACATGTCCACTGGAGACACTTTGGACTGGAAGCAAAGCTTGTGGCTTGGCAACTCAAAGGTGAAACTGGTTTGTGCCCCTACAGAAAAAAAAGCCAGGTTAGCTCAGTTGGTAGAGCAGGCGCATGTATATAGAGGTGTATGTCTTGACGCAGAAGGTCCAGGGTTCGAGTCAGGCCTGTAGTCAAGGACACCTTTGAGGAGTACAAGATAAGTCCAAGACCAGGTGGTTATCAGGTGGCCATTGTTTTACTTTCCCTCCAATATTATTATAAACATACTAAAGACACCTGGATTTGTCAAGACCAAAAGCCATATTTGGCAAGACCAGTGGCAGAGACAAGTCCAAGTTCAAATACTAGCGGGTTTGAGACTAGGGATGTTATCACCCGATACTACCTAAAACGCTGGTATTGGTACGTACTGAAGTTTATGCACCAATCGGATACCATGTAGTAAAACCCTTAAAGTAGTTTATTTATGTTATTTTTCTGTTATAACTGACTGTCTAACTGGATAATAAAAGTTCTGTGGCGTTCATTGTTTGTGTTTGTTCATGTTTCATAAAGAGTTTAACCTGAGCCAGACCAACAACAAACATAGAAATCCTATCACATCCATACAAGGATAGTAGTATACAGCTGTTAAAACATAAAATATATGACACACTGGTATTGAATCAGTACTTGGTAACGGCCAATACGCAAGTTCAGCTATCAGAATCGGTATCGGAAAGCAAGTCCAAGATCGGACTCAAGTACTACAGCCCTGGTTAGAGTCCGACCTGTGATGATTTCCTGCCTTTCTTCCCCCTCTCTCTCCTTTCATTATCTAGCTGTCCTTTCCATTAAAGACTGAAATTCCCAAAACAAAAAAACTCTTTAAAAATATAGACAAAGTAATGACGAAACAATAAGATGCAAAATCTGTCTTTTCCCACAGGAAAGCTTTGTATTAATTATTTAGAACACACACCCACACACCTGTCATGCCATGGCTCTTCATGCGACCCATTTTGTACTCTGCTTTAAGTGAGGGCAGCAGGGCAGCCCCGATGGTGATGCCATCCATCATGGCGCTGAACTTGAGGACGATGGGCTTCTTCTCCAGGCCTTCGGGGAGCTGAGGGAACTCGTTGGCTTCTATGGGGGTCTGATTGATGCTGGATGCTTTTTCAGAGGGTTGTGGGGTAAGTGTGTCCTCCCTATTAGGAGGTTGACTGCAAGAGGAGAAAATTATTTTTTTCACTCACTCACTCAGTCAGGATTGGCTAATTATGAACAAAAGGTGTGAACTTTGAATATGTAAAGGTGGTGCTTGTGTTGGAAAATGCACACACTGAAAAAGTGCTCTGATTTTTTTGTGTTATTATGGAGAGCTTTGCAGATACTGGCTCATATTCCTGTGAACATCACATTATAGAAAAGTTGTTAATACCCTGAGCACACCTACAACTCTATAAATATATTAACATAATTTAGAATATTACCATGGAAACAGACCACACACAGTCTTTGAAAGCAGTTAACTGGCAACGGTGTAGATATGCTGCAGTAACCTGTCAGTTATGGATGTGATAGACTTCTAATGAGGATTTTTATGAAGTGTAGACTACAATCTAATGACATTTGTGTTTGCATGACTAATTCATTTAGGATTTGAAGTGTGCACCATTTTAGAATCAGCTTCTTGTTACTTTTAAATGCTATAAATGAGAGACTTATAAGATAAAAAAGCGAAGAGCGAAGAGGACATACATATTGGAGGGCTGACGGATGAGGTCAGAGATTTGTTTGGAGAGCTGGTGGGAGCTGCGGACCATCATGCTGTGCAAAGTAGCCGGGTGCTGGGGGATATTGATCATGATGGCCCCCACTTTGAAGACAGCTGCGTTGTTGGTCTTCAGTCCTCGCTGGGCACTGTACAAGGCCTGGGACTTGGCAATGTTACATTTGACCACCGTTCTGAAACAGATTTAACTGGAATGAGCAATACAACTGGAATTTGATTTTCTCTCTTTTTTCAGGTGATGGGGAAATATGAATGCATCACATCACACAGTGAAACACCATGCAGATTTAGCACAGCATACAGTTTTCTGGGCACAGGAAGAATGAGTAACCGTAACAGTGACACGTTCCACTATGGATGAAGAAGGTAATGAATTGTACAATATAGCAGCCAAATGCAAGAACTTTTTCTGTGTGATCCTGCCTCTTGTAGCAAATACAACATTGTATATATTCTAAGATGGCTTATTATTATGTGTTATTCTACTAAATCTGTAAAAAAATGCTGAAAGATAGTTTGGCATTTTGGCTTTAGACATTAAGGGCAGAGTCAAGAATGAAGAGATTTACAAATAACTTCAAAAAATAAAACCAGTCAACTTTCTGCTTTCAAATACCAATAAAAGTGGCTTCTCCCACAATCACACACAATCACACACACATCTGAACACACATCTGAACAGGTGGATGATGGGCGACTCAGACAAATGAAGGGTGTGCATTCAGGGCAGTTGTGTTTTTGATGTACTAATGCGTGTGAGCCCTGAATGGTAGCAATAACATACAGAAACTCTTGTTTAGCTGTGCTGGTGGGAGATGTTGGGAAATCCTCCAGTCTATGCAAGTAGTTGGAAAAGAAAGAATGTGAAAAAGAAGAAGAGCAGAAGTGAGACACCATGAAGGTGCAAACAGAGTTTTCTATAAGCAGAGTCATGCACCCTTTGTTACTGGTTTAGATGCACAAGTTTGTGATTAAAAAAAAGGCTCTGGATTAATAAAGTAGGTCAAACTAAAACAAACTAAGCAATCTAGTCATTTACATACATTATTCCATTTGTATTTGTGATTCATTTTTCAATGTTTATGTTTAATTTTAAAGATCAACCTTAAATTGTTTAAGTTTAGGTATATCTCAAAACAACTGCTAACATGGCAGACACAATGCTTTAATTGTGAGCCGTCACAAAGTGACGCACGTTTGTCACGGAAATAAAAGCTGGACTACAACAGAGCTGTTTGGAGCAGTTTGTGAACCGTTGAAGATGGTAAGTGCCTCTGGGGTGGACCTTTTTCCACTTTTTAAACCTATAGCGTGCAAAAAAAAGATATATAAAACACAATAAAGTAAAGGGAAAAGCTAAAAAGCATAATATGAGCACTGTATGTATGTACTTGTCACACAGTGTTCATGAGAATTAAACAGGCGAGTAGGAATATATGCCAGTGGCACTGACATCATTCCTATGTACATCTCAAGGTCCGTAACAACTAAAAAGTGCCAAGTTGTGTGGCATATACAAATTCAAACACATGAGTACAGTTCAGAGAACACAGTATGACAATAGGATTAAGTCCCAGTTTTATTTTTCACAGCGGGAGCATCTGTTAAATAGAATGAGATGAAAAAAAAGCTTCTTATTGAAGCAGCAGGGCTCAATGCATGACTACAAGGCTTGTAAACTGATTAGAGTGGTTATGTTTTGAGGAAATTGCATGCAGTAAAAAACAAAAGCTGCTGTTTAAATTTCCCAGCTGGAAAGGGGTCGGTAATTGGGTCCCGCTGAGCTTGTGGAAAATACTGCATCCACTTTTTAGTTCAAGCTACAACACCACCTTTTTACGAAAGCCACTTGGCATTTAAGCATCTAAGTGTAAGTTGTATCGCTGAAGGTATTCTTCTTATTTTTATATATTAAAAAAAGGAAATAACGTGTAGGCCAAGTTGTAATGTAAGTTCTGGAACTTTGAGACCACAGTTAAAATCAAGATGTTGTTCTCGAAGGTAAAAAATCATTATTTGTTGTAATTAAAAAACTAAAAAGACTCATTTATTAAAGTTTTAAAACTATAAAACAGTGAGAGTTAAGATCTATACAAAGAATTTATTTCAAGATGAGACATGAAAACCTTTATATTCAAAACATAATTGTTAAATCAATTCCCTAATTAAGGGAGGTTAAGGAGAATTTGTACGTACTGGATGTCAGGAGTTATGCCTTCCAGCAGAACAATGTTTACCCCTCCTATGTGAGCCGATGCACACGTCTCAGTCATTTTCTGGTGCAGAATATCTGTGGACACATGAACATTGATTACATTAAACCGAACAAACTTTTGCTTACTTATTGCTGGCTACCTGTTTTTTGCAAGAATGAAATGACGAATGTAGTCAAAAATTCTGGAACTTCATCTACTACATCTTAAAACTTCTAGTTTTAGAATCAAAGACAAATGTTAAAATTAAAATTGATTTCATGCACCAAAGCGAAATCTGGTTTATTGGCATTTCTTTAAACCAATCACAAACATCATGAGAGGCGCCGAGCGCCTGACAGAACCGCTGTGCCGCTGCAATATAGCCTCGGGAAGGAACTTGTCTTGGGTGTGTACGTTCAAAAGTTGTTTAAATTGTAAGAACTGAAAACTCAGATTGGACAGATAGTCTAGCTAGGTGTGTGGATTTACCCTGCATAGATTTGAGGAGCAGTTAACCATAGTCCTTATAAATCCACTAGAGTTTAAAACACAAAGAAAGTGGAATGTAACGGACATCCGGGCGAAAAGAGCGTGATCCGGCGGAATTTCCGGCAGCACCGGGAGCAATCCCAGAAGTGGAACATTGTGGATATAGACTAGTGCATAGGTAACAAGTTTGCCTGAAGTGACAGTCGAAACGACAAAAACAAAAACACAGATCTTAACACTCACCTTTCATCTTCTCCTTAAGGGTGAAACTCCCATGGATCTTCTTCAGCTCTGCCTCCATGGTCAGCCCGCCGATGTCAGCCTCCAGGTGGGTGCGGTTCACCATACCGATGCCGAACACTATGAGTGTGACGTGCTGGGGCTCGGCGCTCACCAGGCTACGCCGCCGCCCACCTGTGCCAGGGGGCTTGTTGGGCGTGTTGGGTTCCTGCTGCTCGTTCTCAAAGATCACTTTACAGAATGGCTCTGAGGGCCGACGGCCACCTTCTGCAGAAAAGCAAAGTGCATGTGTAGAGGAGATGTTAAGTAGAATAGATATCACAATTCAATCATTGTAGGAGCATGCCAAAATAAAACTCTTACAGGTGATTATGCTGCTATTGTGTGATCAAAACTCAATTAAAAATATTGTGGTTCTGAACTTTATGTTACAGCAAACCTATCAAAGAGTCAGAGGTCGTTAGTTCAGTTGAGAAAAGGAATCCTTCCCCTTGCCCTTGAAGTTGGTAGATGTTAAAACATCCAAGAAGATAAAAGGTTGTGGGAACTATGTGAATTAGGAGAAGTTGAGTATGAATCCCATTTTCTTTTGTATTGTCCTTATTATGATAAGTTAAGAACACCCAATTTAAAAAAAAGAAAAAACAACTGAGCAAACTGAACTCATTCTGTCATTATATCAAGGTGGGCTCTGCTGAAACACCGTCCCACCACTACAAGCTACTCTCATACTTAATGAACTCCTCGGGGGAATGTGGCGTCAACAGCAGGAAGAGGTAATATCAGGATTCATTGACAAGAAATTAATAAATTATACCGTAATTAAGAAGAATTACAGTACAAGACACAGTAGAATAGTCAGCATTATGATATATTAACTAGGAGTGCATTATTAATGATAATTAATAATGACAACAAGTATTACAAAACAACAGCAGCTGATGAATGTATATATGTTATACATATGTTATATATTGCATATCTAGGATCCATAAATGTTATGTGTGCTAGCATAAAACTTAAATGCCATAAGGAATGACTGCAAATCTGCACTTCAGCTCAGGAAGGGAAAAAGGAAGCTGTGTTGTGAGGGAATTGAGTTGTAACAGCAAGGTTTGTAAGGCAGAGCTAAGGGTGCAGATGGAAGTGATGAAAGGGAAGTCAGGAAATAAAAAAGTACAGTAATATCTTTAAAAAAGCAATATGTGGGACAAAGGTATACAAAGCTAAAAGAGCAAAGTGGAGCAGGATGGAAATGCATGGGTGGGATAAAGGATGGAAATTAGAAAGTGGAAGACAGCTGGAAGCTGATTCCCACCTGAAAGGCAGTTCTCTGGGGAGCTTTTCTCCAGGATGCCGGTGGGATCGGAGATGAGGGAGTAGAAGTTGAGCAGCTTGTACATGTTCTGCCAACATTCTGCTGACGGCTCGCTCTGCTCTGACACGGTGATGGAGTCGGAGTCGTCCATCTGGATGGCCATGTGGTCAGCCACGTCACGGGAGCCCTTTCTCGACACCTGAAGACGTTACACAATATCGCATGTTATAAAACAAATAGAAATGTCAAAATATGCATCACTGGCCTCAAGGGTCAATAAACAGTCAAGCTGACGTATTTCTTTTTTTTTATTGTCCTGCTGTTTACTGTAACTGTAGGCTGTCAGAGAGCAGAAATAACTGTTCTGGTTGAGATTATATCTGTGGAAGTATGTCATCCCTCTCATACATCTTCAACTTTAATAAAAATCCCTACACTTAAAAAATGTTTAGCTAACTTTAAACGCACATGTTCCAACTGTCAGGACAACAAAAAACTGTCCTGGTTTGCAGAGTCTACCATTTTTCAATTTTGCCTGAAAACTGCAGAATGAATAAAATACTTTGCTACCAACAGCTGACACCGTTTCAGTGAATGGTGCCCGTTCTGAGAAATTCTTATTATCTACTGGCTCCCTCTAGGGTTTGTGTGTAGAAAATAACAATTTGAGAAGGCATTTTCTTACTTTACTAATCATATGGAGATAATGAAGATATTGGTATCACATGGAACTAGATGGGGAATCCAATGGCACCAATTATGTCATGCTAGCTTTTTGGTATGGTCACATGACTCTCCTCTTTACAGACATGACCATGCTAATCTCATGCAGTTTAGGCAATAGCCATTTTTCTAAAATGTAAAAGGCCACTTTTGAATATTTCTGCACACTAGGAGGTCCTTAAACAATCTTACAATTGCTTATCTGGGATAATTACTGCCTTGTGAAACAGTACAAACCATAAACTAGAAATCTAGGACATTTAGAAGATGTATAGCTGCCCTAGGGATATTGACAAAAAGGGGGTTTCTCAGCAGTTTACAGGACAGAAGTGCTCGCCATCCAGCTTCCAAAAAGGAATGCAATTCTTGCAGAAATCTCCAAATGTCAAATATGTTCGATATCAAATAACAGCATGGATTTTTCATGGCTTTTTCTCAAGGTCTTGGTGTCTTAATGTTGTTGTATATTTCAGGGATTTCTGGAAAAAAAACTCTTTTGATCAATTCTCGAGTGGTAAAAAATTGTGAAATTGCGCGTCTGTGTAACAAATGGTATCAACACAAAAACTTGAAATGTATTGTTCTGACCTTTGTGTTTAAAAAAAAAAGACCCTTCAAAAATTTTAATTAAAGTTACCTTCGAGGTGCGTCGCTCTGAACGTCCGAGGGAGCTTCGTCCTCGCGGCTCCCTTCTCCCCAGCGTGTCCATGCCTGATGGAGGCCCATTAGGTGGTAAACCCCCAGTAACGCCTGCTCCTCCTCCACCGACCCCTCTCTTGCTCTTCAGTGTTTGGGTTCCGCTGCGCCCCGGCCCGTTGAGGCTGCCACGGGAGCTGCGGCTGAAGTCAGAGGACCTGAAGTGGCGGTACGGCCGAGCCTTGAAGGTGGGTGTCGGGGAGGCAGAGCCGGCAGTGTAGCGGCTCAGCTTGATATCGGTTTGCGTGGCCTTGATGTCGTCAATCATGGTGCTGAACTGGTGGATGAGGCGCACCAGGGCCATGTCGACCCGCTGGCTGATGGCCTGACAGGCTGTGGTGAAATCACAGTGGAATGTGTTGTAGTGGCGGCGGTTGAGGTCGTGGAAGGACAGCGGTGCGGCAGTGGGGCCCTGCGGAGCGCTGGCCGATTTCTCCATCACCACCGCATTCAGACTGAACGTCTCAATCAGCAGCGCTGGCTTGAACTCCAGCGGAGGAAGGTTCACCATGCCTTGTCTAAAGATAGAGGGACGGACAGACAGAGGGTTATGGAGGTATTTAGCGGACATTCTATACTTACATTTAAAGTGACAAAACACTAAAACACGTCAACAAGAATCTTTTTTTGTTTTTGTAATAATTAAGTTTTATTTTACCTCCTGGATCTTTTGTTTTTCCGCTCTTTGGAGGTGTCGGAGTCCACAATGTCTGCTCTGAGACACTCAAGGTTGCCAGAAAAGGACAGGTGCTCTCCAAAATACATCTTGTAACTAAGAGGAGTGGCGTCTTGGGCCTGGATGCCTGTGTAGTTCAGCAAAGGCTTGAAAACAACCTGAGGGTGCGGAACAGATATCGAGGCACAAAATGAAGATGGGCGTTTGCAGAGGAGATGCTCGTTTATTTGGGCACACAAATATAGATCCCTTTATTTTTCAATCTGGCAGAGATGACACTACAGCATTTGCAAATCGATGTATTTTAATTCTAAATATTCTGCACATTTGCATGCTACCAACAAAAATAAAAATACTAATACTGTTTTTAGTTGATTTACTGCCTGGTGAAGGTGTAGACAGCAAGCACAACATTTGGGAAAAAAAGAAAAAGAAACGCTGACTGTTGTAGTCACAGCACCTGAGCATCAGCCAGTTGAACAGCAGCTGGGCACTGGTTTCCCTCCTCAATGTCGGCCATTTCCTCCTGGCTGGTGCTGTGCTGGGAGTGCTGGGAGTGGGTCCCGTCCAGGGTGTTCTGGTCGCTGGACAGCACTGTGTTGAAGTCTGATGCTGAGGGGATTGTAGGCAGGTTACACACCCCACCTAAGGGAGTGGAAGAGAGGTTTGGGATACATAAGATGTGAGACCAGGCTGGTCCAGGGAGCTACTGTTTCCCTGCAGGATATGTTCACACCAGAGCATGCAAGCAGAGGAGCAGCTCAGTGGCAGTATGTTATTTGAAAACGGCTATGTCAGTATAAGCAGCATTGAGTAAGTAGAGTGCTGTAGGCTAATACACTTCACCACTCCATCTCCTTATGACAAAGATGTTAAAGAGTGAATTAAATGGAAGGAAACCATCGCATTACAGAGAGCCAACATTATAGACATTAACAGCCACATTACATTCTGTTAAAGGTCCTATGACATGGTACTTTTTGGCTGCTTTTATAGCGGTCTTAGCTGTCCCCTAATACCATATCTGAAGACTCTTTCCCCGAAATTCAGCCTTGGTGCAGAATTACAGCCACTAGAGCCAGTCCCACAATGGGCTTTCTTTAGGACCTGCCATTTCAGTGTCTGTAGCTATTGAGGAGGAGAGAGGTCCCATGGCATGAACATTTAACTTTATGAGTTTTTTTTTAACATTAACATGAGTTTCCCCAGCCTGCCTATGGTCCCCCAGTGGCTAGAAATGGTGATTGTTGTAAAACGAGACCTGGGTATCCTGCTCTGCCTTTGAGAAAATGAAAGCTCAGTTGGGCCGATCTGGAATCTTGCCCCTTAGGAGGTCATTAGGAGCAAGCAAAGAGGCAGTTGGTCAAGGCCACACCACCAGACCCTTATGAGGTCATAAGGGGCAAGTTTACCTCCCCTTTCTCTGCTTTGCCCACCCAGAGAATTTGCCCCCAAAAGTGCTCTGCTAAATTGTCAATTAAGATGCATCTTTTCAAATCTCAAGTGGGTGAATCCAAATACTACTGAGGGAGGATAAACCAGTGCAAAATGCAGCTGTTTGTTCCTCTGTACTCCCACACATCTTCTGAGTCACAGAGGGTGTGAAAGAGCAGCGCTGTGAAGAATTAACAAACATTTCAGGCTGCTAAACTCCACTAACATGCTCTGGTTCTCACACAATGTCTGGCAGAAACAGTGAGGAAGCGACATGACTTCATCTATCCATCACAGTAGCTCTGCTGCAGGCCTGTAGCACAGTCACAAGGGATTCTAGAGAGTTTAATAAGTTACCAATTCACTGTTTTGATGTCAAACACATTTTATATGATTAAGCCCATTTTTAATGGCATGTCAGAGGGCTGCCGGACTAGATGGCCACTAATAACCTAGGAGGTATAAAGATTTAAAAACTGATAAAGGAAGCCCTGGTGTTTGATTGATACTCAATATTGTCCATGTATGGTATCTGTACTGGTATTGGTATACAGATAGGTTGGCATTGTTTGCTCAAACTGCTTTGACATCTTGTCTAAAAACGCATGAATTGCTCTGAATGGTAAAACTCATCCATATGGCACTCAAGAAAGACAACTCCTTGCAAATAAAATGTCATCTTGGTCTTATTGTTTAAAAAGTACTATGCGTAGGATTTGATTTTCCCGAATTTGGTGACAGTGACAGTGACGGACAGCAATGCACACTGCCACTGAGTGTGTCTCGTCTTTTGACAAATAAAAACTTCTGAATAAAACAATGAAAAATAATTGTATATATGCTATAATCACAGAAAAAAAACAATACATAGTGGGTTTGACCCACAATATACAGTATTAATTGTTAAATGTCAATTTCCCCTCCAGCATGAATAATGGTAATCTTATTTTGTTTACACACCAACAACCTACCTGATTGCGGGGTTTTCTGTGGGACAGATTGACACAGAGTTCTAGGTGACTATTAAACTAACTAACAAAAAGCGGGACAAACTAACTGCTAACTAGCTAACTAGGTCAGCACAACACTGAGCAACAATCCCTGACCTCCTTCTGCTTCTTGGCTGCTAAGTGTTGGTAGTTGTTGGTACTGGTAGTGGTTGACAGGTGAATCCAATGGGTCTAGTAAAACTGCAACAATATATACATTCTTATATGTTATAGCTGCTGTACTAGCTGAAGCTCAAAAAGGTTAAATGTTAGTTACATGTTAGTATCTATTCTAACAGCAAGAAAAACACTGAATGACAAAGAAAGCATATCTAGCTTCAAAGTTTCATAGAGATGAGTTAATCTTAAGGAACTGGAAATCCTATCCTTAATCCTTATGTAAGGGATCTTCTGAATTAAAATAAGTTTTTAATACATATACAATGAGGATTTAACAATTGGAAAACAGCCATCCAAGGCAAACAATGTCTGACCTGTCTGCAGGCTGTTGTGCTGGGAGCGATTAACGGGGGAGTCCTGGGTGACAGCCCCCGTCCTGTTTCCAACAGCATTGGACATCCAGTTGTAAAAGCTGACGGAGGAGGGTTCTGACAGCAGTGGGTGCTCGGTCAGCATGTCTGTCCCTAAACTGTTTCCTGAGCCCCAGAAGAAAGAGATTAAGAGAAATCACATCATGGAAAGACTACTGGACATCACACAGATACCGACTGCTGTCCATGGATCATTTTTATCCTGCATCATCAGGGCACACGTGGTATTGTAAATTTAAATTTGGGGGTTATAAAAGTTATGACAACAGGGTTTGAACAATTGTTCAAGCTCTCACACGCTTACATTCTCATTAACAACAACAAGGAACCAAAACATGTAGAGGAGAAGCAGGGGATGCTGAATGTTGAGTAGGGCTGGGTACCGTATTTAAAACATTTTAGGCACCGATTGAATTGCCTTTAAAGTGTTGAGTATGGAAAAATGCCTCATCATTTAATACCCAGTTTTCACTACCTACGGAGTATCAGCGTCAGTGAGCCAAAAAGCATGCTGCATGCTTCTCCCAATAAATAATCATGTTTGTGATTGGCTGTCTGACGTTACACATCGTAGAGACACGCAGAAATAACTCTACGTCACACAGGCTCAAGTAGGAAATAAAAGATCTTTGACGGGTGCCTGGTTAGCTCTCCTGGTAGAGCGGGCGCCCATTAATAGAGGTTTACTCCTCGACGCAGCGGCTGTGGGTTCAATTCTGACCTGCGACCCTTTGCTGCATGTCATTCCTCCTCTCATCTTTCAAGTCTAAGCTGTCCTATCCAAATAAAGGCCTAAAATGCTCAAAAAATAATCTTAAAGAAAAGAAAAAGAAGAAAAAAGAAAGATCTGTGCCGTAACGTTGTCATTTCTTTTGATTTAAAACTGGTTTAAAAAAATTATTGTTTAGGAACCGGAATCATAGTCCTGGTGTTGATAGCGGTATTGAAAAATGTTAAACGATACCCAGCCCGAATGTTGAGATCATGAAACACAAAGGCACACTGACTCTGCATATCCGTTCACTGCGGCATGTGCTTAAGAAGGGACAAAGCCGTGAATCTATTTTTGATTAATTTTTGATTCACACTGTTGAACGGCAGAGGTCAGCCTTGCAGCAAGATAAATGACAAGAAGAAATGCTGTAATCAAGTAAATACTATTCTGTGGTTACCAGGACCTTCCACATCCTGTGCAACAGCGGGGGCATGAGTACCTGTGCGAGTGAGGGAGCCTCTCTTGGCTGCGGCAGCGGCAGACGGTTCGTTCCTCTGAGGCATGCCCTCGAGCAGATTGTGCAGACTCCGAAAGCTGCCGGTCAGATTACTCAGGAGGCTCTCCTTCCTGGGGCTGTCCTTAGCAGGCAGGCCAACACGGCTCACATGGGCTGGTGAGTCAGCTGCTGTGTCACCGCTGGTGTAGCTTAGCGACTGGTATGGATGGGAGCCCTGGGTATGACAGATGTACAGAATATGTTCACACCATACCACACTGAAAAATAAAAAGCCATAGGCCAAGATGAGTGGGATACAAGGTGACGGCCATGATTCATTTATGGGGAAAAAAAGTTGAGGTGATACTTTTCTGACAAAAGAGCTGAACAGCAGACCCTGAGATGGTATAAACAAACATTGGATTAGGCAGAGAGAGGAAAATGTCATCCCTCCACTCAGTGCCAGCTCTTTTCTGGCTCTCTAACAGTGGAATCACCTTCATGCCAGTCAGGACAGCACTGTCAGCTGTAAAATGTCACTTTGCTAAAGTACTATTTGTTTTCTTTTAGGGCTGCAACTAATTGATAAATATGCTAAATAGGCTTATTTCATTATTTATTTGTTTTTATTTATTTGACAGGGGCAGTGCACTTTAGCTCCTTAGCTTATAAGCTTATTATCATCTGTAGTCACCGGGCAGGAAACGGAAAATAACATTTCTGTCAAAAGGGAAACCTAACACTGGAGTATAAAAACGTAAACACCAGTAAAGGACAACAATAAAATTTCACACTCATGGATTAATGGCTTAACAGCTTGGTCTGCAAAATATCAGATGTTGCCTGTTGCTTGTTTTGTCCAATAAATGGTCCAAATCCCAAAGTGACTATCACAGAAGACACATTTGAGGAGTTGGAGCTACAGAATCTTTGGCAATTTTATAGGCTGGATTTAGGAAAATTGTATACTGTTATATACACAGTCTATATACACATATCTTAAAATTTATAGCATGGCACAGTACAGTTGTGAACATATGTAGCAGATTAATCAATAATGGAAATAATGGTAGTTGGAGTTAGAAATGAGCATGTATACATTGCATTTATAAGGTATACCTGCAAAATCTCCTGCAACCCAGTATGGACTTTCAACAGATAACGGGAACATAATTCTCAAAGGTGTACCTTTATCCTGAGTGCTGACTCGTTGTGTGTATGGGACTTGGACAGTTTCCTCATGATCTCCACTCCGCTGACCGGACCAGAGTTTGCTTCTTTTGGTGGGGGACGACTGCTTGCTCCCTCCAGCAACATGGTGTGTTCACTCACTGTGGCTTCACAATAATAACATCAAATAAAACTCCTAAAAGAACCATATGACTGCTGCAGAAGTGAAGTCTAAAGATTCATACTGTATCATTTATCATCTAAATCTCCATTCTGCTTACAAGTGATAACAGTCTACTTATATTGGTGCAAACACTGAGAAGTAGAGGTTAGGAGTTCCACTGTCCATCTGTGGTAACAGATGGGTGGGTGAAAATAGTATTAGCACACTGAAAGCTGTAAGTTCCCACCTGCGTCAAATTCAAATTCAGCTCCATCGGCGCTGGTGTCACTTTGCAGCACAGCACCGTTGTCCAGGCCCAAGATGGTCTCACCCAGGCTCTGCTGAGGCTCCTTAGGTTTGGCAAGCTGATTGGGTCTCATCAGACCAATAGCTTTGAAGCCCTGAGTGACCACTATAAATTTCATCCATTGTCTGGCCAACGCAACCAGACCCTTTTTTAGAGTCACAAGGGCTGGAACACCATCATTCTGGGATGGAAAAGATAAGAGGAAAGAACTGGATTAGTGTCACCGGTGACGGATTAATTAAAATAGAGTACTTAAGACCACTTAAATGAAGTGGTGATTTTTTTATTTTTTTATTTAACGAGTCCAAATGAGATCATACAAATGTTACTAGCCACTTAACTACACATGGTCAAGTTGGAGTTTACTGAAATGTAGCTAATGGAAAAGAATAGATTAGAGGCCTCGCACTTACCATGGTAGCCTCCTCAATGACAGAGTAGTCAGCCTGCTGCAGGTAGCGGTGAAGGATGTTACAAAGCATGCAGGAGGGATTCTCGTGCAGGTAGCGAGCTCTTTTAGTCACACGGTTATACTTGCTCCGGATGGGGATGTGGATGCTCTTTTTCTGTTGGTCAATGACAAAAGGTTTTGAACTAGTGCACGTCAATTGAAAAAAGATGCCGGTGGTTTTGGACTCCTTCTCATTGAAAAGCTGGTTAAAAATGTGATTTGATAAAAATGCTAACTGATTAAATCAAAAAGAAGGATACTAGACAGTCTTCATATTTGTTTTGATCGAGAGAGCTTCAGGTTTGCCTTGGACCAGCTCATAGTTATGCTGCTGTGGGTCTAGATTCCCGGGGGACTTCCTTTGACACACTCGTTTCCTCTCTCTTTTCATCTGTGTGCATTCATGTCCCTGAAATGCTTGTTATTAACTTATGTATTCTCGCTTTGCAGTTTTCCTTGGATTGGGGGGCACCTAAATCATGGTTGCGGCTGCCACCGTGGTCTTGCTCGACGCCCTGACAATTATTTCTATTTATAGTTCCACTATCATTTTTGTTACTTTAACTGCCATTGTTTATCATTCCAACTGCTACAATTATTATAAATCGTATTTCGCTATCTCTGTATCAGTGTCCAAACCGCAGCGACAGATGCCACCCACAAAGAGCCTGGGTCTGTTCAAGGTTTCCTCCTAAAAGGACATTTTTCCTCACCAATGATGCACCAAATGCTTGCTCGTAGGAAATTGTTGGGTCTTTGTAAATTATAGAGTGTGGTATCGACCTGCTCTATCTGTTAAATGTCTTGAGATAACTCTCGTTATGGTTTGATACTATAAATAACATTGAATTGGACTGAATTAGATGTATTGCTGACCTCAAGAGCTTCGGTCATGATGCAGCCCATAACAGCGCACACGCGCAGTGTGCCCTCCATGTCCAGCTTGCGTAGAGAAGATTTCAGCTGGTCGATGGGAACCAACCAAGCTCCAATGGCAGGGGTGGCTGTGCTGAGCAGATTCAACTGCCTGTAAACACAACAAAGAGTTAGATGATCTTTGATCACCTTCTCAAAACTATTGATCAAGGTATCCTGAATTACCTTTTTCACCCCCTCCTGTTATAGATAAAACACTGTATGTAATGTGGTATCATGACGTCAACAACATCTCACAACCTGAGAGTCAAGAAATTGATTTCAGCTCTCAACTCATTTATTCTCAACTGCAGACACAGGACATGTGTTGCAATAGGGAGTTGAATTCAAATAAAACTTAGGTCCACAATACACATTCAGAATGAACCGGCCCTGTGAGGCTGACAAGGCTGGCTGGCGTGAATTTTCATAAAAAAACTCTCTAGCAGATAATAGATGATACTGTACGACACGAATATCACTGCCACTTCAATCTCAACCAGATGACAGTGTGATGTGGTAGTTTTTTTGTCTAAATGTGTATGTAAAAATGTGTTGAAAGAGATCTATTTGTCATACCTGGAGATGGCCTGTGAAGGTGAACGCACATTTGTGGGAGCAGCAAAACTGAACCAGATCTCCCTAATGGTCAGCTTCATGCTGCTGGAGTCAGGTGGTGGGGGCATGAGGGGGAGGTCTTTCTTCAGGTCATCCGACTCCACGCCTTCATCCTACACAGCACAAGATCACACAATTTAACAGGTGGATGAGACAGGCTGGTGGGAATAAGTTCCAGAACTGCATCTTTGGATTAGATTTTATGGCTATCATGTGTGACTGGAGACCCAAGACATCCCGATCAGCCTGATTACAGCTTTGATTTGCCAACATATTGCTTATTTTGTAGATCAGAGTGGATGTTTCGTAGTTTGATGACTTTAATCTCTTTTTTCTCGCTCTGATCAGACTCAACCAGAATATTTTGAATAAATATAATTGTTTGATATGGATTTGCACCAGTCTTAACGAACAAGACAGTTACTCAAATCTGAATCAAAGACGGTCTGATTTGCATGTTTGCAAAATATACACGTATAAACAGAAAAGAAAGAAAAGAACAAAAAGGAGTAATCCATCTTTGTCTCGTCAGATCAGAGACGTGGAGCTTTGATTCTCTGTTAACAAGTTCACATCCACCTGCACTTTCTATGACATTTAGGAGCGAGTGAGTTTGTCAAGTTATGTTTTAACTAGTGCCGTCAGTTAAACGTTATTAACTGCGTTAAAGTATTAAGCCATGGTTTAACGGCCCTATAGGCTGAGTCCTAGTTTACCTTGTGCCCTTTGTAATTTTATTTTGTATCGCCCTGTTTTGATCTCAAAGAAAGGGCTGTTGAAAGGGCTATTTGTGTGACAAAGTTTTTTTCTTCACCCTTTTATTGATGGACAGTGTTACATTGTGTGACACTTTATATATATATATATATATATAACAAATAAATGGGACAAAAAGAAGTCATGGGGCATTTAAATTGGGTAAAAATGTGTGATTAATTGCGAGTTAACTATGACATTAATGCGGATAAGCACGATTAAATATTTTAATCGTTTAACAGCACTAGTTTTAACACAGTTAGTTGCAGATAAAATGAAGAAATTGGATGGAAAATAATTTTATCCTCACATAAGTTGACGTCTGAGAAGAAGACGTGGAGCTTAACTCTGCAACGGACTGTGACACTCAAATTTTTAATCTATTTTAGTCATTTCTAACCTGGTCGTCTGAGTCCGAGTTATCATTGGCATCAGAGGCCGGGCTGATAGCATCATGTGGCAGGTTGTCATCAGAGACGTCGGTGCTGTAACCACTGCCGGTCTGAGAGCCTGTTGAACCATTGGACTTAGACATACCCGTCTTCCCCCCAGTGTCTGAGCGTCCCATCACACCAAATGAATTGTAAAGAATGGCTCCTGACTGGCGGCCCCCTGCAACAGAAAGCATAACAAATTCACAAATCTGTACACAAACTCCCTTGTGATGCAACTCATCTTTGTTGTTGTCAATGTAAGTGATGACTCGGCTGTCTTTACCTTTGACAGTGAGGTTCTCGATGCCACATTCAAACATAATCCAGCCCCATTTCTCAAGAGATGTTGCGGAGCGGCCGAGATCGCCTGCTGTGGCCTGGGCTTCGGTTTCATCCACCATTGAAAACTCCTCCATTTCCTCCAGGCCAAACAGCACTTTGGACTTCTCAAACGGGATTGCTGTGATTGCACATGTGCCAATGTCTATGGACGCATAAGAAACGACGCAGCTGTTAGAAAAAACTACATTACTAGGATGTTTCCTGTTAAACGTTTTGACAAAAAGGTGATTGGGGAGAACAAAAAAAAATTGGAATAAGACTATATTATAAATAAAATATAAAAACAGTGAAAGCACCTAAATACGTTTGCTTGGTACTATAGATCAAGTGAGGGTACTTTTGCATACGGTTTAGGGACAACTAGTACGGTATATTAACAAAGAGGCTGTAGGTTTTGTAAAAAAATCAGTGGACCACTTCAAAAAGTGGCACAAGAGATCAAACATGGCTGCCGTCTTTATGAACCAACCTGTGGAGTCAAGGCCTCGCAGCTGGCTGTGAATACGGTGAATGTTCAACCTGGCGGCAATCTCTTTGCCTTTCTCAATGCCAGCGTTGGAGCGCAGCGAGCCCGAAGACTGAGGCTGCATCTTGGTGGCTGAGGCGTACTTCTCCAACATGACTGATGGTCGGCCATGTTCCGTGGTGTTGGGTGTCTCCTCCACAATACCCCTGAAACGAGTAGAAAGAAAATGTGTGTTTGTATTTCAGCGGGGCTGCCGTCACATTTAAGTGCATGTCAGATGTTGTGGAGTCAAAGAAGTGCACTGTTGATTTTGTACTCACTATAAAACACTATTGTTCAGTACAAAACACACATCACATACAGACAGACACGGAGTAGTGGAGGCGTTACCTGTTCATTCTGAACTGGGTGGCAATCCTGTCAAAGCACAGCGCCACCAGAGACACATGTGTGACACACTTATTGGAGCATGACGGTGACCCCTCCTCTACAGAAGCCTGCAGGAGGCAAAGGTTTACCTGCAGGAAAAGAGAACCAAACAAAAACAATAAACCAGATAGAACTAAACCCCACTGTGCTGTAAAATATTGTTCTCTACGTGGACATAAATAATAGAGATGGCCACAAGAATCAAATCATTGTTCCACAAGGATAAATACAGTGATAAAATGATTGGCTTTTCCAAAGTGTAAGATTGTTTTGTCAGAGCACAGTTTAAGGCTCAGTTGCTGGCCTCTCATTGTTCCGGCTCATGGGTCTTACCTTGGGGATGGAGACGTTGGCTTGGAGGCCCTTGATTTTCACATTATCAGGTTTGACGGACAGGTCCGTCTGGCCATGGGTGATGTTGAGGGAGCCAGGGGTTGTGCCCTCGGTCTTGGACAGCTTGTGCTCTTGCTTGCCTGTTTGGCTCTGTGTGGATCCAGATCCAAAAAAACTCATCATTCAACAAAGCCACTTTTAAAATTGGAACGATATTTTTTGTAAATTCTCAAAACATTCAGAATACAAACTAAATGTATTAGTATAAGTATTATATACTATTGAGTTACACCATCACAGGAATTAAAGCTTTCCCTTTGTGATTTGAATCAACTTAAATTAGAGTGATTTGATTCTCAAACACTGATTATTAATTTACATTCAAAATCCTCTATCATGATGAATAATATTAACACATCAAGCTGCACTGCTCTGTTCTGTACACTGTTGTACTTACGGACTCAGTGACTGTGGACTTGCTGATCTGATAGGCTTCATTGAGGACTTTCCCATGCAGGTCATCCAGAATGGCTGCAGGATGACGAATACTGGCGAAGTGGACCATGGATTCAATGTACCTGAAAAAGACCAAACAGACAGACCGCTATAATAAAACAATTTCACAAAAGCACCGTTATATTTTATATTTAATGTTTTGCGTGTGTGTGTGTGTGTTGCTGCGTTTCCCTGTGTGTGTATGTGTGTGTAACAATGATAGTTGGGCTAAAAATTAAAATAAACATAACTAACAATATGTGGTGTGAGAAAGACGGTTAGCCAGTCTTGTTTTTCTTATTTGGGTTTTCAAACTGAGATTCGAAAAGCTAGTTTTAAGGGTGATGTGATTAATAAAGCAGCATGACCAAAACCAAACTCTATTACCACAGATAGATACAAAAAAAGAAACTTCATAAAAAATAGTGACTACCTGTCCAGGGATTCAGCCACAAGGGGCGTGAGCACCACATTGACGGCTCCCTTCACCTCCACGATGGCAGTGGTCCTGGTCTGAGCTAAGGGCTGCTCCAGAGTCCAGTCATCTGTCGTTGTGTCCTCATCTGTGTTCTCCATGGCCCTCTTATCAAGTGGGGTGTATGGTGTACTGTGGTGGAACAAAGAGACGATCATGGATCATGAGTTATATAACAACAACAAATAATAATAATAATAATAATAATAATAATAATAATAATAAACACAGGCTGCTGTTTGAATGGAC
This sequence comes from Etheostoma perlongum, assembly GCA_026937815.1. Taxonomy (NCBI): domain Eukaryota; kingdom Metazoa; phylum Chordata; class Actinopteri; order Perciformes; family Percidae; genus Etheostoma; species Etheostoma perlongum. The sequence continues at coordinate 7,448,224 of CM049390.1, read as the reverse complement.
AGTGTGAAGCAATACATTCTTTGGATTGAGTATAATGAGATATACAAATACATAAAAAGTGGATGGGTTTTTAATTAAATATATCTCTGTTCGAAAGATCGCACGCAAGGTATTGTGAAGGTATTCAGCAAAATTGCGGGGAGACCCATAGATGACCTACACTACCGGTCAAAAGTTTGGGGTCACATAGAAATTCCCATTGCACTCCATTGTAGACAGAATGCCAGCTGAGATCAGTTGCATTGTTTTTTTAACCAGGGCAGCCGTTTTCAGATTACATTATGTGCTTACATAATAGTAAAATGGTTCTCCAATGTTTTTCTAGTTTTTTATTTTTAAATGATAGATTAGTACACAGAATGTGCCTTTGGAACATTGGATGAATGGTTGCTGGTAATGGGCAATGTAGGTATTGCATTTATGATCAGCCCCCCCACCCAAATTAGCAGGTATTCTGTCTATAATGGAGTGGTATGGAAATGTATAAGTGACCCCAAACTTTTGACCGGTAGTGTACATGACCTGCAAAAGCTCAGATCCTTGAAGAAGGCGAGAGCAATCCTGGCTGATCCGAGTCATCCCTTGTGGGGTGAATTTATGCTACTACCATCCGGGCGCAGATATACAGTATTCTGCCGCGATGCAGTTCAAATACATTTAAAAGGTTATTAATTTCGGCTGTTATCCCCATTGTTAATAATACCCTGTAAATTTAAATTATGTTGTACCGTGGTCGTGTTTAAATGTTGTTGTTTGATATTTATACTGTATATATTTGTTACTGCTGGCTGTAATCCAAATTGCACCTCTGGGGTATTAAGTTACCATGTACCTTGTACGTTGTAGGGTAGGGTGGGTAATTAATTAATTTAAGCTTTTGTCCCAATTCGATTCTTTCACAATATATGGTTGCCAATTTGATTTGTATTGCAATTTTCATTTATTGCGATTCTAGAAGTTCAATTGTATTGACATTTTCTTTTCCTTCTTTAACAAAAACAAAAGTTGAATATTATATACGTAGAGACAATATATCATGTAACATTTCTAAGAAGAATGCACATCACATGTCAGTAAGTCAGACATTTACTTCATTTTTAAAGAAGTACATAACATGGATTTTCTGCTCCCGGTTGGTTTAGCTGGAAACGCATATGATGTTGTCAGCAGTACCGTACAAACAGAAAATATTTAGGAGAATCATTGGTAATGAAAAAAATAAAAAAAGATTAAAAAGGTAAACAAATTGATTTCAAAAATCGATGCAAAAGAAATCACGACACATACTATTTTTTTGATTGTTCCCCCCACCCCTTTTAAATACCTGTTGTTCTCTCCCATCAGCTGAAGTCCTCTGTCAAATAGAGAGCTGGCTGATAGGCCCTGCTTCATCACCTGTAATGTAAAAAGAAAGTGTTACACCCTAAAACATATGTCCTGGCTGTATAAAGGGTGGATACATACCATTCAACAATTTTAACAGCTAATACCTAATATGATATGTTATCATATATGATATATCATATGACAAAATTATGAAATTGAACCATAATATTACATGCTGAAGGAGCCAATAACCTCGCTACATGCACACAAAGACTGTTAGTTATTGGTTAAAGACCTTAAAGCTGGGAACAGAGAGCTGGTCGAAGGAAGCAGCACTCTCCTCGCTGGTGGGTGTGTCCAAATCTAAGGGGCGGTGCAGAGAAGACTTGGAGGTCCTCTTATTGGTGGGCTGCTTTACAGACCAATTTGAGACCTAGCAGAGGTGAAGCATAAAGTGTTTTTATTGGACAAAAAAGTAGTCACAGTGAAAATAAAGCAGCAAGGCATTACCACATTTTATGCTTTTAAAAAAAGTATTCTATGGAGCAAAGTAACTCTCACATGCAGATGCAAGTAATGTTTGTTTCAATGACTGGAGGACCCTAGGATTTCGCACATGTGAAAGACTTTACCTGGTAGTGGGCTAAGTAGCTCTGATAGCACGCCATGACGTGCGGCTGACGGGTCACGGGGCCAGGTTCAGCCGTCTTCTCCGCCTCCACTGAGCTCTCTTCCTCCATGACCAGGGCTGAGACGAAGGAGGCCTGGGATGTGTGGCTGGGCAAGGGCTGGGGTGGCAGTGGGGGCAGCATTGGGGGCATGGGCAGGGGACGTGGCTCAGTGATCAGCTCCCCATTAAGAACATAGGTGAGGGGTCCCTCAACACTGTGGTAGATAGAACTCCGGCTGGGGGAGGAGGAGGGGGGGGCAGAGGTCAACATGTTTACACATGGGCATCAAATGATTATGCCAAGGTGTGGTTCAAGCCACACACCACACACACACAAATGAATGACGTTTCGTTTACCATAACGCAAACCCTTAAAATGTTATGATTTTTCTAAATCATAATTTAGCTATACATAGCAATACAGCTGAAGTCTTAACAACGGCAACACTAAGCACCTTTTTTTTTTTTTTTTTTTTTTTTTTTTTTTTTTTTTTTTTTAGCAGTCTGCCAGCCAGAATCTATGATACTTCTTTTCTGTATGAGGTTGAATTTTCTTCTTTAAGGAGACGGAATTAATTGTTTGTGTTGAGGCTGTATCAATCAAAAAAGCATGTTCAAATCAATGACTGAGAACATTTTGGGTAATAGAAAAATGACAAGGTAGATGCAGAGCAAGACTAAAATCCAATTTGCCAAACACCCCAGCAGGAAGTGGCTGCCCATGGATCAAACATCTCATTTGCAACAACCCTTCTGGATCACATCCATCCTTGAGTGATCGAATCAAAGTAATGAATGAAAACTGCAACGTGTTAAGCTTCGGGGCAGGTTGCTTAACACAATGAAATGTAAAACTTGTCGGGTAGTAAACATGAAAATGACATTTTGAAAATCATCAGTTAGTGTGAGTCATCAGAATTATTTGATGACTTATGACTTATTTGATGTTTACTGCCTGTTTTTCACGTAAATCTGCAATGTTTTTCAAGAACATGCTGTTTAAGACCTTGCTGTTACTGTAACGCCAACATTTTGTTTTCAAAAGGCTTCTATATTATTTGCTTCTAACTCCAGCCACCATTAAACTTAAAAAAATACATAACATACATTATACTGCTCTATGTAACTGACATTGAATACAAAGTATATGTTGTATATGGTATCATAACACAACAATAAGTTTGTGTGGGTTTCCTCCGGGTGCTCCGGTTTCCTTCCACCATCAAGACATGCATGCTAGGTAACTAGGACTACAGTTAAAAATTAGTCGACTGGCTAACACTGGCACGTTTACAGAAATGTTGATTCATGTGCATTGATTGTTCTACTAAATACATCTTAATACCTTCAAAATGTCACAGTACCGTCCCTTTATGGGAATGGACAAATTAGAGACACTGACTGAATAAAATAGTGTTCGTGCATTCATCACAAACTTCCATCCATCCAATCCAGCCAGCCATCCATCCATCCATCCATCCATCCATCCATCTTCATCCGCTTAACCGGTATCGGGTCGCAACTCCAGCAGGGGACCCCAAACTTCCCTTTCTGGAGCCACATTAACCAGCTCCGAATGGGGGATCCCGAGGTGTTCCCAGGCCAGGTTGGAGATATAATCCCACCACCTAGTCCTGGGTCTTCCCCGAGGCCTCTTCCCAGGTGGCCGTGCCTGGAACACCTCCCTAAGGAGGCGCCCAGGAGGCATCCTCACCAGATGCCTGAACCACCTCAACTGGATCCTTTCGACGCAAAGGAGCAGCGGCTCTATTCCGAGCTTCTCACCCTATCTCCAAGGGAGACGCCAGCCACCCTCTTGAGGAAACCCATTTCGGACCTGGATCTCGTTCTTTCGGTCATGACCTAGCCTTCATAGGTGACCATAGATGAGGGTAGGAACAAAAACTGAACGGTAGATCGAGAGCTTTGCCTTTTGGCTCAGCTGTCTTTTCGTCACAAACTTAAAAAGTAAATCATAAATCCTTCAGAATGGCCCCTATAGCATTATTTAAAAGGCTAACACTTCAAGCAATCTGGCAAAGTCAGAAGTTGCTAGACAGGTCATTAATTCATTTGCTCTTACAGATGAGAAACGAGAGACCCTTTGATGTTACTGTGAGCGGAGACTCTACCATAACCTTAATCCCATGCTTAGCTTTGTACTTGATCTGACCATCCACTCAGTCTCCTCTCAAATGTTCTAACACCTTTAACTTTGAGAACTTTTCTAAGTTCCACTAAAGCTGAGATCGATAAGCTCCATTTTTTAAAGTACATTATCATTCAAACTGACCTGTAGTTTTCCATGTGATACGGGCTGCTGCGGCTGCTGCATCTGCTGCCTCCTCTTCTTCTTGCGACCGGGGTACGTTCCTGGACCCTCATCGGCACTACTTATTGGCTCAAAGTCCTCGGCAGCAGAGAAGTAAGCCTCGCTGTCGGCCACAGACATGCTGGAGTCGGCAGAGCGGTACTGGTGGAAGGTGTTGGAGTCCGCTGAAGGCGTGAAGGGAAAGGAGCCGTAGCTCCTACGCTGGCGTGGTGAATCCAGGACGTTCTCATCGCTGCGGGAAACCTCGCTGCTGAACTGGACGCCTCCAGACAGGACTGGTGGAGGCTTGTCGGCGAAGACGGCAGCTGACAGGCTCTTGGTGCTGCCCAGTCGACCTGAGTGTACTGAGGACTGGCGCTTGAGAGGAGAGCAGAGGGGTGAGCGCACCGAGGAGCGTCCTGGGAGCTGTTGGGTGAGACTGGCGAAACCTCTGGGACCTCCCCTAGGGTGCTTCACAGAAAAAGGAGGAAATAACTTGGAAGCCATTGTTGACTGTGTGAGGACGTTAAAACTATAAGATTGTATTTAAAGAGTCAAGTTAAATTTTATTATTCCAAAATAGGAAAATTTGGTTGGTCAAGGTGCAGATACACAAAACCAGTCATAACAACATATACAAATATAGTAAACGGAAATATCCCATATCCATTTCACCCCTTTCATACATCTAACACACACACATACCCAAAGACACACTTACACAGGGAGAACATTTTCAAACACCCTACACTCTAACAACAAACACATATGTGTGCAAACACACAGAGCACATCCAGGTAACCTCAGCATTTTCACACACACACACACACACACACACGAGTAACTACACCCTTGCTGAAAGTCCTGCTTCTAGTGTTTCCTGCGGTAAATGCTTGTGTCGCTTATATTTACAGTATGTTGATATTACTCACTCAGCGGGGCTTTTGCCGTTCACGGGAAACATGCGTTCCTCTGTGCTTGGCGAGGGAGAGTCTCTTTCTCCTGCCAGCAGGGGCAACGCGGCACTAGAGCAACTATTTTCTTCAGAAGAAGAGGCGGAGCTGTGGGAGCGTTGGGGCACCTGGAGACTGAGGAGGTGCTGACCACGTCTCTCAGGCAGCTCAGGAGGCAGGCAGGGCGAGTGTGTGCCCGTCTTCAGTCCGACAACTCTCCCTAAGAAAACATACATTTGGTTTAGTAACTACATTTGTGTGTGTGCTGGTTGAGAAAGAGACCGTGTAGGTTGTCAGAACAGAGAAGAAATTAGCAGTAACGTTAGTGGTGGTAGTAAATGTACAGTGTAGCGTTTAATAGTTTACTACTATGTATCACATATGTATATGGGGAATATAAATAACCAGATTTCTCCGTGCTCATGTAAACACTATATCCCAAATATGATCATAACTGGGATAAGCCTTACAAACTGGTTATTCATGTCCATGTAAACACACTTGTTACATTCACTACGTTACATTCAGTATCTTGCACCCCTTTTAATATCATTGATTAGGCAGACAAGATAATGATAAAAAGCTCATACTGTATATTTTCAATAATTCCCATGTAATGAACCCCCAGGTCAACAGAGACCTGCAGCATAAGTCCCAGTAGTCCCTGTATTGAAAAAGTTACTGTTTTTCTAGTAATTCATTCGACATAGTGGCATTTAAATAAACAATCTTAATTTGCTTGGTGTTTCACAAAAAAAAGGAAAAACCTCAAGAACCTTTGGGGAGTATCAGGAAATCTATATTAAATCTTTGCAAATGCATACCATCTACTTTAGGCGTTTCCTTGGTAATAATCCACTCCCCTGGCTGTAGCAAAGACTGGCCATAAGACATGTCTGCCTCTGTGCAGGAAGAAGAGAACGCAGACGAGGATGAAGGTGTGAGCTCTTCAAGCTTGAAGAAGTCCAGGCCCATGTTGGTACCTCCAAAGAACCTGCAGCCTCCGAGGCAGCCGCAGCGGTTCCTGCTGCGCTTGTTGCGAATGCCAGCCTCTTCTGGCCATAGGAACCAGAGTCTGAGTTAAAGGGAGAGATAATCAAAGAGAAAGATGAAGTTGCTGTATGTCTGTAAGATTTTGTTTAACCTGCAGACAGGCACATGTGGATAAAACGTTGCATTGGTCTCCCTTTCTAAGTCAACATCTGATTATCATTTATTACCTCCTTCTTTGTCCCGATAGGTTTCCAAAACTCAGTTTTGCATTGGCATACACTCATATGCCCCATTCACAAATAAAGTATTTCTCTGAAATGTGTAGGAAAATCTGTACTGACAATTTCCCACCTCAAGACCTAGTAACAGTTCAGAGAAAATGCAAGCAGGATGGTGCAGCTATAAGCCCTGTTGGACTGTCCCCCCCCCCCCCCCCATCTACTCTGGCATTACCATGGCAAGTGTGAAAAGCCACAAGGCGGTAATGTTCCTTAATGAGGCTGCATGAGTGACTAGTGAAAATCACTAGTGGTGCCTGAAAGGTTATCCCAGTAATTTACTGGCAATTATGTGTGAAAGGGGTTATTGAATCATTAATGAACATACATGCATTCTTTACCATTACTCATAACCCACATGCAGTGCATTTAGCTAAAGAAATAAGAAACCACCATGTCCAATTACAAGCTAGACAAGAACATCCGTACTCATAATGGCTCCCTGAAGACCTTTAATGAGATCTTCAATTCATTACAGTAGTGTTCTGTACCAGCTGATTATCACATATAATGAGCTGGATCACCGTACATGACAGAAAATGAATCATCTTGTTTTGTTTGAATGACCTATTTTACATTACGATCTGAACAGCGTATGACTAACTCTTTATACCGAGGTGTGTTAAAGCAAGTGAGTCATTTTTACATTAAAAAGAAGTTTCAGCATTGACTTTTTCTTTTGTAAACAGTGCTGCTACGTTACCAGCAGTGTCCCTTGATTAAACTAACACACACACACACACACACACGCACACACGCACGCAGGCACGCACTCAAAAAAGTAAATAACCTTGACAGTGTGTCTACCTTTTGCTCTGTGCATCGTGTTGCTCCAGAAAATGCCTCTGGACTTCACATTTGGCTGGGTGGTCAGCGGCCAGGGCAATGTCTGCTGTGATGAGGTTCAGGTTGACTGAACCCGCCTCCAGCCAGACAGAACGTCGCAGCAAAGGGGGCTGACCGAGACCCAGCGGCTGACCCGGACCTTGACCCTGTCCGGCCGGTTGCAGCCTGGTCGCCTCGCTGTGCTGCTGCTGCTCAATGTACTGCCGGATGTTTACGTCCTGCACCACAGCGCTGATGCCTTCTCCCACTGCCTGGTTATGCAGGTTGCAGTTGGCTACGGAATGTTAGTCGTCTGGGGAGGACGAAAGTAGGAATTAATTATTTACACATCTAACAGCGTATTCACAAACTGACATGGACTTAAACTGATAAATATATTTATTTTGCACATCTACAATGTGAGACAGGTGTGCCGGAAGGGAACAAGCAGGTCAAAAGTTGCAAAGAAACCCCCGCTCACTGTATTAATTTGCGAAAAAATATAATGTTTAATAGTTTCAACGTTTCAGGTCCAGACCATCTACAGTCAAAGATGCCTGAATGAAATATAATGTTTAATAGTAGGCAACGTTTTGGTACTTGACCATCTTCACTTTATACTTTTTTTATTGAAAAAGTATACTACTGGACAGACGCATCGAGCGGTTGGGGGGGTTTGGTGCCTTGCTCAAGAGCACCTTGGCAGTACCCAGGAGGTAAACTGGCACTTCTCAAGCTACCAGTCCACACTCCGTACTTTTCGGTCCGTACGGGGACTTGAACCTGCGACCCTACGGACTGAAGGCATTGCTGAAGATGGCCTAATACCAAAACGTTGCCTGCTGTTAAACTCTATATTTTTTGGACGCTAGACAGTGTGCAGGAGTTTCTTTACAAATATAATTTCTTAAAATAAGATACAGAAATGGCTGGTGGCAATTACCCTGATGTTGGCAGCACAGCCATGCTCCACTACGAAGAGGTCAACTCCATCCATGGCCAGTCGGGTCATGGTGTACTTCAGCTCCTCTGATGTGCGACAGTGACCCGGCAGGCAGCTCAGCTGAAAGACAACCATCATTTAGTAGCAGAAACTTTTAATTCAGTCTGGCTGTGCTTTACGTACTGCTGCATAGCCTCCAGCCACAGCTGCTTGGTTGTTTGAAACTAACGAGGGTCTCTCAGGCAGCGTTTTTAAAAATATCCTTGTTAGTATTCACATACAAACAAGACATTTTGTCAAACAGACTTGTTTTCTCGCAAAGTTACTCCACACATCATGGTGCTGTGTATGTATGTTGTGTATGGTTGCTGTACATCAATGGCTTAGTGTTAGAATTTGTTACAGGCAGTTCCTCCAGCCGTGTAAAAGTGTGCTTTCTGAGTCATGCATCATTAGACAAAGGATCACAGCGGCCCCCTGTTATTATTGGCTGCTATTTGCACATTTTCTGTCACAGAGGAAAGTTCTGAGCAACATTCAAATCTCACCAGAAATGAGCCATTATGAGCTAATGTAATAGCTTCCAGCGTGAGGTTCAGACACACGTCTACCAACTAGTTCAAACCAATGCTCGACAGCTAGAGCCGATAAAGGGAAAAATGTGACAAATGAGGCTCAGACTGTACAGCATTTCATTGTTTACTGCCTGTTTGTACCTTGGCATCGCAGATGCGACGGTCAAGGCCATGTTGGCAGATGACAGAGGGCTTGGGTTGTTCTAGCTGGAACTCTCGGGAAACCCCATGGAAAAGGAAGTTCTCACCCCACTCTATCATACTGGCCACCTAATAATCACAGACGCACACAGACAGATTAGTACTCCAAAACGATCAATATACATTTACTGCTAGGGAAAATGCACTGAATAAAAATGAGTAAAACATACTGTACATACTAATACAGTCATTGTTGGGGTGGACAAAGCACAAGAAAAACACGTTTGAATAATACTTTACCATAGTCACACATACTCCCACTTAGCTGACCTAAAGATCTATGATGTAATCATAATCTAAGACTGCACATATTCATCCCTGCCACATATCACTTTTTACGTAAGCCAATTAGACCCCCCACACACACACACCCACACACACCTGTGGAAGAGTGACTCTGCCGGTGAGCCCCCCAGCCTGCATGTCAATGAGCCAGGCGTACTCCAACGTGTCAGTGCCCACTGGGAGGCCCTGAGCGGAGAACATAGCATGGGCCCTCATCTGCAGGCCAGACAGACTCAAGTGGCCGTCCCTCAACACCCCGTCCGCTGTGGGACGCTGTGGGGGAAAGAAAACGGCTTCAAAACACACAAATATTTTTTTTTATCTAACATCTCTACCTTGTAAGTGTGGGTAAACCCACAGAAACTGAATATAGCAATCTCCAGCTATAAGAAGTTCATTCCATAACATCCCTCTATGTGAACAAAAAAGAGATTGTTATCTCATTGAAGGAAAGAGATCAGGGTTACACATTCTTTGTCAGGGATTAGGGAAAGATATTTACCCCGAGCTATAAATAGGAACCAACTAATGGCTAAAGCTTAGAAATTTGGTATGGTTATACAATATGCAGGTGCTTATGCTATGATGTGGCTGGTGAAAACATTATGCAACGCCAACCTGAAAAACTTTATTCTGAGTATTTTCTAAGGATTGAGTCATGCCTTCAGATTAAAAAATGTTGTTTGGGCATTCATTGTTTTCACACATGAGAGGTGCTACGTAGTTTGTATTACTGTTTCTTTTAAAGTAAAAAGATGAACGTAGGGGTCAACATGTCCCTTTTACCCCAAGAATAATTGTGTGGCCTTTTATGTGCTATTGGACACACAGACAAAAACAGATTAAGATAAGCAAATTTACTTCAGATAAAATCTAAATCTAGGCAAAGACTGCACTATATGGAGCCAAAATAAGCGGCACATCCCATCAGGAACACGTGTAGTTGTGTTTCTGACCTGGTAGTTATCACTGATGAAGATGTGAATGGGAGACAGGAGCAGCTGAAGCATCGTTTCCTTGTAACCCTTCTTCATCTCAAAACACAGACGCTCCAAGAAGCCGGATGGACCTTCGGGACCCTCACTGCTGCAGTGCTGGAGGCACCGAAAAAGTGAGAAAACAAGTGGGCTCATACATTGAGTTATTTTTCGTAACATAAAAGCACATCAACACTCACAACATGGTTGACTGTCCATTTTTAAAAAAAATTATTTAATTTTCATTTATCAGAATCATTTATTTGTCATTATAAATGATTCTGGTGAATGAATATTTATTAAAAATATAATATCTGCCCGCTGATATATCGGTCAGGCTCTAATTTCCATTTACTTTTATTTCACACTGTAGTGATTGAATGGTTTCATAATCTTTAATCGAAGCCCATTTGCTATACTACTCTAATCTCTCTCTCATGCTCTTGTTCTCTTTTAAACCAAACCATTAAAACAAACTATTGGCAGTCTTCGGTGTTACCATTGGCAGTCGCCCGTGGACTTTGTAGAGGTTGATGAGCACGGTGATGTCCCAGGGACGCAGGTCCAAAGGGTGGATGTTTGAGTTTTCCTTATGACCACTGTCCTCCATCCCCAGAGGAGACCAACCAAGGCCCGAGGAGGTGGAGGTGGACAACACGGGGGCTGGACACTGCCTCCTCAAAATCTGTGTACATGTCGTCCTCACCAAAATAGTTTTCCTGTGATAAGAGTTGAAAGGGAGGTTAGTCTATATCCATGACTTTCCACTTCCTGGATTGCCCCATTGCCACCAGATATTCCGTTGGTTTTCACTCTTTTTGGTCGAATGTCCGTTACCTTACACTGGAATTCTAAACTATGGTCAATTTACGAGGACTATGGTATGTATGTATGTATGTATATACAGTGGGTACGGAAAGTATTCAGACCCCTTTAAATTTTTCACTCTTTGTTTCATTGCAGCCTTTTTCCAAAAATCAAAAAAGTTCATTTTATTTCTCAGTAATGTACACTCAGCAACCCATCTTGACAGAAAAAAACAGAAATTTAGAAATTTTTGCATATTTATTAAAAAACAAAAACTGAAATATCACATGGTCATAAGTATTCAGACCCTTTGTTCAGTATTTAGTAGAAGCACCCTTTTGATCTAATACAGCCATGAGTCGTTTTGGGAAAGATGCAACAAGTTTCTCACATCTGGATTTGGGTATCCTCTGCCATTCCTCCTTGCAGATCCTCTCCAGTTCTGTCAGGTTGGATGGTAAACGTTGGTGGACAGTCATTTTCAGGTCTCTCCAGAGATGCTCAATTGGGTTTAAGTCAGGGCTCTGGCTGGGCCATTCAAGAACAGCCACAGAGTTGTTGTGAAGCCACTCCTTCGTTATTTTAGCGGTGTGCTTAGGGTCATTGTCTTGTTGGAAGGTAAACCTTCGGCCCAGTCTGAGGTCCAGAGCACTCTGGAAAAGGTTTTCGTCCAGGATATCCCTGTACTTGGCCGCATTCATCTTTCCCTCGATTGCAACCAGTCGTCCTGTCCCTGCAGCTGAAAAACACCCCCACAGCATGATGCTGCCACCACCATGCTTCACTGTTGAGACTGTATTGGACAGGTGATGAGCAGTGCCTGGTTTTCTCCACACATACCGCTTAGAATTAAGGCCAAAAAGTTCTATCTTGGTCTCATCAGACCAGAGGATTTTATTTATCACCATCTTGGAGTCCTTCAGGTGTTTTTTTAGCAAACTCCATGCGGGCTTTCATGTGTCTTGCACTGAGGAGAGGCTTCCTTCGGGCCACTCTGCCATAAAGCCCCGACTGGTGGATTGCTGCAGTGATGGTTGACTTACTACAACTTTCTCCCATCTCCGACTGCATCTCTGGAGCTTAGCCACAGTGACCATTGGGTTCTTCTTTGCCTCTCTCACCAAGGCTCTTCTCCCCGATAGCTCAGTTTGGCCGGACGGCCAGCTCTAGGAAGGGTTCTGGTCGTCCCAAACGTCTTCCATTTGAGGATTATGGAGGCCACTGTGCTCTTAGGAACCTTAAGTGCAGCAGAAATTTTTTTGTAACCTTGACCAGATCTGTGCCTTGCCACAATTCTGTCTCTGAGCTCTTCAGGCAGTTCCTTTGACCTCATGATTGTCATTTGCTCTGACATGCACTGTGAGCTGTAAGGTCTTATATAGACAGGTGTGTGGCTTTCCTAATCAAGTCCAATCAGTATAATCAAACACAGCTGGACTCCAATGAAGGTGTAGAACCATCTCAAGGATGATCAGAAGAAATAGACAGCACCTGAGTTACATATGAGGGTCACGGCAAAGGGTCTGAATACTTATGACCATGTGATATTTCAGTTTTTGTTTTTTAATAAATATGCAAAAATTTCTAAATTTCTGTTTTTTTCTGTCAAGATGGGTTGCTGAGTGTACATTACTGAGAAATAAAATGAACTTTTTTGATTTTTGGAAAAAGGCTGCAATGAAACAAAGAGTGAAAAATTTAAAGGGGTCTGAATACTTTCCGTACCCACTGTATATATATATACACACACAGTGCCTTGCGAAAGTATTCGGCCCCCTTGAACTTTTCAACATTTTGACACATTTCAGGCTTCAAACATAAAGATATAAAATTTTTATTTTTTGTGAACAATCACCAACAAGTGGGACACAATTGTGAAGTGGAACGAAATCTATTGGATATTTTAAACTTTTTTAGCAAATAAAAAACTGAAAAGTGGTGTGCAAAATTATTGGGCCCCTTTGCGTTAATACTTTGTAGAGCCAGCCACCTTTTGCTGCGATTACAGCTGCAAGTCGCTTGGGGTATGTCTCTATCAGTTTTGTACATCGAGAGACTGACATTCTTGCCCATTCTTCCTTGCAAAACAGCTGGAGCTCAGTGAGGTTGGATGGAGAGCGTTTGTGAACAGCAGTTTTCAGCTCTTTCCACAGATTCTCGATTGGATTCAGGTCTGGACTTTGACTTGGCCATTCTAACACCTGGATACGTTTATTTGTGAACCATTCCTTTGTAGATTTTGCTGTATGTTTGGGATCATTGTCTTGTTGGAAGATAAATCTCCGTCCCAGTTTCAGGTCTTTTGCAGACTCCAACAGGTTTTCATCCAGAATGGTCCTGTATTTGGCTGCATCCATCTTCCCCTCAATTTTAACCATCTTCCCTGTCCCTGCTGAAGAAAAGCAGGCCCAAACCATGATGCTGCCACCACCATGTTTGACAGTGGGGATGGTGTGTTGAGGGTGATGAGCAGTGTTGCTTTTACGCCAAACATATCGTTTTGCATTGTGGCCAAAAAGTTTGATTTTGGTTTCATCTGACCAGAGCACCTTCTTCCACATGTTTGGTGTGTCTCCCAGGTGGCTTGTGGCAAACTTTAGACGAGACTTTTTATGGATATCTTTCTTCTTGCCACTCTTCCATAAAGGCCAGATTTGTGCAGTGTACGACTGATTGTTGTCCTATGGACAGACGCTCCCACCTCAGCTGTAGTTCTCTGCAGTTCATCCAGAGTGATCATGGGCCTCTTGGCTGCATCTCTGATCAGTCTTCTCCTTGTCTGAGCTGAAAGTTTAGAGGGACGGCCAGGTCTTGGTAGATTTGCAGTGGTCTGATACTCCTTCCATTTCAAAATGATCGCTTGCACAGTGCTCCTTGGGATGTTTAAAGCTTGGGAAATCTTTTTGTATCCAAATCCGGCTTTAAACTTCTCCACAACAGTATTACGGACCTGCCTGGTGTGTTCCTTGGTCTTCATGATGCTCCCTGCGCTTTCAACAGAACCCTGAGACTATCACAGAGCAGGTGCATTTATACAGAGACTTGATCACACACACAGGTGGATTCAATTTATCACCATCAGTCATTTAGGACAACATTGGATCATTCAGAGATCCTCACTGAACTTCTGGAGTGAGTTTGCTGCACTGAAAGTAGAGGGGCCGAATAATTTTGCACGCACCACTTTTCAGTTTTTTATTTGCTAAAAAAGTTTAAAATATCCAATAGATTTCGTTCCACTTCACAATTGTGTCCCACTTGTTGGTGATTCTTCACAAAAAATAAAAATGTTATATCTTTATGTTTGAAGCCTGAAATGTGTCAAAAGGTTGAAAAGTTCAAGGGGGCCGAATACTTTCGCAAGGCACTGTATATATATATATATATATATATATATATATATATATATATATATATATATATATATAGAGAGAGAGAGAGAGAGAGAGAGAGAGAGAGAGAGAGAGAGAGAGAGAGAGAGAGAGAGAGAGAGAAAAAAAGAATTACCAATTAACCAGCGCATGTTTGTTTTTCCTATCGAGGGATGCTGTCTGTAACAGCCAGACCCTCCTACAAAGCTGTCAATTCACCAATTCTTTCCTGATGCTTTCATTATTATCTAAAATATGCATCCACATTATTATATTGAACTCCTAATTGCATTAAATGCAAAACACCAACACAAAGTCCAAAAATTTGTTATTAGAGACTGTCTCATGGAAGTTCGTACCTTGATGGAGATCAGTGCTCGGAGCAAAGGCCCATAGAGGATGATTTGAGAATTTGGGGACACATCCATCTCTACATGAAGTCTGTCAGGGGGGAGCTCTGTGGGGTCAGCGGGCATCCGGCTGTGGGCAGCTGAAGTAGACGTGGAGGTGTAGCGTGGTGGGGCGTTGTGGTGTACCGAGGTGTGCTCTGGGGGACGCAGCGCTGACAGAATGGATTCCTCCATCTCAGACACTTTAAACACAAATCACAGGCAGTTACACAACATTATGTAAAACAGCTAGTAACCTGACTGAGGGACAATTTTAAAGATGGTTACATTTTCTTACACATTTCACAGTAATTCTGTCATGATTGGCTTTAGAACAAACGACAAAGAATTGACACTAAAGCAGTGAGCTTACGCGACTGTTTGAGTTGCTCATCAGCCTTCTGGGGATAAATGGGGTGCCAAGTGTAGTCAATGATGAGCAAGAAGTTGGGTACACTCCAGCAATCCACCCAGCCAGCTCTGTTGTAAGGAAGAAAAACACACTCAATACACAGTCATTATTGTGAGTTTATGATCATTTCAAGTGGATTTTCCAGTACATTGTTCGCTTTATGAACCGTTCAATTCAAGGACATACAGTAGAGACAAGCGACAGCGAATTGGTCCCACTTGATTTCTCTGCAGCACAGAGTGCACTGGTCCAGAAAGATATTGATCGTAACCTCCCAGGGGGTAAGTAGGTCCCTCACAGTACTTCATGAGTATAGTCTAGCTCTGGGTTTTTCCATTATAAATGATCTGAATGTACAGTGCATGGGCTAACCAACTAGCAAAGGTTCTCGAGCATCTCTTTGATCTCTCCCTGGCTTTTAGGGTTGGGCTTATAATGTGAAAACTGATCCTGCATTGCAACGTGCTCCAAAGGGGATGTTGGCCAATCAAAAGCCTAAAAACGCAATCACTACCTGGCTGCAAAGGTGCATTGATTGCTCCGAGGCCAATTCTGACGCCTCCGTTTCTCAATAAAGTAGAAGAGAAAGAGGACTGTTTTACATGTTTACACATAAATGTACAGTTAGCAAGTAGATAACGGCACACACTCTGACCTTACAAGCCAAAAACTCTCTGTTTTACCATTTGTAGAAAACAATGGTAAAACAAAGACAAAACAGAGTATCTGAAAATATTCACCCAGGAAGGAGTTTTCAAAAAAAAAAAAAAACTGTTTTCAGTGACTTAAAATGCAGTTTTTGTTTGTACAAAAGGCCAAAACACACAGAATAAACAACACTTAAAAAAATACCTGTGTGCGTGTTAAGGCCTTAGATGGATATAGAACAGTTTTACACATAGTAAAGGGTCTAAATAGAAAAAGACTTATTAAACAGGCTACTGCATCCAACAAAGCGAGGCAGCAAGTATGGAACAATGCAAAGCATAAAAATTGAAGGTTAAGGGTTAATTTTCTTTAAAGCTTTAGTGGGTAATGTTTTTTTGATATTACTGAACGTCTATTACATTCAAGCCATTGCCAAGTTGAGACAAAGCTAATTAAGACTATCATCTTCAAAAACCCCTCTGTATTTCTCAGCATGGCTGTTAGAATTCTTCAGGGGGGTGACAGAAACTACGCACTATAGCTTTAAAGTACCACCTACTGCCTTGGCAACATTTATTTTCTACTAAGTATTGATGTTAGTCAGCAATATGATGGTGAGTCATGCTGCTCTTTGCTAACACACTTGCTTTTTGCCCACAACTAGAGAGAAATAATTCCCAGCTTTAACTCACTCTGCATGGGTGATGTTCCTCCAGCGGGACTTGGTGGGTTTGGGAGGGGGTGCACTTTGGTTTTCCCCTGGCATGAACATGTCTGGGGGGAGCTTGACGTTCTGGTAGTCTTTGGCCAGGGTGAGGAGGGGGTAGCGGCTTGGGTGGCACTCTGGCAGGGACAATCGCATATCTGTATCCTCTGCCTGAGGAGGACAAAGCATATATACTGTACGTGTACGCACCCACACATATTCATTGTTGCATATTCTATGAGCACATAGAAATACACACAGTATGTGCAGTCATACTTCTGTAAAAACATTTTCCAGAAACAAATCTTTACAATTACACTCAAATGTATATAAAAAAGAACTTTTGTTTTTAACACAAATCATATTCATCATATTCAGCGTGACTCACGTTCAAGCTGAAGCGGGTATGGCAGGTGGTTGGAACAAACTCATTGAAAGGCAAAGTGAACTCTATAGTGAGCGTCTCGCCGCATGCTGCAAGGTACACTGTAGAAGATCAATAATGCAATTGATTAGTCTGCCCTGGTCTAGGATTAAGTGGTGTATGTACTGTGTATACAATATATCATGCCTTAATAGAGTCAGCGTTTTCAGTCATGGTGATCCGCTTCCAGTGTTTAAGAGGCATTAAGTTATTGATGGATTATTGATTGCCTTTCATGGCTGGATTTTGATTTCTTTAAATTTTTTAACCTTAGTGGTAATGTTAATGCTAAACACATATATAAAAGTCTATTTGTCATTACAAAATGATTTTAAACCTGTAAATTGAATGTTATATTTTTAATGTAACTTCACCCTTAACAGCAAATATTATTTATTTTAGTTCAGAAAAAACTGTGTACTTTATTTCAGAATAGGTAGATAATATTGTAATGTCTATGTGAATGGCTTGTTAGATAAAATTGCTGTAAATGTAAGAAGTGTAGAATTCTGTGGTGTTTTCATACCTTTATCCTACTTACTTTATTTGTTTACGGTATAAAGTGCTTAACTGAAATCAGACATACTAAAGATAGAAAAGATATCAAATGTGTTTTTTTACATAATTTAGCCTTACCCTATACAGTTTTGTACTGCATCTTTCTTACCATTCTCCTGCTGCTTGGTGGAACAATCTACCCAGTTGTGCTGGTTAGCCGCCCAAATCATCTCAAACTGGTGGAAAAGGATCTTGAACTTCCAGGAATAGGGCACAAAGGAGTAGATGTCTGGTGCACTGTCACTCGCCCAGTCCTGGATCAAATCTAATAAGAAAGAAGGAAGTGATAAAGTGAAAAAATTGAAACCTTTACTGTTTAATACATTTCCCTATTAAAATGCTAAGCGCTAAATGTTATTATTGGTTAAAGGGTAACTACCGTTTTTTTTCAACCTGGACCCTATTTTCCTATGTTTTTGTGTCTAAGTGACTGATGGTAACAACAATCTTTGACATTGGCCCAGTATTAAGCAAGATGGCTGCATTCTGCAGAGGTGAAACAAGCTACAACAAGTTAACAAGTTAATAGGGCTTGTATTTACCTTCTTCACAAAAGTGCTCGGTTTGCCACTGACAGGCTCAGATTAATGTTCTAAGTCTCTGACAACATTATGGAAAGAATCCCTTCAGAGATAGACCTTTTAAAACCTGTTTTTTGTTTAACCAGAAACAGCTCACTAGCACTAAACCCACCAGACTCCATTTAAAAAAGCAATACTTTTAGCGTGTAGCCAAACCTATTTTCACACGTAAAGTTTATTTCAACCAAAACTAGAGCTGTGATGTTGGAAAAGTGGAAAGATGACCCAAAGCGGCTTTTCATAGTTTTATTTTGTTTCTATCGACTTTGAATGAAGAGTATTATACAATGCTATAATTACTGTTAATTCACACGGAGGCTGGTGGGTTGAGCAAATGCAATTTTGCGGATGTTTTATTGTTTTAAAAAGGATTTTACTCTTTAACAGAAATCATTTCAATTATGTTGTCAGACACTTCAAATATTAATCTGAGCCTGTTAGTGGCAAAACAAGCACTTTTTTGAAGGTAAATACAAGCTGGACACTTGCCCTATAGACTGAAGCTTGTTTCGGCGCTGCCAACTGCAGCATTCTTGCTTAAAACTTGACCAATTTCAAAGATTGTTGTTACCATCAGTCACTTAGAAACAAAAACATCGGAAAATAGGGTTGAAAAAAACCCCAAAAAACAGTAGTTACCCGTTAAGTCTGTTTGTTGGAGGACTCACCGGTGAAGAAGTTTTTCTGGGCGTAGATGAAGTGGTAGGTGGCCTTGTACACCTCAATCTCACACTGCCATGACTGAGGCATGTTCCACACCCGAGGGTAGCTGGCTATGACATGAAACTGAAATAAAGGCAGAGGCAGGACACTATTTTTTACTTATTGCAGAGCATTATGTATTATGCATGTTTGACAACGCTTTTGCTCAACTCTACCTCTCATCAAAAGTTAATAGAAGGAACACTTTTTTCACATTTTTGTCCAAAGAGTTGAACTGAAAAGCTTCTTGTATAATTGCCTGCTACTTACAGCCAGCATCTCAGCCTCCAGAAGAGTCCTATACTGCATGCTGCTGGTGGTGTCCACATGAAGCAACTGGCCTTTGATGGTAGGAGAGTAGCCTGCGGGCAGAGGAGACAAACAGGAAAGCAGGGCCATCAAATCATTCTCAAACCCCAAAGCTAATGTCATTTACCAGCAAACCTTGAAAAGCTACTTATGTTAACTGCATTTCTAGAGACAGAGGAGAGTATTGACTGATGACTGACACAATATTATCTGCACTGTGTGAGAATGTCAATTTTCAACCTGTGTTCAGTTGTCTTATTCTGGATATGGCTTCAAATCAATTCCTGATGGTTTTACTTGATCTTTTATTCTGTATTACTGTATAATGGGGGGTCTAATGTAGAAGAGTTTACTGACTTTACAAAGCATGTGCATGGTTTACAGCGAATCAAGAGCAATGGAGAACTACAGATAGTAGACTAACGAGTCTCTGTTTTGGTCTCAGTCTTGAGCAGGGCTATTTACTTTGGCTTGATTTTGAATTTGACTCAACAAACTTATTTATATTTTATTTATTCCTGACTATGGTCACGCCTATATACTAACCTACTGTAAATGGTCAAATGTAGCCCTCAAGGAGGGTTTAGTGTGGATCAACTCAAGTACATTTGCAGGATGATTGCTTAGCATCCAGCGCGTGACTCAATAACTAAATGTAAACTGCAAGTTGCAAGAAATGTTTTGATAAGTTCAAATATGTCAAATAAACAGAGAGCCAAATTTGTTAGGACCAGCTGGAGAATCTTCAATACTCATGGTACAAGCCTTTTTGACATAAGTATGAGCTCATCCTGACATTTGATTAAGCTGCTTATCATGTCTGTTGTTCAATCAGAGTAACAGATTTTTACCAAATGATGGGGAAACTGTTGGAGTTGACATGCGCTTCTACATGAACAAGATTTGTCCTTAAACCATTTAGACATCTGCTGTGGCAACCAATCCAAGTACTGACATTTTGGTGTTCTGGTCTTATTTCTTTTTTTGGAACACACACTTACCGTTCTCTCCTACAGTCATGGGGATGTTGACTTCCAGGTAAGAGCCAGCACCTACATTCACATGGATGGCATTGGTTTCCTAGTAACAGGGATGAAGAGCATGGGGGTGAGTGAGAGAGAGCCAACACAACAGTCATACATGCTGTCAAATTATTAATGGGGGGTGCTTTACTGTCTTAACGTTAGAACAACCATACACTGTAGGGGTACCAATTTCAACAGATAAAGTACGACGAGACATGAAATGAAGACAAGCAGGAGCAGCAGGGAGAGAAAAAAAAGATCAGAGGTTGGCAAGATAGGAAGAAGAGAAAGAGAGAATAAAGCAGACAAAAGCAACAGTCACCCTGTTTTTGGTAAAAAGCAGATCGATGGTGGCGTCAGCAATGATGTTCATGCGGAGCTCGAAGGCTTGGATCTGCCTGGGTTTTCCTGGCTGGGCAACCTCGGTCACTTTCATGGCCTGGTAGTCTGCTGGCAGGAAGAACTTCCACAGACAGTCCCTGAGGAAATTGAGAGTTTGTGTAAATCCAAGACCTTGTATGTAAAGCCTAAATATAAAGCCTTTAAAAGTATGAGGGCCCTATCTTGCACCTGGCACAGCGCAATGCAAAGTCCGATGCACATGTCTTTGCTAGTTTAAGACCGACACAGTTGTAAATTTCCCATCCAGCGCCCACATCGTTTAAATAGCAAATGCACCTGCGCCCATCTTCGTGCCCATGGGCATGCTTGTCTTACAGGGAGGTGTGTTCATGCGCATTCGTTTGCATATTGCTATCTTGAGGCAGCGGGAAGTGATCGCGCCATTGACCAACAAAAAACTTGGTCTAAAGTCAATAACGCCATCTACCTGCCCAGGGACTACGGGCGGAAAATTAGCAATTTGCTACAACCTGGCACAAGACATCTATAAAAAATATGTTGTGCACTGTCCCTGTTCAAATAATTAAATACAATTACAACATGCAAAAGATTAAAAATAAAATATTACAGTGCAATTCCACCATCATAATAGCAATGAGCCAAAGTACAAAGCGCCTTGTCATGACACTGATTGGTTTATTGCATGTTATGCCCAAAACACCACAATGGAAATAAGTCCTGGACTTTATAGTGTTTTTATCCTCGATTGTACTGGATGTCTTTTCCTGTGTAAGGAATTCTTAATGCAATTAAATAAAGCAAATAAAATCAAAAAACTCACCTTTGAATGAATGAAGACACTAAGCACAAACCTTTTGAACCATGCGCCTGGTGCACGGACCCTTTTTTTGGCGTTAAACTAGCAAAAGCAATTTTGTTGTCGTGCACGCCCTTAACACACCTGCGCCAGGCACTTCACACGGCACTTAGATCGTTAAACTAGGGCCCTGAGTCTCACCTGACCAGAACAGGTAGTAGTGGTAGTACCTAGCAAAGATATAATAAAATAGTGCTATGTTTTCCTACTAAGTTTCATTAACAAATTGTACCATTGAACGTACATTGGCTTGAGTTTAACTGGCATTCAAAAAGGGGAGGTTCTGTAATGGTGCAGTTTTGAACTGATATGTGTTTTAATACTAAGATGTCAATCACATTAATCCCATTCTCAACAAATGCCACTTTTTATGCAATATGTACATTGTGGTGAGATTTACAATCTTACACACCTCTGACGATCTGCCCAAGGGCCATAGTTAAAGTCAGTTCCTTTTCCACAGACAATGTCGAGACCCCAACATGGCGGCAGGTCCTGAAGCTTATCGTCCTCACTGCATGTCTCTGCCTCCTCCCCACCCTCCTGCTCCACAGGCACCAGCCCTACACACACACACACACACACACACACACACACACACACACACACACACACACACACACACACACACACACACACACACACACACACACACACACACACACACACACACACACACACACACACACACACACACACACACACACACACACACACACACACACACACACACACACACACACACACACACACACACACACACACACACACACACACACACACACACACACACACACACACACACACACACACACACACACACACACACACACACACACACACACACACACACACACACACACACACACACACACACACACACACACACACACACACACACACGCTTAATACTTGATTTCAGAGGGTGTAAACTTCCAAAATCAAAAATAAATAAATGACTGGATAAATAAATGAATATGTCATTCAAAGGTGCAAAAAATATATTTAAAATACATGTGACATTAGTTGAACTTTTTTAAAATTTGCTTCTTAATTTATTTACCTCTGTATTTATAAATGACCCTATAAACCCTACTTATTTATTCACATTAATTTTCCTCCCTTTATTTAATAATTTTAAATTAATTTAAAAATGTATTTATTATATTTTTTATTTATGTAATTAGATAGATAGATAGATATTTATTGATCCCAAGAAAAATGGGAAATTACGGTGTTACAGTGTTACATATGTACATGTGTTTTTTTTTTATTTAAGTGTAATTGTCCTGTTGCATACCGCCACGTAACTTATTTATTTTTGTATTATTTTCTTTATAACTTTCTGCTTCATTATGCAAATGCCATTCAGTGTGTGTCATGTTTTTTTCTGCATAGATCGTCTATACATGCCTTGCTCCCAAACCTCACTAAGTAGCTAGGTCCTCCATATTAGGTGACTCTGTCTCTGACAACATACACTAATCATAACCATATAAAATGCCTTGTCAACAGTCTTGAAACCACTTGACTATTTTACTACTGCTTCTTCATAATCAACTAGCTAATGTCCATTGGTCATGCTTTTTACTGCAAGCACTGCAGTGTGCAGGGTCGTTTGATAGCAACACACATTATGTCCCAATTAAAAATAATTTTGAAAGTTATTTCAAAGAAAAGACCATTTTTAGCCTTTTTTTGGTATTTTTGCAGCTTTGTTGGATAACATGTTGGTTACCATTTTTAGATTTTGTGTGTGTGCGTGTATGAGCATACCGGGTTCATCCTGGTAATAGTAGATGTCAACATCGTTGGACTGCATGACCACAAAGCCTTCTCCCATCAGTCTGGGAGGTCTAGAAGAGAAATCCACAAGGTCACAGTTTAATGGCAAAGTGAAGTTTTATGTAGAGGTTAAGAACTCTTAGTAGGGTAAGCAGGAATTAGATATTCAGTCCACATTGAAGCTCGATTCTGGCATGAGGAGGCAATTTCATAAATGCAGTGGCCTTCCTCTTACATATTTTTGCTTCATCTCACTGGACATTCCAACAAAGCTTTAAGACACGTCAAGGACTGTTAGAGGTTGAAATCACTGACGTCTTTTTTTTCCCCAGAGGCTACAGCTGCCAAGTTTATATTGAGAGTGACTTCTTAATCCCAGTAGGTAAACGTAATGTTACTCTCCATGTCAGTTCATTCAGCTTAAGTGCAGATAATGAATTATGGCATCCCTGCTTTTAATGCAATACAGTTAAGGAGAAATGGGATGCCTTAATCCAACCTTCTTCCCATATTTTTGGTAGTTTTATACCAAAATCAATCGCCAAATTCTGATTTACACATCCTTTATTACATATCCAATAGCTTATACTTTTAGGAAAGCTTTAGCTAACATCATACACATTGCAGGATTAAAATGAAGAAGCCCACAGAGAGCAGTGCACAGAATTATACATGTCAAACTTTCTAATGATCTTGTTTTCCACATCATGGTATGCTTAAACAATGAGTGGCAAAAGATATTTTGACAATATTATTTAGGCAACAGTATAATCTCAAAATGACAATAACATAAGTTAAAAAATTGTCAGCCTGCTACATTATTTAATTTCTATGGTATTACTATTATATGAATATTACCCTTGAATCTAAACACCAACGCTTCTTAAACTACTGGCCTTTGAAAATGGAATTTTACGCAACACTCAAACTAAATAAAATAAAATAAGTCAAATGTTGATGTTTCTTCATGAGTAAGTGACTTGGACTTACTCATCATTCTGCATGCCAAGGTAGCGTGGACTAGGAACCAACATGACGCGCACATTCTCCAGCGAGCCTTTGACTATGTGCATGTACTGGTCCAGGTGGCTGGATGGAGGCTTGGTGGTGTACGTCAGGAAGGCATCCTCAAAGTTCACACACAGAGTTTGGGGGAGGTGGTGGTTCCCAAATGCCAAACGACCCTACAGGAGAGCAAACACACATGCCATAAAGGCCTGAACACTAAAGATGTTATCTTTCATTCATCATTTGTTTTCCTCAACAGGGGCCTGCGGCTGCCCACTGCTCCTATGTATAGGATGGTTAAATGCAGAGGACACATTTTGTTTCTCTGTGTATTGTCAGAAGTGACAATGAAGGCACCTTTAACCTTCAATGATGCTCTGAAGCGATTTCATAAAGTGGAATCGTGCTTCCTTTTCGTAGACCAAATTCCATCCATTTTTGGTTGGATTTGCGAGGTACTTACAGTGCTGATGTTAACTTTGATGACAGGAATGAGGGAGCGCCAAGATGACGTGTGGTCTGGACTCTCTGCTTTGATGTTCACACTATAATGGGACCAGAAAACATTCAGTCTTACAAAACAATTTAATAATGCTACAATATATAAGTAATATAACAATTTGATAATCGATTCTGATAAGGTAATAATCGATTAATTTTTATTTAAAAGTTACTGTCTCCAGACATGTGCAAATCAGACAACAAGAGTGACTGAAAGAGGATGGGATCATGGACAACACTTCCAATGCATTTGGTGGTAAACAAATTTAAAACAAAATGGAGCATTTGTGCAGCTTTTTTAGACTGCTCATCATCAAATCTCCATTCATCAATCATCTGTGAATTGGATGCTTTTTTTTGCAGTTTTGTTAACCACTAAAATTAGTATATTATTAAACCAACCCTAACACTAAATACAAGGTAAAGCTGTTGGATGAGGCCTTGGTCGTACCTTTCTAGCGTCTCGTTTCTGTCCTCTCGTCCCTTCTCATCATCTTTTTTGGGTGTTATGAGTGTGGGGTCCAGTCCGAAGGTCTCCTGCAGTCGGGCGTAGAGGTCGGTGCGGTTGTAGACGTGAAACTCAAAGCCGTTGACTGTCATGTAAAGCCTGGTCTCTGCCTTGGGGTCTGGTGAGAAGAGACACAGAGGAAACTCAGAAGTCACGTTGATGTTGCCTTCCATAACTGGTTCATTTGAGGTGGGAGGTAAAAAATAAAATAAAACTTTATGTAAGATTTTATATATATATATGTGTGTGTGTGTGTGTGTGTGTGTGTGTGTGTGTGTGTGGATAAATTAATTTGATAATTATGATGTAAGGACATAATAAATAAAGATAAAGGAAATAACTAAGGAAAGCTCAATAAAGCTGCATTTATTATCCGGCTAATGATAAACTCTTAACTTAGCACCTCTGTCAACAAATAGCCCTCTACTCACCATGCTGTTTCTGTTTTGGGTTATACATTTTCCACCAACGAAATATGAGGAAGCCATCCTGTATCCTGTAACACAGACAAAACAAAATTAATCAGCAATCAAGCTATAAGATCATAGAGGAAGCAAGGGGAAGCACATAATGCAGCGGCGGTCAGGTTACCTGATAGACATGTCTTGGTTGATGTAGTAAACATCTCTGAACATGACTTTACCTGACAGCACAGAGAAGGAGAACGAGCCTGTGGGGAGTTCAGACACAAAGAATGCAAGTATTATATTTCCATAAATAACAGTGCAGAGAATGTATAGTAAAGTTAGGATGAGGATTACAATTTCCAAAAGCAAGTGTGAGCCTGTTTGGATTTGATCACAGTGCTGTGAATTCAAGCCAGCAAAGCAGCTAATTAAAACAAATGATGTAATTAGATTGTTGGGTGAGCCCTGGTATAAATAAATACAGTCTGAGGTAATAAATCACCTTGTCTCTCTTTTCAACAAGGAAAAAAATCATCTTAATTAGGATCTAATTGTATAACAAATAGGTCAGAAACTGTCACTTAGCGATATTTGACAGTGTTTTAATGGTGTTTTTCATTTTTGATTAGATGGAGATTTCTTTTTAAACCGGGCATCTGGGATAAACCCTGTTTTCAAATATACCCAAACTGGGCCTCAGTTCCTCCCACAGGACGCTTGCTTTGGTCAGCGTCTCCCTGTAATTTCTGCAGGAATTTTGACTCATCTCAGGCCTGTTTAAACCTGCTTAACACATCACAAACTATGTCTTTAAGGTCAACTGAAACTGTGCCGTTTGTTATGAAGGCTCGAGGATGACTGCTCACTTTGTAACGACACATGTTGGCAAAGAGACATTAACTAAGCCACGCCTTCCTCATTAAATTTCAACGCTGCTTTGGTAAGGTGCATGTCAAGACACACTGCTGTGAATTTGTTCACGATTCTGACAAGGTATCTTGATGTTTTTGGAAGAAACTAATCACAAAGAAATGGCTTGAGAGTTACACTTGGATTTATGGCCTTGAGGTGCTTTATGAAATAAGTTCTGTGTCATTTATGTTGAGAAATTCAATCTGGCGTTGGTTGCAGTTTGTTGTTCAGACTCTACGGAGATAATCACTGAGAGGAGCCGGCTCATCATGAAATATTCAGCAGATTGAGTTAAAACCTTGAACTGAAAGCTTAGGCAGTGTTCCTCCTCCCTATTCATCACTGTGTGTGTAAGAGTTTCTGACGAACGCACCAATATGAATGTAGCCATCTTTGTAGAGTCTGTTGATGATGAGGGTGAGGATGAGGCCAATGTTGCGGGAGTTGTAATAAGTTAAATAGATGATCCATCCACAGGACAGAATGGTGGCTGAAAGACAACAACACAACATGGGCAGATTTGTTAATACAAGGAATTATACAATAAGACAATAAAAAAGTACAACTACATTTTTTATGCTTTGAATAGCTTGCTTACATCAACAATTTGGGAACCTGACAGCAAAGTAGACCTTTACTTTTAAATATGATCACTAAGGCTGGTTTCGCCTCTGTTAATTCAAACTTTTTAAATTTTACCTGTGAATTACTTTGTTGTTTGTAAGGTCAACAAACTGTGATTGGTCCTTTGAATACAATGTGCCAGATGCTACTTTTCCTGACGTGACAAAGACCCCTCAGCACAGAGAAAACACCGCAGCATTACAGTTGTAGTCACACCAGTCTAACACATTTGGAAAGCTATTATAAACTCCAACTAGAAATGTGTTTATTATTCTTTAAAGGTAAAAAAGCAATGCAGATGGAAATGATGTAATAAACTACTTATTCTTTCATAGCTGGGCTGACAGCTGGGTTTTACCGCTGCACTTAAGGTTTGGTTTGATATTTTTTTCATCTGGAAGATGTTACAAAGAAAGCAGAAGCTGCACTCTGGGCGACAGTCCATATCTTTGTTCTAGCAAGAGCTGCACCTGGACAATAAGTGGAAATAGGTGAATTGGATTCAATGACAGATAAAAATATATCACAGTCTGTATTAAAGCATTTAAAGCAAATACTAATTCAAATCCTTCCTCAAATGAGATTTTAAACACGTTGGGGAATATTACAGACTTTTATCATACTTTATATGATGCAGATCATCACTAAAAAAGTTCTTTACTTCTTTATTTCTTTACCATCATGGGCACATGGGTCAGCCGAGCCTACTATAAACAGATAATTTCTCATGCCGCCATATCATCAAAATTGTCCTTTTTATTTGCCAAATGAACCACTATTATGCCCTCGATATTAAATTATGTCTTAGATAATGAGAATGAAGGCCAAAGAAGGTAAATTATATCAGACACTCGTTTAAAGTCAGAAAGACTGAAATAATACTATCATTCCTCAGAATAGTCAATATTTGTACCTGGCTGGAAAGCATGTTACCAAACTATATTTAATAAATAAGGGGAAAAAAACAAAGTAGTAAAAATGTTGCACTATAATTTAGACCAAAGGAAGTGATGGCACATCAGTGTTTCCTCTATGTTGATTCTGTAGTGGCGGCCCGCCATGGCAACATTTCTGCCGCCACAGTATCAGGAATAGGGCAGACGCACATGTAGTCACGGTTGCTTTTTAAATTCAGTTCAATTCGATTTTAATTATATAGTGCCAAATCACAATAACAGTTATCTCACTGCACTTTTCATAAAAGAGCAGGTCTAGACTGTACTCTGTGATGTTATTTACACAAACCCAACAATGCATCTTTTAAGATAAAACAGATGTTGGAAAGGTTTCCTTTTGGGGACATCATTTGAAATTGGAAAAATTAGAAGTTGGAAAAAAGGTTATAAATTGCAATATAATTGCAGAATATTGCAATATGTTTAAAATCAGACTATCGTATCGTGGCATAAGTATCGTGATGATATCGTATCGGGAGGCGTCTGGTGATTACCACCCCTACTGTGGTGGGGCCCTTATAATGGGGGGGGGTTTATTGTTGTTTGGAAAAAACTGCCCCCACTGCTAAAAAAATAAAATAAATCCTAAAAGGAAACACTGCATATCTTCCATGAAACTGCTAAGCCACTAAAATACTATTTGATCTGGTGCTGCTGACAGGTCTGCCCTTCACATGTCACACATGGAACTGTAGAATATCCCCCACTTACCGACGAGGAGCCAGATGAAGTTCGAGTTGTGCTTGGTAAGAAAGTCATCCAGGTCCACGAAACTGGGAAAAGTGCTTTCATTGTTTTTGGGAGAATGCCCATCCATGGCTACAGGATCTCAGTCTGATACCTAAAACTAAAATCAAATCAAATGTCAGATAACCTCTATTGCACCGCAACAAAGGAAGCCAAAGAGACAAAGTTTACACAATATGGCTTTGAAACAGGTTAATGCCTCGATGGGTGCAGCGTACACACACACACACACACACATCACAAGAAGACAACACTTTTAAATTCATTCCTAAATTAAAAGGGTGGCAGATGCAAGGCATACAAAAAAGACATGTGAAAATAATCAAATTCTAATAATTATACCAATTTACACCTATTTGTACCACAAAACTGAAAAAGTATTTAACTATAAAAAAAATTGACGGCTCTATAAATAATGAAATCAAAATACCATATGCAAGCTTTTAAAAATCAATTCTTTTTTTTTTTTAAACAAATGCCATGAGCTTTATTTGCTGCAAAATACATGCACAAATTAAGGTAATTAGGATATTACTATACCATATGATATTAATTAAATAAACAGGTAAATAATTAAACTAAAACAAAATAATATGTCTCACCAACTGGTGCTCCCACTCTGCCAGTAATTATTCTACAAATGTTGAGACTAAGTAGAAAAAGAATCAGAATCAGCTTTTTTTGCCAGGTATGGGGACACATATGAGGAATTTTGCTTTGGATCATTATTGCTCACAATGGGCTTACACATACAAAACAAACAAACAATATATACACACTAATACATACACACTATAAAAGGAAATATAAAAGGAAATGCGCTGCCCCAATCTTCTGACATCATGTCTATTTGGTCAGAGCTGAGTTATATGAATAATTGGTTTTAATGTCTCACTATGTCTTCTATTGGTCCAGCCCTTGCCTTTGACAGTAGGCCATTTGGATGTGCGCAACAACAATGATTTCAATGTCTCACTATGTTCTTTAAAAACCAGTGGACCTGTTTGCAAAGGTAATTTTGCAAGGTAGTAATAGTAAAAGACTGGTTAGATGAAGAGCTGCAGGAAAAAAAGGAACAGTATATTTATTATGTCAAACGATTTTGCATATGGTAACTACATTTTTATAAAAAAATCATACACCTATCATACAGTTTTTAAATTGTTTAAATTGTTGCTTGAGGTTTAAAAACCTTGGCATAGTAGCCAACATTTGTAAGAGCTGAATACAGGGGGGGGGGTTCTTATGTGTAACACCACACGTGATCATTATTAGCTATACTACCTTTGTTGCATGATTGAGGACATAGGCATTGTTTTGTTTTGGACTTCTACATGGGAAGTGTGTGTGGGTACGAGTGTACGCTGTGATCCCAGTCAGCACATGCTTAGGAGGACCAAAAAGCTTGAATACTGTTATGCGCGCGCATAACAAACAAACAAACCGACAGACAAACTGACAGACCAGCTACCTGCCAGATGCTAATCCAATTCTGGCTGTTGAGTTTGTTTACTAGCACAATTACTGTGTTACAATGTGTGTCTCCACATGTACTCTACCACCCAACTGTCATTCAGCTCATCTGAATGGATGCCAGCACATATATTCCTGTAAGGCAGGTTCAGGTTTTGATAAAACCTTACATGCTTTATGAGATATGAGCGCAGAGTATGCTGCCATCACAGAAAGATCTGTTTTCTCAGTGACTCATCACAGGTACCAGTAACATGAGTGTTTTCAGTTTTGGTTTAGGCAGTGACTTAAGTACAGCGAGGAGGATAATTCTGATCATTCTGTAACAACCTATCCATATTTAGCTACCACAGCTGCTCCTGAGCTGTTTTAAGTCATTGACTCTTCCAAAAGATACTATCAGACCAAACACAGCATTAACAACAAAACTACTGTTTTGGCAAGTACCTGTTTATATCACCGGTGCAGACATTAATAGTGGAGATAGGAGTGACATAAACATAAATCTTAACAGTCCCTGTTGGATTACTTAAGCTTCTTAAGAGTGAATTAAACATCTATTTAGCTAGGGAGTCTGGCAAGCACTGCACAACAATAACATTACTTGATCACTAACCATTTCACAGGTAGACAAACTAACTATCAAGACATTTAGTGCTGTTGCTTACAGTATAACCATGTTCAAAACAACATAGTTGAACTAAATGGATGCACTACAAATAAATACTAGTCTGACCAAATGATGATCCTGCTCACCGCGCCAAACTTAACTGAAAATCTGGAGAGAAAAAAATAACCTTACTGATCTTATATATATCAACAAACTACACGCCTTGTTGAATATTACCTATATGAATAAGACCTGTTCGGTATTGGAGGCGCTTACAGGCACACAGGTGATCCATAAAGCAAGCAGTTAAAACATATCAATCATTTATTTCAAATACACTCGGGTCTGAAGCGGGGTGAATGTTGATTGATGTTAAATAAAACGATGAGGATGACAAGAAAACAGTCAATAACTTTTTGAGGGTACTTGACTGTCTTTAATCTTTGTTTACATATTGAACTGGTAGGGCTTTCATCGACACGACTTTCTATCTTTATATAACGCTGTACGTTTCTTTAGCAGCATGACCAGGCTTATACCAACTGCTAAACAAAACAATTCACTTGATTTCAAATGTAATCTGAAACCCCTAGCCATACCTGACACTAACCATACACCTAGCTAACTAGCTAATCCCAGGACTTTTCTGAGCATTATCCTCAGCACTAGCAACACAAACGAACTGTTGCCTAACGTGTTTCACTTAACTGTTCTTGGCGTTTGTAACGTAACTACAAGAGCTGCTGACCGTCCAGTGCAGCCAGCCAGCCTGTTGGCCAATGACGCTTTCGCTTGTGGATAATGCGGTTATTAGCGCTTAATACCATAACGTTAGCACTGAGGTAAGCTAGCAAGCTAATGACAGTAGGCCGCGCCCTATAACTTCTCTTTTTTTAAACTGTAAAAACAAGTCATTTGGTGATTGTGAAATACCTTAATGTCCCCGATAAAGCATGTGGTTTCATCTTTGCTCCAGTTATTCAGGAGTTGCTGTCCTTTTGTCGTGTCAGACATGGGCATAGCTAGCATCCTCTGTTGAATATTTACCTGGCAGGCGGCCAGTTAACATCTCTTCCTGTTCTGTCGAGAGTAGTCATACAGCTAGTTGACCAATAGGACAAATGGCAAGTCAGAGGCTGACCAATCAGAGGATAGCGTGAGCGAGGCCACACACACAGTTGACAGACAGTTCTATCTACCTATCAAAATGAATGTTTTTAAAGTCTTGGGATTTGGCAGTGCTGTTTTGCAGAACCTGCAGCAGGACCAAAAGGATTCAGACATTGTTTTTTTTAACATAATTCTATGTTTATTAAGTGTAATAACCAAGAACAACAGCATTATAAACATGGAAACAAAAAATAGTGTAGGCCTAATACAATTAAACAAGTTAATTTATTTTATATTATTTACATAATAAATGAGGTTTGGAATTTATAAGAATACACACTTTTTAACAGTAAAGAGCAAAGAAATTTGTTGGATGGTCACAATAACAAAATCAACACTTTCTATTTAGCCTGTTGCACAACAGTTTATTATGTTTAGCAACACATTTCCTCAGATTTCCCTAAGGCTAATCCTGTCTATGGGCTAATCCTGTTTCTCTGGAATGGTAATATATCACATTCAATAGAATTATAACAACTACATTTTATTTTTGTTGCCATTTTAATATTTGTTAATGTGAGTTTCATAAATAGTCAGAACATTCCTTGAATTTTCTTTGATTAAAGCTATAGTGCGCAACTTTTTATATTAATGAACATTGGTTACATTCAAGCCATTGTCAAATGAGTTGAAACAAAGCTAATTAAGCCTCAGCTTGTGTTGTAGAGCCATCAGCTCCCATCAACTCTCTCTGTATTTCTCAGTATGTTTACAAAATGGTGCCATCCGGTGACACTTGCATTTCACAGGATAAGTGAACATTTGCACTTGGTGGTGCATGAGGAAAAGTCGTTAGTATTCCTCCTTTGGGGACCATCAATATATGTGCAACACTTCATGGCAATTCATTTAATAGTTGTTGAGATATTTCAGTCTGGACCAAAGTGATGGATCATCCAACCGACCTACAGTATATTGGTATCTAAAAAACTTCACCTCTGCAACAACAGTTTTTTAGCTGCTTCTATCAGTGATACTCTTTATCATTTTTAGTATTTTCTTGTAATTCTGAACATGTAGAGTATACAATTTTTTTTTAACCTAAGATTCACCTGAGGGATTCCTGGTCCAGGTCTACAGTCCTAGATTCGAATGGATATGCACATATGTTATCAGGACCTTTGAGCATTATATCCTGTTGATTGTGTCGATTTATACATGTATGCACTGATGCAGCTTAAATCTTCTGAGGCCATGAAGGTTTTTTGTATTTTTTTTTTAAAGATTATTTTTGGGGTATTTCAGGCTTTTATTTTTATAGGACAGCTGAAGACATGAAAGAGGAGAGAGAGGGGGAGCGACACAAAGCAAAGGGCCGCAGCCTCTGCCTCGAGGAATAAGCCTCTATATATGGGCGTGCGTTCCACCAGGTGAGCTAGGCACCCTGGTATTTTTGTATTTGTATAATAGTGTGAAGACTAATAAGCGATATATATGATGTTGACTTTTGATATTTTCCTATACATTTTAGGTTAACACAAAAAGTTTGAAGTTATTGCCCCGCGATAATTTTTGTGTGTTGACTCTTATTATGTTTTATTGTGATATATTTCCTCTTTTTTTATCTATTAATGGATAAGGTACCAGCAGGTTTTGGGAATACGCCTAAATATGGATGTTCTACATAACTTTTTGTGGATTTATTGTACAGAAATCTACATCCATTAGATTGCTCTGGTATAGATATATAAATATATTATTATGGTTACTATAGAGGGATTGTATTGAAGTTTAAACTCTACCTATAGTAATGGATATGTGAATGAATGTTATATATTTATTCCTAATTTATATATTTATTCCTAATTTCATGTGGAAGTTGATTTGTGCACAAAATTGGCTTCTCAGGATGTAACATCATTTGCCTGAAGATGGTCAAGTACCAAAATGGTACTATTAAACTTTATATATTTTTTGCAAGTTAGACAGAGCGCGGGAGTTTCCTTTGCAACATTTGATCTGCTTGTCCCCCTCCGACACACCTGACTCAGGTTATACATGTGCAAAGTATTTTTCTGTACTGATCATTGACACTCTTAAAATGCTTAACACAAATGAATCCTCTGACCTGCGAAAAGTAAAGACTACAGAGGCCATATGATTTCCTGTATTCAAAAACAATAATGTCACAGCAACCAAAACTGTTATGGTTAAAACTTCAACTTCTGTCTTATCTCTAAGAATTGCCAGAACTCTAGGGTACTATTTAATGTAAGAAGCTGTTGTCATGCCCTCCTCCAGTCACAACAACAAAGCCTCCCCAAAGAACACATAGAAGGCATTTTACTGAAAAGGTGCCAAACAACAGGCTTAAAGACTTTTCCCTGCCAATCAAGCATTCCCCCTCAATACCATGCTATTTTGGCAGTGGCTTTAAAAGAAACCATATCTCACATGAATTCTTTTTGCTGTCTACTGTTATTTCAACTAAATTCCTAAAGGAAGTCCCTGATGCTGTTGCTACAGTATTTAACAGCTCCTTCACTTTTGGCTCATTCCCCTGCTGTTTTAAATATGCAACAGTTCAAGGTCTTCTAAAGGACACCTAATTATAATTTTCTTGCTTGAGGCAATAGTTAGACTATAATCTTCTAGCTGCCTTTTCATCCAGTGGTTTAGAGAACAGCAGTTCCCTCACAGATATAATTTATGGATTAACACATCTCAGCAAATTTGCAGTTGGGTTATGAAGGACTTCAGAGTTCATGAACTGCCTCAGTTAAAGTTATTTCCAACTTACTAATAAACCCATGTTATAGTCTTTGAACATTTACTACTGTCTGACCAACGGACACCAATGTACTGTCATTTCAACTACTTTCCATTAATACGTCATGTACTGAATGTCTAAAAACTTTCTAAAGTAAACGGGGAAAATGTAAATTACATTTAGCACAATCAACTCCACTAATCTTGTCAAGTACCATCTTAGTTGTTAGTCAGGAAAAATTGAGTTTGCCAGTAGAAATTAGTGAGCAATGTTTGAATTCTGTTCCATCAGTAGTGCCGTAAAAGTCGGCGGTGATTCTAAAGAGGGCCCAGCCAGAGCGGAAGCACATACCGTACATCCGTTATAGGGGGGCAGGCGTTCATGGTTCCTAGAAGATGAATCCTAATAATCCACTGACTCTTACCAAATGCCAATGGATTTCCAACATTTCTAACCCTCAATTGTCACCATGAGGTGGAAATTTGTGGTTTTGTATGAAATGTCTCATCGGCTGGATTGTCATGAATCTGGTACAGACATTCAAATCGCCCTCAGGATAAATTGTAATATCACTGGTGATCCTGACTTTTCCTCTAGCAGCATCATCAGGTCAAAACAAAATTCAATCAGAACTTGTTTACAAGGAAATACCTGCAAAACTGATGCTTTGTGATGCTCAGCTTTGTGTTTGGTGCTAATTAGCAAATGTTAGCATGCTAACACAATAAGCATGGGAGCAACACGGCCGAGTCAGGGCGAGCTGGTACCATTAATGGAAAAACGCCATAAGATGGTAAACATTATAGTGTCAGCTCAAAGCACTGCAGTATCTAAGGCCACACAGAGGTATGGCTGTAAACTGTTAGCTCTAAAGCAAATACTCATTTGTGTAAATTGAAAACAGTGTACATGATGTTATATTAAATTTGTTAATACAGTCTTTATTTATCACTCCGTCTGCACAAGTACAAAAAAGTAAAAGTGAAGGAAGCAGAGTGATTAAATGCAGAACATGTCTGTCATTTGACACATTTCTGATGCAAATGTTCTGAATTCACAATGATATGTAAATGTAGAGAAAATGGAGAATGGCACAACATTATCAACTCCACATATTACAATGTCAAAACAATTTGCATTTTTTGGAAGCAATAATCACAGCATATAAACTAGCAGATCATTGACTTGACTTGGCAAGACTATCAGTAAAGATGGAGAAAAAAAAATCCAATGCAAACGCATTATACGCACAGCTGGGTGAATGCATTTAATGACACTCACTGTCAGTTACACACACACTGATCTGCTTTGTCTGGAGGGATTGTAATACGATTTCATTTGCGTCATAATAACTCACAACCTTTTTGTAATGTCATTGAAGCTCATTAATTGAGTAAAAAAAAAAAAAAAAAGTTCTGAAGGTTTGAGGTTATTTTATAACACAGCAGTGAAGAAATTAATAACTCATGTTTTCATAAATATAATATTAAATTAAATTGCAAAATGCCCTGGTGGGCACCTGCATCAATTTCCACACCATAAATTAAAACAGAAACTATTAACAGAAGGCATAGAATTCATGAATTATTCATCCCCCAGAGAACAACTTAAGTCTTCAAAGAACATTAAACTCACATTATGCTTACAGTTTATCAAGGCAATATATCAAAACATTAATTCCAATGGCTCGTAACAGTAGTAACAGTCAAACTTTGAAATCATACCTTGAATTGATCCAAGAGACAAAAGAAAAGCAGAAACAAATATTCAGGATAATGTTTGCCTCAAGCATACATGTGCATGCAAAAATGTAACAATAAAACAAACCAAACTAACCGTCCCATACTTAAAGTGCCGGGGAAGAATAAAGTCAAAAGCTCATGAGCGCGTCTCGTTCTTGAATGCTGGTGTAGAACGGCTTGCCAAACACAAATGAATGCAGTCCTGCCCTGAGCTTTTCAGCGAAGGCCATTACAATGTTCAGGTCTCCTTCCAACGTCAGATCTAGGTCCGTCTTTAAGTTACGCAGTGATCGAAACGGCTTCTTCCCTTTTTGCCTGTGAAGAGAGAAGAGGAGAGACTTTGCAGTGCAACTGTTAACAACGTACAGTGCTCGGGGTCAGAGGATTTGCATTAGGATCTAGTTGGGCTGCAGCTGTGCACAGGAATGCCATGCTACCATGAATTATGTATGCTGCTTCAGGATGGCAACTGAGCATAAACAATCTTGTCAAGGCACCTGTAAAATAGTATGCCCTTACACCTCGGGCTGTTAGCAGCACCATAAACAAGACCGCTTTTATCTTTTCACACGAGCACGCAAATAATGGCTTTGCTTGTGCAGTTAGTGTTGTCTGGGGAGGAAGACATGCTCAAGCATTCATGAATTCAAAATCACATCTCTGGAACCATTTTAGACAGGAGGCAAATGTAATCAAAGTAATGCTTTGTAACGTCACGGTACGATTTTCTGTAATATTTAGTCAGGGGGGAAAAGAATCTATGGATCATCTGAAATATAATTTATATACATTTATAAATCACGGCATAATACTGTTTTAAGTCATCCAAAAACATTAAAGCATTGTGCATTTTTCATTTTTGTGATCTACAATTGACCATATCAAGTCATTACGGTCCCCAGTACATTTTTGATCACTTGTGTGTAATAAATCTGTCATTTCCGTCACTCTTTGCCCTGCCATAATGCTCTTTGTGTGTCATGTTGTCTAAGGTAAAACACTACTGTTTCTCTATTTCACCTCAATTTATAAATAAGTCCTTGACCTATGACCTTTGTTTTATTTCGGAAGAGTAGAGCTTCCACTTCCCCTGGAGACCTTTTAAATGGTTTTGTAGCAGACTTTCTCAACCTGTATTATTGATTTTTTTTGCCTCCAGGATGCAGCACAACAAGCTAAAATAAAGACAACAT
The DNA here is from genome assembly GCA_026937815.1 of Etheostoma perlongum. NCBI lineage: Eukaryota > Metazoa > Chordata > Actinopteri > Perciformes > Percidae > Etheostoma > Etheostoma perlongum. Next base: position 7,410,390 of record CM049390.1, on the reverse strand, counting down.
TGACATTTAGTTGATGTAGCTACCATGTAACACAACATCCCTTGCTTCTTACATACGTAGGCAGAGCAGCGTTTTCTCAAGTGTTATGTAAAAGTATAAAACCAGACAGGGAGAGTATGCTGTCCTAAAGGAGTGGTAAGGTTAGTTTACAGTTGGGGAGCAAAGAAGGAGATGAGCCAAGCCCATATGGAGTGATGACCAGCTTGCAACAGGGATGGTGGCATGGAAAACAAATCAAGGAAAGCTTAATTGTTTGTGCTTAAAAGGGTAACTTTTGTATTTTTCAACCTGCTCCCCATTTTCTCATGTTTTTGTATCTAAGTGACTGACAGGAACAGCAATTTCTGAAATTGCTCAAGTTTTAACGCTGCAGTTGGCAGTGTCCAAACGGGCAATTGGGCATCTTCAATTTAAATCCACTAAACGTGCTTGTTTGGTCACTAACATGCTCACATTATTATTCTGTATGACATCATTATGGAAAGGATCTCTACATAGGTAAGATCCTTTTTTTGTTTAACATGAACCTGCCCAAAACCCACCAGACTCCATTTAAATAAACAATACACAGACACAATCTGAGCTTGTCAGTGGCAAAAACAGCGCTTTTAGTGGATGGAAGAGAATTTCTTGTCAGTAACCAAATGATGATCATAAAAACATCATTTAGAGCTTTGATGATGATTACGGCCTCTCACATGTTAAGAGCTGTGGTGACTGGCAAGGCCACGCCATGTGCTTTATATGGTTGTGTTGCTTGGCATATTATTCACCAAACGCGTACCATGTAGATGGGAGGCCTGTCTTTCTAGCTCGACAACCAGCTGCCTCTTTCCAGTGTCTTCCCCAACACCAATCCCCATCATAAACCAGTCTTGTGAACATGGATCACCATCACCCAGGATATATTTTGTTCATGTCGTTCAAATCTTACATCTGTATCTTACAAATCATACGTATTATTGATTAATCTGTTGATGTATTTTTTTTAATAATCAGTTTGGTTCATCCCATCCAGCCCCAAGTAAAATCTAAAAAAATATCAAATTTATTTAAACGTCTCCACTTGTTTCATCAGACAGAAAAGTGCTAACCTCACCCATGGATGTGTGATGTTTAACAATCAGACAACGCATGCATTATCCTAGCTGCTATTCTTGTTACAGAGAAACAGAGGGGGATCATGAATATAGATTGTCTGCTGCTTTTTAAGTTACCATAAATAATATGCAATCTCTACATCTTTCTAGCTTCATAGAGTGGACAAATAGTGGTCAGCTCAGCAACACAGTTGGCTAGAAACATGCTTGCACACACTCATGTGTGGATACCATGCAAAATAAAAGGTACTATATCAACTATGTTCTGGGAAGTTATATTGATCTACTGTGCCAAAACTAACATTAGATGTCTTAGAACTTGTCAATACAAATTCACAAGGTAAAATTCTTCCTATCCGGGCAGGTTGAATCATCATTGGAAGAATGTAACCTTGCAGAATGTCTTTTCAGTTTTTGCCATTCACTATCGCCTGGCAGGGGATATGCAGCAGTTACTATTGTAAACCAATGGCATGTAGATATCATCGGACTGTATCAAAACACCCACAGTTGAAGTGTTTCGGTTACCGCATTTGTGTGTAGTAGTAGTGTTTGCGATGCATCACAGTCGTACTTGTCAGCTTGTTCAGAACAGGGTGAAGTATGACTCACCTGATCACGAGTGTCTTTACACTACTATTCTGCTAAGAAGTAGCCTGCATGTTCCTGTAACTGCAGTATACTGTATATTCTACTCTTTCTTCTTTTTTGCGTCCACAACATTGTTTTGGTTTACAATTCATAAGGTGTGCAGTAGACCCACACCCGTGTGTTCCTCTCCTGCAGGCCCACTGTAGACCTACATAGGGGTGTTTGAGATCCTCACCCAGGACCAACAGATGTCTCCCAACTGGAGTTAAAGTCGTCAGTTCCCTATCATTCCCAGTCATTTGTCCCTATGAGCCTGTCGTACCTTCACCCTTGTACAAACAAAACCCTGGAGATAAGATTACTAGATACAGAAAAACACTGACATGACTATTTTGACTCCAAACTTGGGAAAGTGTGTTACCTGAAGCCACAGACTACAAGGCTTAGGATGGGTTTCAGGGTGATCGTTAGTGACCATCCGTGGCTGCAGTGTAGGGTTGCATGATATATTGACTTAATATCGTTATTGCAATATCACGTTGCTTAATATTATATCAAAAGTGTCACAATAAGTATGCAATATTTTGGTTATTTTCCGGAGAGATGTGTCCCGTCCGTTGACTGTGTGGCTTAGTTGTGTTTGATTTAGAGCCCGCTTGAAATGCTATAGTGGTCATGTTTCATTGGCCAGTTACTGTGCCACTTGCACGTTAGAGCACGTCAGCACACAGAGCCACTACGTGACAAATCCCAAAAAAACCTGTTGCAGTTAATACGCCAGAGCTAGCCAAATAAGGCTCGCTAGCAAGCGTTTTTGCTAGTGGCACAAAGTACGACAAGAACTCAAAGAAATGTACCAAAATCACCAATGCTATAACATATTATGGCCAAAAATATGATGCCCATCTGCACAGTGGATAATAAAGACTTCAAGAAGCTTCTGAATGAACTAGACAAACGGTACCAAATCCCATTATGCACCGTTTTCTCCCAGGTAGCTATCTCCACTTTATAAAAGGCGGTGCAGGCAGAGTTTGGAGTCTGAAAGATTGAATATTTTTCATTCACGACAAACCTGTGATCCAGTTGCACTAAGGAGCCGTATATAAGTCACACTGCACACTATATTGTTATGAATCTATGAATATTGTTATGATGCATTTTCCCATAAATTCTGTAATTTCCATATGTTTAAAAATATCAAAATTAATATTGATAGAAATATTCATAATCACTATCACAATATCACATTTTGTCAATATCATGCAACCCTACTGCAGTGCAAAGTCAAAGCAAAAACAGTGGCAGAAAAGTAAATTATCTGCTCTGGTATTTAGACTGTTGGATTTCTCTTTTTTTCTGTGGAGCGGGCATGTTGTAGCCGTCTATTGCCAAACAATAATCCGTTCTGGCATTTGGATTGAAGTCTTATTAATGAAAGCTCTTACGTTTCGTCCTCAATGTACTTGAGCAGTGTGAGGGCCTTCCTGTGGAGCAGCAGCAGGAACTGGGCCAGATAGGTGCTCCGCAGGGACAGGCCTGGCTTCAGCATGAACACCTGGGTACGACACAGGATGTCAATTAGTAGTCGAGGCTACTGCTCTGCTGGAAAAGGCTGGAATTATCCACTCCCCTTTCCTTTGTGCTAACCTTGAGAGAGAGAAACATATTGCTGTTGTTGTGAGAAAAACTTGTAACCTGGGATAACTTTCATAGGAACAGATGATGGGTTGTGACCCAAGGGAATAAAGTCTAGTGTTTTGTGTCTATGGGCTCTGGAGTCTGCATCAGTGAGGAGGGAGCACATCATTCAAGTATTTGTTGCAGCCTGATTCAAGGCCTGGTCTGTGTTCAATAGCATTGTACCACAGATACAATATGAAAATAACTTCACATTATACACTGCAGTACAAAAAAAGGTTGGTCTCAGACAGCAATAGGGAGCCAAAAACACAAATAAATACCAAATTCACTTCTAGGTGATTTTGATTTTTGATTTTGCAGTGCTTAACCACTCACAAGTATTAGCTGGTGAATCCTCAAGCAAAGCTGACAAACAGGACAAATTAATTATTTGAAAGCAGAAACCCTTGTGATTCTTTCTGATTAAACCATTCAAGAACTTGGGATTGTATGAGGTACGCTATATTTAGAATATTTACGCTGCTTTACCTTTTGCACACCTTCCCACTGCTGCCTCAATTGGTTAGTTTGTTTGTGTTATTGTGTGACTTTGGTGAATCCGAACTAAGCCTTTAAAACTCCAGTCACGCAACAACACATACGGTTTGTTTTGCTGCTGACTCAGTCCACAGCAGTACATTGCTTAGCTTCCATGTCAGTACTCCTGTATGCTTCTCCAAACTGGAGGCGTGCCGACTAACACACCAACTACGGATAAGTAACCCATACAACCCCACTGCAAAATATCCAAACTATTCTTTTAATATCACTGCATCAACATTTTCTAATAGAAATGCATACAAAAAGTTGATAATGATAAAAATGGTTGCTGTTATGTTTTCTACTATGTTCATATTTTTGTCAATATTCTGCAGGGTTTACTTTTTCTTTTCTTCTGACTCGGTTGGGAGTGGTCTCCATTTGTTCTTTTTATTTTAAAGAAAAAAAGGGTTGCTATAGGCTTACCTCATCTATAAATGACTTCACCAAAGTGTCTTTATGCAGGACGTCTTGAAATATATTCCTAAGAAAAAAGGCAGTGTGGTTATGATATGACACTAGCATTCTTTTTTTTATTATTTGAGAGGAATTTTTTTTTTTTTTTTTAAACAGAGTTAAACAAAAGGTGCAAATAAAATAGTGAATTAAAAATGCAGAACTATAACTGTCTTGTAACCCACAAACACAACAGATACTGTGCTTACAGGTCTGGTGTGAAGGTTTCGTCAGTGTGAATGACTGTGTCAGGGGGTATGTCGTCCTCGCTGTCCGTCTTCCACAGAGCGCTTAGCTCAGACCGCATGTAGCGCCGCTGGTTGTACGTATGCTCGTGGCACGGTGGCATCTGCTTGACTGTGTTGATGTCGACGTCGATGTGCGTGGTCGGGTAAGGGGAGTAGAGCACCTGGCGAAAGGGCAGGACAAAGCTGCCTGTGGAGTCCTGGGAATTAAAATGGGGAAAACCCATATTTAATACCTGTTGACCTGTGATGTGTAGGAGTAGGGTTATATTATTCTGCTTAGTGTGTCGGAAATCTGTTTCCTCCCACCACAAGTTGTCCCAATTTCATGAGCAGACAGGGCCGACACTATGTTTCTTTAAGAAGAAACAACTGTTGTTGTTGTTGTTTTCTCCCTGGGCCAGTTTCTCCTGTGCTACACTGCATTTTATGTGGGAAATCTATAAGAAGATCCTGCTCGAGCTGCACAACACAGCCAATGTGTAGCATACTATTTATGACTGAACTAACAAGCACCACCTTTTTTTTTTTTTTTTTTAGCTGCCCCTTTTGCTGTTCTTTTTTCTGCTCTTGTTGGCACAGCAAGTCATCTGCCTGTGTTACAATAAGCACCATTGCCTCGTAAAAAAAAAAAAAAAAAAAGCCCTCGGTTCTGCACTTGACACCTGGTTAATTACAATGTATAAAACTGTGAGTAGAATACATTAAGAACTAAACATAACATTTGCAACGCATGAAGCTGTGGAAATATCTTCATGTGCACATTAGAGTTAATAGAAACCATATGACGACTGCACAAAGCCGCATATATTTAAACAGACGCAAACAGATCGCAAATAATCTCATTGCAACCATTTTTTATTGTCAGAAAAAGAAATTGGGTTAGAACAACAGATTGACCAACATCAAACAAGCAGGCAGAAAAGAGCAATAACCAGGCTCTAATTCAAATCACATTGTGCTGTATAGATAGGACTGTGTAGATAGGAGGAAACTGGTGGCTACCTTGAGCAGACCCTGAACAAACAGGCCCGTGTCGTATTTGAAAGAAGAGTCGGCCTTGCAAAGGCGAGAGCACTTCCTCTCAGCCGGGGTGAGAAAGAGGCAGAGAGTCCGTACAATCTGTGAAAAAAAAAAAAAAAAAAACTGTTTTGACAGTCAACCAGAAAAGCCTTCAGGGTTTGATTGTGACATGGTGCATTCATTTGCCAATTTTGTTGAAGGAGAACAGCTCAAACTTGACATCACTGCAACGTTTTTGCCACTAGAAGGGGTGAATAAACGTATCCAATCACGCTGTATTAGGTATCCTCTTTTTAAAAATGGACAAAAAAGATAATTGGCCATTTGTTTTTCAAAGTGGTGGAATTCTGCACAGTCAGCACAAAACGTATTCATGGAGCTTCACCCCAGCACAAAAAAATGACTAAAACCACATTTTGATTATAGACCTTAATCTGGCATTCGGCTTGTGGCTTGTTGTTACATAAAAATAAAAGTCTTGATTTAATTGGTGCTTAGCTCAGAACTCAAGGTTTTAAATCATTGGGCAAACAGTGTATGTGTGCAATATCATTTTTCTCTGTCGGTTAGCACGGCGAACTTTTGTTTGTTTAATTCCAATATATTGCCTATTTGGACCAGCTGACATGCTTTTCTCAAATAACTTCTATCTTTATGGAAACAGTCACAGTAATTACTGTGCTGCCAAATCCAACACAGACATTCAAAATCAGACTGCATGAAAGGCTTGTTAAACCCAGACAACAGCACAACACACTTCAAATCATTTAAAATGATGTAGATGCATTGCAAAATTTGGCTGTGTGCAGCCACTAATACGGTACATTTACCTTATTTACTTTCTCTGGGTTGCTTCCAACCACTATGGAACAGCCGCAAGTCTGCAGATGAGAGCTGATGGCCCTGAACCACACAGATAAAGACATGCAAATTAGAGCTAATTAGCTTCATCAGCATTGCTCTAATCATTAATAAATGCTTTCAGGAATAAAGATTGAGACAGAGAACTGGGTCCGAAAAAACACTGAAGAGGCTTTACGTAGAGAATTAAGACGGTAACTGCCTCTGGGCCGGTGGAGAGTAGCCTAATAATCATTACATTTAGGGATAGGCCGGCATGGGCATGAATTAAAAAGTGCCCTACTTTGGCTCTGCTACAGCTGTGCATCTGTCCTTCTGCTTCATTTCACTCCCCACTGAGTCTGGCTTTATGTCCCGCCCACAACATTATCTGACTATCTCTTACTGGGTATTATGTTGATCTCATTTATTAAATAATTACTCAGTCGAATTTGTAACATCTTAAAATATCAGAAATTGTTTTCATTAACTACTAACAATCATATCAGCCTTGAAAAACCAGTATCGGTCGATCCCTAATTAAACTGACCTTTTTTTCACATGTAGTTTGGTTCATGTTTTGGCCTTTTTAATATATTCTTTAGGTATTTAATAGTCCATTTCACACCGTAATTGATCATTTGTTGGTCAAAAAAAATATACACTATTTTGCTTGATTAGTTAGAAACTTAATTGCCTCAAACATACAACTAGTCTTCATCAGCTATAACTATGCTTCTCATAAATAAATTCCAGTGTACAGATGCTTTGTCATCGCCACAGGATCCTGAGCTAATCCTGTTCAACTTTGAGCAATTGGGAACTTCATTGCTGTAATGGACTTTCCGGACTCTCAACACTAACGGCAATTTAGCTTTTCGTCCTTTCTCTGGAGAAAACGTTTAAGTGGAGGAGCCATTACTCATCGTTGGAAGGTTGCTGGGTGTTAAATAGGCATTGTTCATCATCTGTCTCCATTTGCCTGTACGGGAGTTCTTACTTGTGGAGGAAATCCTCGTGGCAGCTGTCCCCGATGTCATCATCATTTAGCACGGTGTCTTTTATCTACTCAGCGGGAGTGAAACAAATGAGTCATTTTGAAAATTGGTCTGAACAAAGGCAAAAGTGCTGGTCACCACATTTGCAGGCACTGCAATGGAAATAAAATGCAAAAAAAAAAAAACACACCACCGTTTAACAATGTAGGAAACTTGTGTTGCTTTATTTTTCATTTGCATATTAGAAGGAAGCAAATGTGTTGAATTGCACTGGGTGGTAATAAAAGCACAGAACCTGGATAATTCCAACCTCTTGGAAATTAAAACTATTGAAACCAGTGAAATAATGATGATAATAATAATAATAGTAATAATAATAATAATAATAACAACAACAACAAAATAAAATAACTGTAATTTATACAAGTTGGGGACAGAGGCTTTTGTTCTTCAAAATGTCATATGTGATTGTATTCAATAAAGATATCCCCTTTTTTCCCATCAATCACTGAAACCATGATGCTTAGATGATAAGTTATTAACTATGCCATCAAGTGGCCGGGTTGGCACAGTCCCGGTTTGAGTCCGACCTGTGACGATTTCCTGCATGTCTCCCCCTCTCTTTCCCCTTTCTCACCTAACTGTCCTGTCCATTAAAGCCAGAAAATCCCCAAAAAAAATCTTTAAAAAAAATAATAATAATAATAATAAACTCTGCCATTGACAATAACATGTAATTTTCAAAACTTTACATTCCTATTGCTGTCATGTGAAACATGAATCAAATCATTACGGTGTCTAATTCTCCTGCCGTTCTGTTTTCAAGCATTATATATGTGTGTGTGTGTGTGTGTGTGTGTGTGCGTTGCTCACATCTATATCTTCTGGCACACTGTGTGTCTTCATAGAGGCCAACAGCTCCATGATAGGAACAATCTCCAAGCTCAGCACCGAGATGATGTTGTAGCCCTAAAGTCAGAAGGAAAGTGGAAACAGTTAACTCAAGCACCAAATACTAAGCTAGGTGACTGACAACATTCAGTTTTTCAATTTTTGGGCCAGCGGCTAAGATTTCTGGCTTTCAAATGGCCTGTTTTGCATTTTACTGTATTTTACTCAATTCACAATAGAGGGGTTACAAGCTCTTGGTCTAAAGACACAAGTTGTGAAAGCTGGAAGCCTCAATCTTTTTTTTAAGAGAATTTTGCATGCAGCAAAGGGGCGGAGGTCAGACTCGAACCCGGACCCACTGCGTTGAGGAGTAAATCTCTACTCTACCAACTGAGCTGCCAGGGGACCTGGAATGAGTGTTGTTGCTACTGGATGTTGCATGGTGGAAAGACAAAATACAAACATAAAAGCCATTAGAGAGATGGACTGATAAATCGACTATGGGAGATACACATGGTTTTACGTGGTTTGTCTTCCAGAGAGCACTGACAAGTTTATTTTTCAACTGTAAAGTGTCCCATTCAGAACATAGATTGGTCACACTTTGTAAAAAAAAATATATATATATATATATATATATATATATATATATATATATATATATATATATAGATAGTAAAGGGCTCTATTTTTGTGAAAATGTATTGATTTTAACACTCATATTTCAACATCAGTATTGGTTGGACAATGAAATGCATCATGGAACTTTGCTTTGATGTAAATTAGCAACTATCATAAACACTCCTAAAATGTTGGGTAAAGGACAGTTAGTATTGTTTAAAATGTTTCAATACACACAGCTGGGCAAGAACTTTTCCTTAATAAAATACAATGTAAAATCTTGGCAATTTTTTTAAAATTTCAAATCAAAACATCTGATCAAGATATAAGAACGAACAGGTATTCATTAGGGAAAGCTCATCCACACATCTGTCTCCAGATGTGAGAAACTTGTTGCATCTTTCCCAAAACGGATTGTATTAGACCGTGCTGGTGCCAACTGTACATGACAGTTTTTACATGTAATGAAGATAAATACAGGAACATTTTGGTCAGTACTGAGTAGGGCTGCACGATATGAAGAAAATGTCAAGTTGCGATTATTTTTAATGGATATTGCAATAGGATTCATGATATTGAAGGGAATCATTTTTTTGGATCATAATTCTCATTTTAATTGAAACACAAATACAAATGTACTATAGTCATGTAGTGTGATTTTTTTTCCAGAATCTGTACCAAACAAAGATGTTTTCCTTTAGTCTGTAAGACAGGCTTTGTTGGCCCAGGACATCTCTGCAGCACCACAATACTTCTGAATACCATTCAGAACGGTTAGACACATATTTTGCCTTTAACAAATATTTCACCCCCTGGAATTTGGATATGGCACTAGTCCAGATTGCGTTTGCGATGAAATTGCGATTAATTGTGTAGCCCTAGGATCAATATCGAGCCCTAAAGCTGTCAGTAGTATTGGTCAGCGATGAGGACTCTGATACATATGTTTTCATTGAAAGAAAAAAGAAGACTAACAGAGCACCAAAGAAGGCCCAACTGTGGGTGCATCAGGAAAAAAAAACTACTAAAATATTTATTATGTCAGGGGAAACAGTCTGACAAGAGAAACACCATCCAAAAGGTAAAACCAACAAGCAGGGATGTGATGAACACATGCAGCACAGATTAGATTGATGTTCTACTGGTTGACATTCAACCTAGTAGACCCACTTTCCCAGCAGTATCTCCAAACGTGATATATATTTTTATTGTTAGTGCATCACATTATTTTGTCTACCACTATTATTACCTCTCGTCACTTGCATCCTCTGTAGGAGCTCTCAGACGTAATTAGCTAGCTCAGTCCTCTGTGTTGGGAGACTGCAACTTTATTATTCTGCCAATGTTGTTGCAATCCCAGTTGAGTAAAACAGAGGTGATAGATTACTTAATACCAATTTCCAATCAGGAATTAAGCATAGATCAGGTTTTAAAGTAAGTGTGTGGATATAAAGGGTAATAATTTGCTTGCTCATGTGTCCAATACTGAGAAGTCAAGGGATCAGCAAGAATAGCAGGGTACTACCTTCTGCATCCAAATGCGTCCCTTGCGGATGACATGCTTCAGCCTCTCCACACAGATGGCATGCAGAGGTAGATAGAAGGCCAGCTCTGTCTGAGGTAGGATAATGGACAAGGCGCATGTGTTCTTGTCCCCCTTCAGCTCGCCATCGAAGATGAGCGACACAATGATGACGCCCTTTTCTGCCAGGACAAAGAACTTCACATCTACAGCGCCACACTCAGCACTACGCAGAATCTCCCCATTAAGTGTATGATTGGCCAGAAATGTGACCTCTCCATCGCTGAGAAACATCAGTTGGTCTCCCTTTGGTGTCCAGATGTGGCGCACCCGTGGACCCAGGATGTTGTCCCAGTAGGCAAAGGTCGCAGCCAGCATCGGGCATTCTCCCTCTACTGCTACCTCAGACTTAGCCACAGCCGGTGACTGGGGTGGACAGCCAGAGGACATTAGAGAGGATTGGAAATGTCTACCCAGCTGTCAGAGTGAATTATAATAAACCTACATCATAAACACAGGAAACAACAGTCATCAGTTCTTGGTAAAATATTTGAATTGAAAATGTGATTTCAAAAGGTTCCAAAGCAATCCATCTGAGTTGCCGCTTGTAATTGCACAATGATCAGAAATACACATTTTCAGCTCACATTGTACAATGAATCTAACAAGGCTTTAGGAGGAAATGAAAGTGATCCTTTAGGATGTAAGTCAGCTGATACTGCTCAGACCAAGCCAAAAGCAACTTCTCTTTTTCCGACAATACTCCTTTTCAACAGAAGTGACAATTTCATGCTTTATTCATTTTTGGGCAAAATTTCTGTAAAAAGGGATATCCAATTTGCCTTTTCCAGTCTTTATGACCTTCTGTGGAATTCCGCATTCATAATTAATATATTTACACTTAATTTAAGCACAATTTGTCATTTCACTTTTCACTATATGCTAGCTCTCTACATTAGGTATTAATAAAAAGTTAGGTATTAACAGACCTGGGAATTGAAGGGATATGGCAGACATTAGGTTGCAACGCTAGGATAACGTTAGGGGAACGTTCGCTAAAGGTTGCAACGTTAGGATAACGTTAGGGGAACGTTCTCTTAAGGTTGCAACGTTAGGATAACGAAAAAAGGGGAACGTTCAGAGCACTAAAGGCTGCAACGTTGCATAAAGGAAAAAAAAGGTTGCAACGTTAAGTTAACGTTAGGGGAACGTTCTCTTAAGGTTGCAACGTTAGGATAACGTTAGGGGAAGGTTAGGGGAACGTTCTGAGAACGTTAAGAAAACTTTCCGATTAACCAACATACAACCAAACCTAACCTTCAGGGAACGTTCCCGCAACCAAAAACGAACGTTCTGGGAACCAAAAATTGTTAGCTGGGATAGCTTCATGTATAACGCTAAAATAAGAAATACAACTGCTACTTGATTGATAATATGTATAGCGAATTAAGCAACTACAGTTCATTTAAGGGTTGTAGTTGTTGTGTTGCCAAGCAGCTATCCGCAGCAAGCAATGCGGGATATGACAGCTTTTACAACCGAATTTGGTGTTAAATGATTTAACGTTACACAAGTAAGACAGAGGGTAGGGCATACGCCTCAGATTTACGTATTGTAAACTCAAGTAACAATCTATGGGGGGTTAATGTATATCTTAATATCTTAATGGCATATCCGGTAAGCAGTAAGGAACTAAAATAACTTTAGTGTTGGATATTTTGTAGCCGGTGTTATGTGCCTTCTGGTTTTTCCACCTACTGGTTTCCGAGCTTGTCCAGATGCCGTGTAAACCTCAACGGCTACCCACGTCGACAGATTCGCTACAAATTCATATACATTTTACTGGCCTTTGCATGTCGCACCTCAATATAAACTGGACTGAATTGAACAGAATATCTGAGCACGACACTACAATAACATTGTACAGCGGGAAAATTGTGATTTTAAAAGAAATTACGATGATCCGTGTCAGCTGGGTTCGAACCCTCTTGGACAGCCAAAAATAACAGGATTGGGGGGTCCACTGCACTGTCCACTACACCATCACATCATTCACATTACTGCTGGAAAAAACAGTGGCTTTCTCTCAGTAGAACAAGAATCACAATTTAACAGAGCAAGGTTCCGAAACAACTTGTTACCTTGATTTGCGTAACTTCATAATTAATTCGTGCACTATAACCTCCTGCTACACCTATTTTCGCTATCCATGTGCAAGGACTCGTCATAAATGACACCAGGCAGCACACGGTTTGGGAAACAATCGGTCTAAAACAACTGGTTACCTTGGGCTGGAACCGCGTGATCCCGAGGCTCTCAATCAGCTACAACAACAAGTTTCTTGGATTTATGAGAAGAAGCAATATTTCTATTGACGTGCCTCAAATGCATACATCTCGTTTCCAATAGCCTACAACGTTATGTTTCGACGGAAGATTTGAAACCCCTACAATACAAAGTTCTGTTTAAGAAATGTTAATAGTTTGTGCCCAATTTTTTGAATTGTTGGTGTTGTAGTATAGGCTATTTTATGTCACTTTATGACCCAGATATCAGCAAATCGTTTTTTAAAGTGGTGTAAGCAAGGTTTGTTTAACAACATTGTGTTATGTGCTCCCGCTACTTAACACAGACAGAACTTTTTACGTTCAAGTAACGTTCAGACAAAAATGCAAACACAATTATTCATTGCAATAAAGAAACATTGGAATCTTACTTCATTGTGTTTGCAACGTTAGTATATGTATGCATTTGAGGCACGTTCGAAATATTGCTTCTTCTCATAAATCCAAGAAACTTGTTGTTGGGAACGCTGATTGAGAGCCTTAGGATCAACGTTCCAGCCCAAGGTAACCAGTTGTTTTAGACCGTTAAAAAACTTTCCCAAACCGTGTGCTGCCTGGTGTCATTTACGTTCAACGAGTCCTTGCACATGGATAGCGCAGAAGGTGGGAAGGAGGTTATAGTGTATAACGCTAAAATTATGAAGTTACAACTTACTTCAAGGTAACAAGTTGTTACCGAATTAAGCAACTACAGTTAATTTGTGATTTGTGTTGCTACTGAGAGCTATCCGCAGCAAGCAATGCGGGATATGACAGTGCAGTTTACAACCGAATTTGGTGTTAAACGGATTTAACTTTTACACAAGTAAGACAATGGGTAGGTCGTACAGCCTCAGATTTCAATTCAGTAAACTATTGAGGTAACAATCTAAGGGGGGTAAAATGTATATCTTAATATCTTAATGGCATATCCGGTAAGCAGTAAGGAACTAAAATAACTTTAGTGTTGGATATTTTGTAGCCGGATAACACAGTTGTGGTGAAACCAGCCTTGCTAACTAGCGTTAGCCAAACTGACAGAGCACAGGAATGACATTGCAGTGACTTACTTGTTCGGCTTTTTGGTGCTTATTAATCGCCACGTCGCAGCGTTTCTATAGGAAGAGTTTCAAGATGTTGCTGACAAGTCATCATTAAATTTGTTTTTTTCTGTTATTGCCAATGTAACACTTAAAGCGTGATTAGCCAGCTACAGTGTTATTGCCTTCAACACACTTCCTAGTACGTCAGCCCTACGTCACCCATTGATAGAGCTGCACAGCGTCCTCTAGCGAACGAGGCGTGGCAGTGGACAGTGAGTCATGATGTAATTTTTAGTCCAGGCGGCCACCTGCAGAAAATTAGTCCCATAACGTTAGGCTTAGGTTCCTCTACATGGAGCCTGGTCATACGAATGGATGTATTTGCTGCCTTTTAATTTCATCCTCAGAGGGTAATTTCATTCATTAGAGAGCCCCCTCCCTCAAGCCTTTAATCTACCACTGTAAATTACATTGACGACATTTCCCAAGTACTACTACTTTACTTACTACTGCAGCAGGCAGACCGCCTCCAGGGGAACCTTCACTGTATCAACAGGTGTCAATGTGATTGTGTTATTTTCCTTGAGAATATACAGTATGTGATATTTTCAAATGTACAGGGTTTTTTGAAACACCCTTAGTTCTTCTCTACCTAAAGAAAATTGGGAATCTACCTCTTTCACACATCAAAAGAGCACACACAAAATAGATATGGCTGAAAGTGTGTGCAACACAAAGCAGCTATCCAGTTAGTCCCTCCCATCACAGAAAGGTTGAATTAGGCTGCTGTTGGACCACATTTACGCACAGGAGTTATACATTTATCTACACACTGTATACACACTTGAGATTACACCTAATTCGCAATGTTATTGCTAATGGTCTCAGTGAGACACTAATGAGATGGCTGACGCTGTTGGCTCTGAATGGCTCATCATTGTGAATTCAAACATCAATAATAACAAGCCCTAATCATGTAACACATTTACCCAGAGAGTTGAAATTTGTATTCCCAGTTGTGATACCACAACTGATGCCTATAGGAAGCTCACAATGATGACAAGATTTTACAAAGTTTGACATAACGCTTTATAAAAAAAGAAAACAGAAAATGATCTCAATTTTTGCACTCATTAACCAAACAACATGCTGCGTGATAGTTAGTGAGATTTAAAGGTGCTGGTATGCGGACCTTCGGACAGAGCCAGGCTAGCTGTTTCTACTGTTGTCAGTCTTTATGCTACGCTAAGCTTACGAGCTGCTGGTTGTAGCTTCATATTTAACGGACACATGAGAGTAGTTCCAATCTTCTCATCCAACTCGCTGCAAGAAAGAGAAAAGGCAATTGTACTGTCTTTTGGCAAAACTAATTACATCCAGACAGCAGTTAAAATGGAGCGTTGTTGTCCCTCCATTATTAGGAACTTCCTCTAAATAATACTGAACACTCTTTGACACATTCCCGTTATTTCTATCATACCATTCTTTGTTTATTTCCCTCTATCATTTCCAAATGCTTATATTATTTCTTTTTTTTTTTTGTGGAAGTCATTTCCCAACATTTTCTGTGTCCTATCAAAGATTTGCTCCATTGCCTCCCTATCTCTCTATGACTGATTTTTTATGAGGCACATGAAGGACAAGACACTTAGTCCTCTTATTTCTACAGAGCTTAGCAACAAAAACATGGACAATGTATGGACGGTCAACCTACAAGTCTGCTCCAGCCAAAATCTTTAAGGTCACTGACCATCAACAGTCACTGCAAACTGTTTACTATACCTCCTGGCCATCGTGCTAATGTGATTGCACTCTGTGAACAGCATTGCTGCCTTACTACTGCAGCAGAGGTGAGAGGCTTCATGGGTAAACAATTGTTAAAAGTAGCCTACCTTTTTACCTTATATTTGTAGAACCATTTCAAAAGTATAGGGTCTTTGTTCGTAAGCAGTCACACCACTTTAAAGGTCCCACGACATGGTGCTCTTTGGATGCTTTTATATAGATATTAGTGATCCCCTAATACTGTATCTGAAGTCTCTTAACCAAATTTCAGCCTTGGTGCAGAATTACAGCCACTACAGCCAGTCCCACAATGAGCTTTCCTTGTATGTGCCATTTCTGAGTCTGTAGCTTTTTAGGAAGAGAGGAGAGGGAGGGGGTGTTCGTTTGAAAGCCATGATGTCTCTTTCTCATGGATGGGCCAAATTCTCTGGGCGGGCAAAGCAGAGAAAGGGGAGGTAACGCTGCCCCTTATGACCTCATAAGGAGGAAGATTCTAGCCACTGGGAGACCATAGGCAGGCTGGGGGAACGATCAATCAAATTGATTTACATTAGAGTGCCTCAGAATCTTTTCCCTTTCTGTTGTAATTTGTTTAATCTTCAAAAGCAAGTTAATTAATCATTTTCAAATATATGTCTTCTTTCTTTATATTTTGGGAAAAATCCTACCTTATTGCCATTTACTAGCCACCTGCTATATGCTGGTATGATGGTGTAGCATGATGATAGGGTGGAAGAAATACATTACATAATAGATTTACCTATTTAGGCTGGGTTGGCTTTAGACCACAGCATGCAATCAGACTCTCTAACCACCTACAGTCTGAGCAGACCCAAACCATAACCAACTTACTGGCAGTGTTAGCCAGTGTAATGGTATTACTTTGTTCCTTGTAGGTTTTCTCACAGCAGGACCAATGCTTGGATAATCATGTATGTCGCCCACAATATCTGTGTCTCTAAGTATCTCTTTTGGAGGTCTGTTACTTCCCACCTGCTTCAGTAAACTGGAAATTTGGATTTTCATCATCACACTAAATATTAGATGTACAAAAACAACTCTATGCCTACATGATATTGTGCTTGGAAAGTGGGACATAGCCATTTCTTATTACATGGTTGCGGTTAAGGAACATAACAGGAAATATGCATATTTGCTTTCTTGCCCAGAGTTAAATGAGAATATGGATACCACTCTCATATTTGTTAAAAAAAATATGAAGCTGGAAATGGGGAAACAGCAAGTCTGTTCATGGCTTAAAAAAAATTGAGGTATTTATAGGAGCTGATGGGATAACATTTCACATGAGATTGTGCCTTGTGTGACAAATAAAAAATTGACTTGATTAATTGATTGATTGATCGATTGATAGAACGAGTTACTCCTCGTCTGTTAAGATTGTATTATTGTATTACTTTTCAGCATCTCTGATTTTGTTAGCCTAATTTTTCAATGTAGACTGTTCTCTTTGACAGTAGAAAGGCTCTTTTTAAATTTGTATTCTTTTTTATCTTAGCTCATTATCCCACTTGGCGAGCAGACTTTAGTACCGTTTTCTTCATGTGCTGCCTATTTTCCATTCACAGTCCATTTCCCCCTCCATTCACAATGAATGTGAAATTACTGGTCATTTATCTAAACTTCAGTAGCCCTGGCTCCAAATTATGTTGTTTTTTTGTCAATATGATCACTCACTAAACAAAACCTTCTGTTTCACACTTTCACACATAATAAGCTGTATAGTTGTGAATCCACCAACTGCCATTGCTCTGTCCTGAGCTAATTATAAGAAGTACACTTGACACAGCACTCTACATTTATACAGTTGACCTAATACATGATTGGAAAGTGTGTGGGTTATTAGTTTATTTAAACCTACATAAACCACTGCATTACTCATCATTTT
Source organism: Etheostoma perlongum (assembly GCA_026937815.1). NCBI lineage: Eukaryota > Metazoa > Chordata > Actinopteri > Perciformes > Percidae > Etheostoma > Etheostoma perlongum. The sequence continues at coordinate 7,392,822 of CM049390.1, read as the reverse complement.
TTTAGGCATGTCAGTGGCATGGCTCTATGGATGGCAATGTTGGTCTTTGAGTTGGTCGGTCAAGACTGAAATATCTCAACACTATTGACTGGATTGCCATGACAGTCATTCAAGGTTCCCAGAGGATAATCATTTTGGTGATCCCCTGGCATTTCCTTTAGCTGGACTATGTTTCATACCATATATAAATATTTTCAATACAATGTTTAAATGTTAAAAATACATAGATATTGAAAAAAAATCCTAATAGATATAAAGCAGCTATAGATGAACATCATAAACAACTTTGTCTAAACATCCAATGGGTTAAAGGTCCCATGGCATGACAATTTCACTTCATGAGGTTTTTTAACATTAATATGAGTTCCCCCAGCCTGCCTATGGTCCCCCCAGTGGCTAGAAATGGCGATAGATGTAATCCGAGCCCTGGGTATCCTGTACTGCCTTTGAGAAAAGGAAAGCTCAGATGGGCCGATCTGGAATCTTGCTCCTTATGAGGTCATAAGGGGATCCAAAGAGCATCCAAAGAGCACCATGTCATGTGACCTAAAGTATTTTTAATCTGGTGTCACTGTGATTAAAAACAAAGACCCTATACTTTTGAAATGGTTCTATAAATATGCCATAGGTAATAGGTAGATAGGCTACTTTTTACAAATGTTTACAATTGAAACCTCTAACCTCTGTTGCAGTAGTAAGGCTGCAATGCTGTTCACAGAGTGCAATCACATCAGCAATTACAACCTGACAGAGCTAGTAGAGTGGTTATAGCCTCTTAGTCTTGTTCAACTGTGAATCTGACATTTCTGGGCAAAATCAGAAAAAAGTGATAATGCTGCGACAAAACTAACTGGTAGCCTGCTCTTTTCTTTTGGCTTGGAGACAAATTCCCTGTGATAACACTAAATAGCATTTCAAAATGAATCATTTTAAATTCAAATAATTATCCTTATCTCATTATTCTAAACTTAGCTTTAAGGTAAGAATGTAAAATCTTCTAGTTTTGATGAAGAGAGTCAAGACACGTAATAGGATCTTGCTAAGTCATTTCAAATGGATCTTTGATGTGTTTGGCACAGTAAATACCTTATGAATTGCTAATTCCATTTGGATTAAACACAATTCAGTTTGGATCTTAAGTACAAAGAGCTACATTGGAGGACAGAGCCGTGATCTGTGCTAAAAGCTCTGAGGTTATGGAGTCTGGCTGTGTGTCTGTGTCTGTGGTTTACTTCATTAGTGACAGTGTTTTTTCTCAGGGAGACGTGATTGAGAGAAGTGACAGCACAGCATCTCTTTTCATCTGACATTAGACAGACGGGCTCCTGTCTCCGCCCAGGCCGGCGGCTTGATGCACGCCGCCAACATCCATTAGGATCGGTTTAACATCAGTCCTTTCCCCACTAACCTACATGGCCACCAGAGCAGCCTCTGGGGCCTCCATGAATCCTAGCCTTCCTCATTCTGCCACCCCACTCTACTCTCTTTGTGAAATAACCTACCTTCCTTCACATACCCTGTGTCTGATCTGAAAATATCACATGTATTGGTGGTAAAGGTAGACACGCTGGGTATATACTGTGTTGGGCTCATTGACATATAAGATTAGACAACATAAAACCCTGACATGAATACACATTGCAAATAGAGTGGGAAGAAGAACAAAAATGAAGATGAATAAGTATAAGTATGATCACAAAGATCCAAAGTCTGTCACGCTCATATTCACACTCAGCAAAGGCTGACCCTACCAAATCCAATTACTCCACAATTCTTTTAAAAAGGGAAAAGTATGGACAGGCTACCAGGCCATAATAAACCCGATGTCTTTGTATAATTTCAAAAGCAGGATCCAGGTTTGAAACAAGACACAACAACAACAATCCATTTGCCATTTAAAAGAGAGAACTTCAAAGAACCTAATTTTCTCTTGCTCAGCTGCACTGTGGCTCGCTGCCACGGGCCAATTATTATAATGAGTTCAATAAAAGTACTTTTAATAGACAGCTGAACAGTCTAATACTGCAAGCTACTGTATGGAATCTGTTTCAAATACTGTCTCAACGACTGATCATGAGATGTTTGGGTGATCAAGAACAGGAGATTAATGGGAGTTTATCTATGAGTAACAATACTATTAATTTAATGAACTTAATGTGTATGTATTTGTCAGTAATAAATAATAATAAATAACATATGGGATATGATGCAGTATTAGGAACCTGTGTAAGTGATATAAAGAATCTTAGTTTCCCTGGCTTTATACATGTTAGGCTTCATCAAATGTAACTATGAAATGTTCCATTACAACTTGATGTTATTAATAACGCCAAATTACTAAAATAACTAGACAAACTGGAAAAGGCTACATTTTTTGAAGAAAAATGGAAATTTGCCGTGCCAATTGGGAATACAAACAGGACAAATAGAGTTAAAATGACAGATACAATTTAAATGATGTAAGTGTCACCTTAAGTGTGTCATTTCAGTTGTTAAAGTTCAGTCAACGTATTAGTTTAAGTGAAAGTGTTTTACGTTTAAAAATGTAGACCTAAAATGACTTTAAAATTTCAGTTTAGGGTAAATAGGGTAAAGGAGTGAAAGATTTAGTTGAGATTTAAACTCTGAAAGTAGTTGCAGTGTCAGTAAGCCATGTCTTCTAAAAATGATGGGCACTCTCAAGGAAAACATATTTCTTCCCAGATTTTATTATTTTAACACTAATAAATATATTAGTATTACAAATACCAATTCTAATCAAAGTCCACATTGAAAGGCTGAGCAGTGAGGAGGTTGGGGTAGATGGATGGGTCAAACAGATGCAAACTTTCAACCAGGAGGCTGCTGTTCGTGTCCTGTGTGAAACCAATTGTCAATGTTGACTTCTTTTAACTTACGTACGTAGCCTATGCAACGTACTAAACATACTTACGCAACTTTGTAACAAATGAAGGCTACTTATTTTAATCCAAACAACAATCTTTTCCTGAACCTAATTAAGTAGTTTTGTTTCAATTCACAACGTTAACCACTTGTTCAAACCCGAGACTGTTGCTTGAACGAGGACGTGTAATCCTGGGGAAAATATGTTTACCTTGAAACATAATTTTTGTGAAACAAGCCGATCAGGATTGTTTCTTGGTTACTATCTTATCATCTACTGTCTTTACCTCTGTGAGTTGATTCTTAAAGCCGCGGCGAGCTCAGAGAACAAAGCGACACAAAGCATGGTTCTGTTCACAATGTTCCAAAGGTTTAATGAGACACACAAGGATATACACATTTTCTATCAAATGCTCCATTCACTCAAGATGAGAACAAATCTCTAGGAGAGGAGCATTTGGTGCAAGGTTAGTTCACACAGATAAATCTTAAAGAAGGAAAACAGACTGCTGAATAGTTAAAAGTTAGTGACACATTCCACCTTTAAACAAGTCTGACAAAAGTGTACTTCTGATCTTTGATTTTTGTATGCATTGCTTAAGGTTTGATCAAGTTACACTTCAAATGCATTTAAAAAGTGAGTTCTCTTCTTAGCTGCTAATATGTCTTTTAATATGTGCAGTTGTTGCAGAGATCATGCACTTTGCATTTATGGCTCAAAGGCACCAGTTATTGTCCAGTCCAGACCTACTTGCTGTGTTTGTGTTGGGATTTCATGCTCCACATGTGCTCATAATGCTTTATTTGCTCTGCCTTAAGCTGTGAACCCTTTGAACACCTGCTTCTGCTCTACCACTTTGCCATAATTATATCATTTGTTTATACTGGTGTTTTCTGGTTAGCCTCACATGCAAATATGCAATTGTATGCTCAGTTGACTATCTGTGGCTAACATTTGTTTATTCTACATCATTGGATGTGATGGTGCATGATGCAAAGGCTATGCACATGATCTTTTCAGCCAATTTCGAAGCTGCCTTCTCTGGCTTTGGATCCCACACTCTGCACCAACTCAATGGTAGACTGGAGATGACTGAGCCTGCAAATTATACTGAACAAAATCATAAACGCCACCATTTTTCACGAGCTGAACTCAAAGATCTAAGACTTTTTCTATGTAAACAAAAGGCTTATTTTTTTTCAAATATTGTTCACAAATCTGTCCAAATCTGTTAGTGACCACTTCTCCTTTGTCAAGATAATCCATCCACCTCACAGGTGTGGCATATCAAGATGCTGATTAGACAGCATGATTATTGCACAGGTGTGCCTTAGGCGGGCCACAATAAAAGGCCAATCTAAAATGTGCAGTTTTACTGTATTTGGGGGGGGGGGGTCGAAATATCTCTCTCTCACTCTCTCTCTATAATGCTCACAATTGATGGCACTTTGGAGAGGTGTTCACTTCCCAGATGAACCCTAACCCAGACCAAAGATTCGCAATGAGACAAAACCGTTTTTGAACGTTGCAGGGAAAGTTGCAGCGGTCTGAACCGGCCCATCTCAGATCGACTCCAGCTCTTCAAGTCGCAGAGGCTGGTTTTAGAATGTAAGGGACGTCATCTGTTTCAACAGCCAACAGAGAAGTCAGCTGGAAATGTCAGCTTTAAATAATATATTATATAGAAATAAAATGACCCATAATCCATTTTATTTTTACGTTACAAAAAACTGGTAAAAAAAGGAGTTTTAGACGGAGCCTCAACGACTGCCCATTCATATTTACACAAAACAAATAATATATCCAGCTACAAAAAAAAAGCCTAAAAGTTGGAAGTTAGAATGAAAGTATAAAGAGGCGTTGTTATGGAGATGATACACCGTCTTGTCTCATCACATTGGTGTGAACTAGGTTTTAGAACGCTGCAGACCAACACGCTGCAAGAAGTTGCATGTTTCAACACTTTGGTCTGAACTGGACTTTATATGTTAGTATCTACAACAACATTCCTCTAAGTTTTTACAGTCTGTCTTGTCTTGGCTCGACAATCTATTTTAACTGAACTTGGCACATTCTTCTTGCAATACACCACCTCTACTAGCAGCCTGCTGTTTCCACAGTAATGTTGTTGCTTTGTCCCTCGCAGGTTTCCTTGGGGCAAGACCAAAGCTTCCACAATCCTTTTGAACTTGTTTTCCAATTCCCTATGTCAGTGGCACTCAGTGGGGTTGCTTTACTCAGAACTCAGATCTGAGCAGTCAGGCACAGAATTCACTCAATATTCTTTAGAATTTTCTGATGCTGTACACAACAACACTGTGTAGCCCTACCAACAGCCCTCATCAGAGGAATTGTTTTATGTAGTGTTGTAGGGTTAGGGGTTAGAGCTAACCTAAAATAAAGTACAGTATGTTTGATTATGTTTAGAAAAAGATTATAGTTTGTGCTCAAATAAGTATGTTTGTTACGTAACTTACATACATTACATTAGTCAAGTACGTTACATATGTAACTTACGTAGGTAACGTATGGAACGTAAGTTAAAATAAGTCAATGTTGAGTTTTGGTTTCACACGGGACAAGAATAATATTTGACTGGGTGAAAGTTCTGTGTTTGTTTGACCCATCTGTCCACTCCAACCTCCGACCTGTGCTCCCTTTGTTGCTTTTTATTTTTATCCTCCCTTTAAGGACTTTGTCACACTTTACGCTATCATCGCACAGCCCTGCAGCCGAGCAGTTGAAAGCGCTTTGCGTCTCATAGACTCAAAAGGTCGGTGTTAAAGATTTTGTGTGGAGCTTTTTATTAACCTAAACCACAAGCTCCCCCTAACATTAACCAAGTGTTTTAGATGCCTTACCTTAACTTTTACATTTATCATTGCATCAACATGTATTGTTGAAAGCAAACATTTTGATAGCATATCTGAAGTTTTGCAGAATCTTCCAGTATCTATGTACATCTTGTCTGAGATATGCTTGGTTTTCATTCAAGTCATTTATTCTATTATTATTATAAGGGATATTTTCATGTACTCACAAATTGTTGTTCATTTATACCCTGCTGCTTTTATTTATTACGAGTGTGCCTTCAGATGCTGTTAAATGTCAACATTGGTCTTACTTCTACAGATTCAAATTCCTCTTGACATCCTTCCTATACCGCTAAGACATGAAGGGACTCCCAGTCATTTCCAAATGGTGACAGTCTTTGACAGGCAGCCAAGCAGGCAGCCGTCTGGGTTTCCCGTGCAGCTTTTATCCTGGATCAAACAGACAACATAAAACATGCAGCACCGGTACTTCTTCTGCTTATTGTTTCCTTTTTGGGAAAGAGCTGAAGAGGCTATAATGATTATTCAGACTGCTTCTCTCCATACGTGCTTGAAGAGACATTCTGCCATCTGCAGTCTTAGTCCAACTCATCTTGCAGCACCTTCCGAGACAGGGATGTATATATTTAGGAGCAGGTGATCCTTGTTACCCCGATACTCCGCAGCTTTTCCAGCTCACCATTTAATATGGCAAGTGTCACCGAACACGTGGAGGGGTGTTTGGTAACTTGTATAACAGATAAAATATCGACAATGCCAACTTGGGACTTTCACCCCAAAAATACCCAAAGCGTGGGATTTAAACCCAATTTTATTATTATTTAAAAACTCTCTTAACGCTTTAGTGCGTGACTTTTTGATATTAATAAACGTCTGTTACAGTCAAGCTATTGTCAAATGAGCTGCTGCAAAGCTAATTAAAACTATCAGCTCCACACAACTCTCTGTATTTCTCAGCATGGCTATGTTCAGAAGATTGTGTCCTCCGGTGACATTCCCGCGCAGAAACTCAAGTGAAGATAATTACCTTTTCTGAAGAGTCCATCATGTTTTTTTAATCCTCCGTGTTCTCCTTAGCTACTAGCAACTGTGTGGAGGAGGGTTAGTGGCGCATGCACAATCTCATAAGGCTTGTATCATGTGGACGCCCGTACAGTTTTGTTGTAATTACTTAGAATTCCTCATGGGAGCGACAGAAACAATGCAATATAGCTTAAGCTACTTCCTCTTTAAACCAGGGGTTCCCTAGCCTGGAAATCCAGACCCAAATCTGAAAGATTAAGGGTCTGGCATTGAGTAATGAAAGTTGCCCATCTCACAATTGAAAGTCTCACTGCCCTCAATTGGATAACACTACGACCAACCAGAGCCTCATATGCTTAGCTACCAGCGGAGCTAACTGGTAGATTAAATTGTTGTCATCTTTTTAGCTGGCCTCTGGCCTATATCAGATACACCGATGTGATTGGTGCAGCTTGGTTACAAGGGTATAGTTAAGGAGCAGCATTACTCAATGCCAGAGTAACTCACTGAGCATGCAGGGCCAATTTACTGCTGAGTTTTATTACCGAGGGACTGATCTGGAGACTCATAGCATTGGTTTATTGCGAGGGGAAAGGTGGGCATGACAAAGGTGGGCTTTCCCTGCCGGTTACACAAGCAGGCAAATTTACATAATCATCATCGATATTGTCCATATCATATTGTCCATAAATTCCCCGACAGAAGGGAGGCATTATTTCCCTGCAACTAACCATGAAATGTGTGTGCTGCTGTGTGGTAATAAGCCAAAAGCTGTTTGTGCGGCAAGCTTCCTGCAATCGCAAAGCTTGACCCACCTAACAGCACTGCACATTTGAGTTTTACTTCAGGTATTTCAAGGCTTAAAGTTAAAAGATTTATACTTTCATCAACGGATATCTCATGGGTTTATCTCCTCTACTTATGCCTTTCATTCTGTTGGTAATTGCATTCACCCCCTCAGGTCCCAGTCATTCATTCTGTCTAATTAGCTCTCCTGACCCTCTAAGCATGGCTGTGACCTCTTCATCCAGTACAGACGCTGACTTCTGCCTCATCACTTTGACTGCTGGCTGACACGTGACCAGCGCTAAATGGAGGATGGATCCTTCCTGGGCCAATATGTGCAATTAGAACACAGTATTTGTAGCACTTTTATAGGAGTTTTAACTGTGCTTATGTTAATTAATAAAAACACATGGTGTCCCATGGAATGTCCAGACAGACTGCATGTAGGTCACATCTGTGTGGTTAAACCGAATTGTAATACATGCAATTGGTGTAAAACTGACTGCCATTGGCCAGCCCTCCAGAATGCACCAAATTAAATGGTGACTCACTGACTCACATGAACACTGGTGTGAAAAGACTTCGGTCTTGTGTAAGCAAATTTCAGTTGAACAATGGGCCTATTTAAAGCTGACTGGGAGGCTTATTGTAAGCAGAATAACGTTTGAATTAATCAGCACCTAGCTTTGCTTTTCTTCCTCTGTGATTTAGTATCTGTGGAAGGAAACAGGGCAGGAAGTCATAACTCACAAATTAATCATTTATAATCATTCATCTCACTTGTTGGCTAACTGCAGTGCAACAGTAAAAAAAACAAGAATTAACTTGCACTGATAAAATAAACCGATATGTAAATGACATGTTTCTCTTTATCCTTCAAAATAAATGTATCTCTCTGGGGTTTTATAGGCGCAATACTGCAGTGCTGCTGAGTATAGGGCAGCTTGAACACTTAGGGTTAGTGTCCACACGTGTGGCAAGTGAAGCCCAGAGGACATCTCTGATATGACTCTAATTCTCCATGGCCTGAGCACAAATCATACCACATGTCCTCAGGCACCCAGCTGTAATTCTTAATACACATGTAACTCTCTACAGGGAGGTTACATAAGCTCTTGGCCCAGTCTCACATAGTCTCGCTCACAGCGCTGCGGAGGAGGGTCTGGCTAGTCCACACAACATTCCGGGATGGGAGAAAAACGCGCTCTGGTTTATTGGCTTTTTTTAAAAACCAATCACAGTTGACTTGGGTCACGGAGCCTCTGCAAAATATCCTTGGGAAGGAACTTGTTTTGGTGGAACGTGTAAATTTAAGAGTAGTTTTAGTCATGCAACAGAAAACTCAGGTTGGACAGATGGTCTAGCTAGGTGTCTGGATTTACCCCGCAGAGATCTGAGGAGCAGTTAACCATGGTCCTCATAAATCAACCAGAATCAAATTCCAACACAAAGAAAGTGGAAGGTAACGGACAAGTAGAACGTTGTGGATATAAAGTCTTACACAACTCAGGGGAGAAGTCTGTAAAATGACGTCACCTTCAACATTTTCTACCCCCAGAGGTTTAGACGACGTCTCAATTCAATCCACACCCAAGGGGTCGACTACTGTTGCAATGTGATTCTTTTCTGTTATTGCCCTCATCTTTCACACTGAACCGCTCGCTGACACTTGCCACAAGCTGCGTTTTAATGGGGCAGTTCCACAGAGAGGAGAGGAGTGGTGCTTGACTTTGTCTAGAACAGGGTTAAATGGGGAGATGCAGGTAAGTACAGTTCTACCATCACTGACAAATTATAGTTAAATTCCCTCCTCTCCAGCATGGCACATCATTACTGTACATTTCCACAGAGAAGAAAATAGCTGCGCTAACATCACAAAATGTGTTTACATGTATTTATGTGCATTTTCAGTTGAGTGGAAATGCTGGAAGCTGAAAAGATTAAATGTGATAATGAATGCAATGAAACAAACGTAGCAAATCAGTTATGATTTTTGAATATCCGTCACTCAATCTGTAACAATCCTCATACATGAAACAAAGAGATTTTTCCATTAGGTTTTCTACATGGTTCCCACCATCTGAGGCTTGGCGTTTGTTAATTATGTCTCTTCTGCAATTGTTTTATGCCACCCGACTACAGAATTAATGCCACTTGCCGGTTTTTGTGCTCTGGTCTACATTTGCACATCAACAGTAGTGGATGGAAACACATATTCCTTTGCATTTTCTTTTGCAGATTTTCTTGATAAGCAGTTCAAATTGGCACAAAATTTGAATGTAAACTGACTACAGATTAACACTGTAAAAAATCCACATCAGTTTGTACTTTAGAATCATGCTGACTGTAAGCAATAGACATCCAGCACCACATTAGCCACCAAGTTACTACAAGACTTGTAGCTGTAGTAGCAAATTCCTTGAGTGTAACTTGAAATTAAGCCAGTGTGTGTAATATTACTTCTAAAAGTAACTTTTTATTTTAGGAATAATATGTTATTTCCTCATTCAAAAGGTCACATAAAAGCATTGTAAAAGATTTAATCTTTAATCACTTCATGAAAACATCAGATACTTGCTTCATTCTGTTATTCACTTCTGCAGAGATATAATTTAGTATCTGTGGATGCTTTAGAGGAAAAACATTTCCAACACTGCAGAAAATGCTAAGCTGCAACTTGAGGAGCTGTAAACACAACTATAAATCTGGGGCTCCATCTGTTTTCACACCATTAAGTCTATGATTACTTCTGCTCTGAACAGGGGCCATTTTGTTTCAAAAAATATGGCAATAAAAACTATCATTGAATTAAGTTTCAAAATAATTATTTATTTCTTATTGGTACTGTATGTGAAGGTGATAGGTCAATAACTGGAATAGTTAACATCATGTAGTTTGTATCAGGAGAGATGAGAAGAGTGATTAATGTACCCACTGTATGTGTAGTAATGTACTCTACATGCAAAGAAGGCTGTGTTAATGGATGGTCTGAGGAGAATTAGTTCAACTACTTGGCTACAGAGCAGAAACTTTCACTGCAACAGTACAACACTAGCACCATCAAAACCAAGAGGCTAACATTACACTTTTACAGCTCCTTACTGAGGGCCTTCTGAGGTTCTGTGTGGCTTGAACTTGCAGGTGGGCTTGATTAGCGACTAACCTTTCATTAGAGCCTCAGGCCACTGGGAAGAGACCCCGCTCCAAACACCAATATTTTTTATGGATTCGGGCTGCTGTATAGAATACTTCAGAACAGCACAGACGTCTGGAGCAAACAGTGAGATGATTGGTAACACAAATAAGGCAGGGGTGGTCTGATAATTGGTGATAAAGCCTGTTGTTGAATTAGATAACAAATTCAAATGTGAGATTTAATGTGTACATTGTCACACTGGGGAAACAAATAATAAATAACTATACACTGTATTAATAGGTACTATTTTTTAAGTTTCACACTCAAATGCTAATTTGCTGCTTGGGGTCTATGAAAGGATTTGATGACAGTGAATTCTGATTGGTGCCCTAACCCTAACCCCTTTTTTCAATTGGAGAATATAAATACCTCCCTCCAATCAGTCAGTTCCCGTCAGCTCAGTTTTTGGGAGGTAGAAAGCACTGAAGTAGAGTTGGCTTTCTTCCACAGAAAGATGATCTCATGAGACAGGATGAATTTATAACCCCCACTGCAAAATTAGCCATCCCCATGGGAAAAAAATCTTTTCATTTAAATCACTGGCCAACGGGTCAAAGATCTCACTGTAAGATGGCTCAAAATGGATGTCTACTGTGACGAAGCTCCTCTTTAACGACCAGGCTAAACTCACACTAATGCAGCACCCAGGCTCATAGAATCTGGTTCACTTTGATTTATGCTCTTTGATGAGGCTGCATCTTCTTTATGAAGATCCTTTATGATGTGTGAAATTATTCATTTAGGGGTGCATGGCCCTGAGCGGAAACACCTCTACTTGAGAGCCACCAAACACTCCACAACTGTTTTAATTCACTTTAAGTCCTGGCATCGTATATTTACTGCAATAGATACTGGTTCAGGTTTTAATCACAGGCATAAAACTAACCCAATAATACGGTGTTTTAAATCATCAGATCACAGACCAAGGGAATTATTTACATTCTAATATAAATTACACTCTGTTTGAATAAGCTGGAATCATTAAAGAACAGATTTGTAAATCCTCCGCCAAAGAGAGATACGATGTGAGGAATTGAGACGTAATCTTTTCATTACATTTCCTCTCCATTGATTATAGCACTCTCTCTGTAAAAGGGAAACTACAGTGACAATAATAAAAGCCTGTTGGAGGGACTTTGATCTTCAGCATCCTGAATATTCCCTGTGAGCTGTCACACAAAAGAAAGATTTCTTTTTACCATTATCATGATAGCATAAAGTGCTGTCTGAATAAGACACTTGCAGGAGGCCAAATTATCATTTCCTTTAATCTGATTGTCAGGTGAAGCAGCTGTGAAGTCTTTATCAGCGTAGCCTTTGGCCTTGGTGAGAATATACGGATGTGACCATACACACAGGGTTAAACCATAGTTACATGTCAGGACATGTAATCTGGTATGTTTCGCTTACAGGCTATTTGGGCTACATACATGCTGCAACTCAAAGTGTCCCAATTCTGAGGTTTTTCATGTGTCCCAGTTTTAATATTTTCTGATCAGAGTGAAGCTGCATGGAGTCACAGTTTTCCAAATCCCATATGGACAACATGGGGTCAGGGTCTCCATTCTCCAGCAGCTTAAATATTAATATACAATCTAGAATTTGTCAGCACTGCCATGGCTCTGTTACTGTGTGAGAAGATTAGGCCCAAACCAGGAGACATGCAATGCAAGTGAACTGTGGATAACAAGCAGGAGATTCCTTTGTTTGTTACTAGAGTGTACAGCCAAGAGCTGTGGGGCTACTTAGGCACAGTGGTGCTTTGAGCTGCATGCTAACATCAGTATGTTAACATGCTCACAGTGACAAAGTTTAACATGGCCATCATCCTAAATCCTTTTCACACATGCACTACAACACTGAACTTATCTAGAAATAACTCAGGAAAGCTGTATGTGAGAATGTGAATGTAGTTGGAACAGACATTAAAAGGACTTTACCCTGCCAGCTCCCTAGTACAAAGTTTGTTTAATGTTCGATTTAGCCCATTTATGAGGAATAGAGAAGTTAATTGTCCAATGAAAACGCAAACAACAATGTCTAACTGGAAAGATGACAGGATTTGGGAACTTCTGCCGCTAAGGGCTGATGCCAAAATCGTCCGACTTATTCAAGGAACGGCAAGAGACTTGACTGTAATGACCAAATTACGAACCAGCTACATGATAGCGCTGTAGTCTGTGTCATGTTCGGCCTCCTGCACGCTCTACCCATACACCACCGCTTGTCTAAACCAAATGGAGTATTTCCAGTAGATGGGGACACATCTGAAACGAACAATCTCCCGTTGTGTGCTACGTATGTGTGAAAGGGCAACTGTCAGAAAAAATCTGGTCCAGACATTGTCCAGAGTTCAAATGAGAAAAATAGTCAAAATAGCCTGCAGAGATGCAAGAAGGATCCAGTAATATACAAATCACATTGCCCATGTAATATTATACTGACCATATGAGTAAAAATGACATAAAGGTTGAATAGTTACGATATAATGTTTACTATATGACATGATATAAATAGCAAAATAAAGCTGGAAAAGTCATTACTGATCAATACAATACTCAATGACAGAGGGATATGGGTTAGAGGAACATTTTAAAATAGTACAACTGATATCATTTAGGGAATAGGATTCATAGAAAAGGACTTTAAAGGAAACATCACTGTGAAGTCCGTCAACAAAATTTCAACTACTGGAAACTCCAATTTTAGGGGTACGTTTGAGATTTATTTCCATTTGAAAATATACCCATAAATTTGTCATATGAAAACAATTATACAACCTTGAACATTTTATCACAACAGGATCACACAAGTTAACACCCCACGTCCCTGCATTACAAATAATTGCCCTTAAATGGTTTCTTTTTTCTTAACATTTAAAACATTTTCAACAAAAAAACTAAACAATACAAGATTCCGCTACAACTTTCAAATGGCCATCTATTAAATACTCTGAACCCCATGGTGCCCTAGGGAAGAATCCGAACACACTAGTTTGAAGTGGTGCGATCAAAGGAAAATGTGAGAGGGGGGAAATTCAACCCATAAATCTGTGAAGCTCAACTTTGTCTTGTCCCAAAGAGGGTACCGGCCAGTAAATCTTTGTCATTATATCTGGCCACCAACTCTTTTATTTCATATCCAGGGATTTGTCTGGCAGGGAAATCTGCCCATGATTTATTATGTTATAAAATGGGTTTAACATGCCATTTCTGTAGCTGGAAGCATTTTTTCTGAGTAACAACAACACTCACCACTGCTATTTCTCAGGAAAAATGTCTAGTGCTGCAGGTAAGTGAGCTCTATGGTAAAGACAACCCTTACATTGTAACTACTGTCTCTGCGTTTCCTTGAGTTTAGAAAAATGGGGAAAGGGGAACAATGACCTATTTCAAAATGTATGCAGCATTTATCTTTGCATACAAACTTAGATAATCCTCTTTTTTTCAACAGTGACAATACTGTTGTTACAATGACAGAACAAGAACAAAGGCCTGGACCCTATCATTCCTTTTAATTGTTCCGTCCCACGAGAAAGGCAATGCGTGCACATGCACAAAGAAACGCACAAATGCAACATTCGCTCACAGATGCACTCTCACATACAAGCGCACACAAGAACACAACACACTACCTTTCATACTGCAGCTAAGATGGGTGTTAGACAATTTAGTCCAGACATGTTGCAGCGATGATAACTCTACTGCCACGCAAAGATGCCCCGTCACTCCCAGCGGCTCCCTCCTTCACCTTGATGTCATGGTGAATCGACAATATCATTACTCATCACATCACCACTGAAACACATGCCTAGTGCAGCACTATATCAATCCCATATTGATATGTTGGTTATAGTATTATATTCAATGTAATGTATGAGAACATTATTTCATATGAACACATCCACGGTTTTCACTTTTATATTCACATGCCCACTTTATCACTAAAACCACCATCATATTGACACCCACTATATTAGTACGTCACTTTCGTTTGTCACAACTCCACTGTGTCTTAGAAAAAAAATTTTTTCAGTTGATATGTGTGCACTTTGTTGTAGACTTTGCTATCCTATTCGTCAGTCTGCATTGTTTTCAAATCATTTTCATGTTGACCCGTCGTGGGCCACTTGTTTCTGCCACATCTGCTGATGCCCCGTTGGATTTGCGAGGGACATACTCAATATCAAAGTTGCTCTTATGGCGTCCTTTCCCTCGGCTCCAGGCGAAAAGAAGCAGGAAACAGAAGATGACCACACCTAGGAAGGACAGGCAGCCCATGGCTGTTGATATAATGATAGTCTTAATGTCTATAGGGACTGTCATATTGTACAGTACTGTCCCATTCCCCCATGTGCTGTTAGAATCTGTCAGATAGTTTGAGCTCCTGTTGCTATAGTGAGATCTGTCCCCAATGCCCAGACTCTTCACAGCTAAAGAGGCTGACAGACTAGCGTTGCCAGCAGGGTTACTGGCAATACACAAGTACACCCCGCTGTCATGTAGCTCTGCTGCCTTGATCTCCAGGGTACCATCTTGTTGGACTTCTACCCTGCCGCTGCTCTTGGTTGTGATGTAGCGTCTGTGAGGTGTAATCCAAGCCACTGAGGGCCGAGGCGCTCCTTCTGCAATGCAGCTCAGGCGGGCCGGCTGACCCTCATCAGCCATCAGCAACTGGGTCGTGTTGGGTCCAATCCGTGGTTTGGTACAGGTCATGTATCTGGAGACCAGAGGCTCTTTGAGGTCACGGAGAGATTTCCCCAAGAGGTGCTCGGGGGCAGTGCACTCTGGCTGCACATCCAGAATCTGCAGAGACGGAGGCTTATGGCTATTGAGCAGCCAAAGCAATCGGCAGTCGCACACTAATGGGTTTCCACCCAGACAGAGTCTCTGGAGGCTGTCTGGCGAGGCAAACACTCCACTCTCCAGAGAGTCCAGGCGGTTCTCCGACACATCCAGTAGTTGCAAAGATTTGAGGCCCATAAATGCAAAGGGCTCAATAGAAATCAGCTGAGCCCCTTGGAGGTGGAGCTCCAGCAGGTATGGGAGTTGGCCAAGCTCTCCCTGATGGATGTGTTGGATGCGGCAGTAGGACAAGTTGAGATGTGTGAGGTAGGGCAGATTGCGCAGTGCTTCGCCGGGGAAGGCAGACAGGTTAGTGTTGGTTATGAACAACGTTGTGAGGTTGAGGCCATGCAGTGAGAGGGGAAGCAGTGTATCCAGCCAGGGCCAGTAATCAATCTCTAGGCGGCGGAGACGGAATAACCTCTTAAAGGAGTAAGGCTTGAGAAAACTAATGCTCAGGTAGCGCATGCGCAGTTCGACAAGGCTGTGCAGATGTGCCAGAGCATCAGAAGGAACCACGGTGAGATTGGAACGTTCCAGAGTCAGACTTTGGAGTCCAAGTAATCCTGTAAAAGCCCGCTGAGAGATGAAAACCAGTTCGTTGTCACCCACCTCAAGGGACGTCAACCTGCGCAGATCTTGGAAAGCATGATCCAGGAGAACCACCAGTCGGTTGTGGCTGAGGTCAAGGCGGGTGAGGTTGGTCAGGCCTGACAGCACGCCGGCAGGAACCAGCTGAAGCAAGTTGCTGCGAAAGTTGAGTGAGCGGAGAGCAAGCTGAGAACGAAACGAGCCGGGCTCGACCACACTGATGAGGTTGTCGCTAAGGTCCAGGTCCTCTAGCTGCTGGAATGAAGAGAAGTTGTCTGGCGTGATGATACGTAGTTTGTTCTTACTGAGGTCTAGGACGCGCGTCTCAATGGGGATGCCTTCAGGGATGGTGGGCAGGCGTTTGCGGTGGCAACTAACCGACTTGCTTTGGGCAGAGCACTCACATCGGGCGGGGCAGCTCAGAGCCGGGCTGGCTAGGAGAAGCAGCAAGGCCCCGCCCAGGAAGAGGTGGCAGTGGTTCAGGGCTGGGTGTCGCATGTCTCTTTTACCCACGTTGCCCTCTGTCATGGCACAGCTTCTTGTCCATATAGCGCACCATCACGAACAAGCCCTGCAAGACACAATACATGAAAAGAAATGTGTTAGAATACTCCACACTCAACTTAACTCAGACTGTTTTCACCTCTTTGCCCCCCTGCCTTTTTACATTTTCAACCTTTTACACTTTATGTCTTTTTAAACTGCCAAGTCTTTTCTCCTATAATGAGCTGTTCCTTTTCCAGGCAAGGTGGATATAATGGAATTAAACTCACAGCAGGGCAAGACAGAGCAAGAGAAATATCAGCTGCAAAAAAATGTGAATGTCCATCACTGTGTTAGCACAAAAGTTTCAGGCTTACTGGGGATATTTCATTAGGATGGAAGATGTTTCAGCCCGATGGCGGGAAATAACCCTTATTAGAGTACAGCAAGGCTAAATGCCCATGCGGAGTTGGTCTTTCTGCAAGTGTGTGATTGTGTATTTTGCATCAACGATAATGGTGTGTGTTCTAAGAGGGTGGACTGGGTTGCAAGTGTTCAGACTAAAATACAAACTACAGGGAATTAATGGCAGCTTGTATTTGCTTCATTACGTGAATCCACAGAGTTTATTGTGGCTTTTACCAGGCATATGTTTTCTCCTTTTTTATTCAACATACTGAGTCATCTCACTGGCTCATTGTTTTTATTTTTTTTATTTTTTTTACATGGAATGGACTTTAAAGTTTCTATATTTGTCAGTGAAATCTAAACATACATTATTTTATGTAGAGAATGCATATATAACCTATTTAATAATCAATAAAAAAGCAAGGAATCAGCGCAAGTACTGTGAAAAATAACAGATGCATACATGTACATAATCGACACAACAGTGTCTATTTGCTTCATTGCTTTGATGCTCTATTAGTTTCTGCTACTGAAAATGACTCTTTATATTCTATATTTGTTGTATGACTTTTATTCCTAAAATGACCGGGCTTTTCCAAAGCTGGCTAAATCCCAATATATACAGTATGGTAGAGTAACATCGCTGCAGCCAGTCACTGTGCTTGTCTCTGTAGCACACACAGTCTCAGCTCATGATGATAAAAAGCATATTGGCATAGCAGCACTTTCCACTTTACAAAACAGGATAACTGAACTTGTGAAAATCAATAAACAAAATGTCTTTAGAAGTTTAACAGTATTTTAGAATATGAGGAAATCTATGAAGTTTGCAGTGATTCTTGAAATATTTTGGATTGCTTTTGTGATTGTTTTTATTTTTTTCTGGTCATTTCTTCTTCTTATATTTTGCTTTTTTTTTTGGAAAGAGAAGATAACAGCCAGGTGATGAGGGCACGAATCTATAAGTCAAACATGAAACATAAAACAGTATGCTCTCTGAGAGACATGTTTCCTCATGGCTTGGAAAGACACAGACCTTGACAGAAAAAACACTTTCCAGCAGCCACAGGTTGTTGAATTGACAGATGGCTATGCAGACAGTGAGGCCGACCGCAATTGCCTCCAGTAGTATCTGCATTCTGCTCATGGCGATCTTTGCCAATTAGGTGTGTACAATGTAAGACGCATCTGTGAGCGCTGGAAATTTAAGTGCACATCATAAAAGGCAAAGCAAAATGCTAGAAATATGAAAGGTGCCTTTAAAAATACTTTTGACTGCTTGCAGAGCTCTGTCAGTCACTGCAAAGCAATCCAAGCCAGTCAAATCCAGCCAAGGTGAGCAGATGATGAGCATGCAGACAGACACATACCTTTACTTTGATAGCGAAGTGAGTAACGTTCAGAAAATAGCCGAGATGAGGCAGAAGGAGCCGGAGAGCGCACACACTCACTCAGCAGCTCTCACCCCACCGCCCGGCTCAGCAGCTGCACTGCTCTCATCTCCATATCGCTCCTCTTTCTTCCTATCGCTGTTTTATCTCTCTGTCCTCCTGTCCACACATCTTCCACCTAACTCCTTTTCTCTCCCTGGTCCTTCCTGGCCTGGCAAAAGCCCCAGTCTGTTCATCAGTCCCTGCAGGCTGGGCTTTTATCGATCTCAGCGCAGAAACATCAGATGCCAGGAATGTAGCCTTTAACAAAGAGCAGGCCGTTGCCACAGCAACTACAAACCCTTACTCCCATCCGCTCTATGTAGTGTGTCAATCACATTAATGAAAAAAAGAAGGAAATAGAGTAAGGAGGTTGACGTTATTTTTTCATATTCCTTTGGTCTTCGCGGTAGGAGAACACACATATTGAATACATACCTGGAAATTCAGTTTCCTTGGTTTAGCAGAGACGAGTTTAAGGTGTTTCCAATCTGTCATTCTGGGCGCCTTGCTATTTGTCAACCTGTCTTGTTGCCCATCAATCTGGTGCTCTGGTAACTATCTCTGTCTGTCTACCTTATTATCTGTCCACAAGCCTGCTTCTGTTTTTGTGTATTTATCTGTCTGCCTTTAGCCGTCAGCCTCAGTACCTCTCTGCCTCTCTTTTCAATAATTACAGTCCAGTTGTCTGTTGCTGCAGTGGGGAACTGGTCTGGTGATGTGTTGGAGGAGAGTTGTGTGTCAGGCAGCATGCTGTCTCGCTAGGGTTCTGCTAAGAGAGTTGGTGCGGACATGAAAACATGACAGCCTTGTAAGTTATTTAAGCTCTTAACAGAGAAAAGAACATTCTAAAATGGCTATTGTTAGTTGGACCTTTTCTGATGTGTCTGGAGTTAAACATTAAAAGAAAGAAAGTGAACACTGAACACATCTAAATTCTTAACTGTGAATGTATACGAGTTTACAGAGACTTTTTCAGCATTGTAAAGCTGTAATCTTAACAGTTCTGACATGAGATATCTTAAATCTAAATATGTCCAGATCCAGGTTTCATGGTGGAGATAAAATAAAAATGATTCCCCAAATACTGTAAATCATAGCTTGAGATCAAATACCATTTTAGCACATATAAGTAGATAAACATAAAAAATGACAGCTTGATTCGCCAAAGACCAATCCATATGTGGCATACAAAGTCCACTGTTTTCCAACTGCTTTTTGCTTTCAGGTTTTCAGTAATTTGTTTTTAAGACATGTTTCTCCCACCACAGAATGACTGAACGGACAGCTGATAAAGGTTGGCAGAATGTGATATAATATAACAGCATGTGATCCTTCAAGTCTGTATGGCAAATGTTTCAAACAATGGCAGTAACTGATCTGAACAGAAAATCCTTAAACTGTAGCTAGCATTTTAGCAAATTCTTCTTCAAACACTAAAATCAATATGTGAGGTAATTGCCGAAAAGAATGGTGGCTTTTGCAGCTTATATTTTCTTTTGTTTCATGTGGCTCCTGTTCAGCGTTAGCTGGAGATTTAGTAGCTTGTTTTAACGAGGCCTGTGTTTTTCCAACTAAATAGAGCTAAAGCTTTTCAGACTTTCTGGCAATGGCAGATGGTGGAAGGAGTGAATGGCAGATGGAAATAAAAATCTCTTCCAAAATGGTTAGGAGTAAGAAATGTGGTACAAAATTTAAAAAACAACAACAATTACAAATAACATAGGAAGGATACCAAATTTGTATTCTTTGATCTCATTAATAAGTATCACATCTAATAGCACATTTGTAGACATTTCAAATGACTTTTTAGAGCTGCACCAATATGTGTATATTTACAATGAAGAAAATTACTACATGTAATGTGTTGCTCCTAGTAATCATGATCACGTAACTCTGCAATTAAGGAGCATTTTAGACTCTCCACCATTTCTGATAAAGAATTTAAAAAAATGCTAATTACCTGCCTATAGCACTACATGGCAGACAGACAAAGCTAGCAGCCAATGATAGCTGTTGAACATAATGGAGAATGTAGCTACTAAAGAGCCAGATATTTCCCTCTGGAGTTGGTGGAGACCAAAACAGAGCTAGAAGAAGAGTGAATGGCTTGGATTGATTTGCTAGGTGGACAGAAGCTTGACTCCAAATCAATGCTAATGTTGCTCCATCTGTAAATAAGCTGTTTGCCAACATGTTCACAATATCAACTTTACAAGTTGATAATATAATTGAATGGAAGTTCAAATAAAGAATTTACAGACTTTAGAAGAAGTTACCTATGGCACATTATTGGCTAAGGATTGAGTGGCCTATGTTTCAGAATGGAAAACATGCAAGATCCCACAGAATTCTGGGTAAATGGTAGTGGTGACGCGGGTCATTGAGAAGGGCAGCCTGCAGGGTTGAGCGTTTTGGGATTTGGTTCTGAATTGGATTAGAGTCAGTGAAACTGCAGAAAATCTGACAGACAAAAAGGAGCTGTAGGGTGATGCATGAGTCACTGTGAGAGTGAGAGCGAGAGAAAGAAGAAGGATGAATAAAGAGAGTGCCGTATGAGTAAAGCAGAAATACATGAAGAAATGAGGAAAGCCGAGCTTATATGAGATTAGATAAAAACCCTTGTTTGCTCGAGTTGACTGTGATTTCTAATGTGAATTTAACCGAGTAAAGCTTGAGAATCTGCTCTTCCAACAGATCTCCGAAATACTCAAAGCAGTGCTCAGTGTGCATGTTTTTAATCTTTCAAGACAAACACCGTTAAAGCCCTGTTCATTATCACACCACATCACGTTTGGCAGGAGCAGAGCAAATGCATTTTAGATGAAGAGAAGGACTTAATTGGACTGTACCAATTAATGTTTAAACTACTCCAAATTACAGTATTGAGTGACACAAAATTATCTATGAATTAATAATGATCGTATTGACTTTTCTTGTTGCCCTAAGGTGTCCATTAAATCAATGCTTTGTGTTGTATCTTTGTGAGAAGTACCATCTGCAGTACAGTACCTTTGGGCTAACGTTAATAGCATGGTTACTCTAATGTGTGTAGTTAGAGGTATACAACATTTTAAAGCATGGGTGGCTTTTGTGGTGCATAATAATCTTGGCTATAAATCATTTCTTCCGTTTTGCACAGCGTTGCAAAGATTAGACTTTGAATTCACTGGATGCAATTATTTTGCACCCAGCTTCCTTGGGAAAAAAACCCATTGTTATTTTCCTCAACATAAATCTTATTCAAGACAGCTTCTGCAAAGAAGTTAAATACCCGTTTTACACTTGTTTGCTTATTTAAAAAAAAATATATATATATATATTCTTTTTTCATTTGTCACTTTGGATAACTGGAGTCGTACAAAAGTGCACAGTATTAATTTATTCTGATGTTTTCCCTTGAAATATTAAACATGGACCTGACTGTGCTGCTTAGCTCATTTCCAGATTTAATAGTGGCATGAATAATGGAATTATTTCACATGAGAGAGTTCACATGTATGCGCTTATTGTCGCAGTGTGAGCATGTGATACGACATAGACCGCAATGGACCTGAGAGGACATATCGTTAAACTGATCATCCTTTTTGCACCTACGCGTTGTTGCACAAACAAACGTGCGTGCAAATTATGTTCACGACTCACAAGCAGTGTTTAACATGGGATTCAAAGGGGGCCCTTGATGTGTAACACTTAATTAAGAAAACATGAGGGAAACAAATTTAAAAAAAACAACTGATTTTTATGTGCACACCATTACATTATCCAGACGATGTAGAGAAAGAGTAGCAAGAATTTTAAGCTTTGAGACAACCGAGATGTTCAAAAAGCACAACTGTCAGTGTAGCCCCAGCTCATTTGAATGATAATTCACTGTCTATTCACAACAAATGCTAACAAGCCAAATGTATTTTCTATTCTGGGGAATTGTGGCACTCTGCACACCCACTAACCACCCTGCAGAGTGCAAAATGTCAGCGGAGTTTTCAGAATGCTGTTGGGAATCGGAAGTTGAACCGTGTTCTTCGTGGCTAATTAGTGCTTGTGCATTCAAACTCTGCCAATTAAGCAGCTCCTTTCTGCACCACTGGCCATGTTTCCTCTGAAGCAGTGCCTTGTTGAGCCATCAACAGTGTATCCTGTCTTCCACCATGTGGCTTGTTGTATGTCTGATGTGCTGCAGGCTCACAAGGGATACAGCTTTACCCTGCAGTCTCTGGATTTAGAAAAGTCCAGTTAATACTTAGTCAGTGTTTGCTCAAACTGAAAGACAGAGAGATGGATGGTCTAGTGCTTCGAAACTACAGCCTCCAGAACTGAAACAAAGAGCACCACCACTCCTTACCAGAGCCTCCATGCTGTGGACATGAATAATGTGAACATAATGTTTTCTCCACCAACTGAATTATGTCACAGCAGCAGGTGGCATTTTTTTTTCTGTTTGTTACTTTTAAAATTGTATTAAAGGCTCTTTCAGATATGCTTGTCGTTACATAGATACTGTAAGATGGACATTTTTACATGAGGGGCTCATGTCTGAATAAGCACACAAGTCACCATTATGTACGGGTTGTGTGCACTCTCACTCACTCAGACCTTCACAACTCTGTGACATGGCACCGTCGCACACGCCTGAATCAAATGGCGTCAGATTAGCAATGGATCAAATGACTATGTATAATGTGATAGGTGTCACTCGTATTCCCAAACCCACAGAACATGATCAGCCTAACTCTGCTCTATTTGTTTACCATTTGGGGTTTTATGCTTTACCATTGTGATTTAGTTTCACTGCTGTGTTCACGGTATACTGTGTAACTTTTGCACATTAAAATGTCTTTAAACAACTAGACCTATGTTATATATTTTGGTGAGTCGTACATTCTCCCAAATGTTTCCAGCAATGTTCAAACCCAGAGAAATCTGTAATTTTAATCAAGGTAATGATTTTCAATGGAGTCATATCCCCCTTTGAGCATGCATCAGCATTGTTATTGTTTGCCAGAATCTGTCCTAAATTGACTTATTATCCAGTTTTGAGTCACATTTTTCAAATACGCTTTTAGTATCTTTGCAATTTAAGCTATGAAGGATTTTAGTCATTAGACATCTGGAGCTTAAGTTCAGCTGAGCCACTTTGGTTTGTCTTTTGCCCGCCAAATAGCATGGGAAAAACACTGATATTTATATTAACAACGTTATTTATTGTTTATACCGGTTTGAATCACTGGATTAGTTGGTTTTGGAGAGGAGGAGGAGACCCCTATGGATAATTTAAAACCTCCTGAACAATGAACACTGAAGGAATCCTAACCAGGAGAAGCTAACGGTGGTGAAGACCATAATTCCCCTGATCCCATGCTACTTCACAACGTCACCAAATTCAATCTTTTGTTATTGTTTTTATTTAGAGACCCCTTAGCAGCTTTTTTTTAAATATTTTTTTTCTTCTTACAATTACATATTGTGCGTTTAAGATGCAGCAAGTAGCTGTTTACCACAAAAAGCCCTAAAAACCTACTGTACACAACTCTCTCAGTACCAAATGTAGCTGGTGAACATACTGAAGTATTTCGTTGCTAAAGAGCGCAGATAATTCCTTCAGATGTTGGTGGAGACAAAAAAAGAGCTAAAAGGAGAGAGGGAATATTGGACTTATATTTGGTAGATGCAATTAAAGCTATAGGGGGTAGTTTCTGTCGCCCCCGATGAGGAATTCTAAATGATGACACAAAAAAACTGTTGGCGTGTCCACATAACACAAGCCTTACATTATTGCGCACTGCCCCCCCCACCCCTCCTCCACGCAGTTACTAGTGGCCAAGGAGGACACGGAGGAGTTGTGTGGAGCTGATAGTCTTAATTAGCATTGTAGCTAAGTAACTTGGCAATGGCTTGTATGTAACAGATGTTCATTAATATAAAAAAGTTGCGCACTAAAGCTTTAAGACTACACATTAATGTTATTGTTGCACAACCCCTCTAAAGGGCTGGAGAAATGCATAAAGCAAGATTAATGTCTTGTCATTTTGTGCTCACGCTGGTCATTAATTAAGGCTCCAACAGCAAAATATGTTTTAAAATCCATTGCTGAAGCAGCATTTTAGAGAACAGAAAACATGCAAGTATGAATCTTGCAAAAACTGTGGCTCTTTATTTAATAAATTAAAAAGTTATTAAACTTTTACCCCAACAAAAGTTAATTAAAGGTCCCATGGCATAACAATTTCACTTCATGAGTTTTTTTTAACATTAATATGCATTTACCCAGCCTGCCTAGTGTGCCCCAGTGGCTAGAAATGGTGATAGGTGTAAACCAAGCCCTGGGTATCCTTATTTTACATTACAAGGTTACCTCCCCTTTCTCTGCTTTGCCTGCCCAGAGAATTTGGCCCACCCCTGAGGGAGAGACATCATGGCTTTCAAAACAAGCAAAGTGGCAGTTGGTCAAGGCCACACCCCCAGCCTCCACCTTGCCCCCCCAGTGGCTGTAATTCTGCACCAAGGCTGCATTTTGGGAAAGATACTTAAGATATGGTATTAGGGGACCATTAAGGTCTTTATAAAAGCAGCCAAAGAGCACAATGTCATGGGACCTTTAAGGTCTTTACTCATTTTCCTCATTAATTAGCAACGAGTTAAGTAGCTCATCTATCAGCTGCTTGCCAAATGATCCCACTTAAAATGTATTCCCCTAAACATTAGCATGCACACACACACTCAAATATGTAGCGATTGGTACAGAAAACTGTGTAGCAATATTTATACTACATTGTACATTTGATATTCTACCTCAGCACCTTTGTAATTGAAGGACAGTCACACAGTAATCAAATTGTGTGAAATGATTGCTTGAAAAGAGGCCATTGCTTAATTTCAATGGCTGCTCTGGTTTCCTCCAAAAAGGAATAATCAGATTTTCCACCGTGTGTCGACTGGCATTGGGCCTCTCTACCTATCTTGGCGTGTTTTGTGGAATAGCACTCTCACAATGTGTCTTGTTGTTGCATATAAATCCCAGTGTTACTTGAAGGACACTCGCAATATTAGGTTCCTGTCTAATTTTAGTCTCGAGAGGTAGAACTCATCCATTTTTCATGGTATACGTGTCCTACCACTAATTCAAAGGACTCTTCCCCATTCACCAAAACAAGATTTGTCTTAGCATTTCTCGCTCCCATTCCAATGTTACCTTCTGCAAACAAGTTCCACGCAATGTGTTTCAACACTACATTATCGTTTAGTTCCAAGTTACAGCCGTTTGTAGGAGTGCCAGCCAAGGTTCACTGCAGCTGGGCATGGGATTATCTTCGGTTAAGCTTGTGTGAAATCCTAACAACCATATTGAAAACACCAAAATAGCCCACATACAAGGTTTTGCACTTGACTGGAGAAAATAGACACAAAATGTCACATATGATTTTCTTTTTCAGTAGGTGAAGTGGCTACAATCAATTTCAGATTACGGCAAAAAGGAGTCGCCACTTTAAAAGGTCATGTGTTAACTCCCCTTTCCTTACCTCTAGAAATAAAAGGGAAAAAAGGAGCCCATTGATGTTAGACGGTGTCTTCTTGTCAACATTTTTATGTTTGCCACAAAACTCAGGGGAGACATTTGTACTGTCCTAGTAGGGGCCTGTTGCAATTATATGGTGACCACATCGATCCCAAGTATTGATTAAAGTTCGTCCTTGATTTTAAGATTCAACAGGCGCTTCTCTGGATTTCAGAGAAAATGAGAACAATGGAAATAGCTCTCATTTGAAAACAGCCAGGGACCTCATAAATAAGGCATTTTAATTGACTTTAAGAAGAGAAACATGACTTCCTACATCTTGTGTCTGTGATGTGTTCAAGAGAACGGAAGCTTTGATAAGAGTCAATATGAACAGCTGGAATCAAATATTAGGAGAGATAAGCAGATGTGATGCAACAGCCTTTTTTAAATCAACTTTTATAGTACAGATGTTTAGATATTGAAAAGAATCAAGTTTAACCCATCATAGCACTAATACATAATTTCTTTTGTGTAGGTGGCTTTTTGATGACTCATGGTCCTTAACTGCTTCTAATTTTAAGTTTTTAGCCTTGATTACAAAAGGATTTGACTTTGCTTTCTCTGAGCCACACACAACAATCACTGCAGTACATTTTGTTCGGTACTGCTGTCATAAATCAGACCCTGGCAAACCTTGCCATTTTTGCCAGTTAACCACTTTGTATTTAAATGTCTTCTTTTACTTTTCTTTGACTCATGCTCATCTTTTTGTTGGTTGATCGTTTCAACTGGCCTCTTTACCCCAGTAATGTGCTGCCACATTGTTAGCTAAAATCCAACAATAGGCGGACTTTGTAATGTAAAAAACAACAAAAAAATGTGCATTGTCCTCATCAAATAAATACATCTTCCGAAGTTTAAAATCACATCTATTTCTTGGCAAGCAAGTAAATAGGCTTTCCCCCAAAATGTCAAACCATTTCTTTAGGTTTGTCCGTTTCTACATGCATTCTCTACAATCAAAATATATTTTTGGACCTTTTTTCAAATCAAATCCCTCATGCTCATTTCCTCCCATGCTTCAGGCCTCTCATTCAGTCAGAAACGATGATTCATCTCTGTGAGCAAGAGGTCCAGACTCAACAATACTGTATTGCATCAGAGTGCTAATAATTAGGTGATTAACTCATGCAGTTTGAATACAAGTTTCCAGTTCATTTGCTGTGCTTGGGGACATACTTTCTTCTATTTTCTGCACACTACCTCTGGGTCACTGCATACCTCATTTCCTCTTAAAAATAAATTGTTTAAACTAATCGTAAACATGAGATATCACAAACTAAAGGAAGATGCCCCTGACAGCTCTATAATTAACACTAGCTTTTAAAAATCATTTCCTATTAGCTGCCAGGGGGTTTTGCTCTCATTCCCAATTCTTTCCTCTTAGAACTTACACTCCTCTTATTCCTTGGAAAGTCTCCTCCACTTACAAACTATGTCAGCATGGGACCTGGTATTTTCTCTGTATTAAGCTTCCCATTTCTAAGTAGTAATTTTGCCTGTTACCAATTATTAATAACAAGAATCTAATGAAAGCCTGAATGCTGGCTGGATCTCTGGAGCAGCTAGTTTCTCAGACAGATGTTTGAACTCATGTGGACGTTTTGTGCCAAAGCCGCAACATGTTCTCACTTGCTTCAAATCAGTTTGTATTTAGGAAGGGGGTGAGAAAAATAAGCTGCAGCAGCATCACTTGCAACAGTTTTACATAACTCACACCAAGCTTTTTTAAATCCCACAGAAGCCCTTGTTACCCAAAAGTCATGATTTCTATTCGCCTGAGGAACAAAATGTCTTCACTCTGCTGTCAATCATCCCATGAATAGGTTTGTGGATGAGAAACAAAAGATATTTACCACAAAATACACCGAGCAGCAGTAAATATTGGTAGTGTTAATGTCAGTGTGTACTGGAAGTGTGAACTTTCTCCTCTCCTTTTCCTAGAGAGCTGTTTAGTGAGCGTCATGTCTTTTTACATTAGACCCTCTGCGAGGGATTAGGCAGTCCTCACTTGCACTGAATAACATGGGAGGATTAGCACTTTCGCCTGTCACCAAATCGTTGTGACGGATTAGCAATATCCACCGTCACTCTTGAGAATTCACTCCGACTCCAAACAAATTCCAGTCGGTGTGGCATCCAAGGTGACTTTGGAGTGAAATGGGATGAGTCATTTTTTTTCCCTCAACCCTTTGTGAGTCTGGCACCACGCTCAGCATGGACAATGATGGAGTGATGGACATTTAGCAGGAGAATGAGTATTTAGGTGGGCTTCCATCATGGGCGACAGTTTTGTTTGAAATGTGCTGGAGACAGAGATGCATTTGGAAGTGCATTTTCAGAAGTGCTGAGTACAATGACTCATAGATTTTTTTATCTCTTTCGCGTCACTAATGTAAATGATTAAAAATGTATACACAAATGTGATGTCTGACACGTTTAAGGAAGAAGAAAGCTTTACGTTTTCAAAAAGAATTAGACATATGACCCACTATGTTCTGCTACATGTTTCCATGTACCATGTTGAAAATGTGACATGACATAACATCAGACTCAGGCAGGAGCTATGAAAGGAAAAGAAGCATGTAGCCAGTGCAGCAGCAGAACGGCTGTGTGTGCCTGCCCTGTGGGATAGAGATTTTTGTAGATTTGCTGGCATTTGTCGCTCAAGAAATATGTGTTATGAACTTCATTTTTTTTAAACTAAATTGAGCTCGAGAAAAAAAAAAGTGGTTGGTACAAAATTACTCATGATTAAATTTGATAGGTACGCATACCCATCGTCCCCACTGAAATCAACACCTGTGGCTTCCATACTGTTGAATTAGTGAATCAGCCACAGATCAAGGGCCACTTTTTGTATATATATATATATATATATATATATATATATATATATATATAGATATATATAGAAGTTCACATTTAAAGTGAAGGTATCTGGGTGGAAATCTAAGTTTAACAGGAAACCCAGACTCTATCCTCACTGGGGGTTTTGAATTCTCCAAACTCACCAAAATGTCTCTACATCTGTATTTAGAAGAGCTCTAAATACAACTGGTTCTCAGCATCTGATACCGACGCAAAAGGCACCCTTTAGTCTGTATGAAACGCAACAGGCTTTCAACTCCAAAGTAAAACCCTCCGCGGAAATATTAGACGCTCAGAGCAACGGCTCGAGGGCGGCGCTGTGAGATGACATAGTATAAAAGCAACAAAGTCTGTGGGGATAAAGAGTAACAGAATCCAAGAAAAGGCGTGATGGATGGATGGGTCAAACAAACACAGGATTTTCTCCCAGAAGACTGCTGTTGGTGTCCCTCGTGAAAGCAAAAATCAACGTTAACTCAACAAACGTACTTATTTTAACCCAAACAACAATATTTTTCTAAACCTAACAAAGTTTTTTTTGTCACATTAACCATGTTTTGAAGTTTATTGGAATGCACAGCATGTTATTATTGTTCAATTATGCTAAAGGGGTACCCAAAGAGTTAAAAAGTGACACCAAGTTGTCCTGACCAAGCGTCTGTCTGTGAAGTTGGAAGTGAGAACGTCTTAATGCATAAGATTGGATTATCAACTGAGTAAAGTGAGTAAAAAACTGAGGCAACTGCCTATGGGCGCCACCCTCAGGGGCCCAGACAACCCCAGCTTCACTATATTCCAGGTCTTTGTATGTAACTTGATTATTTGCCTTTGTCTGGGAATACCCGCTGCAGAAAACCATAAAATATCAAATTTCAGTAGGCCCTTTCTTTGTTGTGTTAAATCATATTGCCTCAAGCTAACTAACACAGAAAAACAAAGATCATTTGGTGCACCATTAGGTGTTGGCTGGCTTCTTGGTCTCTATGTGCATTGATAAGGTGGGGGGGCCTCGGGGTCAACAATTTCACTCCCACACTCTTAAAAGCCTTGTTCCCTAGCCAGTAAACAAAAGCTAAGTGAGTTATTTAAGTATTTGCAAGATGATTACTGCTTAGGTTTGCCATGTTTTCACAATGGTTTGCATAATGTCTTTCAGAAATTACATTTTTTATTTAAGTCAGTTTTCTCAACACCACAATTTAAAAAGAAAAGTAATTCACAAAGACCAATAAATCACCCAATGTGTTTGCATCAATAAAAAGCACTGACTGCAGTGTACTGTTTGTAGATTTCTACAACAATTGTAACAGAAGCCTAAGGCTCACTCTGAATTAGACACAAGCTCTTCTCCTGGGATTTGTTTACGCCAGAATGCAAACCCTACAGAATTATTGTAACGGCATCAAATTAGTGAGTCTGAGCTTATCGAATGCTTTTGCAGGATATTACCTGCATTTTATACCTGCCGCTTAATTGGCTGTCTGCAAACATAACATAGCCAAAAACTGAACTCTTCTGGGAATAGTGCGGGTTTGGACCACTTGACCAAATGTGCTTAAATGCACTGAAATCCCAGGCTAACATATGTTCACATGCATGCATAAATATTCTAAAAACATTATGTACAGTCTGATATCCACTTGAAAGCATTGTTACTAAGTGAGAAGGAAGAATGCATCCATTGCAAAAGGACTTGAGTTTATACTGTCTGTGCTCAAAAGAATTGTGGTTTAGATAGAGCTTGGGAAATTATATCATATGTTTCAACAGTGTTTCCCTCATGTAGTCATCAA
The DNA here is from genome assembly GCA_026937815.1 of Etheostoma perlongum. Classification (NCBI taxonomy): domain Eukaryota; kingdom Metazoa; phylum Chordata; class Actinopteri; order Perciformes; family Percidae; genus Etheostoma; species Etheostoma perlongum. Next base: position 7,362,121 of record CM049390.1, on the reverse strand, counting down.
AACGACTGATATCCTACTTTAAAGTGACATAAAATTATTAAACCCGACTTCTTTGGCAAAGTCAAGCCACGCATTTTTTCTGCAAACTCTGTCTATAACTCAGCGGTTAATCTGTCCTGAATTCTGAACATTCTGAAACTTACAATTTGAACCATTCAAGAAAACCAAGCATATACCAGGAAATCATTATAAGGAAGCTGAGGACAAAAGGGCCTCTGTAGCAAAGCCGGTGTCTCACACAGGATGGAGAACAACTGGTGGCTTGCATCCATTAGCAGCTCATCTATTTTCTACCAATAGAACACAGAGCAGCATAGTAAATAGTGGCACCTGCTCCGACAAACCAGAGACATTTATAAGCAAGATACTGTACTACTTTTTCACTTATTGTTTGAAATCTGGATCTTAATACGTTTGTTATTAAGATCCAGTTTCTTTTTCTTCATAGGGCCCAAATCAGATCAGTGTACAGGGGATCAAGTGGGAGAGTGTACTGTGCTGTGGCATTCTGGGTGTGCCTTTTCCTTAACAAAAGCTTGGATTTCTTTGTATTTTAACATTAGCATTTTGAAAAACATATTTTAAATGAGATGAGGTTCCTGATCAGTTACAAGCCATGCATGTCACTGCTTGTCTGTCATCTTCATGACAAATTGAATATTCTTAAACATTTGTTTTTGTGCAGTAGATAACACTGACTACGTTTACATGCACATAATATTCAGTTTTATTATTCCGAAAAAGACAATATTCCGACTAAGCTGTCAACGTGGGTAATGAAAGTAAATATTCAACTAATATTCCTGTTTAGCCATGCAAAAAAAATTTTTTTTCAAAGTTTACCAGCAGTGGCAGACTTGTTGGACCGTGAAAGCACAGTGTGCGTCTTTCATTCATTCAACCAGCTTCTTAAAAAGGTCGGCGTAGTAATGTGTGCGCATATCCGAAAACCTGTTGATACCTTTGATAATATTTAAAAGTAGCTGTGTTTCTCCTCCTTATTGGGTCTGCTTTACAAACTGTTGGCTGTTTGGTTTGTGAAAACCAGAAATCTAAGTCACTTATTTTGGGATGGAAAGCATGCAAATAACACATGAAGAGAAATTGATTTTAGAGACATGAGTGGCTTTGCAAATTAAATATGGCAAAGCCCAGTGATCGAGGTCCTGTCCATGTGGGAATGCTGAGTGCACTTAGCACATGTCTTGGCAACCTGAGTGCACCCTGCTAGTTCCCTCTCCGTTAATGACCCATTAAAATAAATGGCCGGAAACATTTCAACCACTTAGATGCTCACAGAAATAGTATTCTTCCTTTTAGAGAGCGATCAGCAACAACTTGCCTAATTAATTTCTTTCAAGCTTTTGTAGCTCAACAAGCCATTTCCCATGTATTTGTTGTGTTTGGCTAAGGTTAATTGCAGATTTCTCCATTTTGCAAATTTGACTCAATAGACCACAATGCTATGCAGCCACAATATATTTGTATTTAAGTCACAAACGAGGCTTATGCAGGGATATTTTGCTACTTAAATGCTGCGTGTACAACCCAGCTGACTGCTTTTATGATCATGTCTTTTTGTTCTGGGAGGATACAAAAGGCATTCATTGAACATACTTACTTTTTGAAGTAGGCAAGGCGGTTTAAAGGAAAGTGGGTAAAAACAAAAAGGTAAATTACAACACTGTGTCAACAACAGAAATCCCTTAATGCACTTAACAAGAGAATAATGGCATATTGTGCAACACAGAAAATGTCCGAGGGTGAAATTAGAGGCAATCCTCTCATGACAACTCTGAAATTTAAGTGAAGGAACAGAATTGTTCTTAAGAAAAATACTCCAGCAATCATTCTTCCTCTAATGAAGCCCATGGTGAGTTACAAACAAACTGTGTCTCCGAACAGAGAGAGAAGGGGCTGTTTCCCACACCATCTTCTCCGTTAATTAAGTTGATGGTATCAGCATTTAGAAACTTTGAGCACATTATTAGGTTCTGTAATCCACTCAATTTACAAATGTATACCAAGGTTTTAGAATTTTAATGTGTAGTCCCAATTGTATGATAATACTGGTACTATTTATTTTTATTTATATAAGTTAATATAATTTATTGATTCGGCTAATTTTGAAAGACAGGAGCTGTCGAATGTGCACATAGCACATAATGACATACAATCACGACTAAACTAACAGAAGCGCTGGACTCAGAAAAAAAGTAGCAATAACAAATCGGTCTGCTACCTTAGGCACCACAGTGCCATGGATTTATCAATTCACAGTTAGGCTACTGATAGCTCAGAGCCTTGGTCATAGTTTTTAAGTTGCACAATCCTCAGTTATAAAAGGATCAATGAGTAGAACAGACTAGACTACACAACCCCTCTGCCGCTGCAGTCTCTAGCTACTAGGGGATGGACAGGGGTATGGCAGGTTAACAAGGGGCATTCATTTTATTCATGTTCCTCACAAGGTCAATGGCATCCCCCCTCATCCTCCCTCAAAACGCCTAGAGCCTGTAATAAATTACTGTTAAAAGTCTGGTTTTACCCCATATTTACGGCTGGTACGAGAACATTACCAGGTTTATAATGCTATAATTAAATTGTGTCTAGTTATGCTTGGCCAGACTTCTCTCCACAGTGCTGGGGTCTGGCTAGACCCACAGGCATCGGGAAGGAACTTGTTTTGGTGGAACATATGCACGTAGAGAGACGAGCTATGTAATTAAAACGTCTGTCGAGTGTCTGATGAGAAGTTCACTCAAAAATAATAAGATAAACATAATTTGATTTTCAGTTGTAGCTCGGAGAATGTTTAGAATGCCAACACAAAGAAAGCGGAAGGTGAGGGACATCCGGGCGAAATCTCCAGCAGGCACCAGAACTATCCCGGAAATGTCATTGATGTAGACTAAATTGTGTCAAAATACAAAAAGAAATAGCATCCTTATAACACCTTTACACCTGATGTTACACTGACATTGATTATTCTTCACTAAAACGAAGAAAAACAAAAACACTGCCACATAGATCCTCTTCTAAAGCAAGTATTTTAAGAACAAGAGGATAGAAAGGTCACAGTATAGTTTTACAGAAAGGTGCATTCAATATTACCAAGACCCTGTTTGACACAAGTAGCACCATGATGTCTGCAGTCTCTATCTCTCATTTTCTTAAAGCATGGGCTGTTTATTTCTGTGAGCGTGATGCTGGACCACGAACAGTGTGCGAAATAAGGGACAGTCTTATTCTGCAGTGGATCCCTGTCCAACACTGCTATGCTAATTAATCCCCAAAGCAGCTGACAAACACAGTAAGGTGGACTGCTTGCACATTTTGCAAGATTAGCGAAATGCAACACATTCAGAATGTTCTCTCGTCAAACTGACACTGTCCCAACAGCAGCTCTCTGTTCGCTTACCCACTCCAAAGTGTGACCTTGAAATTGCTTGGCAAAATCTGGCCCTCGCCAAACACTTACTGCTTTTAGTGCAGGTTTCTACAGTCAGAAGCTTTAATTCAGTCCAGTGTGTTTGCCAGCTGGATTGCAAGAATCTTACAGCTTTACAGCACATGCACTTGTTTTGGCAAACTAGCATACAATTACTTAAAATTCACAGAGCTTGCCTTAATGCTGCACTCAGCAAGCTGTAGAAACTCAGCTGTCTTATCAGTCTGAATGTCAATGTTGAGTTACAATGTCCCATTTGCAAAGCTTGCATTCTTCCTAATTAGGCTAATACTCTGTTGGTGAAGGTTTACATGTGTCAGATTTTATTTTTACTTTTATTTTTACATTAATTACATTCATTTGATTTCTTTTGTTCAGTTTCAAATAGGTTTGATTTTGGGTGTGAAAAGAAACATTTGGATTTATTTCACTTTTATTTAAATGCATAGTTCAGTGACAACAACTAGAATCTTTACTTTATGTTTTCAGAATTTTTTTTGCAGTTTGTGATAAAATTGATTCTCTTTTTCTACCCAGGGAACATTTCTGCCTAGGTTTTATAAGTACGAAAGATAGTTTTAGTCAATGTTTGTGAACATTTTTCTGTTAACTTAGTTTTTACATCAATTTCTTTACTTTAACAACCCTTAAAAATGTTGTTCTTGCTGACTTTGAGTGGTTTAATTTCTGTCCTAGCTGCAGTGACATAGAAGTGCATCAGAACACACAATGACATCACTTCTTTACTGTAGTCAGTTCATTTTAAGCATGACTTATTAGTAATGCAAAGTTTGCTAACATTTAAGTTTAAAACAAGCTTTTTTCTTTCACAAACCAAGGCTGCGGGCTGTGTGAAATCTGGTCGTGATTGCCGTGATTGGCCCTGGCCCGGACTTTGGACATGCCTGCTTTAAACCAATTACAATTGTCTTGGGCGGTGCTAAGCGCCGTACAGAGCCACGGCGGCGCTGCAAAATAGCCTGGGGAAGGAACTTGTTTTGTGGTACATGTGTACGTTCTAAAGTTGTTTTAGTCATGCAACAGAAAACTCAGATAGATAGATATAGATATACTCAGATAGACTAGCTAGCTGTCTGAAATCCCAGAAGGGGAACGTCGTGGATATAGACTACACCTACAGTAACAGAGCTTTAAAGGTTCAGATCACCCAGGTAGTCTCCCCAAAAACACTCATAGTCTCTAACCATGGCTTGGCTCCAGTTTCAGTTTTATTTGCTGAAGTTTAGAGATGACTGCTGCTGAGATTTGACACTGCAATATAGGGAAGGTGAATGGAAATTGAATGAAATTACTTCTACTGGTCCTTTGTTATCCAGAAATACTTAGAAAATGATTGAAGAAAAGTCCTCTGTGGCTGTCTGTAGAACATCAGTGCAAACCTTTTCTGCAACCAAAGTTCCAGTCAAAATCCCTTTTACTAAATGGAGATGTGAAACACTTTAGAGGATATTATAGGTCACACTAACTGGGAGACACATTGGGAAACACTACACAAAACACTTCCCTCATGTTGTCTCAATGGAGAAAGTCACATAATACAATAATAACATAATTACATAAAACTTCCCAATATAAATTACTGTAACTCCTAGGTCACCTATTCTTTTCCAGAGGGAATTAAAACAATGCCAGATGCCAAGGACAATTTGTTGCTGCTTCTTGCCTGGAGTCCTTTGCACATATGGTGCATGCACATTTCAACAGTGAAGATAAAATTAGTCAGCACAGCAAAGATCGTTGTATCTTAGCAGCGCACTTATTATTCTAACCAATAAACTGGTAGAGGATCTTTGTATAGGTTTCACACCTGTTTGTAACCTCTATCTATGCCTATAACACTACAATATGCCACCAGTTGACCCACCTAAAAAAGTAACATACTCAAATATATATTAAAATCAAATACAAAACTAAAACAGAAATCTATAAATTATAGTTACCCTGATTGAGATGCAGCTCTGCACACTGCCTCTGGGTCAGATACTCTGTGTGGCAGCAGCCCACAAGGACCCAGCTATTGCAGAGCATGTGGCGGTGATGCTGTCATCCTGAAAAAGTAACTGATGCTGTGGCTTTGGCCAGCAACCAGCCACATGGCCCCACGGCAAGGAGTGTGCTCTCAGACAGAGGATCAGCCGGAGAGCTGGCATCATCACAACAGGACAGCTGAGAAGCCACGGGCTCCACAACTGGAAACATGCAGGCCCTAGTGCTACACTGTCGGTTTAATGGCCTTTGAGTTTTTTGAATTGCTTTATAATGACAAGGAGGTGAGTGCATTAAGACTACAGCTCGCTGGGCCAATCCTATTGACAGGGTGGGTTACTAAAAGTATTGCAGGTGTTCCCTGGGAGCGGCGCTCTGTTCTCTGTCTAAGCAAACAACCTCTTTGTATCTGCACTCACTGTTTTTATTTGTGCTATTACTGAGCACTCCAGCAAAGCCATCCTGCATCCCGTCACAGAGGTGAATAAAACCATATTGACCATCCTAGATTGGAACAATATTTGTTCCGAAATGTGCAACAGCAGGCCGTCTTTTTCCCTCTATTATGACAGGCAATCAGCAGTTGTTTTTATTACTGTGCATATGATGTCAGGAAATCAGTATGATTTGTGTTTGTCTATCACCTGGTGTCATTTATTACACTGTGGTTGGTCCAGCAGTATCTATTTATACTGTAGTTCTTTTCTAGTAATAAAAATGTTATACTGCACAATGTTGCTTTATCCCTTTAGCCCTTCACAGGGCAATGAAATGCTTAACTATATAGCATGTCATTTGTTTTCATTGCTGCTGCAAATGCATGAGAATTCAACACACCAAATGCATGATACAAAAAAACATGAAAGCAAAAACAAACAATATTAGTATTGCAGTGACTGCACACTTGTACATTGGCACTGAAACATGGTAAGACTCAGAATGTAGGACCGTAAAGATGTCATTTGCTTTAACATAATGCTTTTAAGTCAAAATATCTCATTCAGATCACTCGTTTCAATCACCTACAATTGGTCTCACTGTCAGTTCCTGTATCAGATTTACTTTATTGTATGCTGTGCCGTTCGTGCACTTTAAAATGACATTTCAAAATTCCTCCCTGTTGACTTTTGGCATCATTTCCACTCTATTATCCAATTCAGTAAGGTCTTTATAACCTCCCCTTGCTCATTTTGGTCTCCTTCTGTTTTAGTTTCATAAACCCCTCTGGGCTCACATTTCTATCATCTGCACAATGTGGAATCTATAACCCTCTATCATTTTTTTTTTTACTGTATATGTGACTACAGTAAATTTGCTGTAGCAGAGATGGAGGGAGGCAGCGGGAGAGAGGTCGGGGGAGCTAATGATAGAATATGGGCCAGATGCAGGCAGAACTCCAGGAGATGCAGAGTTACGGGCCTCACTGTTGAAATTAATAAATACCAAAATGGAAAGAGACGAGAGTGAGGTAGGAGGGCCGAAAGATACTCTGACATTCAGATATCAAATCTGCCTCTTGGCTTATGTCACATTTAATTCCTCACCTCTCCAATCTGTTTCCACAATAGTTCACCTGCTGCTAAACCCACTGAAACAGAATATATAACAGAAAGTCATTTTTTTCTGGCATTATAAAAAGCTTGACTTTTTGGCACAAAATATGTCTGTAAGGCTATGTTTACACTTGGCGTCCTTTTTGACAAGGAAAAGTTGACTAGGGCACTTTTGTTGTGAAAAAAAGTTGCTAACAACAGCTAGACGGCTATCCTGACCTTAACTATTCGAGGTCAATGCCTAACCCCAACCAACCCCAACCGATCAAGCTGCTATTGAAGCGCAGGTCTTGGTGTGGCCATAGTAAGATTCTTGTTATTGTGAAAACAACAGGTCTGGCTACTCTGCTTGACATTGGTCAAACTTCAAAATGACGCTCCAAGCTGCAAAAAAAGAAGTTGGGAGTGGTGTTAAAAAAAAACACTCAGGACTTTTTTGAAAACACGGTTTACTCTATAGGATTATAATGTAAAACAGACGCTGGCAGCTTAAAAAAAAGACACAAAATGTGAACATAGCCTAATTCTTTACCAGGATCTAACCAGGGTCCTTTCTGAGACTTTAGATTTAGATTATTAATTGTTAACCGACACAATTTACATAGCTCGGGTATCATGCTTTGCTTAAACATAGTATTAAAGGGATGGTATGGAGTAATTTCACCCCTCCCCTCGCAGAAGCTTTTATCCCTTGGTCTAACATTGGTTGAGTTAGCGCTATCAGCCGATTGGTCAGATCAACACTATATTAAATATCATCCAGTTATCAATACATTTCTATGGAGTGTTGAATTCACTAGCTTTTCCCTTACACTTGTGAGTTTTGCAAAGGACTTTTATGGGTTTTTGCCAAATCACGGGCGTGACGTTGATGCAGCGGTAGAGGTAGCAGCAGAGAGAAGCCATTAAAGCCTTGTTTTATGAGTACAAAACCTATTTGTACTACTGTAGAAGTTTGATACCATTTTGGACATTATTACTGGGGTAATTTATGAGATACACCTTTGGTTCCATTAGCTGATAGCACTAACTTGACCTGGGTGGGTGTTTCGCTCGAGGTTATGTTGCAAAGGACCCTAGGGTGAAATTACTCCGAACCATCCCTTTAATAATAAAATCAAGATGGATTATCCACAATAACCAGGACATTGTTTCTGGAAAAACACACTGAGGTTAAGTTAAATGTCATTTTTCAATCAAAGAGTCATATCGCAAAAGGCAGAGAGCTAAAAAAAACTGTCAAAGTCATTTGGTAACTTTTGAAGTTAATGGAGTAAATTGTAAAAGTAAAAGAAACCAATACAACACTACTAGAAATTGATATAATTAAGTTTCGTGAATTCGCTAACGTTAGGCAACCATAAGGACACCATAAAGCCAAGCAGTGCATCAGTCTATCCACTCAGCGCTGGGCTTCATTATCAAATCCATCTCGCTTACTTGTTGTTGTTGTCTTCCCGTCGACCATGCAACTTGTTGTTCTCCTGGGTAAAAATTGCAAATTAACCCTTTATTTGGGGCTTTTTTTCCACTACCACTGGACACATCTAGTTCTACACACTTTTTTTGGAATTTATTGTCAATCAACCTCATTTATATGAAATTATACCACATTTTTAGTTTAAAAAAAGCTAAAATGATGATTCATTTGGACAAATAGTTACGATTAAGTGGAAAATCGCAGACTGTCAAAATTTAGTCAGGATACTGTTTTTTTTTTCCTTTTTCAAATGCTATAAAATGTAATAAAACACCCCAAATTCAATGAAAGTAGGGAACTGATCCTGATTTTACTTGCGATGAGCGTTGTATGGAAGAATCCACGTTATGTTTGGGCAACTTTCTGAAAGGAACACGCAACTGTTTGTGGAAATAGGGCTTATCACAGTCTCCCCTAGCTGTAGATAGGTTGGCCAACGCTTTTTTTGTCTAGTCTTAATATGCATTGCTATTTGTACTCACTGTGAATGCAGGTATACAGGTTACAAGTAGTAATAAGGTTTTTTTTGGCTCACTTTAGCTCACAACATGCTAACTGGCAACATAGGATTCCATTCACTACGCTACGCTAACTAGCAACAGCGCTGCCAGTGTTGCACCAGACTAAAACAATGCATTCACTGAGACAAAAAATGCATTGGGCCACCTATTTATAGCCAGGGGAGACTGTGATAAGCCCTATTTCAATAAACAATAGCGTGTTCCTTTAAAAGAAACCCAATTTCTGATGTGCCACCTGCCAGCCCAAACCCCCGATATTATCTAGTAACCTTACCCGAACCTGCGCGACCTGCAGGTTGTTAAGGCGACCCGTGCATCGCTGGTAGTGGAGTGCTTCTCAGTAGCAGTGTTGCATTCATTTTTGTAAAAACGTGTGTAAATACAGCCACCAAGATAACTGGCTAACAACATCATCTAGCTTTGAGATGTCCTGGTGATTCATAGCATAACTGATTGGAAGATGAATATAGCTTATTGGAGAATGCCGTGGGGCACTGTGACTACAGCTATCCTCTCTACTTCCCCAGTCATTAATTTGATAACATTAAAGGAATTCATTTAACAGAAATTGCAAGCATAAAGAGATCCTCAAGTTTGAATGAACAAGGAGGTCACTATTAAAGATGGCTCGGAATTAGTCATCGAATAAATTTCTCTATATGTGCTGTATAGTAGCTTCAAATGTAATCTGGGGCCCACTACTTCCTCTGGATGAAATTACAAAATGTATCCATCATTTACTCATGCTAGTACCAAACCACCTGTTGCCAGAATTCAGGAAAGGACTTTAAAAACATAAAATGTTTCTGGGGAGGACCTCTACACCTGTGCTTCCTATGTCCTAATGAGACATTGGATATAGTCAGAACTATAGGGGTCTATAAAAAACAAGGCTTTCTTTTAAGGTTGTAAAAAGATGAAATTGTTTTGGATATTCAGTTTATCAGCCACTCCGGAGTACAATACACTGCATGCTAAAACTCCTCGTTAGCTAACGATGACACAACTTGCATTAATTTAAAAGCTCAGAAAATGTCATTCAGAGGGAAGACAAATATCTTACTTACCTAAACTGAGTTAATGAATGTACTGCTCAAAAAAGGACACCCAGCTCCTTTTACCCACAGTACTCTTAAACAATCTAAAAATAGGCTTCTGAGAAACAGCTTATGCCAACCTTCCTCTGAGTATGTGATGATGCCAGAGGAAGGGAAGCCCACACTAACCTGAGAACTCCATTGTGCTGAAAGCTTTTTTTCCCCTATTTTACCGGCTTCTCTTACAGGAGTGTGTCCTCCAGAGGGATGCCTGTTGCTTTGATCACTCATTTTATAATGGGAATGATGCATGCCATTATGTACTCTTGACATTGGTGAGGACTGATAATTTTTATAGCAGCAAGAGTGAAAGGCACTTATAAACATTTTTGATTTTAGCACTTTAAATGAGTTTTCAGACGGGAGCGGTTTCCTCTAGTTGATGGACTGTTTTTATATAGCGCTTTTCTAGTCTTAACGGCTACTCAAAGCGCTTCTACATAGTACGGGAACCATTCATCATTCACACACATTCATACACCGATGGCGTAGCATTAGGGGAAACTCAAGGTTCAGTGTCTTCAAACCACCAACCTTTCGATTGGCAGGCGACCGCTGTACCACCAACAATCAGTTATTAATGCAATCTGTAATTGCAGTTTTTCAAGTCTATACAGAGCAGTATGAACTATATCACTAATATTAATCTCTGAATCACAGTTATCACAGTTGATTTCAAAAAACTACCCAAAAAAATCGTATTTGGGCCACTTTGGCCTGCAGTCTAAATGTAGCCTAACAGTGAAAAGAACTCTATTTTTATATAGTTAATATTAATGCATCTTCCCGGGTCCGATTTTTCCCTTGAAGCAACAAAATGATTTACGGCAGGTAGACGGCGCTACAGTAACACATTCTGAAGGGTCACAGGTTTCGGTGTAACACCGGAAAAGCTTGTGTGAGTGAGTATCCAACTAGGTAAAGGGTAGCAGGGGATTTCTTTACATAGGCCTAACTGTATTTTAATTTTATTTTAGAAGTTATCTGTTGTTGTTATGGCTGATACTGGAGCAGGGCTATCACAGGAAAGAAGGAAATTAAACGAAGAACAACTTCAAGCTAAAAGATAAAGTGAAAGACAATGGGCGAAACCAAGTCAATCGGGCCTTTTACAGCTTTTACAGGATTGTAAATGATTCATAAACGTCCCAGAATTGGCCTTCAGGTTTGTAATATGTCTATTTCAGTCATAAAAACTTTACAATGCAATGGTTGTACATCAGTAGACAACATTAAATGACATCTTCCTTCCATTTAGCGCAGATGTTTTATTGAAAACATTGCTGAAAAAGCCAGGTTGAAAAAAAGTCATTGGAGGAGGATGTTGTCAAATTTTATATTATATATATTTTCAAGAGGACAAACACAAGAGGCAACTGGTAAAGAGAGAAAGGCCTAATGATTAGCATTAGCAACGTAATTATTCGGCTAATATCGTTGAAGCGTTGTCAACCTATTCGCAAGCAAAATATTAAATTTAATTAACATATTAACCTTTTTGTATCACCCAATATATGGCGATCCATAGACTTTGCAAATATTATGCAAATATTACACTACATACGCTCTTATTAAAAATTAATGATTTTTTGTCTGAGCAAAATATTCACTGCGACTATATGACTTCCCCGTAACACTAAGTCAGTAATCTACAGTGGGCAATACAGCACCGTAAAGAAAAGATCTTTACGACAGCAGTTGTGGTAAAAACACTACAATTTTTGTCTTGAGCCGCCGCTAGAATCAAAACAAACTGAAAGTTACAGACAGCCACTTTAACTAAGTGGTGGTACTTTTTCCACCCTCTATTAGCAAAATATCATCATCAACCAGCTCCACCCATGATCAGTGTTCATGTTCAGCTTCCTGCATGTGTGTCTGTGTAAAGACATCTCACTTATTATTTTTTATTTATTCATCATTCTCATTTCCTAATACATAACTGTTCATATGTTAATACTGTTCATATTGTAATATAATAACATAATACTATTTATCCCAGTATCCTTTGCACTATGCTCTACATTTAAATACTTTTATTAATCTCTTCATTGCACTCATGCCTCTATATTGTTTCTGTTTAGAGTATGTATTTATTGTGTATATATTAGTGTGTATATTTTTGTTTTGGTTGTTTTGTATGTGTAAGCACAGTGTGAATAACGATGCTCCAAAGAAAAATTCCTCGTATGTGTCCTCATACCTGGCAAATAAAGCTGATTCTGTTCTTCTTCTGATCAAGTATGTACATTTTCTGATTAATGACCATGATTCTACAGGCTATCATTAAGAATAAGCTTTTAACTGTTGTCTACGGCAATGGATATGATGCAGTTTGATGGATTACATATTTATTTTTGAATGGATCAATACTACGCTGGTTGCCTGTGTGAGGACCGTGCCCTGCATTAATTTTAATGTAACATGTCAGCAGGATTACGCAACTATGAATAATGGTTTTATTGTTATGCTGTTATGCTTAATGGGCATATCTGTTAGTATGATTAGTGTCGTGTTTATTAATATAATGATGACTGAGCTTATGACTATGAATTTAGTGCAGGATTATAATTATTTGAAAGCTTTTCAGCAGTGCTGTGTCTTTGTCTTTTGTCTCTCATTCCGAGCAATGTCCTCATTCGCATTCATGCATTCATATTTGATGTGGAATATCTGAAGAAAATAATAGCTGTTGGCAACTTTGAGATGATTTCGGCTCGGTCGTTGAAAACACCCATGTGGGTCGAGCCCTTGTGTGTATTTATGTTTGAGAGAAAGAGCAGGAGGAGGTGCATCATACCTGAGCAAAAAATAGGCTCTCTAATTCTGCTCTTGTGAATTTCCCACGCATAACAGTTACATTTTAATCATGCACTGGAGAGGGGGGGGAGGGAGGAGGAACCTTGATTTTGTTGAAACTGACGCCTACAGAAACCTGCATCTGCAATGCTAATCACACTCCAGCAAAGGGCCCCACGGACAAGCCTTGTCTTTTCCTGTGAAACTAAACAAAAATGTGTCTCCAATAACAACCAAGCACTCTTATATCTCGCCACTTGGCTAATGTTTTGCAGGGCTACATCTGGAGAGAGCCTTCACTGTCCTGTTACTTTGGCCAAATCTGTATTCACAACAAGAGCACGGAGCTTAAATGAGTCAGCCTACAGTACTGTCTGCTACACTGGGTATCATATTTATCCCACGATGATGTGTGATGCATGTATGTTTCTATTTATTTTGCTGCTCTGTGATGTTAGCTGAGTATGTTGCGAATGTTCTTGGTGCTTTTTTATTAATTCAGACATCTGTGAATCCCTTTGTCTGCAACCTTCTTTACATAACTCAAGTTAAACCTCAAAGTATTCACAAACATTGCAATATTTATTGACTTTTCTTGCTTTTATGGAGAGCTGTCTTTTAGATTTTTAGCCATTTTGGCAGAGCACCTGTGCCTATTTTGAGAGTACTCTCAGAAAGCTCTTAACTTCACCTAAAAAGCAGTTGCAGTTCAGGAATGGTTCCATCCCTGCAATTTGAAGCACTTTATCACATCTTTGTAATGCAGCATTTGGATGATTTCCCCCCCCTCTTTTTGCAGCATCCTCTTCTTTTGATTAGAAAATCCATGAGCTACATAAAAGTCCCCCTCCATAGCTTTTATCTTCAATATTATTTAATCTTGTCAGGGAAAATCCTCATACAACATATTTCTATTTTTTGAATTTTACCACTGGGGCCAAATAGTACTCAGCAGCTTTGTAAATATCTCTCTTCAGGTGTGGTCACTATTTCTGCAGAGAACAATCTTTTAAAGAAAGAGGAGCTTTTTGCTATGAGCTCTGAACATTGCTCTACTGCCTAGACTGCTTAGAGGAAGGGAGTCTGAAACAGTTAATTCAGTGAACTACTGTCCATTAATGTTAAAAAAGAGAAAGGCATTCTGCGCTGACTCATAGCCTACACACAATAAACATGGTGGTTCCTTTGCTGCTTTAGGAGCTGATGATCCAAAGATCTTTTGTTACCAAAGTCTACAAAGAAACCTCCAGAAAAGGAGACAAGCCCAAAAAAAGTACACATTGCACATGGCTGTTGTCCACTGACAATCAATTTGCTCTTGTTTTTTTCTGTAAAGACTAAACTTGAGTTTCTACATGTTTCCATACTACAAATGAGATATTCTTTACATCATTGCAGACCACTTTGAAGCACATAGCTGTGTTGCATACAGTTGAATGTGTCATCCAATCAGGACACTATTTAAATAAAGTTGAGACTTCAAACTTGCTCGGCCTTAGTGCTCCATTACACGCTACCATATCATTCCATTAGTTTCCAATTAAAAACGTGACACATTCTTGGTTAAGTGCTGATTTATGGAATGGCATGTTCACGTGCTGGTGGGAAGCTCCAACATCTGGGATTTCCGAGATGGCTTTTAGATTTTATTTATTAGTTATGCAAGATGGATTTCCTTTATTAGTTATGCTGTAGGAAAATTAAACCCAAAAGATAATTATTAAAGCAATTAAAGTGTGTGTGTGCGTGTGTGCATGTGAAATTGGCATGGTCCTTGCATTAATAATAATGGTGCTATTCAGCAGCCAGCTGTTCTTCTTTTGTTCAGACAATAGTTGATTGCAATACAATAACTTAAAAGCATGCACTAATAGCAGCATGGGGTGTAAGAGCCACAAATAAGAAAATAGCTCAAATCTGTCTGAATACAAATAATTTTACTCTCTAATTTAGCTCATTCATGCCATTCTTACTTTATCCGGCACAATAAAACAGGCACCGGTAGACTGACAGCTGATCATTAATGCTAACTAAAATGATGCACTTAAACACAGTGGACTCCTGTTTAGTACGCCTCAGCGATATCGATATGTCAGTGCAATACACCTCGCATTTCTCAGCCTTCAAAGCCTCCATTACGTTACCTTATCCTGTGTTCATATCATATGAGAAAGGCACATTTTAAATAGTCTTGTTATGTATAAAATGTATGCAGCTATGGACTATTCAAATTTACTAAGGCTTAATATGTTTAACGTCTGTGCGAGTAATAGACATACACATCAAACATGGATCTCTAGGTGACACTTGTTGCTGCAACATCATGTGGCATCTGTCCTTTTACAATAAGTAAATAAATATGGATATACAGTATATACATAATATATGCCTAAATTCTAACATTTGGTTTAAGATTATTAGAGATTATTTTGGCCGCTGGTTGCAGTTTGCTGTGGGTGTGTCATGTGGATGTGGCCAGAACTGAGCTGTATTGGGGGTATTGAGTTGAAGCTAATAGCCACAGATCATGTAGGTCCTAATAATACGAATAAGGCAATCAGTAAACATTGAGCAGAGAAAGTCCAAACGCTGGCATAGCTTCTTCACATTTCTGGCATCATCTGAGGGAAATAAGTTGGCCAAGAAGTAACCAGCTGGTTGGTGCACAGCCACATGGATGCGATGTTAACTCATTAGTTTGCTCACCAAGATAGGAGTGATAACTGCAGGGGTTTGAAATTGACCAGTGAGGCTGTGGAGTTCGAGGTTTTGGTCATGGTTAGTATGACTTACTAATGACACACCAAGGAATTGTTTAAAAAAAAAAATAAAGTCAGGAAATGATCAAGAACTAGAATGAGTTTCAAACACTTTCATGTACTTGATGAAAATGAAGAGCCTCCAATGTGACACAAGCACAGCCTTGACATGCCCTGCCAGTTACTTCCAAATGAACAGAGGAGGTGGCGTGAGGGAAGGAAAGGAGGTCCGTGAGGAGAGCACAGCACAGAAAAAAAGAGAAAAACAAAGGTGGTGGAAGACAATCCCACCTTCCCCTCTTCCCTCTATTATCTCCTTCCCCATCCCCCTCTCACCCTTAACGAGGGATAGTTTTCTCCTCGCCTCTCATCTCTCCTCCCCTCCTTTCCTCACCGTCTCCAGGGACCAAACACACCCCTGACATGTTGCCATGGAAACGCCTCATACACTCACACTATCTTGCAGACTCTCTCTCTCTCTCTCTCAGTGGTAACGCCTGTATCCTCTCTCTTACAAAGGCTTACACAGCGAGGTTGACGTGCTTGCCTTCAGAGTAAAAGCCTAAAATAGAATAGGCTATAACTTAGCCCCCCCGCAATATAAAATAAATATATAACGAAAGACAAGGTTGACGTCACTTGTGTGCACTGCCAGTGTTAGCATAGACTTAGATCATAGAAAAAAAACTGCTCATTATCCAGAGATCCTTAATTGTGGTTGCAAGACTGCTGTGCTCCTATGGATGAGTAAATTAATAAAATAAGGAAATAAATACATTGAGAAAATAAAAGATGTCTTGTATGTGTCTCATAAGGTGTTGTTTTTGCTCAACAGTTGTCTTGCTGCAGGATGTTCCTTCTTTAGAAAATAATAATGATATTCAGTTTAAAAACGTGCTTAAGTGATTCCAACCCAATACATTAATGTAACTATTTTCATCTAAACCTTTTATGATCAGAAGTAGCCCAATCACATCCATCATTGTTACATTGGCATGCAATAAATGCCTACAGATCAGCTAATAACAAATCCGGGACAATTTGTTTTTGTTTCTGGCAGTCTGTGAATGTGTCAGGATTTGTGAGGATTGGACCCAGAAATGCAGGGACGAGGAGGTAGAGGAAGTTAAAGAACATTTATTAAAGTAACGGCTTACAAACAAAAGGTGTCCTGAAGCAAGCATGCAGGCAAAAGGGAAGTCCAAAACAAAATCCAGACTAGACACTATCTTGCAGACTCTCTCTCTCTCTCTCTCTCTCAGTGGTAACGCCTGTATCCTCTCTCTCCTCTTTTAGCATCTTGCTCGGAGACAGCAGGGGCGGCAGTTGTCGGGGGGAAAAAAAACTGACGTGCGGCGGAGTACCCTGCGCCTGAATCCATTTGTCACGAGAAAAAGTTCAAAACCTTTGATATTCTGGATTGATGGTCACAAGATGTTACAGTTTTGTCAGTGTGATAAATTATTTGACACGGCTCACCAAACTGTTGTTCCTGAACGCCTCTTTTTTATTCTTTTTATTATGGCTTACAAATGCATTCTTGGCAAATTTCCCCTGAACTTTGCTCTCCATTAGGAAGATAAGACAGGAACAAGCAAATTTAATTTGCACACAATCACCGTAGCCATGCCATACTCAATTAATGCCTGCCGAAGTCAGACAAGAGACAGTAGCTGAGTCCCTTGGCTGGAGCATAACTCATTTATAATTCAGTCCTATTTCTCATACTTAAGGTCAGGATAGAAGTGTGTAAAGTGAGTTTTTTTTTATGCAAGCACTCAACTGCATGAAAGGATACATCTACACTATATCTCACCCCCCCAGGCTTTTAGAGATCCTGGTCCACTCTGGGGGGTACAAAAAAAGTACTGTGTTCCTGTGGCACTTTGACTCACAGCAGAGCACCCGCTGCCAGCTTAATACAGGGCATGTGTCATCCCCGCTGTGCAGCTCGGGGAGGGTTTTTATCCACCTTGTGAAGTGTGTTGGTGTCATCATGTCGACCAAGGCACAGATGCAATCTCCATGCTGCATCAATCTTTTGGTGAACAACAACAAAATAAAATACAGTCACATCCACAGGCGTCAAACCATTCGCCCGGGGCAAATTTAACATAGTCAACAACAAAAAAAGTAACATCCCTTAATTGATTTCCTTTTCATCCCACAAAGCTGTGGGGAGGGAAGTGTCGTCATCCACCCAAAACTCACACAGTGAATGCACCACATTTTCTTCCCTCAACACCTACAGTACATCACTCCCAAACTGAGGCAAAGCTTTTTTTTATAATCTTCATTCTCATTCATCACAGACGCCATGGGGAGCTCATCATTTCTCTTGTTTATTTATTTATTTATTCATTAACTGAATTAGGCTACTTGCATTCTGCCCACATCCTCGCACCTCGCGCCCAGATAGGGACTACGCCTATTAGTCTGCTGATGAAACCAGGTGTCAATATCTTTTTTCCCCCCCCGCAAGTTAACATTGACTCGTGCAAGGAATTATTTTCATTCATCTTGGCAACAGCTTGAAACCAACAGGAGGTCTTAACTGGAGTGTGAAAGCTCCTCAGTGCTCATGTGAAGTGTCGTGAGTCTTACCTTTTACCTGCTCTTCCACATGCCAAAATCCACCTTCACGTTTTACATCACTGAGTGGGGAGTCCGAGGCACGCACTCTGACTGACACGCTCACACACTTGCACAGACTGTGATTGCAGTCCTCTCACTGAGTTGGTTTCCTTCCACTCGGTTTTCCATGAAAAACTACCCTTATAAAAAAATCTGTTTTTTTCTTTCTTAATTTTTCCACACACTAAAAAAATCTGGTTTTGTCTCCGGTAACCGGGCAGCTCATCCTTCCTGGCGGCGGCTCCAGGTTTAACGAGGTATCGGCACAGCGCTGGATGACGGAGAGAGAGAGAGAGAGAGAGAGAGAGAGAGATGTGTTAAGGCAGCAGCTGCAGTCACAGCGAGGCTGACGTGCTTGCCTTCAGAGTAAAAGCCTAAAATAGAATAGGCTATAACTTAGCCCCCCCGCAATATAAAATAAATATATAACGAAAGACAAGGTTGACGTCACTTGTGTGCACTGCCAGTGTTAGCATAGACTTAGATCATAGAAAAAAAACTGCTCATTATCCAGAGATCCTTAATTGTGGTTGCTAGACTGCTGTGCTCCTATGGATGAGTAAATTAATAAAATAAGGAAATAAATACATTGAGAAAATAAAAGATGTCTTGTATGTGTCTCATAAGGTGTTGTTTTTGCTCAACAGTTGTCTTGCTGCAGGATGTTCCTTCTTTAAAAAATAATAATGATATTCAGTTTAAAAACGTGCTTAAGTGATTCCAACCCAATACATTAATGTAACTATTTTCATAAACCTTTTATGATCAGAAGTAGCCCAATCACATCCATCACTGTTACATTGGCATGCAATAAATGCCTACAGATCAGCTAATAACAAATCCGGGACAATTTGTTTTTGTTTCTGGCAGTCTGTGAATGTGTCAGGATTTTTGTGAGGATTGGACCCAGAAAAGCAGGGACGAGGAGGTAGAGGAAGTTAAAGAACATTTATTAAAGTAACGGCTTACAAACAAAAGGTGTCCTGAAGCAAGCATGCAGGCAAAAGGGAAGTCCAAAACAAAATCCAAAAAACACTTGCAAAACTGAAGACAAAGAAGACAAAGAAGGCAAAACCCCAAGGACAAAGTGACTCAAGGAATAACCCTGGGAGACACGGTGCTGAACCGACAAGTGACAGACAAAGCACAGAGACTAAACATACCATTTACGAGGGTACTAACACGAGGGCTGATGAACAGGTGGAACACAGGGCGGGGCAGACAATCACAGAGGCGGGATAACAGAAGGCAGGAAGTAAAACAAGACATGACGCAGCAGAAACAGACACCACAAAGTAAAACAGGAAACTGAAGCATGAAACATACACAAGGATAGAAAGGAAAACAAAGAAAACGGACGTACCAAGCAACAGAGAACACAGGAACACGAAACAGGGAATGAATTAAATAATTGAACAGTGAAAATCACAACAGAAAACCACAACCATGACAATATGACAATAGGGTCTCTTTCAGGTGCTGTTTGTCTTTTTGTCAATATCTCTAATACCCAAGTGGATCCCAGCATCTCGCGAACAGTTCCGATCACATTTGTTTATTTTTATTTCTCTGATCATTTTAGAGGTCTATTTCCTGATATAGTACCCATTTGTCACATTTCAAGTTATTTCTTGCCCAACATATTTAACCATTTATTCCTCCATCCATATATTCGATTATTCATTTTCAAATAAGTCAGTATCGGTCCTCTGACAGTACATTTGACCAGAGTGGGACAAATCAACACACTGGCCCTAGCATGCAAAACAAACAAAATCACTATGCATGGGATACTAAGCCTCTTGTGTCAACCCCAAATCTAGAATAATGAGAAGCAATAGAAGACAACGAAGAAGACATAATGATGGTGTGTGTGTGTGTGTGTATATAAGCTTAAAATGTCACATTAGCACCAACTGAAAGGCTTCTCATAGACGAAACACCACAGATCAATTCTCCAATCAATTTCTGTTGAAGCAAATGAATGATTACATCAGAGGTGGACATTGCAGACTTCAAGTTGAGCTTATCTGGGTTTTAAAAACAGGTCGATACCTGCAACACAGATCACTCAAACCTTGATCACATCTTTCCTAAGCAGGATTTGATTTTACTCCTATATATAACCAGCGTGTCCAATAAAACATGTATAACAAGTATTTTTTATAGTACTGTGATTTCTAGTCTATATCCTCAACACTGTAGCCCGGATGCCAGCCAAATATAGCCCCGCCCACAACATTTAAGGTCGGGAAGTTCGGTCCAGACTTGATCCGTTGTGGAGCAACTAGGTTCGAACAAGAGCTGGTAGGACCAATCAAATTGTCAGGGCGGGCTTTATACAATGATGGACAGATGATCAACAAAGCAGACCCACAGGACTGCGCCCGCCTGTAATTCCCCATGTGTTCTATTAATACATTCATGGTATGATCTTATGATACATCCAAGGGATGTATGTACTGTATGCTGTAAAGTTATCGGCTGGTAGCTATCATCAGCAGTAGCTAGCAGTTGAGTTCTGTTGACAACTATGCGTCGCTCAACATACAGTACATCACATACTGTACTTTGTTGCTTTGATTAGTTGTAGGTCTATTCAATGGAGTGTGGAGTCATTTTTGGATGAAACACGCCCCATAATCACAGACAATGGAGCATTATCAGACTTATATTCTGACTAGAATCTGAGTATGACAACGTCAGGCTATTGAAGTTCCACTTCCAGGATTGCTACGCCGGATTTTACTCATTTAGGCCAGATATCCGTTGCCTTAGCCTTCCTTTTAGTTGGCATTTTAAACTCTGGTTGGCTTATGAGGACTATGGGTAACCTTATCTCAGATCTCTGCAGGGTAAATCCAGTCAGCTAGCTAGACTATCTGTCAAATCTTCTCAAGCTCTCCAATTCTGTTGCACGACTAAAACAACTTTTGAATTTACACGTTCCACCAAACCAAGTTCCTTCCCGAGGATCTTTTGCTTGTTTAAAGAAATGCCAATAAATCAGAGCGTGTTTTTCTCCCATCCCAGAATGCTGTGGGCAAAGCGAGACTATGTGATTTCAGATGAGGTTTTTGTTCATACATAACTAAAATTAAAGGGTTAGATTTTTATGAAAAACAGGCGCATTTAATGTTTTACTTTGAAGGTTTCATAGGAAGTCAAATTTCATATTCTGGCTGGCTTGCCCCTGGGATGGTGGGAATCCATTCTTCCAAGTTAATCAGTCTGCCATTACCAGGCAAAAAGAGAGGAGCGCCTGTGGAATGCATTTCGTTTCTACCTCCACTTCTCCTTTTTTATTTCTTCTTTCTTTCTCACTCTGCTCTGTGCGACTTTTATTCCGAGATCAGCATTAATTCCTTCCTTCCCTTTATCCATACACAGCACACTTCCTCTTATCTTTCCTGTATTTTTATCTTCTGTGACATATATATGGGGACCCTCCACTCACATGTGACATAATGAATATATGAGATGTGTGTGAGAGTTTTTTTTACACTTCAATCCTTTTGAAGACCAAATGTTCTCACAGGGGCAGCAAGGAATGAGAAAAATCCTAAAAAGTAAGGTTTGACGTATTATAGCCTACAGGTTTGTTTCAGGGTCGGTATTTAGATTATGTGCCAGGAGGCGTTAGTTTAGCTCGGCATAAAAACTGGCACATTATCTATCTAGTTTGTTTAATTCATATAAAAACAAAAAGAAAAATAGCAGCATATTGGGGCTTTATGGGCTGTTTAACAAGATATTATGTGTTAATCAGCCAGCTTTAGTGGTGCTGGTGTAGGCAGATTTCTTTTTAACTTTTGGAAGAGCCAGGCTTGCTGTTTCCTCCTCCTTTAAGCTAAGCTAACTGTCTTCTAGTTGTAGCTTCATATGTAACAGACAGATGTCAAGGTGGTATTGATCTTCTCCTCTAACGCTCGGCAAGAAAGAGAAAAGGTGTATTTCTCAAAATGTTGAAATATTCCTTTAACATTATTGGTCTCTTCACATTGCCTACATGTAAAATAAAAAAGCAATACATGGTTGTATACAAAATGCATTCTGGCAAATATGGAAAAGAAATTAACTTAATCATGAGAGTCATTTTAAAGCAGTGTGATCCCAAAAAAGTAATGAATGCAATGAATGAAGTCAATGGAAGGTCCACACAAGTAGGCTGTAGAAATACAAACATGTGTGTGTGTGCGTGTGTGTGTGTGTGTGTGTTACTGTGGGGAAGATGACAGGAATATTGATTCCACTGTCTTCATTAGCATGGACCTGTGTGTCTCTATGGGGTTCTGGCTAGACAACCTAACACACTCTGTTTCTGTCCCTGTGGTGAACGACTGGCTTGCCGCTCCCCTCCTGCGCCACTGGACTGAGAGGGGGACCAAAATAGAAGCAGTAAGTACAGAACCAGAGGCCAAAGGGGAACACAGTTCTGGCATCTATGGCAGCCATGCCTGAGGAAGAAATAAAGCCTAACCTAAAATTCCTGTAGCTGTTCACACTTTTTATTGCTCCATCATTCATAACACTCCCATTACTTGTGATGTTAACATAAAGTATTACCTCTCCCAGTTTGATGCATTGTCCTCATCACAGCTTTTTCTGTGGTAAAGCAACTTTAATTACATTAACTAGTATGAGGCTCTATAACAACATTTAATTTGATGGATTGAACATTACTGATACACCTCAATTAAACGAGGAACAACAAAACAATCATTAAATTAAAGGAATGAATTCCTCCTGTTGCTTTTGCCCATGACAATACTTTGATTTATCTTGCAGATCTTAACTGAGGATCCATCAATTTAAACCACAGAAAACAGTTAATTCTCAAAGGATTTGACATTGGACAAACATTTTGAAAAAAAGAAATGCTACAAGCTTAAAATGTATCCTGATAAAAGTGTGTTGTGTACCAGGTAGAAACCAGCCCTTAATTACAGCTACATTGGAAACCAGCAGGATCCTGAGAACTACAGTGACAGATACAGTACAGGCACAAATAATAATCAAGCATTATATTAGGTATCCAACTCATGTCTGAACAATTGCTGACTGCTGCCAAAATTGACAGAATATTTTCTTGACTGAAAGCAAATAATGACGGAGGTAAGGCTAAGCAGCTTGCAGTTTGACATTTCGGATTGATAAACGGGAAATATTATTTCAATGTATTAATATCCTAAGTGATTAAAACAGAGGGTCTGTGACATTTCAATTTCTATTTTTTCTAATCGAACTCAAAAGGTCAGACGAGGAAACTGTAAACTTATTTTGAGACTGACAGCCCTTTCATAAACGAGGAGCACACAGTGCCACATCTGGAAGACATTAATTGTGCCTTATAAAGTAAAAGTCAGTTTAGCAATCATCCAATTTGTCCTGAATTAATACCTGTGTTAATTAATAACTGGTTGCTTCACCAATTCTCTACAGCAGACGTGTTATTAGGGAGATGAGCATGGGAGAAAAAAAACCTGAAGCCAGGAAATGGGAGAATGTGAAAAGAAACGACAAAACATAAGATGCATTTGAATAGCTTGTATTGTTTGTATGGTGTAACCTAACAACAAAGGAAATAATAAACCTGATTTAAAAGATCAAAGGGGACAAAGTGACAGGCTGCACGACACGTCGGCCCCTCCTCACAACACGGCTCACGCTTCCCCTGTCCCAGAGCTGGGTGGTGGTGGAGCCCTAGGATCACAAGCATCTGGCTTGCATCGTAAATGTCGCCTGTACTCTCGAAGAGGCTGTGCAGAAAGACAGAAACAACAGAGACAGAAGGCACACCATTTGGTGCAACACCTCCAAGGCCTTAAAGAAAACTATGATGCCGTCTTGACTTTATCATTCCAAAGGTATTCTGTGACTGGGTGAGCCCTGGGACAACGCCAGGTGTCTTTGCTGGTATCATAATGGTGCACTCAGTACATGGCTATCCTCTGGTATTATAAAGGCAATCCATGAACACACCACTGTTGTGGATAGAGCCTGAAAAAACGTTACACAACCCTTTACAGCTTCCACAAGTCCATGGTGGCATCATGTCCCTAGTAGTCTCACATTGCCAGACCTTCCTCCACAATGCTGCAAAGGAGGGTCTGGCTAGTACACACAGCATTCCTGGATGGGAGAGAAACATGCTCTGGTGTATTGGTATTTCTTTAAACCAATCACAATTGTCATGGGTGGCTCTAAGCACCGGGCAGAGCCACAGTGCTGCTGCAAAATATCCTTGGGAAGGAACTTGTATTGGTGGAAAGTGTATATTCAAAAGTTGTTTTAGTCGTGCAATGGAATATTCAGATTAGACTATGTCCCTAGTTGAGCCTGACAAGCCTTCTATTTGGTCGTGTGAAGCACAGTGGGTTGCGTAAGACCTCGGAACATGCAGCACCTCCAGCTGATGTGCTCTGCCAAAGTTGTTGCTGATGTACAGGGGTTGAGTCAGTTTGTTTATTGCCACTCTGAGCAGTCAGAAATATGCGTAAAGGTCATGCTGCAAAATAAATACAGAACACAGATGAGAGCTGTTTGGTTTGCTCTGGCTTACTCCTTGCCAAAAAGTCAAATTTTATTTGACATTTAGTAACTGCTGAATATTGTAGACTCATAAGAAACTGTTTTCTTGAGTCTCAGGTCAGGGTCTTTTTAAAGGAATACTTATATTTTATGAACAACTTACAGTTATTTGCTTTCTTGCAGAGGGATGGATGAGGAAATTGATACCACTCTGATGTTTGCACACTAACTAAATGTGACACTAGAGCCAGCAGGCAATTACCTTAGCATAAAGACTGTAATCGAGGGAAACGGCTATTACACACAAAGAAATCTGACAAGCAAAAATGAAAGGTTGTAGTTTTACGTGGGATTACATGTTGGCACTATTTCTTGAGTCTTGGTTTCACTGTGAGGTTGCCAGGCAACCAGCGGAGACACCAGGTAGTTACTGGTCCTCATAAGATAGGGTAGGATTTTCCACTTTAGGAGACCAGTTATTTCCCCCTGCTGGACGCTCTGTGTGTGCGTGTGTGCGTGAGTGAGTGTGTGTGTGTGTGTGTGTGTGTGTGTGTGTGTGTGTGTGTGTGTGTGTGTGTGTGTGTGTGTCCAGTTGCTGTATATCATTTAATCCACTTTAAAATGATTTGGTTTATAATCTGTAACTGAATAATGAATATAGAATATTAAACAGAGACTCATTTCAAACCACACAACACAAGAGAACGAACAAAATTTCCAATGGTTTGCTATTATCACCTGCACAATTTTAAGACTTTGCCTTTAGGGTAAGAGATGCTGGAAGGATGTTGGAAGTCTCTGGTTAGCACAAGAGGCAGGTGTATTAACCATTTTATCAAACACCCTGAGTCTTAACAGCACCAGCAAGGTATACTGCAACATCTATTCCTTTTTAATGTGTTGTGGGAGGCAAATTGGTCAATAGAGAGCAGCAAGACCCGGTGACCGCCTGTAATAACAAGCAGCTGCGTGTTCAAGACGTGTAATGAAATCATTTTACCACCAATACCTGTCAAATGAGAACATGGAGGCAATGATCAGAGGATGAGGATTCAGACCACAGAGCTATAAACAGGTCATTATTGGAATGGCTTGGCCGACAGACTGAGCCTAAAATATTCAGCATATTATGATAATTTCAAGATAACTGGCAAATGTAATGCTTTTAAATGCTTTGTCTGCTCAGTGAAAATGTGTTTATAGAACAACAAGATACTAAAACCAACATAAAAGATCAAATAACCGTCATTTAGTCTTCCTTCCCTATTACAACAATGTACGGCAGGGTTTGTAATTATTTTAAATATTCATGATTCTGAGTTAGGCTCAAAATATTGTATCATTTTTAGCTGTAGTCATGTAACTCATGCACAATTCTGTGCTGTAAAGTCCTCAGAGAAGCAATTAAACCAAAGGAAAAGCCGATTTATTGTGCACATTAAATTTACACGAGCCAATCCTTTATACAGTCATGCACAAATGCACTTGTTTGGAGAATTACTGAGTGATAACAACCATGAAAAAGTGACAAGTGGATCTGAGGTGGGTGTTGAAAAGTTGGATGCTGCATCAAGTGCACAAAGGCAGCAAGTGACTGCAAAGTACTCATGACACTAAAAACAAACAGCAACATCTAGCCGTAACTTACTATAAAAGGTCAAAATACCCGTTTGTTTCTTAAACTGTTTGTTTGTTCCTCAATTACAGAAACTCATGTATTCATAAGTATAATGAATGTCTGCTGACTTACAGTAAAATTAATGAGAAACCTTGTTTTGAAGTACATCCATGTTTTTTCCACAAAAGTATCAATAATATCTAAGTCAGTCTTATTTGCCTAAAGTATGACATCCTTTCTTCATGTCAACTGTTACAACGTTCTGTTTATTTTCTGTAAATATCTTGTGTACCAACTATATAAGGAGGCGATCTCTTTTTGAAATGCATCTCAGGGGGCTTCTTCTATCATTTCAAGCACACCGGAACTATAGCTTTTTCCCAATTCTTAGAAATATTTTTTTGAATTAAAAATACTAACTGTATACACTATGCATCATATATTAATTGTCATAGTATAGTGTTTTGCAGTTCAAAGTAAAGGTTCTTTCTTTTACTGACAGGAAAAGATGGGTGCACCAGCAGACAGTCAAACTGCAAAACTTCACAAAGAGAAGCCAGATGTTTTTCAAAGATTTAAAATGTAACTTTTTTTTCCCTTAAATATTCATACAGCTGTCTCACCACCACCTGCAGTTAGTCTAATTGTTGTGCAGCTCTGAGCGGCGTATCTATTTCATTTGTGCATTGGATTGTGGGTACAGTATGTTTCCTATAATAATCCAAGATAACATTTTTCTGACGTAACATACGGAGTACCTCAGGGCTCTGTTTGTGGCCTTCTGCTATGCTCTGTCTCTATATTTAACCTCCTGGCCAAATTACACAAAGTCATGGAATTCATTTCCACTGTTACGCTGATGACACTCAGCTGTATATAGGCTACCTTTAATGGCAAACATAATTTCCAAATTATTAAATTGTCTGCTGTGAGAAAGCTGGCTGCCACATAGTTTTCTGCTGCTGAATTTTGACACAACTGAGATGCTGGTAATTCTATGCATTGCTTGAAATAAACACCAGTTTGATAAAGTAATGGTAAGTCTAGATAAAATCTCAAAGTCAGAGCCAAGAATCTTTGTGTTACATTCAAATCCACCTTCTCTTTTGTTCAGGACATTAATTACCTAACTATATGGTGTCATATGCTGTGCAAACCCCTTCAAGGTGAATTTGTGATTTGTTCTATTGGGCTATTAAATTGACTTGACTTGTCTGCATGGTGTCTAAATAAGACATTGTTTGCTGACATGTTTGCCGTAGCAACTTTAAAAAGTTAGTATATGTCAATGTTCAGCTTGATCTCACACGGCCATGAATAAGTGGTCAATGCAGCTTTGGTTATATAACAAATATGCAAATCCTCCTCAGCCCAGCAAACTACAGGTTTAAAGTAATTTAGGAAAATATCAAAAGTACAAAATTGACTCTTAATAAAATTAAATGTTAGAAAATATTCACCTACTGAATCGAGGCAACACCTTACACATGACTACTGAATCTCTCGAGGTCATTTGTCACAGATGAATGAGGCAGGGAGTGCACATGGGGTTATTATAACGCATTATAGTGCAAACACTATGAAACTTCACAAACGTCTACGCTAAATAATCTCCAGCTTGTGTGAACCCTGCCAGTTGTGACCTCACCATAGTTCAAATGCTTGATGATTGCACAGCTCAAATGAATAAGAAATTATATTGATTAAATATCTTTGAGCTGCTATGAAAGTACTCAAACTCATTGAGTGACCCACGTGTTAGCAGAAACAGCCTTTGAAGTCCCCCCCCTTTACTTTACTTTATTAACCACCTGGTAATATAGATAACCAGCAGCACTGTAGGTCCTGAGAACAGGATTGAGAAATCACCGTGTTGAGATTAGCACAATGCAAACATGGAAAAACAAAAAGAGCAAAGCGGCTTGTTGCAATGATTAAATTAGAACAAGTCAGATTCTGAAATGCACAAAATGAACACACACCAAAGGCAGTTGTGCTTCCGTGTCTTCTTTTTTTAAATTATAAAGCCGGTATAGGTGCTAGATAAATTATAAGAAAGTATCACCATAATTCTAAATACACACACACACACTCATTCCTTGGTAAGGTACTGAAATTTCAGGCTTTCGAAATTTCATACCTTTTTTAAGAGTGTGCAAGACACACAGTTGGAATGTTGCCAAAGGGAACAGAAACCTCCACTCAGCCCCTATTATCTCACAGACAGTTGAAAGTAAAGATAAATAACTAAGTGCTCCGAGATTTGCCTTAAAGGTGATCAATAAAACTATAAAAAATGTATCCCACACTGCACTGTAAAGCAGCAATGTGAAGCTAAAATGTGGATAATATGGTGTTTCTTTATTTGGGACTTATATACATTACAAACCCCACCATGTGTACAATGACTGCTTTACACTGCACAACTGTGTTCTGTGTTTATGCAGTGATTGTGTCTCATGGGTCCTTCATATACTAGATGTATGTGTCCAGGCTTAAAACATAATCTAAGCATTCTCAAACACAAAGCTGTAAAAACTAAGGCTAATTGCCTCTCTGATTAACTACTTCTTTCATTTAATCTGGGTTAACAAATCCCACCATTGATCCCTATACTGCTGGGAGAGATATAAGTGCCCAAACAGACCCTGGGGAAATTGATCAGCCATAAAAAGAATGGTAAGCTGATAAAGCACTGAGCTTCACTAATGGCCAAGGCTTAGCCTTAGATACAATGTAATGTAATGTTCTAATTAAATTAAATTAAAGCTGCTGGCAACATTATATGTAGTACACATTTCTTTTCTGTTAAATGTGTAATCTCATTCATAGTATACACTGCCTATAGAAATCATTATTCACCCACTACACTGCCAGTCATACCACCACACACAAAGGTTTATGCTTTTAGTGATTGTCTGAAATTCCTTCTTTACCTCTGCACAAACAATAATTTTTTTTCAGCTTGTGCTGCTGTCTAATTTATTTTCCTCTGAATTATGAGCTGCCACCATTATAGCTCCAGATAAGAAATACTCAGGCAGACAGACAAGACCACAGTGTAATCCACACAACACTGAGCCCCTAAACCACTGCCTTTTAAGTTGAAAGCCTGCAGTATTCAGACTTACTGCTGTAAACAAATCCATCCCATTGCTGCCTACTGGCCTTACAAGCACAAGTTTAAAGTTATATTGGTTTGCAGCTCCCTCCAGTGTATGGACGTGATGGACAGCAGTGAAATGATTACCTTAAAAACCTGCCTGGATTCATATGTGCATCCAGAAAGTCGTGGGCCTAGGGGTTCCCTTCTGCAGTCGTTTATTCCCATTAGGAATAAGATGGTATTGCTTGAGTTGAAGCAGAATGGGTCCAGACAGCTATCATGATTGGTAGGAAACTGCTAGTCCAGCAGTGAAACTCAGCTCATCTTCCCATCAGTCACGGATTGGTACAATGTCCTGACTACAGTTGCTGCATACGAACGAGTATCCTTTGCCCAGCTGGATAGGTTAGATTGGCACTCCTTTAAATGGCAACATTTACATATAACTTTATAAAAATAAATAAAAAAAATGTTGTTGAATGGTATATTTTATATATATAACCATAAATATAACAGTCAACATATAAATGGCCTTCAGTGATGAACTAAAGGCTCATCTCCCTCTTCCTACACAATACAAGAGCTCTCTGGTTCACATGTCTAGTGCAGCCTCCTCCATGTGCGTTTTTTTATCTTTATTATTTTTTTGTTACACTGGCCTTGCCTGGTGCCTATATAGGCATAGATTGTGCACTGATGCATGAGTTGCCCTATGTTTGTTCAGTTGAGGTGTGTGTGGAATATTTCCATTCTTCTTATTTGTCACTGGTATGTTGTAACCTGTGCTAATGTTTAAAACCAATAAAAAAATGAAAGAAAAAGACGAAAAAATGCTAAATAAAAACCTGCCTGGAGCCATAGCATCAACAGAAAGTGAAGCCTTAAAACAAGTGAGCTGGCTAAATATTGCAGTAATACTATTCTGTTTAGGCTCTTTTTTGCTAGACTGAGGTCGGCATTTGATAAGATTGCTTTAGCAATACTATTTCTTTTGGAAGTGAATTCTGATTTTAACCTTGATGTCATATTTCCCCTGATAGATTATATCCTTCTGCCTGATTGATTTGACCAGTTATCTCACATCGGAGGGTTTGGGATTTTGTCTGTGACTCTGATTGGAAAACAAGGAGGTCCTGTGGCAACATGGGTCCGACTGGAGACTGAGGAACTGCTCAATTCAATTTACCACAGATTGCATTCATTGCTGTCAAGGTTAGCCTGTAACCCCATTTAATAAAGTGGCCGTGTCAGTGGCCTTTTGTTTACCTGTCTGCACAGACTGGGGCATGTGGTGTTTTAATATTCATAGCAGAAAGATAGATATATATATATATATATATATATATATATATATATATATATATATATATCCTAGTTAGTGGACAGTTTTTAATAAATGCAAGATGGTGACAAACCTGCATTTACTTCTTTATGACGGTTGCGAAACAAATTTTACTAATAATTTACAACTAAAACACTGTTTAATTGTATTTTCTACAAAGTATTTTTTGTCAAAGATGCAAACCATGGCTCCTTAACAGTGAATATGTACATGCAGGTGATTAAATATTTTGTCCATTCCATTTATATCAGCACCACTCTGTATGACAACATCACTACAGCCACCAAAATGGCACTAAAACCAAATCAACACCTCTCAGCTTTAACAAAAAGATGTATAATACCCTTCATGAGGGTAGGTCTCATTGTGCCACTGGAGGGCTGGTGTATTAGACTGCATCAGTTTAAGACAGGTGTACCTGCTGTAATATTTACATACTTTATTAATCCCGCAAAGGAAGGATTTTCATGACGATTACTAAACAGATGTATTCATTATCTGATATCCATTCTGCATTCTAAATGAATACCAATCACAAAGGATGAGAGGCATAGCGAAGCAGATGAGTTAGTTGATATTTCAATTTTTAATATTTACACTTCAGATAACATTCTGTAACATTATGGAAATTAAGCGATCAGATCCGACATAAAAACATCTTTAAAATGGTGTTTATTGAAATGAAACTGAATGGTTGTTATTTTGTATTAATGTTGAACAGAGTGTGTCATTTCTGACTCCCCTCCACATTATTTGGTTATACGGGTGTTAACTACCATAATTATTTCAGTTGGTATGTTAGTTTGTCCAATTAATATTTGGACTAGTTTTGTACGCTCTCATATTGCTTTGATTTTGTTTGTTGCTTTTATTGTGAGACACTTTGTGAGGTCTGCTCTGGAAAGGTGCTATAAACATTCATTTCACTCACTACTGTGTTTATCATTTGAGTCTGTGCGTGCAAAAGATTTTACATAATAGATCAGCTGGCCTTTAAAGGTTACTACCACAAGCATCGCAAAACTTCAACAAGACCTAATGAAGCTTGATCGTTCACTTAATGCTTCATCAGATCAAGAAGGATCTAGTTATAGATGCTTTGCCTGCTGGCTTTAAGAACGCCGATCCTTGAGAATGGGATGACATTTGTCGTGTTGAAGTGACATTTCTAAAGGTGGCAATGAACTGAGATGGGAAGGCATGTTGCCCAAAGTAATCTTTTCTTTCAGAGTTCTTCTTATACTGACATTCTAAGGGATCTCAGGATGATGGGCTGGAGGTGGGTAGGTTTGAATTTGGCACTTTCACTAAGCCAGACGGTGAATCCCAAGCAACTTGGAAGCTTAGGAAGGAACATCCTGTTTCCCTGAGATTGTCTCTCCTTTAGTATTCTTATTTTCAGCCGGTTCTCTTTCACCGTTTGTATTTATACCTTCGAAAAGTAATGCACTATTACTATATAACCCACATAATGATGAGCCAGGAGGTGCAGGGCTGCCACTAAAGTGGAAGTTAGGCAATGTAGTATAAAGAGCGACAGAGTGGAAGAATGTGTCAGACAAACACAGGACTTTTATCCAGGACACCGGTGTTTGTGTCCCATGTGAAAGCAAAAGTCAGCCTTGACTTATGATCATTTTTTTTACATAACTTATACACTTATTCGACCCCAAGCACAATCTTTTCCTAATCCTAACCAAGTAGTTTTGTTGTCTAAACAGATTCTAAATTGCCGGGACTTGCGCAGGCACACTTACCGCTCATGCTGATGGACTTGGATAACACACCAACAATTGTGCTTTTTTTCCCCTAAGATATCATACGACCTGTTTTGATATTTTATACAGAGGAAAAATAGACCATCGGTAGAAAACTATTCGATGGTCTACTATAAATGTCCTCAGCAACCAGAAGTCAATATGCTACAATACAGCATCACTGCAAGTCAAAAGGCAAATCATTTATAACAAGGAATGTACCAATTACAGGTTGCAAAAAAGTATTACACAGTTTAACAACTAATAATTGCAAAACCAATGTTTTAATTATATTAACACTCAAAAGAATATGAGCCATGAAATACTTTTAAAAGTTTGATTACGTGCAACAGTTCAAGGCATAAAAAGCATAAAACAAAGGTCTAACAATCTAAGCATATGCAAGCAAATAATTAATAAATTAGTCTGGCTCAATGGCTGTATATTACTGGGATAAAGCCTGACTTCCATCAGATGTCCCTTCCGCTATCCCCCTATCTATTTTGCTAGATAGATAAGTGGTGTAAGTCTGGCTTTGCCAGACTAATAATAAATTAAAAGGGTTAACTGTCATTCAGTATTACAGCAAACCAACAATGCTGTATAATATACTTTCTTTTTTGCATTTCAGGATTTGGATGTTAAAGAAAAAAATTAACACATTTCTTTAGAAGAGTATGCAGCACTCTAAATCTCATCCACTCTTATTACCTGTCATTGTTAGTGTTTTGGAAGATACATGTTCTTCTGTTTTCCATGGTTTTTATGTGGTTCAAGTCCTGGGCAGGCCATGGAAACTTTTGGCACGCAGTCATGGATCGTTTTTCTTCTTCTGTTAGATTGTATTCCGCAGAGTCTTTGCAGCAAAGTAAACATACGAAGGAACAACAAATAAGACAAGAAAAATAAAAGAGGCACATGGGGAGGCACATTTCTCAAACGACAAATTTGTTCTTGGTGGTTGAACCGCTTTTGGTAGCAGTGTCTGCGTGAGATTGGTAGCCAATAGTCATCTTCAGGGGAAGCCCCAAGCGCTCCTTATAAACTCTCCTGTTGACAGGAAAGGACACCATAAGAAGATGCAGACAATGCCATCGCCTATACTTTTAGTACTTTAATACTGAAGACACGCCTCACCCTATGTGTGTTATAGCTTCCCGGTTGTCATAGTCTGATGTCCAGACGGCTATTTTATCTCCTTTGGCGCGGATGTTGACCACAGCTCCGCCAGACCTGATCGCTGTAGTCGTCAAAGGCCTCTCCGACTAAGCACAGGAGCTGGTGAAGGGATGGAGAGGATTAAAAGTCATTGACATAACATGATGATTCACATCTCCACTTGGACTATGCAGTATTTCCTCTATGTTTATACGTTGATGGTAGCCTGCCACGGTAAAATGTCTGCCGTCATAGTATAGGGCAGACGCACAACAAGGTTTCTGCTATGTACACCGCCGCTCCTTCAGCTGTTTATGAAAGGTCATAAAGTCGCAATTACACGACTCTGCAGAGCCGTCTGCTCTACTGAACTCTATCGTACTCACTGTCATCCTCTCTCTCTCCCCGAGCAACTGGAACAGGACGTCATCACTCGCAAAGTCATGGCAATCAAGCAAACAACAGGGATAGCACTACTTGTCACTCAATCTTAGGCAAAGTGACAAACAGCAACAAAATCGCGACAAGAAATCTGCACTCACGCGGATCCCGTGACATATGACAGCTACAATTTATTGGACACTGAATTTGATGAATTTACTGTTTATCAGACCCCAGACGAGACAAGAGGCTAACGTTAGCGAAGCTGGTAATGTTACTCAGCGTTTTGTTTTGTTGTTAAACTGTGTGTAAAATGAGCGTTGAGGTTAAATCCCCGATTTCAGGTAACCTCCCTACGGTACCATCAATTTTCTGGATAGTTTCAAGGTAACAGTCGGTTGCTAACATTTGCACATAAGCCCGTTGACAACGACGTTCTTGTTCATATTTTGGCACATTTCTGACCATAGTGGTCACAGTGACTGAAAGTGTTATGTGAGATGCTAAAAAAAACTACACACTGTTTTAAGGTGGGACGTTCAACATCAACATTTTTATAATATAAATATAGTAAGGACCAATAATTCAAACTCATAATATCCCTGTAGTATGGCATTCCCGCCAGAACCAAAAGGTTGTTGCAACACATAGTAGCCTAGAAAAGAAAAGCCCTGCACAGGACTCAGACTGACAAAACAAAGTACAAGAAGGAAGATCAGCCCCCCCCATCCCAGATCCAGGACTGAGTGCATGGATATCTGCCAGAACTTAGACATTTCAGTCACAGATCCACTCATAAAATTAGTTTGGGGAAATGTGGTATGTTAGTATGTTGGAAATGCAAACTCATTTGGGTAGTAGGGAAACATCTTCAACTATAAGCTGGGCAAAAGCAACTTCAACAGGCTGCAAAGTAACTTTTCTCATATTTTCCGTGCCCAGTGGTTGGTTGCAGCATGGCCAATAAAGCAAGTGTCTGCTAACTGGCAAGGCTATGCTTGCTAGATGTCTGTATCACTGTCAGTGACCTTTAAAGCTGTAAGAGAGCTCGGCACAACACTGGACTGGAGATTTAGCAACAAGCAAGCCATTTTTCAGTTGATCTCATTTGACTGTGTTGTGGCCCCTTATCAGCTCAGCAAACGGTCAAGGCAATAGTATATTTTTGTTAGATCTGTGGCTCACTGCACTGGTATGAAGAATATGTAATCATCACAAATATTATATCAAATATCAAATGATAGTAGTACTGGGCGTTTTGTATCACAGTATTTTTTGTAATTCTGGCGGTTTCACAGTATATTGATTATTATTTGTTTATTTTGTATTTTATTACCCTAATCAATATTGTTGTATAGAATTGTAATAAAACAATACTATTTGTCATCCTATTTAACAATACAACTGGTATTCCTACTATTGTGGTCAGTGAGTGTACATTAGAGGTGGAACGGTACATGTATTTGTATTGAACCGAAACGGTACGGCATCTCGGTTTGGCACATGAATTTACACAAAGAATACACGGGATAAAAATAAATAAAACTTGCGCGCAAATTAATTAATATAATGATTTGTTACAGGTTGAGTTGTTGTTGCCCCATAACACACTAGCATTCTGCTAATGAATGCTGATTGGTCAGTGAAGGACTGATTACAACCAGAGATCCCGCTTGATGGCATCCGAAGCGGAGCCAGAACGTCAGTGATTTTTTGTCGTGGTCTTTAAAACATTAGGAAAACTCTTTCTAGCATGTGTATTGACCTATCCGCTGTGTTGTCGATGCCTCGAGAGAAAAAAAGGATGTCATCGAGATTTTAAAAAGGCAATGACATCATTCATGCAACATTCAAATTACTAGACAAAAAATTATATCCTGAGATAAGCGTGTCAGCGTTGTTCAGCACGTCAAATTGTGCGCATTATGTCGGCAAGATAATTTAAAGGCAACCATGACTACAGTGTGCGTTTGCACTATTTCTGTTAGTGTGGCAGAAGGAATACTGCCATGGCGGGCCTCCACTAAAAAATAAACAGAGGACACTGCATGTCATTTAAAGTTTTTATCTCCAATCCCATTTGTATTTGTGAGAAGTTACGCTGTTCTGAGTTGAAAGATAGCCAACTTTACGGCTTTATTATCAAGTTAATAGGTGTGTGTTTGTGTCGGCTGATTTCCATTTCCTATGACTTGTTTTAATGTTTTTTTTTAAAGAGCACGTGCCCGTGAGCACCCACAGGGGAAACATGAATTGGGGCCTATGCTCGCAAAAACAATTGAGACAGAGCCAGTAAAGTGATCCCAACTGGTCCTGGCTAACACCACCATGCTAACCCTGCTAACTGCTAACATTACCGGAGGACCAGACAAACGGCCACGGCTGTTTACAACGTGTAGCCTGTTCAGCGGCCGTAGCCGACAACAGTGAGTTATTTGAAGTCAAGAGAGGGGGCTGTGTAAATCTGGAAGAGAGGGCCGTGAGTTAGAGTGTTAAGCAATTGTCGCCGTCATTTTAAGACAATAAAGTGTGTATGGTAGTGGTATTTTTAGCGGTTCCTACTGTAATTCTAAGCCAAAAAAGTGGGTCTGTCAGTTGAGTACAGAGCTCCGCGTGAACACAGGCTTTTATGACTGTCAATACAGCCAGCATCTAACGTTAGCTACTCCACTGTGCTGTGGAGCAGGATATAAAGCACAACAGCTATAGCCAAACCTACAGTTTCCAGCCAGAAGCGGTCCAGGTCTAGTCTCCTCTGCTGCTTGTTGAGTGTGATCAGCCAGCGCCCGCCACGCTTGTTCCTTTCGTCCTCCCACATGGGTTCAATGCCATCCTGCAGCAATAGTTTATATTGTCAATACACATCCCAAAGCACTGCACCAAAACAACATTTCATAGTGAGGTTTCAACACTGCCTGGAGAAAAACATCTTAACATGTGTGCAGTGATGCTTCAATATGGGGTTAATGTCTTTTTCTCAAGTTGCAGTTTTTTTTTTTTAAAGATTATTTTTTGGGGCATTTTATTGACAGGAAGACTGAAGAAATGGGGCCCGCTGTGTCAAGGAGTAAAACTCTATATATGGGTGCCCGTTCTACCAACTGAGCTATCAGGCCGCCCTAAGTTGTAGTTTTGCCTTTTGACATTAGCTCTGCCTCAACAGACCGACTCAGACAGCAGGGTTTTTGTAACGAAGTTTAAAATTTAAACTGTACAGGAGCTGATAAACTACCTTCCCTTTTATGAATACAAGTTCACTAGGTAGTCTTAACCACAGGTGATCCTGCTAATGATTTAAATTAAAGCACACTGATTACAGACCGCAGATATACTTGGTTGCTGCTTTTCCATTCATCATAAACACCTATCTCACACGGTATAACTAGTGTCTGGTTTTCTATCATCACATATGGCTAAATTAGCTCTTTTGCTGATGAGCTTAGTTGGTCGGGACAGATTCAGTCAGAGAGACTCCTGTCTAGTAATAATGCTGTTGTCCTGTCCTTGTGTTGACAATTCAGCCAGGTATTCTTCTGTTTGCATAAGCTAGTACCCGTTTTCAACAAACAGGCAAAAGATGGCATTTTCTTCTTGTACTTCAAGTGTGAATTATATCAGCTGTCATATGTTAGGGCCCAGGCCTTTGATTGGTTTGCAAAATATAATGTGTCATGATGTAAATGTGATCTTCCACTTTGAAACAAAGATGTTCTTTATTTTCATTGAGTCAACATCAGAAATAGAGCAAAAGAACTGCTGTACTTGTACATACTGTTAAATATAAAAACAAGCAATTGTCGACGGATCTCAGCACCAGAGGAGATGTTGCATGCAAACATATTTTTAAAAAAATAAATCTAAATACTTTAATCTAGGGCTGGGCAATATATCAATGTATCTATATCGCGAAATGAGACTAGATATCTTAGATTTTGGATATATTGTAATATGGTAAGTGTTGTCTTTACCTGGTTTTACAGGCTGCATTACAGTAAAGTGATGTCATTTTCTGAACTTACCAGACTGTTCTAGCTGTTGTATTATTTACCTTTACCCATTAAGTCATTAAATCATTTCTGGGGAATATTTATTAAAAATATCATTGTGTAAATAACATATTTTTAAAGCACCAATAGTACACCATACAAAATCGACACAATATCGACATTGAGGTATTTGGTCAAGAATCATATAAATAAATAAATAAACAAATAAATCAAATTACCTTAAAAAGGGAGTAATCACAGCCTGACATGAGGTTGCTTGATAATTGGATATGGTTGTAGAGACTGAAATGAAGAGAGCACAACATGTTGATCTAACAGTATTTTACAACACAGTCTACAGTCACGACATTTCACTGCTTCAGTCACTCCACAGCAGTGAAGGAAAAGACTTGGAAGGATTTATTTCTCCTTACGCCCAGAAATCTTCAACTGTGTCGAATTTAGAGATGAGTCGCAGGTTGGCCTGCCATGTTTTGCTCTTGTCATTCTTGAAGAACCACAGGGACCAGCTGTTGGGCAAAAACAGAAAAGGAATTTGCATAAATGTAACAAGCCCCTAATTAAACAGGCGGTAAACAAAAGTAACCAAATGCCATTGAGCTTCAGAGCAAATGAGAGACGTATGGATGCACCTGGATGATGCCGACACAAACTGTTCAGTAAATCATGCCATCACTGTCTTGGTCCAATTCATTGTGAACACTGTATCATACTCTGATGCTGAATCCTCTAATGGCTCAATGACTGCCTTAAGCTCTTTGGGTTGAAGCATAATGAAGAAAACTGTGGCTGTTGACACTATTACAAAGACTTTTAAAGCAGCTTGTCTGTCAATGGCTTTGGGTTGTGTTTTTAAATGAGAGCACAGTCCAAATGAATGCAAGAAAATGGAATAAGGTAACTGATACACATTAGTAATTCCATTGAGTGGCATTGTATATGCATGACAGAACGTCTGATGAGCAACAATCCAACAGGCGGTGAGCTTCAGTTTATGACACGTTTGTGTATTCCTTGTTAACTTGTCTGGTAAAAATGGTGAAAAATTTGAATGTTTGATTAAAGGCCATAAACTGAGGAAACATATTTTTATAGTCTCTTAGATTAACCTCTACAGGGTTATTAGCCTTATGTAGCCCATAATCCTGACTGTATCAATTTATCCAATTAATTGTCAATTTATGGGAATATGTTGCTAAATTAAAATGCCACCGATGTATTTCAAACCTTACAGCTCAGCTGTGAAACACCAGTCAAGTGTTTATGGTCCAACGGTTCCTTTAGCTGACAGACTTTCTGTTGAGTTTTTTTTATTTGACCCTTTGACATAAATATCCACGTGGAATTTAAATGCAAGTAAAATATTCAATCGTTGCTTATTTGTATTCCGCATAGTAGGGAGTTGGAAGCTATTCGGTTACAGATTGAGAGAAAAGGACTGAAACACTCTGGACAGGTCATAAGACCATCACAGACAATCAAAGTTTTACGGGGGGGTCTCCCATCCAGAAGACTGCATCTGTTTTGAGTGTGAGAGAAAATCCACTTTAACACATGAACATGAAAACACAGACACACAAACCGGGGCCACAAGTAATGCAGGTAGCTAGCCTAAACCAGTGACTCACTAACTACAGGCACAATATTATAATTATTAAATTATATATAATATATTTTTGTATATCAAATTAGTTTCTACAATATGCCAAGAATTATATAAATGATCAATAAATAATCAGTCAGTCATGATGATTTTATTTTGACATTGTCTTTATTATGCACTGTGCTCGGAGCATTTAGTAAATTGCTTAGCTTCCTCCCGGTGACCATTGTTTTTGGTGACTGGTCAATTCATCTCGCTTTTACTTCTGTATGTGCCTTCCACTCAGTTGTTTGGAGGTAGGGTCATTAAGTTCTTAAACAATGCTTAGAGATAAAACAACACTTTCATAATTTATGAATTTTTCAACAATTCATAAGTTATTCCAGTTTTACATTTATACAGTTCCACACACTCACATCTGGGTGCAGCCCAGTGCAACCAGTGGGCGATCAAACAATGGTGTGTCTGAAATGGGCCAATAAATGTGATTTATCTGTTTTGCCTCAAAAGTGAAAGTCTAAGCAAATAGCAAATGTTCACTTTAATTACATTTTTGACCCATGTTGTGTCAATCAAAAGCATTTCAATTCAACAGGCAAACCAAAGCAATTAGTACAGCTAAAAATAGTATTTTTATTACCAATTAATCTGTCTATGACGTCTTTAATCAATTCATTTTTTTTTTTAAATTTAAGTCAAAAATGTCCATAACACGTTCTTAAAGCCCATGGTTCTGTCTTCAAAAATCAACAGTACAAAACCCCAAAAATATTCAATTAGCTATTACACAAAACTGAAAAAAGCAGTAGATTTTTTGCTTGACTTAACTACCGAAACATTGAAATAATCGAATATACAGTGGGGGTCAAATGTTTGAGCACCCCAGGTAAAAATTTGTATTAATGTGCATAAAGAAGCCAAGAAAATATGGAAAAACCTCCAAAACGCATCAAATGACAGATTAGACATTCATATAATATGTCACAAAATTTTTTATTTTATTTCCATCATTTACGCTTTCAAAATAACAGATAACAAAAAAATGGCGTCTGCAAAAGTTTGGGCACCCTGCAGAGTTAATACCTTGTACTGCCCCCTTTGGCAAGTCACTTGAGGTATCTTCGCCCATTCTTCCTTCCAAAAGTCTTCCAGTTCTTTGAGATTTCTGGGCTGTCTGTCGCGCACTGCTCTTTTAAGGTCTATCCATAGATTTTCAATTATGTTGAGGTCAGGAGACTGTAAAGGCCATGGCAAAACCTTCAGTTTACGCCTCTTGATGTAATCCACAATGGATTTTGAGGTGTGTTTACGATCATTATCCATTTGTAGAAGCAATCTGCTCTTTAACTTCAGCTTTTCACAGATGGCATCAAGTTAGCGTCCAAAATTTCCATTTTATTCAATCAATTTTTCCTTCTACTAGTGAAATGTTCCCTGGGCCACTGGCTGCAATATAACCCCAAAGCATGATTGATCCACCCCTATGCTCAACAGTTGGATAGAGGTTGTTTTCATTAAATTCGGTGTCTTTTTTTCTCCAAACGTACATTTGCACATTCCAGCCAACTTTAATTTTAACCTCATCGGTCCACAGAACTTGTTTCCACGATGCATCAGGCTTGTCTATATGTTCATTTGCAAACGCTGATTTTTGGGGCGAGGACGTAGAAGAGGTTTTCTTCTAATGACTCTTCCATGAAGACCATATTTGTACGAGTATCTCTTTATAGTGGAATGGTGTACCACAACTCCAGTGTCAGCCAGGTCTTTCTGGATGGATCGTGCAGTCAAACATAGGTTTTGACTTGCTTTTCTCACAATCCTGCGAGCTGTTCTGTCAGATATTTTTCTTGATCTTCCAGATCTTGCTTTAACTTCCACTGTTCCTGATGACGGCCATTTCTTAATTACATTCCGAACAGAGGATATTTGCATCTGAAAATGTTTTGCTATCTTCTTGTAGCCTTCTCCTGCTTTGTGAGTGTCAACTATTTTCAGTTTCAGTTTCAGTTTTCTAGACAACTGCTTAGAAGAACCTATGGTGCTGATTGTTGGGGTGAGGTCAGATGAGTCTGGGCATTTAAAACCTAAAGAATGACATCACCTGGTCTTTCCAGACGATGATTGAGAACAATCCATGACACTGTCAGGTCTCAGCTTTCCAAAGGGGGCGGTGCATGCTAGAAACTCTGCAGCGTGCCCAAACTTTTGCAGACGCCATTTATTTTCCTTTCTGTTATTTTAAAAGTGTAAATGATGGAAATAAAATCTAACTTTTTTGTGACATATTATACAAATGTCTAATTTGTTATTTGATTCCTTTTGGAAATGTTTCCATATTTTCTTGGCTTCTTTATGCACGTTAATACAATTTTTTATCTTCCAGCCTATAACCATAAGAACGAGTTGGTTGAGCCATCACTGCAGCAGCATTAGCACTTAGGCTACTTCCACAGTGCGCGTTCATGATTCAACCAACTCCTTCTTAGGCTGGAACACCTGAATTGTGTTAAAACATTTTGGCATAAAAAATACTAGATAGCCATAAACAATTATGTAAAGGCAAAGGTAAATCCTGAAAATGATCCAAAAACTTTTACCCTTAACTTATCCCAACATTGAAACTTTTTTTTTCTCAGAGCGAATATGATTGTACTGCTTTAGAGAGTGATCGGACATTATCTGCCACATAAATTAAAAAATAATATGTGCAGTCTAATTACTGTCATAATTAAACAGGCTTTCTCA
This sequence comes from Etheostoma perlongum, assembly GCA_026937815.1. Lineage (NCBI taxonomy): Eukaryota > Metazoa > Chordata > Actinopteri > Perciformes > Percidae > Etheostoma > Etheostoma perlongum. Next base: position 7,319,569 of record CM049390.1, on the reverse strand, counting down.
AATACATTTTAAAATGAGACTCTAACCTGTTCTGGAGGGGGTGTTTGATGTAGGCCTCTGGGTTCACAATCTCTTGTCCAGTCTCCTCATCTCCATCTTCATCAGGCTGATTTGAACTTGGGTTGGTTTCCTAAAACGTAGTGAGGAAGAAGGGATGCATTTAAGGAAAGTAGGCAGTAGTTTCTATCCCCAGTGCAAATGACCATACTTCCTAATGTAACTAACTAGGGAAATAATCTTGCAACAGTAGCATGGCGTCTAATCTCTTGGGCAACTTTCCACTTGTTGATTAAGTTACATAAGTGAACCCTTCAGCCATGGCAACTAGATGGTGGTACACTTATATACATAATGCAATTTAAACAGAGCCAATCTGACAAAACAAGTGTTGTTTCTCCCAAATTAATTTGCATTATCGTTAAAAAAATCCGTCACGTAAGCGTTCACAAGGGAAACCCGATGTAACATATGGTACACATTTGTTATGTGAAGCTAGAGTTAAACTAATTTTAACTTTACTGCTAACATTTTACGTTACCCACTAAAGGCGACATGTCATTTCGAAAAGTGGTAACGTCAACCTTATTATTGAGCACGTTTCTATTATTCCCAAGAGGTTTAGTGATTAGCAGAAATAACACCACCAATTTCCATTCATATATATGGCATTTTAAAGTTTTACGATGATGTTAAGTTGCTTGCTTGGAACAAAGTATCCCCTAAATATGACCTTACAACAACCAAAAAAATAGACATAGTCTTCTATTTGGCATGCATTTTTATACACCAGATAGTGTTTATTTGAAAACACAATAACAAAAAAAAACTTTTTAAACTGCATCACCACCATCTAGCTTTAGCTAAACTAACGTTAAACTCAGCCACTTGCTAAGTAGCTAGCTAACGTTGCACCGTAGAGGTCAGGGAGCACTGTCAACCAATTTTGACAGTGAAATTGTAGCTACAAAAAACAACTGCTATTTCTGTTTAGTGGCTTAGCTATATTAGCTACATGCCGAATTTACTGTTAGTTCATAATAATCACGCATGTCTTGAATAATAATCACTCGGTATGTACTTTTGCGGTTAACCTAATTAATAGCAAACACACTAATTTGGCAATGGAACTTGGTGTCGTTTTCTAAGCAAAGGTGAACGGCTCGTCGGTTAGTTGTAACGTCAGCCTAAAGTTGGGAGATCTCGACTCACAAGCATTCCTCTGTTAAGCTTAGGTCGTGGCACAGAAGACACACTTTAAACTAGTCAAAACAGCACGTATGATTGTAACAACTATCAATTTACTTTTGAAGACGGATGTGTAAAGGTAGACATAAACTTTAAATGTAAACTTGCTCTATAATAAAAGCAAGAATCCCCTTAAATGTTTTGACATGTTCTTTAGAGAAAGTGCTCACCGGTTCGGCGGTCGCCATCTTACAATTCTCTGTTTGGAAAGTGTCCGTTGATTGGACGATTGGGCCGAGCTGTCCAACGTGACGGCCCGGCTGCGGACATGCGCTGTGAGCAGTCGCTGGCTGGCTGCTTCTCTGCGACTCCACCCCTCCTGCAGACGAAGGCATGGCGAGCATCGAGGCTAGAAGGGAGTGTGAGACAGATGGCTGCGGCCAAGACGCCAAACTTCAGTGTCCCACATGTATCAAGCTTGGTATTCAAGGCTCCTATTTCTGTTCACAGGTACCGCTGCTTTTTCGGCTTCTCCGGTTTAAACGTCGGCTGTAGACACACACCTAGGCCCTCTGTCCTATCACGGCTGCTAACGTTAACTGTCATGCTAGGTAGACATGTGTAACGTTAGGTGCTTTGTAAACCGCTAATAACATATTTGGTTAACGTTAACAGATGCCTTCTGGCTGTGTAACGTGATACAGATTGCATATATTGAATAATGCACTCAGCGATTGTAACTGGTGCTATTTCCGTAACGTTAACTGTAGGCCAAGGGGTAACGTTAACATTAGCTAGCTAACTGTTGGCTGATTAGCTAAAGTGAGTGATACATTGTCCATACTCAAAATGAAAAGCATTTAGTGTGGAGTTTTTTGCTGACAGCGAAACAGTGATATTAAATAATGTATATTAAGAATGTTTATTGAGTAGGAACCAGGTTCTCTAGCAGCGCTATAGCTAGACTGCATGTAACGATAAGTTGTGGAGTGCGGTGGCACAATGCTTGACCGTCACCCTGGTACATTCTCTTATACGAGACCAAACCCCACTCACAAATCAGTCAGTTTAAAGATGGGTTTCTTATCGTCAATACCTCATACATAGCTGAAACCTTTCAGGGTTCAACAGAAGCTAGCTACTCTCCAATACAGATGTAAATATCGTAGTAAACAGAGGAAAATGTGAAGATGAATATGACCTATGGCTACGATCACATGTAGACAAGCAAGACCATCTATGTGTCCATCTCTACATTAGAGGGGCCACCGAAGCAGGCGTGGAGGAATACAACTGCAAGTTCTCTGCTGGGCATCCTGCTGGCCAGTGTGCAGGCGCCCGATGGTGAGCTGGGTGGCCTCCATGCCTGCGTCGGTTTCCAGTGGCATGTCGGGAGCTGTTGTGTCCTTTTGCTGAAACTTTGATGGATCCTGAGTGCCGGTGCCATTCAACCAGGGGACTATTTTTCTGTGTTTCGATCCGACGGCCACTTTCTGCTTCATGATAAATCGTGCATAAGTTGAAGGAGCTGATGGGATACATTTCACTGTAATTCTAACTTGTACAATTTCATGTGACAACTACAAATGATTGATTAAATTGTTGAGTCACATGTGAGAGTTGAATATCCTATTGATAAAGGTTGTGGATTCTGCTTTGAAGCTACGTTTTCTTGCAGCAGCCACTACATTGGAAAAGGTCTCTGCCAATAAAACATTAAACATTAAACAGCAATTGCTCCCTCTGCAGAAGGGTTCTGCAATGTTCTGAATTAAACGTTGTATAAATAGTTAGGTTGGGTGGCAGTTTAAGTTGTGGTGCCATGGTAGACATTTTTGCTGTGATTGCATATTTGGGTGTGTAATCTGACCCTGCTTCTATATTTTCTCTCTCTCTCTCTCTCTCTGCTGTTGACTTTCCAATAAAGGTGCACACACCATTGAAATAGCAATACATGGTAGAGACTCTGAGTGATTGTCTCAAGGATACATATGGATATATTTTTGTGAAACTATCTACCTTTAGTGTACTATGGTGCAATATCTGTCAGTGTGCAACCAAGAAAATGTGTTCTTGGTTGTGTTTGAATGGGTTATGCATTAGAACAAAGACATTAGTTTAGTGTACTCTTGAGCACAATCTGTAGTTTATCAGTAATAACAAATCCATAGATCTGTCTCTCTGTTATTGTACATCCCCATTTAGAGTTCCTCTCTGTTTTCATGTCTAGGAATGTTTCAAAGGGAGCTGGGTGTCTCACAAGTTGCTGCACAAAAAAGCAAGTATGTATTACTGATCATTGTCAGTTCTGTACTTTGGAACATCTGTGGTGGACTCTATCACTATTGCAGTTTATGAATAAGTTGCATGCTGTTTTGGTTAATAGTACTCATAGACAAGTTGAGGTTTTAGAAACTAACAATTGAACCTATAGGCTACATGGTGTTCAATTAGCGCTTGTGACAAATGTCAGGAACAGATGATCTCCCTTGACTGTGAGCTAACACAGTGGTGCCAGATGCTTCAGATACCTTGTGTTGTGTTTTGTCAGAGGAGGACAAGAACCAGAATGAATCTAAGAACTGTGTGGAGAATGACATCAACACGGACCCATGGCCGGGCTACCGCTACACAGGAAAACTACACCCTTACTACCCACTGGTAAGTTGCTGTTAATAAATGATGGCATACATTTAGCTATGTATGATTTATTAAATGAAAAATGTAAAGAAAAAGTGCAGACATGCTTAAGCAATGACAACCTTTTTTGTCTCCAGTTGGTTGTTCTAAATTAGTGGTGCTAAACTGATTTGCACCTTTTTGTCACAAGTCTCCCGGTCATTTACCACTCACAGCCATAACGATGATATGACTTTTTAAACACTGTTTTATAACAATGTTTCAAATGTCAAACTTCTCCCTTGTGACACAATTGTGCACTCTGTTAGCTAAAGGGGTGTCACTATACTCCAAAAGGTTTCAGGCTTTGGACATTACAATAATCATAATCAGATTTATTGGCCAAGTATACTTACATACACAAGGAATTTGACTTTGGTAGGTGTTAACACTCTCTATACATTCAACAAGTAGACATGTAAACACAAAGATAAATACACTATATACATATAAGCACATGTCAACATAATATATACAAATATAGAACAAGACATTATCAAGACAAGTATACATGGAGTGGGATTTAAGGTGCAAAAAATTATAGTGCAAAGTAGTGTGATGTATATTGCCGTGATAAATAAGCAATGTGTAGAGAAGAGGGTGAATGGCCAAAGTGGGGATGACCCACTTATCCTCAGAGATGATAAACAGTCACTGCCATACAAAACGGGGAACATACACTGATACCTGACTGTGTATATTTGCTTTGAATGTGTAATGCCATAATGTTTCTGTCCTCTTCTTGGCCCCTGGTGTAGACTCCCATGAGGCCCGTGCCCGGTGACATCCAACGACCTGACTATGCTGATCATCCCAGAGGTAACTGTCTTTGTTTTTGACATGATAAAATACACAAAACAGCAATTGTACTGTAACTTTTTTTGTTTTTGAAAAACAAATCAATGCCATAACATCGTGGCATCACAAGAAAAACTTTGTCATGTAAAAAAAAAAGCAAAAATCTGAGATTATAACTATAAAAAAGTATTTATCATCCCCCAATACTACCATCCACTGCCATTCCACTGGCAATGTTGCTCCGCGACATTTACACTGCAGTGTTAGTGCCGGGGAAAGCCATTGTTATCCAAATCGCTTTTGAAAGACTATGGGTTTTATTTTTTTTTTTTTGTCTTCTTTTTTTCACCCTACCAGAGTTGGTTAACGTTTTGTAAAAGTGCAGTAGTGTGTGTTGGTAAGCCTGTAGGCGATGGGGTACAATGTATTCTCAGAGTGCTTCACCTTTTGTCTCGCAAAGCTAATTATTGAACCAATCAGATGTATTCCCTACTGGCAGAGAAAAGAGTGCCCAATGACACCTCTGAGATTCACAGATCTTTTTAGGTGACTTCAACAGAGCAGTTAGCCATTGGTGGGGGCATACATTTGATAGTATGTGAGTGCACATTTTGAGCTGCAAGTTGTTGAAGGCCTGTCTGAGTGCGTTACAATAGGAGACAAAGCGGTCATCCATGCATGTGTTTTAACTTTCTGCGTGAATACACAGATAAGCTGATGTGTCTTGTGCTGTAGGCTAAACAAGTCTGTACAAACAGGATGGTCTGAGCATCTGCACCCCTGTAGGCATTGCTGAAGACGGAACTTAAGAACAAGACCACCCCAGTTTTCTTGAGCAATTGAGAGTGAAAGCTACTCCTTTGTAATGGTTTAACAATGCTTTGTCACTAGTTTGTGTAATGGTAGTGTTTTTTTCTTTCCACGCATCTTCACTCTTACGTTGTTGAGCAAGTGGCTGACGTCTGTATACAGCTGCAGAATGAGATGTGTATTGGCTGTAGGATTGGTACTGCTAGGATCATTTCACTGGATTTTATTTGATCCAGTATTACTTTTCTTAAAATTGATTTCTGCTGACTGGTATGCACATGCAGTTCCTCTTTTAGTATTTTAACAGGCAAGAGCCAACTTTTATGTAGGTGCCTTTCTTCTGATTACATTTCTCTCTACTCTAATATTTTAAATCTTAAACTGCAATGACTGCAGTCCATTTTGCTCTATTAATTTTTTTTTTTTTATTGCAGTATGTTTTTATGACCAGTCTGCCTTTTGTGTGTTAATTATTACACACCTATAACTGTAACCTGGCTTGTTAACGTATGTTTTTCTGGGAAAGTCATTCATTGTGCAACCATGGCAACCTCTACATCTTGTCATCTGATGGCATAAATCCATACTCAGGTAGTCATGGTTACAGTTCTCTTTCATTCTCCTGTGAGGCCTTGTCAGGGACCGAAGCACAATTGTTACAGGCTAATGTGTTTTTTTAATGTGGCATTGTTATCGAGCTGAAGTCACATCTTGAACTGATTTTTTTTTTTTACGTCTAATTAACCATATGCCATTATGAATACATTATAATGTGCCCAATCTGATTCTCTCATACCTTTCTTCTCTTCTGAGCAGCTGTATCAAAGTGTAAGTGAAGTCTAATTGATTGCTGCACTCAGCCTGTTGGCTCTGCAGGTCAAAAGCAGGGCTGTATTCGACTTGTACGCAAACCTGTCTAAAGTCTGTGTTGCTAGGCAACTGTTCGTGTTCATGCAGCAATCATCTTGTTGAGTTGATAAATTATAGATCAGCGAATTGTTGATGACTCCAGTGCCTTGAACAACATGTGTTTAAGTACTGTCCTGATGTGCTTTTCAGTCTAAAAATTATGATTTGATTGTGTTTAATCTACAGCTAAATTGCAGGTTAATGTGTTGCCAAGGTGATTGCGCTGACACCTGTGCTTCTGTTCTTCTCCATATATAAAATTAACAGCCCTGCTCTGTTCCTCTGAGTAGACAGCGCAAGTGTCATTAGAGTCTGCTTCTGCTCAGGTAACTTGTTCTGTGCAGGAGCAGCTAGTTGTCCATAGTACCATAGCACTGCAACATGCTTTTACATTGGTTAGAAATGTGTGATTTAAGTTAAAAGCATGTTGTAACAAAACCTCCCTAATTTAGAAATATTAGAAGAAGGCCTTAAGTAAAAGATTAGTTTTGATGAGGGATTTAAAAGACAATGTTCAAGCAATCTAAAAGCAAGGAGTTCCACTGCTATGACACACGATCTTTTACGTTTCCTGGTAATTTGCGGTCTATGTGGGTGGAATGTATGCAGATTAAGCAAACAAGTTAAATAACAAAACTTGTTTGTGAAATCATTTTACCCTCCTGTTGTCCGCATGTCAAATTTGACCCATTTTCACAATGTTTCTATATCAGAAATTTGAGTTTTCTTTCAACTAAATGATCAAAAACAAAAAAAAACGTGGAGGGTTATATCCAACGCTCTTTACAAGTAAAATAAATTATTTGGGTGGTTTATTCAATTTTATAGCATTTGAAGAAGAAAAAAATGATGAGTGTTGAAAGAAGGGACTTGTTAACTTCTGGAAAAATGTTGCAATTATTGAACAGTGGAAAAAGCTTAATAAATCAACACCAAAAAAAAACACATCTGTAAAATTTCCCTTAATACTTTTCCTATTTCAACTTTATTTTTTCATATCAGAACATGAGAAAATAACGTAAAGAGACAAAAATTTTTTCTCGATTATTCTGTTTTTGTGATCATTGGTAGTTGCGATTAAATTTTGATTAATTGCACAGCCCTATTAGTTGATCACAATAAATATTTAACATCACCAGTATGTCTGAACGATTTCAATGAAACCGAAAACTAAATATGATCATTTAAAAGGGCTGTAGGTAGGAATGGGAAGATCCAGGACTAAAGAATTTGAACATTGACGACTTCTCAGTCCCCCCCCCCTTCTGCTAAAGCCCAAACTGTCTCCCAAACCCCTCCCCCCATGAAGGAGAATGATTGCGTGTACCTGAGCAGTGATTGACACGCAGTTAGACGTGTTTCTGTAAATTTATGAGTGAAAACAAAATCTCTTCTGTACTTATAGTCTGGAATTGTATTAATTGTGTACTGTGTGTTAAGCTGCCAGGAGTCAGACACCCCAGAAGGTAAAGTTATTAATAAAGGTAAATACAATGGCTTGATGTAATCCATCCACATGGTATACTCTTACTAAAAATGCATATGGTATTAGTTGAAAATAGCCTGTGGTGTAACTGCCAAATTACAGAAGAATTAGGATGTCTGGGCCTTCTCACTACCAAACGACTTATTGTCAACTGTCACCTGTGAAAACACAATCGATTGGGAGTATGTAAATCTGTCCAATCAGCCCAAGTTGATGCTGCGTCTGAAAGTTGACAGACGTATGACAGCTGCTTTGAAAGGGCCTACTTGAGTCCGCTCATCAGCTTCGCTGAGTATTGACGTGTGAATGCTGCCTTTTGTCTGTCCTTGTTTGCTTTACACAGGGATATCTGAGTCTGAGCAGTTTCTGAAGGGGACATCACAGATCAAGATCCTTTGTCCTGAGGACATTGAAGCCATGAGAGTAGTGAGCAAGGTAGCAAAACGCGTCGCTGTCCTGATGTCGTCATGGTTTGCATTTTTAGTTTTTCCATTTAATGCATTTTGGTTTTGACGTGTATGTTTTTTGTTGTTGTTGCAGCTAGCACGGGAAGTCCTGGACATTGCAGCCGTGTTAGTGAAACCAGGTGCAACAACAGAAGAAATTGACCATGCTGTGCATCTGGTACACACACACACACACACACACACAAAATATGTGATTCCCTGTCTATTGTGATGTAGAATCACTGTGTACACATACAGATCATACCAACTGCATTAGGCATCTTTATTACATATAACTCCTTCTGCTCTGTCTGTTCAGGCTTGCATTGCAAGGAACTGCTACCCTTCCCCCCTCAACTACTACAACTTCCCCAAATCCTGCTGCACGTCTGTTAATGAAGTCATCTGCCATGGCATCCCAGACAGAAGACCATTACAAGAAGGAGATATCCTCAATGGTATGCTCATTAAACTACACTTTTTGGGACCCTAGCGTCAGGTTCCAAAAGTTGTTTTTCTTATATGTGGGATTGCGTTATGTTTTTATTGGTTAGAATAGAGTTACAGTACCATATTGTTGTGTGATTTTGATGGTTTCATAAGTCTTAGTATGTAACATTCTAACAAACCTAACACTGATCTTTCCTTTTGTTTTTAAACACCCCCATTTTCACTATTGACCTATTCTCATTTTTAAACGTCCTAGAAACAGTAAAGCTAAGTTCAGATGTAAGGAAATGTTTTATTAAAGAGAGAGAGAGAGAGGGAGGGGAGAGGGGGGGATGGGGGGGGAACATTCCTCTGCCATGACAAATGATTGTACCAGCATCCTGAAATGGTGTCAGCAGGAGTTTGGCCAATTTTAGCCTCTTTTATGAATATTTCTGCTAAGGCGATGTCTTCCATCCGCCACTCCCCTCAGAGTGTCTGCTGGAGCACTTGCCAACAACTCAGCTCGCACTGCGTGGTCTGACAAGACAAATAGTTTCATTAACCTTTCCCAGTGGGGATTTGCTTGTCAGATCTGCAGCTCTCTATATTTCTTGTTAAGTGGGGAAAAAAAGTTCCAGTTTGCACACTAGCGATTCCAATTTCAAAATGGCACGTTTTTTTTGGCCTTGCAAATGATGTTAGATGTTTTATTAATGCATATGTTCACCTAATTATATACCTATATGTTTCTGATTATTCATAACAGTATTCCTTTTGTGTGTAACACAATGGCTCTGACCCATTCATCCATTTCACTCTTACGCAGTTGACATTACCGTCTACCACAACGGTTTCCATGGTGACCTCAACGAAACCTTCTATATCGGCGAAGTAGATGAAGAAGCAAAGAAACTGGTTCAGACCACATATGAATGCCTTATGCAAGCCATCGACTCCGGTAGGTATCCCAGCTTGATTTTCTTTTATTTCGCTGATGATGGGTGCATACAGAAGATTCCGGCAGTATTATATGGATGCTCATGGCTATGGGGATGGGGTATCGGCATATATGTCAATTATCAAAAAAAAAAAAAATGCAGAAGATCTCTAGTTTTTGTCCTGTTTCCAATGGTTTGTTCAAGAATAAACATTTTCAATCTCAAGTTTGAATGGCCATTTTTAACCTTTGAAACGGTATCTCTTAGTTTTTGTCCTGTTTCCAAGGTCAAGAATAAACTTTCAATCTCAACTTTTAAGCGAACATGGACAACGCTGTAATGGGCCCTCATCAAAATGTTGCTAATACTTCGGGTTTCCGATTATTTATTTTAAACTCTCAAATAGCAACATCGCCTTCAGAATTCCAGTGCCCATGGGACAATAAACTGCAATACATTTTTCCAAGGCCTAAAACCATCATGTCTACTTTTTTTTTTTTTTTTATTTTTACAGTGAAGCCTGGAGTTCGCTACAGAGAATTAGGTAACATCATTCAGAAGCACGCTCAGGCCAACGGCTTCTCGGTGGTGCGGAGCTACTGTGGTCACGGTATCCATAGACTTTTCCACACTGCTCCCAATGTGCCACATTATGCCAGTGAGTAGTCACATCCCTGCCGTCCTACATAGTCATCTATGAAAATGACTATTGAATTTCTTACACTCACTCCCCCAATGAGATGATTTCTATATTCATTAATTTCCCAGAAAATAAAGCAGTTGGAGTTATGAAGCCTGGCCACGTGTTTACCATTGAGCCCATGATATGTGAAGGTGAGTGTAACTGCCTTTTGTATGAATTAGGTCAACATTGACAATAACTATTTAAATAAAACATTGACAATAACTATTTAAATAATGGTATTATAATTGCCTTAATTAATCCATTTTTGTTGTTATTCAATTTCTAATTTAGGCCAAGAATGTTGTATTAAAGTTTGAAGGTCTTTTGTTCTGCACTTTAAAGAGAAAAATCCAATAAATAAATAATTTCCTCAATTAAACTGTTTATATGAAACAAATATTGCAGTCAAGAGGGTAAAATATTGTACTAGTCTAAAACATTGTTGTCCTTGAAAACTATGTAACTTCAAATTATAACGTGAAGAAAAATGTCAGCTTTGTCACAATGCGTTTTCCAGATAATTAACTGGGGTTTTAAATAGTTAGGATGTAGGTTGTTTCCTTTCTTCTTCAGTTTATCTGACGAAATTTGGAGATACACAAATTAGAGAGCAACAAAAAAATGTAAGTTTTAAAGCAAGTTTGTAAAATTGACTCAAACCTCAAGTCACTCAGGTCACTCAAACCTGTTTACCGGCTCTTTAGGGGTTAAATCATGTGGAATGCAGCAGACCCAGTCATGTTTTAGCCAGTGATTGAATATTTAAAAACCACTCTATACCTCACAGGTATTTAGCGTCAGACTTGCAAGTGCCTGTTTCTGCAACTTGTGTTTAATTGATGCTGTGTAAGCCAAAGCCGTGTGTTTGTGCGTCATGTCTCAGGTGGCTGGCAAGACGAGACGTGGCCCGATGGCTGGACGGCGGTGACCAGAGACGGGGAAGCGCTCGGCTCAGTTCGAACACACCCTGCTGGTGACGGAGACCGGCTGCGAGATCCTCACCCGCCGCCTGGAGGACAACGGTCGCGCTTCATTTCCTTAACCAAGTGTAGGCCAGACTTGAAAGCACCAAGGACTGGATTTTCCAGACACGGACACCCAGCACCTCTGGGCCTCACACATACGCACAGTCACTCTAGCACACACACTTACACAAACACAAACACACACACAAACACACACACACACACACCTCAAACAAGAGGCACCTCTCCTACAGCTCAGTTTAACTGTGGCTTTCATTGTTCTTTGAATCAAATATCGGTTCCTCAAAATAAATGGAAGTACTTGAATGTGTCTTATATTAAATGTGGATTGCTTTATTAGTGAAAACTGTATCCTCTGAAGGAAAATTATAAACATTTGAGATTTGGTTTTGCTTAGCGGTCAGGCTGGACATCAGGCCTGTTTTGAACTCTAGCTCATATCACCCAGAGATTTTACTGACTGGCTAGTTGTCTGTGGTGTGTGGTGCTCAGGGCAAATCCAACTGGTACGCCATGCTTCGTTTCTTTTCTCTCAACCTCTGCTAACATAATCAGACTTCATATGACTTTCCCAGAGATGAACTGCAAAGAATCGGCAATACTAGAGACAAAGGGAGGAATCCTGACAACTGGGTCAACGAGTCTCACAACCTTAACAACTAGCAACTCAAAACATATTTTTACAAAAGAAATGTAGGTTTAGATTTTCAGGCAACAAAGAAAACTATCTATCATCTATCAGTTATCAACTGTTGTGCAACAGAAGCAGAGTTGGGCATATTTAAACAAGTCATATATTTTAGGCTGTCCACATAGTAGCTGTCTTAGCCAGAGTTAGATGAGAAGATCAATATCGTTCTTCGATATAAGAGTTGTATTCATCTTATCATCTAACTCTTGGCGAGAATGCAAATTTAGCCCATTTCCAAACTGTTTCTGCACTGGTTTTGAAAGATGTATTGCTTCATACTGGCCTGTTGGGTAGCTAATCACAGTACCAGGGCAACTATCACCGTCTTATTTACTTGGTGACGTGTCCAGTTGAAACACTCTTAACTCCTTTTATACTAAACGTGGCTATTATCAGTGCAATGTCAGTTATCCAGTTGATTATGTCTGCCATGGTTGCTAGGAGAATTATGACGCGACTACAGAGCATCTACATAAATATCCAGAATGAGAATAACGACATTGAGCACAAAATCGTTTAAGTGCTAAGCTTGTTAATCCTGCTTTGAGGAATACTCTTTTAGTGTCCATTAGCCCTGGTGTAGCAGCCTTAATATATGACTAGGAATTAAAACATGCTGGATATCTCGAAGCACGTTAACTGACGTTTCCCCTTACGTCGACAGTCACCATTTACCTTGACATGGGGATTACCCTGGTGTGAGCAGCAGTCATTCTTTCTATTTGCAGAGGAGTAATGTGATCACCGTTTCTCTGCCATCTTTGTATTTATTCTAATGGAGTAATAAATGACTCTTCTGTAGCTCTGTGTGGGCGAGTTTGTCCTTTGATAGATTGGCTTCGTTATCTAAATCCCAAAAGTGGTTTAATTTACGTCTTTATTAGTAGAAATGACAGTGAGCTTTAATACATTTTTAAACTCCGTGGAGTACAATGATGGTCTAATGATGGTCTAAACGGCATTTGTGATTTGATTTTGACACTATTAGTTTATGTTAAGCTTCACTAGTGTGAATATATCGGTACACCTTCAACTTCATGAAGTTATAATGACAGTTTCTCTGCTTCTATAAACATACACAATTCTATCAGACCATAAGCATAATTATTCAAAGCTTTGCCAATAAAGTATTTTGTCTGGCGTGACTAGTAGAAGATAATTAATGCATGGTCAGAAGTTGGTGGTAGTTTAAACAAACCTGCGGAGTCTAAACAGTCTTGATTATTTTTTTTTATTGTTGTTGATAGGATGGCTTAGATTTGAAAGTGTAGAGAGAAGGGGGATAACATCCAGCAAAGGGAACTGACCCCGTGGGCTGCAAGGACTAAGCCTCTGTATATGGGTGTGTGCTGTACCAGGTGAGCTCCCTTAAAGGAGACCAATAATGTTAAAATGTCAGATGTTCATATTAAACATTACCAAAGCTTCAAATGTGCTGAACGTATGTAAAATAAATCCCTGTTTGCAAAATCCTCAGTATTCAGTCAGCCCATGCCAGATTCTTTTCATAGGGTCTGTAATAGTTTGCTGATGTTCATGATTTTTAATGGTAGAAAGTGCTGCTATGCTGAGTTGGTTTGGTCTAATTAGTGATGGTGAAATGAAGCTTTGTGAACCACTGTCTTTATTTACTGAGCTCACTAGATTGCGCTCTCTGTTTAAAAAAAAAAGAGGTTGAAAACCCTGAATTTTTAATCTTTTTCTTTGAACAGAGAGCGCCATCTAGTGAGATCTGAAAATAAAGACAGTGGTTCGCAAAGCTTCATTTACCCATCACTAATTCCAATTCCGTCCTCTTTATTTGTGTTGGAATTTTAAATTCAGTGGATTAATGAGGACTATTGTTGACTGCTCCTCAGATTTCTGCGGGGTAAATTGAGACAGCTAGCTAGACTATCTGTCCAATCTGAGATTTCTCTCACATGACTATTTCCCAGCAGCTCTGTGTAGAGTTCAGCACCGCCGATGACTATTCTGATAGTGGTTTAAAGAAATGCCATTAAACCAGAGCACGTTTCCCCCCCATCCCGAATGCTATGTGGAGTAGCCAGACCCTCTTCCACAGCACTTTGGAGGAGGGTCTGGCAAAGCGAGGCTACACATGCTCAGTCCTCACATTGCAGAAACCTCACCTAATACCCACTAAATGGAATGGCGTGTAATTAAACTTCAAAATGTGTGCTTTGAAAAAGGCCTATTGAAAATTTAGAACTAGTTTGAAGTCAGTTAACCCCATCTAGCTAAAAGGAATGCTGTCCATTTCAATATTATGTTCCCTCATTATGTGTACAGGAATCCTTCATGTTTGCCTCACAGACAGTAGACTGGTCTTCACCACAAGAGGAACAACAGCTTTTTTATTTTCAGTTTCAGAGCATGAACTAAGCTGTTGGGAAACATGGCCGTTCACGTTTAGCCTAACTCAGTTGGACATAGCTGAGTACAAGCTGTTAAATTTTTTAAATGAAACTGCGTCACCCAAGCTTGGAGATTCATGTTTAAAGTGAAACATTATGAAATAGACCAGACTAAAACCAGCCTTGTTCTCTTTTGCAAGTGTTTCAGCAGGCTAGTTTTTTTATTTTTCTTTATCTGCAGTGTCTTCAACATGCTTTTACACAATTTCATCAGGCCTTAATGTCGAAGCTGCCATCGAAAAGAGCCACTCAAAAAACCTCATTAATTAACAACCTTCCAACACTGATGTCATTTGGTTGTTTGTGGTTGTACTACCTTATTAATAATTTGGTCTAGATGAAAGAACATTTTTGAATAATGTTGTGGTTCCTCTGTTTTTACTACACACAATGTTCTCTGTGTACTGTATGTGTGTGTTCCATCAAGGGGCAGATCAAAGAGGTGTCTGACTTTGTATTGTTCAAATAAAACACTTGAACAGGGAATTGAAATGAGTATTTATTGAGCTGAGCAGGGTAAACATGAAATAAGATCATGGTTTCCTGGGCTCCTCTAAATCTACAACTGAAAGATGATTCAAACGCTAACAGAAAAAAAATTGGATTTTTTTTTGGCTTAAAATACATTATTGACTGAATTAGTATTCCTATTTGAAGAAAGAACTCTCATGGTGTTAATTATTCTGAAATCCTTTCCTCACACGTCTCATCACAGCTCAACTTTGTCCTCAACAGAGGGCAGCAGTGACGCACAAGCCTTTAACAGACAAAACCCAGAGAGACACTATATCATGACGCACGTTAACATAAACAACTTTAAAATGTATCTTAAATAGAGGCTTACAGCATGCATGAGATTATGACCATTTGTGATCTTAAAGGGCAGAGTGAGTCAGGATTCAATTTTGTATTGCCATGCAACTAAGTTACTAGGAATTTGGTGCAGTGTGTTCATTACACACAAAAACAAAGAATTAATAGCAGGATTATCAATACCTATTAAAAACACATTTAGACACACAAAGACACATCCACTTTGAGCTTCCTGTTTATATACTCCACCCCTTTGGGAACATTGTCAACATTCTTGTATCCTGGGAAAAGAATACATGTATGTAAATGAGCTCAATTATAGATAGTAGTGATTTGAGTTTTAAATTATCTGAAGTGTTTACAAGTCATTACAAGTGTGCATATGTGATTATGAGCAGATTCATCATATTTATTAGTGTAAAATGAGCCCTGAATCAAACTCCTTTTAAAAATTTTTTTAAAGGTTAAGGTGTTTGTACATGTTAAAAAAGGTCTAGTTTTAAAAGTTTGGAAAAAACGGAAGAATGATTGTTCTAAATCTTCACCTAGACATTTTTGTTCAGTGTATGAGTAAATGCTTGTGTAACAGCTTGGCTTCAATTCAGAGACACAGAGCACTCATTGTATGAAATTAATGACTGGTTTACTCTGTGCGGTACATGGTCAATATGTGTCCCAGATCACCAAGCAGGCAGGATGATAGAACCAAAGGTGAACTTTCACGCAAAAACTGGTTGCAGAGAGGAAACAGACAGGCAGGCAGCTAAACTGAACGAGCAAGCTGAAGTAAATCAAAGAATAAAGGGCAAAAATGTACCGAGAACAAAAATGGCAAGATGAACACAGGGAGAACATCTAACAAGGAACACCAGCGACCAAAACTGACACAAGGCGAGCGCAAAGACTAAATACAAAAGGAAAGAACAGAGATAACAAGGGACAGATGACAGCAGGGTTGATGAGGAACAAGTGAAACCGATCAGGGTGGGGCGGACAATCACACAGGTAGGAAAAAGGCAGGAAGCGAAGTTTATGAACTGAGAAAGAGAATATTTGAAAATACAACAGAAAACTAAGCGTAAATGACAAGAACCAAAGAAAACAACCTCAAAGCAGAGCGGGACATGACACACTAGGTTTTCATGGTATTTCTAAAAGATCTGAGTGGGAGTTACAAATTCATTAGTCTCGCATTGCCAGACCTTGGGATGGGAGGAAAACGTGCTCTGGTTTATTGGCATTTCTTTAAACCAATCACAATCAGATAACAGAGTGGTGACTGACAAACTGCATCTGTCACTGACTGTCAGCTGCATGAGCGCCAAAGAAGCACATTTTAAAATGTATTTTATCAGCAATAAAAAGGATAAAAAGAATAATCCCCAGAAAGCCCCTTTGTCACACTGAACACAATGCAATACACAGTTGAGTAAGAAGATAATTTGGACACCACTGACAAACAATGCAAAAAAGGAAGCCACAGACCCATTTG
This sequence comes from Etheostoma perlongum, assembly GCA_026937815.1. Classification (NCBI taxonomy): domain Eukaryota; kingdom Metazoa; phylum Chordata; class Actinopteri; order Perciformes; family Percidae; genus Etheostoma; species Etheostoma perlongum. The sequence goes on along the minus strand of CM049390.1, from coordinate 7,302,802 downwards.
TTTAGACCATTTAATTTAGCTCTATAAACACTTAAATGTTTAACTTTTTCTTATACCAACACTACAGATCTTACAAAATCCAAGAAATACTATTGAGTATTCAAAGTCAGGCATGTATAGCCTGCATCATTTGAAATTCCTCTTCATTGTGTGGATTGAATTATCTGTCATATGTTGAGACTTTGTAGAATTATTTAATTAATTTAGTGTATTATATGATCCCAATTCACAGTTGAATTATTTAATTAATTTAGTGTATTACATCATCCCCATTCACTGTGCCTTTAAAGGTGCCCTGTACTTCATTACTTTGTGGTAATGTCTGAAGTTCTACCATGGACTCTAACATTTTTTTGGGGAAAAATGCTTAGTCTTATGTTGAGACTTTGTTGAATTATTTAATTACTTTAGTGTATTATTTAATCCCCATTCATTGTGCCTTTAAGCACAGCTAATCCTTCTGGGGTCCACGGACTTTGGACCACAATGTTCTTATTGTGGAGCAACACATGCAGGACCGTCCGGATGCTGTGGACCAAGACAAAAGAGAAATGAGCAGACGTGTGTTGTAGTTGAGTCATGAATGGTGGAGAAAGTATGGGAGGTTAAATGTACCATTTGCCTTGCTTCATCAATTCAATGGCATCATTGATCTGGTCCAAAGTCATGTTGTGAGTGATGAACTCATCCACCTTCACCTTCTTGTCCAGGTAGGCTTTAACCATCTGAGGCACACCATACTTACCCTTAAAGCCTAGGCAACAAAATAAGAGTATAGAGTTGAATGCAGAATACAGCTAGAGAGTTGCAGAACATAAGTGCACAGCCAAGTAGTTATCAGAGATTAATTTGACTGTGGTAATGGTCACATTTATCTCACCTCCAAATGTAGAACCCTTCCATGTGCGTCCAGCGATGAGCTGAATGGGTCGGGCAGAAAAGTCTTCTATGTCCGTCCAGCCAACAATCACGCTGACACCCCAACCTTGAACACAAGACTCCAAGGCACTGCGCTAGATGGAGAAACAGTACAAAGCCAAGGGGCTTGTAACCAGAAGGGTGCTGGTCCAAATTTCTGGACTAGCTGAGGAGATGTGGGCTGGGTACCCTAACTACTGCTGAAAATGAGCAAAGGAGCTCAGTTGACTTTGATTGGTATAAAGCAAGGTAACACCTCTGGGCTATATTCCTGAACAAGATTAAATCAAATCTCCCTACCATGACTCCCACATTCCCGACACATTCCAGAGAGAGAAGTCCACTCCTCCGTTGGTCATCTCAGACAGCACTTGGCTAATGGGTTTACTGTGATCCTTGGGGTTCACAAAGTCGGTCGCTCCAAACACCTTGGCCTTCTCAAACTTCTCTGGATTGATGTCAACAGCGATAATCTTCTTGGCTCCTGCAGCCTGGCAGCCCATGACTGCAGCCAAACCCACAGCTCCAAGGCCAAACACAGCACATGTGGAGCCCGGTTCCACCTAGAGTACAACAGACTTTGGTTAACATGGCCCTTTCGATTGACTTTTTAATGCTCCGTACAGTAGAAATAAGTGGGAAGGTTTTCTGTCCCGTAATGAGAGATTGATGACTCTTTTAGAGGCTTTCCAATCTGAAGAATTTGAATTGAAAAGTCTTTTATGTCATAAAAACACAATTGATTCATTCCATTGTTGCAATCTAAAACAATTATGTAAGCTATCTGCAAGAGTCAAACACACCTTGGCAGTATTAACCGCGGCTCCATATCCTGTGCAGACCCCACATCCAAGGAGACAGACTTTGTCCAGAGGGGCAGCGGGGTCGATCTTGGCCACAGCCATCTGGTTAACCACAGTGTACTCAGAGAAGGTACTGGTTCCCGTAAACTGCAGAATCTTCTTCCCCTTACAGGTAAACCTGGATTCTGGGGTTGCCAACACACTGTGACAGCCAGCACCCCTTAATAAAGAATTTACCAAAATAAATATCTAACTTCTGACTTAATGTTTGCATTGCTCTTGTTCTTTTAGAGAGTTTAAAAAATATTTGTAACAATAACAAAAACCTTTTGACAAAAAATCCTGAAACAGTATTTGAGTGCTGTTATTTTTCCTTATAGAGGGTTCACTGAATACTTGCAGACAATATGCTTAAATTAAAAAACAAACAAAAAACACAAACAAGGATCTAAACTATCTGTCTCCTAACGTTGCTAAACTCATAGAGACGTGTTGAATAAAATGTTTGTCTGTAACTGCAGAGGTTCCCAAACTGGGCATAAATAAAAAATAATGCATTGTTCTGCTGATAAAGCAGACGTTTTGCACTGGTGAACAAATGGGGGGGCCATGCAGAAAAATCTTTGGAACCAATATCTAAACAAACCCAAGAAGAATGTTATAAAAAGTTAGAAAGTATAAAGAACAAATGGAGTGGAAGGGTTGATGAGTGCTTATTAAGCTCACCATGCTATTTCACACTGGTTGGTCTTTGGACTCTTACAGAAGCGACATTCTCCACACTGGGAGATGTACATGGGGATAACCTTGTCTCCTGAAAGACAAAAACAAAGTTGCCATGTGAAAGTGAATGGGAAATTAATCTTAGGCCCAACTTTTAGAAATGTGTAAAAATAAATATTGGTTGAATGGCACAGATAGGCCTCAGTTTACATCCCTCATACACTCGATTACATCACTTCATTAATACCCCAAACTGTTGTCTGTACATTTCTGTTAATGTCTGGATTACATGAACAAAATGCAACTTGTTAATGGTCAGCTTTGGAGGTTTTAGTCATGAGGGCCAACCATGTTGGTGATTGTATTTCTGAACTTAGGACAGACTAAGCTAAACTAAACACATCCCAGCTCTGTACTCAATACACAGTTATAAAACATATCCATCTTTTCATCCCACTCTCGGAAAGAAAGCAAATAAGCATTTAATCCAAAATGTTGTACCATTTGAACCTGACCTGGCTGAAATTCAGTGACTCCAGAACCAACGCTCTCTACGATGCCGGCTGCCTCATGCCCAAGGACTACTGGAAAACTGTCTTTATGCATATTCTCCAAAAGGTGGAACACGTCCGTACGGCACACCGCAGTCGCCACAATCTGCACCAATGAAAACACAAAGATGGGTAACGGGTGCTTTAGGTGACAGATGGTTGCCATCAGAGGAGGCGAGCATAGACTGTAGGCTTCATTCAGCTTGCCTCAGCTCCATCCTCGCTCCACTTGTTTGCGCATTTTTGGATTAGCCAACGTAAGGCACTGTCAAGATGGCGACAGCTGGAGCCACCAGGGAGCCACACACTTTGAGCTTCATTTGGGCTCATCAGATATATTTGGGTGATATCATGAAGACTATGCTCATATTTTACACAGGCAATGATGGCCAGTAGCCACCCACAGCTCCAACTTGACTGCCATCAGCCTGAACACCAACGATAAGGTGCCCTACAGAGAGGTTAGAGTCCTGACATCTTGGTGCCAAAAGAACAACTTCCATCTCAACATCAGCATATCAGAGAAGCTAATCATGACCTACAGGAAGCAGCACTGTACATGGCAATAGAAAGAGTAGAACTTGTGTGTGTACTTGTGTTTTGATAGTGGACGTCTCTCACCTTGATGCGGACCTCGTTGGCCTGGGGCGGCGCTACCTCAATCTCCTCAATCACCAAAGGCCTTTTGGGTTCCCACGCCACTGCTGCCTTGCACTTAATGACCTACAGGGTAGTGGCACCCCATGGGGTTATCAATATCAAGCATGAGCTATCCCAAATAATACTATGGACTGTTAAGATTACACTTACCTTACCAGCTGTTGCCATTGTTGCTGAAAAGATAAGAGTAATCAAGCGAGAGACAAGTTAAGAGAGAAGTGGTGCGGAACAGGAGGGAGGAGGAGACAACCACAGACTCTGTACTTTATACAGTAGGCTATTGCATAAGAATACATCAGTTTGTTATTCAGTTGGCCAGGAACTGATTTAGGCTTTAACATGAACAGCTGTGGAGCCTTGTGTGGAATAAATAAGCACCAACCACCACAACTAAATGTAATATGTTTTTACCCCCAAATACTTTTTTGATATAAACAATCACTAGGTTTTTGATTAGCTATCAACTATTATTAACTTTATTAAAATTAAAGAGAAGTTGGAAAACACATTTTATCCTGGAATTCTTCCTGTAAAGGTACTTCCGTTGAAACAGAGTGGTAACCGACAGATGAGAGAGGCCATATGTATGAGAGCCAAACTAGTGCATTTTTTATTTTATCATATTTTATCATCATATGAAAAGAAAGATCCCCGGAAAGACACACTAAACACATTGCAATACACAATTTAGTAAAATAATAGTTTTGACAAATTCATTGACAAACAATGCAACAAAATCACAAGCCACAGACCCACTTGTTTAGACCATTTATTTCTCTATAAACACTTACATGTTTAGCTTTTTCCTTATACCAACACTACAGATCCCAAATAATCCACAGACTATTGAGAATTAAAATTCAAGAATGTATAGTTTGCATAATTTGAAATTCCTCTTCATTGTGTGCACTGTATTATTTGTCTTATGTTGAGACTTTGTTGAATTATTTAATTACTTTAGTGTATTATTTAATCCCCATTCATTGTGCCTTTAAGCACAGCTAATCCTTCTGGGGTCCACGGACTTTGGACCACAATGTTCTTATTGTGGAGCAACATGCAGGACCGTCCGGATGCTGTGGACCAAGACAAAAGAGAAATGAGCAGACGTGTGTTGTAGTTGAGTCATGAATGGTGGAGAAAGTATGGGAGGTTAAATGTACCATTTGCCTTGCTTCATCAATTCAATGGCATCATTGATCTGGTCCAAAGTCATGTTGTGAGTGATGAACTCATCCACCTTCACCTTCTTGTCCAGGTAGGCTTTAACCATCTGAGGCACACCATACTTACCCTTAAAGCCTAGGCAACAAAATAAGAGCATGGAGTTGAATGCAGAATACAGCTAGAGAGTTGCAGAACATAAGTGCACAGCCAAGTAGTTATCAGAGATTAATTTGACTGTGGTAATGGTCACATTTATCTCACCTCCAAATGTAGAACCCTTCCATGTGCGTCCAGCGATGAGCTGAATGGGTCGGGCAGAAAAGTCTTCCATGTCCGTCCAGCCAACAATCACGCTGACACCCCATCCTTGAACACAAGACTCCAAGGCACTGCGCTAGATGAAGAAACAGCACAAAGCCAAGGGGCTTGTAACCAGAAGGGTGCTGGTCCAAATTTCTGGACTAGCTGAGGAGATGTGGGCTGGGTACCCTAACTACTGCTGAAAATGAGCAAAGGAGCTCAGTTGACTTTGATTGGTATAAAGCAAGGTAACACCTCTGGGCTATATTCCTGAACAAGATTAAATCAAATCTCCCTACCATGACTCCCACATTCCCGACACATTCCAGAGAGAAGTCCACTCCTCCGTTGGTCATCTCAGACAGCACTTGGCTAATGGGTTTACTGTGATCCTTGGGGTTCACAAAGTCGGTCGCTCCAAACACCTTGGCCTTCTCAAACTTCTCTGGATTGATGTCAACAGCAATAATCTTCTTGGCTCCTGCAGCCTTGCAGCCCATGACTGCAGCCAAACCCACAGCTCCAAGGCCAAACACAGCACATGTGGAGCCCGGTTCCACCTAGAGAACAACAGACTTTTGTTAACATAGCCCTTTCGATTGACTTTTTAATGCTCCATACAGTAGAAATAAGTGGGAAGGTTTTCTGTCCCGTAATGAGAGATTGATGACTCTTTTAGAGGCTTTCCAATCTGAAGAATTTGTGTGGTTGAAAATTATTTTATGTCATAAAAATAAAAAATGCTTCATTCCATTGTTGCAATCTAAAACAATTATGTAAGCTATCTGCAAGAGTCAAACACACCTTGGCAGTATTAACCGCGGCTCCATATCCTGTGCAGACCCCACATCCAAGGAGACAGACTTTGTCCAGAGGGGCAGCGGGGTCGATCTTGGCCACAGCCATCTGGTTAACCACAGTGTACTCAGAGAAGGTACTGGTTCCCGTAAACTGCAGAATCTTCTTCCCCTTACAGGTAAACCTGTAGTTTGATGATGCCATCACATCATGACCAGTAGCAGCCCTGTATAGAGAATAAAAAAGAACACAAGTTCTGACTCAATGTTAGGAGGGCTTTTGTTCCATTAGAGGGTGCAACTAATATTTGTTAAAGGAAGCAATATGCCAAAAATGAAAAACCAAAGACCCAACATGTGAACAGAGGTTTTATTATAATGAATATACAATTTGCATAAAATGAAGAAAAAAAAACAAGCCAACAAACAAGGATCTAAACTATATATCTCCTAAAGTTGCTAAACCGATGTGGAGGTGTTGAATAAAATGTTTGTCTATAACACCAAATGAGAATGAAACAAAGACTAGAGAAAGAAGAGCAAATGAAGCAGAACGGATGATGGGTGCGTATTGAGCTCACCACGCTTTTTCACACTGGTTGGTCTTTGGACTCTTACAGAAGCGACATTCTCTACACTGGGAGATGAATAGAGGGATAACCTTGTCTCCTGAAAGACAAAAACAATGCTGCAATGTGACAGTGACATTAATCGAAGGCCAACTTTTAGAATGGTGTAAAAAGAAATGTTGGTTAAATGGCACACATAGGCCTCATTTTACATCCCTTATACACTTCATTACATCACTTAATTAATACCAAATTATTTTTTGTGCATTTCTGTTAACTAGTGCAGTGCCCATTTGGGGTGCATGCCTTTTCGGATCAGGCCAATTGCTTGGTTCCCAGAAGTTATTTCCCACAACTTTAAAATATGAGCGTGGTTCAAACAGGCGCGCTCATCTAGAGACTCGGCATGTCCCCTTTTTTTCTGTCTAGCTCTCACACATCCAGGTAGCGATGTGGCCCAGGTGGAGGAAGCATGGAGCCTGGCTCAGCCTGCTGAGGAACCTGCTACAGCATGCAGAACGACTGGAGAAATGTGCACAACAGCTGGAAACAAAATAACGTACTGGAGAGCCCAAGAGCCTTCATCTAACGTGTGTTTGTGTACGATTCATTGCATCGTTTACATGTAGGGTAGACAGCAATCAGTTTTTGCCGCATGATCAGTTTGTGACACGACACCTGTCGCCCACTGGAAAGACATTCTTGGGCAACCCGTTCTCATTCCCAATCCATGCTCTGTAAGATAACTTAGTGTGAAGAGCGATGGTAGTGAGTATGAAGACCGAAAATCCACTTAAGGAGGTAGGTTGGTATGGTGGATGGGTCAAACAACCTGCCCTATGCTGCATGTCATTCCTCTCTCTATCACCCCCTCTCCTGTCTCCAAAAAATGCCCTAAAAGTATTTTTTAAAAGAACAAAGCCCAACCGTATTGGTCACAGTATGTACACAATATCCCAGCTCCGTACTCAACAGACATCTTATCAAAATATCAATCCTCTCATCCCACTCTTGGAAAGAAAAGCAAATTACCATCTATTCCAAAATATTAAACCATTTGATACTGACCTGGCTGAAATTCAGTGACTCCAGAACCAACGCTCTCTACGATGCCGGCTGCCTCATGTCCGAGGACTACAGGGAAGCCATCTTTAGACATACTCTCCAAAAGATGGTGCAGGTCCGTATGGCACACTGCAGTTGCCACAATCTGCACCAAAGATATAATTTAAAAAAAACACAAAGACAAGTAAGAGGCCAATCTAACCAGAGTGGTCACTCTCAGTGGGTTCAACATTACTAGCAACACTTGCACAGTCATTTGTTTCAGAAGAACAACATTAACAAATACACAGACCCAGTCATTGGTTAACACATTCTCCACCCTGGAGTCAATCCCCATAGACCCCCCTGTTAGCCTCGTACGAAAAACGGCTTTGGTCTCTAAAGTTTAGTTCCACTTCATGACAACTGTGGTGGTTGGGGCAGGGTTAGGTTATGCATAATTGAGGACGTGCCACTTTGAGTGACAGGTGGTCTGCCATCATAGGAGGTGGGTATAGAATGTAGGCTTCATTCAGCTTGCCTCAGCTCCATCCACGCATCACTTTTTTGCTCGTTTTTGGATTAGGCAACGACAGCTGGAGCCACCAGGGAGCCACGTCCCTCTGTGCGTTCCTCCTTTTGTTTTTCTCTCCCCACAGTTTCACCTCCACTCCTGTCTCTGCCTCCGGTCAGCTGGCTTCCTCTCGCGGTCCTCCTCCCATGGCGCCATGCTTCCACCTGTCTCCATCTCTGCTCCACGCTTCCCATAGTATCCTTACTCCCCGAGACTTCTCCAGCTCCCCGTTCTCTGCATCCTGGTCCCTGGCATCTGCCTTTCCACTTCCCTTTTCCCTATTTAAATAAACCCTTGTACTTTTGGTGAGCTGTGTATTTGAGTCCTTCTATTCCTGTATATTTTATATATATATTTATTAGAATTTAGATTTACCAGGTGCACTGCTGCTAAGAATTGTGTTGTTCATATTTGTACAATGACAATAAATCTTCTGATTCTGATTGCCAACAACTGCTTCATTGTAATTCTTTGTGCACATGAAGATGAAATAACTAGAACTTGAACTGTGTGTATGTGTGTGTTCTGATAGTGGACGTCTCTCACCTTGATGCGGACCTCGTTGGCCTGGGGCGGCGCTACCTCAATCTCCTCAATCACCAAAGGCTTGTTGGGTTCCCACGCCACTGCTGCCTTGCACTTGATGACCTACAGGGTAGTGGCACCCCATTGGATTATCAAGCATGAGATATGGCAAATACTACTGGGGACTGTTGGACCATTTTAGGAAGGGTTTCCAAAAAAGAACCACAGTGCCACAACCTTTAATATACTCTATCCATTGCTCTGAGTGAAGACGGAGATAGGTAAAGCAACATATCATCAGCTTCTAACATTTACTGTAAAGGGCAACATGCAAGACCAGGGAGAATGTTGTGATCCTTTGTGCTATAAATCAAGGTTACAATGTATTATGTTATTACTTATGTATGTTAACAGCATGTGGTTTCAATCTCTCTTATACAGCTGCTCCTGGCCAAAACAAACATGATAATCAACAGTCTAAAGTCCACACATGAGTTATATATTTTTATTAGAACAGTAAAACTGAGTGTAGGATAAGCAAGTAAACCATTGAGTAAGTCAGTTGTTTCAGATTTGATAAATCAAGTGGTTCCTCTTGAATTCAGAACTATTCCACGTATTCGTAAGTATTTATTTAATCCACTGTGGAAAGCTAATTGGCTTTATTATCCCCCTAGCTTTGCCAATATCAACAGTTACACAAAACAGATGTTGATAGAATCAAACTGTGTGTGCCAAGTCAAATCAGGAGATCCTTCACTCAGACAGAGGTGACAGAGTGACAGAGAAAGAAAGAGACCGAAAGACAGAGTATTTTAAGGTTGAACAACCACAAAACGTAGCTATTACATATGATCTGTAACATGTGATATACTGTTAAATACTGCACAGGAAAGCATTGAAATGCTTATTTTATGTTATGTTTTATTTAATCCACACTCAAACTACTGAATCAGCGTCATACTGTAAATGTGAATTGCACACCATAAAGAAGTACATTTAAATAATTAAAATGTATGCAATAAATTATCATTATCACTATTTTAATGAGATACTGCTTTTGGATGGCTTGTTTCATTATTGTGTAGAGCACCCCAATTGTTAGTGTTCGTGTGCATTTACACAGGTTTGTCAAACATATCATGTGCCATTGGAAATATGCATGCGCATATTCCAAAAGAAGACGAAAAAACACATAAATATGAGCACTCCCATGTTAGGTTACACTTACCTTACCAGCTGTGGCCATTGTTGCTGCAAAGATAGGATCAAGCAAGAGAGGAATGCAGCTGCAGGAAGGGAATGAGGAGGAGGCCACAAGAGACTTTGGCCTCAAGATTTAAACTGTGGGCTGTAGCAGAAGTATACACCAGTTTGACATTCAGATGTGCAGAGACTTGTTATCAGTTCCCAGATATCTAAATCCAGGCCACAGTTCTAAAGCCAATGTGGAATAAACAAGGCCCAACCACCACAACTGAATGTAATCTTTATTGACACCAAAAGATTTATTTATGACATTTTTTTAAATTTACCACCATGCTTTAATTAGATTTCAAGATGTATTAACTTCTTAATAGAAAAGTTGGAAAACAGGCTTTAAAGGAATAGTTCAACATATTGGAAACAATGCTAGTCCACTTTCTTGCTGAGTTAGATGAGAAGATCAAAACCATTCACATTTTTTCTCAAAGGAAAACACAGGACAAACAGCTGTAGCAGACAAGACCTTTGATTACAGTTGGACTTTAATATAGTTATAATTCCAACACTGCATGCCAGTTTGAGAAAACATTCTCACAAACTGCATATAATCCACTGTATAGTGTTGCATGTTATTTGATATATCTCCATGCATTGTGTGAATGAATATTGCGTTGGGATTCAGTTAAGCGTAGCTTTAAGCCATTAAATGATTTTTGTGTCATTGAAAGCAACACAGCATTGTTACTGTGGAGAAACGTTCAGGACTGTCCGGATGCTGTGGAGAAAAAAACAAAACAGAAATTAGAGGACTTGCATGGCTTAATATTTAATCTGTAATAACCAGCTGTGATACTGGTTATTACATTTTGAATGGTGAAGAAAGTATACAATTGTAAATTGTACCATTTGCCTTGCTTCATCAGTTCAATGGCATCATTAACCTGGGCCAAAGTCATGTTGTGAGTGATGAACTCATCCAACTTCACCTTCTTGTCCAGGTAGGCTTCAACCATCTGAGGCACACCATCCTTACTCTTAAATCCTGAGCCACAGACAACACACATAATCAAATAAGAGCAAATAAAATAATACCGGTCAAACTATTGTAGAGATCAAGCCTACAGCCTGTTGGGTACTGTCACAGCACATTAGAGGTGGTAAAATGAGGGGATTTAATTACTACTAAGCCCAATGGCTGTACCAGCCACTAACAGGCCATACATATGAGAAATGTCTTTGGTGTTGTAGAAATATTTTAATAAGAAAACATGTGTAAGTGCTCGCTGTGAAAGAACTGTGTGCAGTCATTGAGGAAGTGGTTAAAGCACTCCGGGTGAACTTTGATGCACAGAAAGGTCAGCTTAGGTCTTCTAAAATGGAGTACAGAAATAATTTGGCCCGATCAGCACTCTAAACCAGACGTGCAAGCAGAAAAGAGAAAAGACGGTTCAAGATTGCAGAACAGAAAAGGGAATTACACCATGTAACTTTCATGCTGGACTCAGTTAACTTTCCATAGCTTGAATCTATCATCTCCCATTTGATCCTTGAGTTCTGGTATCCATTAAAGCCCATAAACAGACACGCAGGGATTAGAGTAATTTGAGTCAGATCTTCTGGCCTTTGGGCCTGTGCCTTTTTCTACAATTCCCTCCTTCAGGTTCCAGTCAACAAGAAAAAAAGGATGCAAGCCTTACCTGAAACCCATATGAGGTTGACTGACTTTTGCTGTTGCTCATATGACAATTATTACAATTAAGATATCTCCTCTTGAAATGGACAACCAATCAAAAATGACAACCTGTGACAGTTAGTAGTGTCATATGGGATGGCAATATATGATTGACATGCGTCATACCTCCAAACAGGGAGCCCTTCCACGTGCGTCCAGCGATGAGCTGAATGGGTCGGGTAGTCACGTCGTACATGTCCGTCCAGCCAACCAGCACGCTGACACCCCAACCTTTCACACAGGATTCCAAGGCACTGCGCTAGATAGAGAAGCAGCACAAAGTCAGTGGACTTGTGACCACACAGTTTCAAATCTGCAGCTCAGAAAATGTGTGCATTAATAGTTACTCACCATGACTCCCACATTGCCGACACATTCCAGAGAGAAGTCCACTCCTCCGTTGGTCATCTCAGACAGCACTTGGCTAATGGGTTTACTGTGATCCTTGGGGTTCACAAAGTCGGTCGCTCCAAACACCTTGGCCTTCTCAAACTTCTCTGGATTGATGTCAACAGCAATAATCTTCTTGGCTCCTGCAGCCTTGCAGCCCATGACTGCAGCCAAACCCACAGCTCCAAGGCCAAACACAGCACATGTGGAGCCCGGTTCCACCTAGAGTACAACAGACTTTGGTCAACGTGGTTAACTTCTTAATTCTTGAAACGCTTTTCCGCCTTACTGTGGTGTGGACTGTGGTGCCACTGGCCGTTGGTATGTATTATTTTCAATTATGTTTAACATGACATATAGACACCTTGGCAGTATTAACCGCGGCTCCATATCCTGTGCAGACCCCACATCCAAGGAGACAGACTTTGTCCAGAGGGGCAGCGGGGTCGATCTTGGCCACAGCCATCTGGTTAACCACAGTGTACTCAGAGAAGGTACTGGTTCCCATAAACTGCAGAATCTTCTTCCCCTTACAGGTAAACCTGGATTCTGGGGTTGCCATCACATCATAACGATCAGCAGTCCTGAAAATAGAATTTATTGAAATGAAAATACAAGTTCAGACTCATGTTTTCCATTGCTCGTGTTCTATTGCTCGTGTTCTATTTTCTGTACTCACAAAATGAAGGTTGTAAAGATATTCCTTGTTGGGTTCGCAAGTATAAATGAACTTTGATATAACTTCCTGTCTGTTCTTGATAATGTAATTATCCTAACACATAGTGAACACTATGACATAGATGGAGACAGTGCATTCATTGTTAATGCACCCTGAAATGGATCTATGAACACATTCTAAATTAAAAGAGATGGGAAGACAAAGAAGAACTCACCATCCATTCTCACACTGGTTGGTTTTGGGACTTTTACAGAAGCGACATTCTCTACACTGGGAGATGAATAGAGGAATCACCTTGTCTCCTGAAATTCAAAGACAATGTTGCCATGCCAAGGAATTATAGGCCTACGTACAAAACAACAAATCAATTGTTAAACAGGTTTGCCGGGATGAATGGCACAAATATGCATTGCTGTACCCATTGGTTATTCATATTGCTGACACAAAGTTTGACACATTAGCTGTTAGACAAATTAGGATAAACTGACCTGGTTGAAATTCAATGACTCCTGGCCCAACGCTCTCTACGATTCCAGCTCCCTCATGGCCAAGGACTGCTGGGAAGCCATCTTTATGCATACCCTCAAAAAGATGGTACAGGTCCGTGTGGCACACCCCGGTTGCAACAATCTGTGCAGAAGACAACAAGCTTATGATGAAAACACTGATGCTCGATTCTTTGGAACAGTTGGGTATTTGTCTTTCTTTAAAGTTGCATTACTGAATGAATTCATAGCAAAGCAACCGCTCTACGGGATTGGTCATTTATTATTTAAGGGGCTACCGGAGGAGTTTTTGGGGTCTTTTGTCAAAAAAACTTGACCTTCCCTTTGGCAATAATACATTTTTATACGACCCTTCAAAATAAGTGGGAAAAAAGGTAAAACTGCCGAAGCTCAACATTATCCAAAACTCCATTTCTCAGGCAAGCGTCAATTTGGGAAAGTGCATGCTACCATTCTTTCCTTCTCAAATGACTTGAAAAGGCTGTCGTTTGCACAATTTTACAAATAAGCACTGGGATCAAAAGGATATTTGGGTCGTGTATGGCTGCAGCCTGGAGACTTCCCGTCCTATGCCCTGCTGTCTGAGTGCTGTCTGCGGGCTTTAACTTTTCAAAATAAAAGCTTGCGTCTGGTCCTCTATGTTTCCGTATGTTGGTGTTTTTGATGTTTTAGAACTAAACAGTATGGCAATCATGTTAATGAATAAACTTATTTTTTCAGCAGATGTCTTATTTATAACATCATGGAACTAGCACAGCAGTTGTGTTTATGTGTACAGGCGGGATTTATTCAATTTGTCTCTACAAAAGCTACAGCTTATATTGTCTGGCTGACTAAACAAGGAGAGACCCATCTGCTCGCGATGGGGGCCAAGACTGAGAGAGCTACAAGGAGCTACATAGAAAACTATGCACCAAACAAGCCACTTTGAAAATGTTTCTGTTTTCATGAATGCAAAAGTTGGGTGACCCTTCCCCCTAGACTAAAAAAAGTTGGATGACCCTCCCCTCAACAACTAATAAAAATACATGACCCTCCCCTATTTTTTCTCCAGTGGTCCATTCCACAAATACTGAACCGTCCCTAAGCTCTAAGAGCAACTTAAAAACCTCTGACTTTAGTAAGTACTTATATACATTTACTATTTATTTACTTTTACGGTTCTGGCTGTTAAAGTTGTATGACCAAAAGAAAAATGAAATAAAGTTAACATCATTTATGAAGTTTTAGTGCTGCACTTGGACCAGGTATGAACACAAGTGGAGATCCATCTCCATGTCACTAAAGGGTTTGCTGTTAGTGAAGTCCTAAAAAACTTCAGTAATGTAGACATCCCTGTGTGTGTACACGCAAGTCTTGAAAGTGGAGGTCTCTCACCTTGATGCGGATCTCTTTGGCCTGGGGCGGGGCTACCTCAATCTCCTCCATCACCAAAGGTTTGTTGGGCCCCCACGCCACTGCTGCTTTGCACTTGATTACCTAAAGGGCATTGACTCCAGCATTACATACCCACATTACTGGGTGCTACCACTGTAAAAAATATACTAGAATGCTTCCGGAAAGGCTTAATGGCAGTTTCAGGAAACCCTTCAAACTCTGTGTTTTACTATGCCAAAAGGCCATAGATTAAATGGTAAACGTAAATGTGTTATTTATAGGAAGTCTGACCCTTCAAACTCTGTACATTACAGGATCCATTTACCATTATGCCAGGCTAGTACAAGGTGCCATCTGCTCATCAGATAAACATGTTACTATCCGATGACACAGCATGCAACAATCAGTGTCTTGCCCAAGGACACTTTGACATGGGACCAACAATCATTTCCAATTGGCAGGCAACCGCTCTACCACTGAGTCACAGCCACCATAGATGAAATGTTACTATCCTCTGTACAATGATCCAAGGCCAACAATCATTTAGAGGCACATTGAGTTCTAGCTCATGCTACCATGCAAATGATCATCATCGCAAACGTCAGTGTGGTGGGTTACAATTCTCAGAAACAGCAGCAACAGAAAAAGCAAACATCACATACAAAGCAACAGTTTAAAGTCCACACAGTTATTTGGAAAACATGCATTTTATTAGTAAAGTATAATTAATTGTTGGCAAAATTACTGGCATATATATACTATACCTGAGTAAATCAGTTGTTGCCACACTTGAAAAATAAAGTTTTTGGGTCATTATTTTAATTCCACTAGAACTGCAGAAAATTCTTGGCCTTCCACCATGATCTTTTTTGGCTTACTAACCCCTCATCTTTGCCAATATACAGTTGCGCAAATCTGTCTGGATAGTTTTTAAACTATGTGCCAAGGACATGCAATATTTCACTGAGGCAGAGGAGACAGAAGGACAAAGAGAATACTATTTTAATTATTATACATTGTTTATTGCAGTAAAAATAACAGTTCTAAATCAATTTGAGTGAAATAAACATGCATGAACAAAGAGAACTACATTAACACTTCCAATGCTAGCAATGAAACGTCGACAGGCATCAGATGGTATATTCCACCCATCCACATGATAAAAATATTAT
The DNA here is from genome assembly GCA_026937815.1 of Etheostoma perlongum. Lineage (NCBI taxonomy): Eukaryota > Metazoa > Chordata > Actinopteri > Perciformes > Percidae > Etheostoma > Etheostoma perlongum. The sequence continues at coordinate 7,287,109 of CM049390.1, read as the reverse complement.
CTGAGTCTCATAATATGGAGAGCCTTGGTACAGCGGAGTGGTTACAGCACATGCCACATTAACGCAACATCCCAGTTTAGAGTCCAGCCTTGGGGACCTTTGTTGCATGTCATACCCGTCTCTGTCCCCACATTTCCAGTCACTGTACACTGTGAAATGAAGTAAAATGCCAAAAAGAAAGAAACAAAAGACTACTCCCATATATAAATATGTACCTACCTTACCAACTGTGGCCATTTTTAGTGTCAGAAAGTGAGGAAGGAGTTGAGGAAGAATAATCTGCTGCAGAGTGAGGATGAGAGAGACCTTGGCTTGGATTTAAATACTGCTGCAATGAAAACATTCAGATGGGCGGGGACTTTAAAATCCGGGCCACATGTGTGGAGGCGATTTAGAAATGACTTGGCACAAACAAGCAGCAACCATCATAGATTAATGCCTATAAATCATGCAAATACCCCTTTTAAGATGACATTTTCTTGATAATTTTTTTTTTTCTAAACTTCAAAAGATTAATCACTTTACTTTCATGAGTTTGTACCCACCCTCAAGCCTTAGATAAAGTCCCACCCACCTACTCTGTATTTTATGGTAGGATTATAATTGTTAATTTAATAGAATATTTATTGTAAAAAGAACCTTATTAGAACATTAAAATATACGTGTGTGCATGCGTGTGAAATTTGGTGGTTCACATGCACAAGTGGCAACATAACATGAACTGTGTGTGTGTGTGTGTGTCAATTCAATTTCAATTCAATTTCAATTTCAATTTATTTATAGTATCAATTCACAACAAGAGTTATCTCAAGACACTTTACAGATAGAGTAGGTCTAGACCACACTCCAGAATTCACAAGGACCCAACAGTGTCCTCCAGAGCAAGCAACAGTGCGACAGTGGCGAGGAAAAACTTCCTTTTAGGCAGAAACCTCGGTCAGACCCAGGCTCTTGGTAGGCGGTGTCTGACGGGCCGGTTGGGGTTAGAATGAAAAGTGGCAGTTACAATCCCAAAAAAATAGTAGTTGTTAGTAGTCCTTTGTAGTCGGCATAGCAGAGTGTAGCAGGAGGAACATGGCATCGCAGAGCGTGTAGCGGGACCATGGCGACAGCTGCAACCTCGATTCTGGAGCCTCCCTGATCCGAGGAAACATGCTGGGGGAAAAGAACATAAGGACTCGGGAATGACTCCCCAGAGCTAGGTTAGTAACAAGCATTTCTGGGACATGGATGCACATAATTGGAAAGATAGAAAAATAGAGGAGAGAGGAACTAGGTGTGTTACAGGAAGTCCCAGCTGTCTAAAACCACTATTACAGCATAACCAGGAGAGACAGTGTAAAGAGAGGAGCCTGGCCAGGCCACAACTCTCCCCAAACCCTCCCCTGGCTAGGGTAGGGGGAGAGACACCCAGGGCCAAGGTCATGAGGGTCAGGGCTAAGGGCAGGAAGGTCAAAGTAGGGGAAGGATACAGACCCGGGTTAGGGTAGGGGAGAGAAAGATAGAGTTAAGATCAAGACGGTCAAAGTGGGGGATGGGATACAAACCCTGGTTAGGGTAGGGGAGAAAATGGGGGTTAGAGTCAGGAAGGTCAGAGAGGGGGGTGAGATACAAACCCTGGTTAAGGTAGGGCATATTATTATATATGCCCTAACTATAAGCTTTATCAAAAAGGAAAGTCTTAAGCCTACCCTTAAATGTGGAGACGGTGTCTGCCTCCCGAACCCAGACTGGAACCTGGTTCCACAGGCGAGGAGCCTGATAGCTGAACGCCCTCGCTCCTATTCTACTTTTAGAGACTCTAGGAACCTCAAGTAATCCTGCATTCTGGGAGCGTAGTGCTCTTGTAGGGTTGTAAGGTACTATGAGCTCTTTAAGATAAGATGGTGCCTGACCATGAAGAGCTTTGTAGGTGAGAAGAAGGATTTTAAACTCTATTCTGGATTTTACAGGAAGCCAATGCAGAGAAGCTAAAACAGGAGAGATGTGATCTCTTTTCTTGGTTCCTGTCAGAACACGCGCTGCAGCATTCTGGATCAGCTGAAGAGTCTTTATGGACTTTTTGAGCAGCCTGATAATAAAGAATTGCAGTAATCCAGCCTAGAAGTAACAAATGCATGGACTAGTTTTTCTGCATCATTTTTAGACAGGATATTCCTGATTTTTTGCAATATTACGTAGGTGAAAAAAGGAGATCCTTGACATTTGCTTTATGTGGAAATTAAAGGACATGTCCTGATCAAAGATAACTCAAGATTCCTCACAGTGGTGCTGGAGGCCAGGGTGATGCCATCCAGAGTAATTATCTCTTTGGATAGTGCGTCACGGAGGTGCTTGGACCCCAGAACAATAACTTCAGTTTTATCTGAGTTTAACATTAGAAAATTACAGCTCATCCAGGTTTTAATATCCTGAAGGCACATTTGAAGTTTAGCTAACTGATTAGTTTCATCGGTTTAATTGATAGATATAATTGAGTATCATCCGCATAACAGTGAAAATTTATGGAGTGCTTCCTGATAATATTGCCTAAAGGAAGCATATATAAAGTGAACAGGATTGGACCTAGAACAGATCCTTGTGGGACTCCATAACTAACTTTGGCGTGCACAGAGGATTCATCGTTAACATGAACAAACTGAGATCGATCTGATAAATAAGACTTAAACCAGCTCAGAGCAGTCCCTTTAATACCAATGAAATGTTCCAATCTCTGTAATAAGATATGATGGTCAATGGTATCAAATGCAGCACTAAGATCTAATAACACCAGTACAGAGATAAGTCCTTTGTCTGATGCAATCAGGAGGTCATTAGTAATTTTCACAAGTGCTGTCTCTGTGCTATGATGAGCTCTAAATCCTGACTGAAAATCCTCAAATAAGCTGTTGCTATGCAGAAAATCACATAGCTGTTTAGCGACTGCTTTCTCAAGAATCTTAGAGAGAAATGGAAGATTGGATATAGGTCTATAGTTGGCTAGAACTTCTGGATCAAGGTTGGGCTTTTTCAGAAGAGGTTTAATAACAGCTACTTTAAAGTGCTGTGGTACATAGCCTGTTAATAAAGACAGATTGGTTATATCTAGTAGAGAAGTGTTGACTAAGGGTAACACCTCTTTAAGTAGCCTAGTCGGGATGGGGTCTAAGAGGCAGGTTGATGGTTTAGCCGAAGAAATAATTGAATTAAATTGATAAAGATCAAGTGAAGCAAAGCAGTCTAAACATACATCTGGTTTTACAGCTGTTTCTAAGGTTCCTGAGTTTAGAGATAAGTCAGTGCCAGTTAAAGGCAGGTCTTGGTGGATTTTGCTTCTAATAGTTATAATTTTATCATTGAAGAATCTCATGAAGTCGTTACTACTAAGAGCTATGGGAATACTTGGCTCAGTAGAGCTGTGACCTTCCGCTAGCCTGGCTACAGTACTGAAAAGAAACCTGGGGTTGTTCCTATTTTCCTCTATTAATGACGAGTAGTACGCTGTTCTGGCATTACGGAGGGCCTTCCTATAAGTTTGAAGACTATCTTGCCAAATTAAACGAGAATTTTCCAATTTAGTGGAACGCCAAATCTTCTCAAGTTTCGCGATATTTGCTTTAATTTGCGAGTTTCAGTGTTATACCATGGAGCTAACCGTCTTTGTTTTATTGTCTTCTTTTTTAGAGGGGCAACTGAGTCGAGTGTCATTCGCAGCGAGCCTGCTGCAATATCAACAAAATGATCGATTTGGGAGGGACTGAAATTAGCATAGGAGTCCTCTGTTACTTTGTGACTTGGTAATGAATTAAATGCTAATGGAATCACATTCTTAAATTTAGCTACAGCACTATCAGATAGACATCTTGTAAAGCAGGTTTTGCCTAATAATGGCGTGTAGTTCAACAGTGGTCAGATAAAAAGGTATAAACTTAAAAAAGTTATCAAACAGTGGTCAGATAAAAAACACTTTGGATTCTGTAGGGAACACTATTAAATGTTCAATTTCAACACCATACACCAGAACTACACCAGAACAAGATCGAGGGTGTGGTTTGAGTTGGCTTATGAACACTTTGAGAGAAGCCAATAGAATCTAATAGAGAGATAAACGCAGTACTAAGGCTGTCATTCTCATCGTCCACATGAATATTAAAATCCCCTACAATAAGAACTTTGTCCGTTTTTAGCACTAAATTTGACAAGAACTCTGCAAATTCAGATAAGAATTCAGAGTATGGACCAGGTGCTCGGTACACTATAACAAATAGAACTGGTTGCAGTGATTTCCAACTTGGGTGTGAAAGACTAAGAACAAGACTTTCAAATGAGTTATAATTTAGTTTAGGTTTAGAGCTGATTATTAGACTAGAGTCAAAGATGGCTGCAACTCCACCTCCTCGGCCTGTGCCTCGAGGAATGTGAGTATTAATATGACTGGGGGGGTGGATTCATTTAGACTAACATATTCTCCATCACCCAGCCAGGTTTCAGTAAGACAAAATAGATCAATATTAGAATCTGATATTAATTCATTTACTAGTACACCTTTAGAAGAGAGAGATCTGATGTTTAAGAGTCCACATTTAATTCTCCTATTCTTTTGCACTATTGCACTTGTGGTTTTAATTGTTATGAGGTTTTCATGCACAGCTCCTCCTCTGTTTACCTTTGATTTAAATAACTTCAATGGTCGGGGGGCAGACACCGTCACTATGGGGTTTTGACTAGGTAACCCCTGGAATGGAGGAGCAGAGAAGTGTGTCAGACTGCGACTCTGCCTCCTGGTCCCAACTCTGGATTGTCAGGGATTAGGTCCACTAATAAACTTGTCAAGATTTCTAGAAATGAGAGCTGCTCCATCCCAAGTGGGATGAATGCCGTCCCTCCGAATCAGACCAGGTCTTCCCCAGAAAGACTGCCAGTGATCCACAAAGCCCACATCATTATCTGGACACCACCTCGACAGCCAGCGGCGAAATGATGACATGCGGCTATACATGTCATCGCTGGTTAGATTTGGCAGGGGTCCAGAGAAAACTACGGTGTCCGACATTAACTTTGCGTATGTACACACCGATTCAACAATTCAAAGTATCGAATCATACGTTATCTCAAGATACTTTACAGATAGAGTAGGTCTAGACCTCACTCTATAATACAGTATGTGTGTGCGTCCATGCATGCATGTGTGTGGGGACATTGGTGGTTCACATGCACAAGTGGTAACATGAACTATGTGTGTACGTGTGTATCTGTGAAAAATGGGCACACAAGCACTGGAAAGTTGTAGTCGTGTGTGTGTGTGTGTATGGAGATGACTTTCATCTCTAAGATGAAAATTAAACTCTTTCCCATTCATTTCTTACGGTGATCATTTTTTACCATAAAACAAATCAAGTGTTACCAAGTTGAATAAATCACTTAAAATTCAAAGAAAGTAGTCACAAATAATGTTATGTGTTCAAATGCCTTTTGTGAAGGATATAAGGTTTTGAGGCGATCTGATGAAAAATGCCATATTTATGGTACAAGAAGAACCTATGGTGACTACATCCATATATTGTCTGAAAAATCCCACTTTTAATATATGTACAGTGAATTATATTTGAATGGAAAGCCTTCTATAAGTATTCATCAGTTACAAGCTTTTTGTACACCAATCTGAATGTCGGCCAGAGAAAAAAAAGAAGAAATAAGAAAATATGGGATGTCTGTTAAAGAAGAGTCTTAACAAATGAAGGCAAGTCAAAACAGCTTTGTTTTTATTGTTTTAATAATCTACTGATATTGACATGGGTGACACTATACATGTTAATAACTTGCTGATACGTTGCAAATACAGGAGGGCATTTTCTATGATCAAATGCGCGGCCATTAGTCAACACAGAACACATCATGTGTTAATAATAAGTATTATTAAAGACAAAAGTAGTAAAAGAAGTCAAACAAGATGTAAAAGATGAAGAATCCAAAATATGACACTTACTATAAATCACAATTTTTAGAAAATCATTTGCTTCAAAAGGCACTATATCAGAAAATAATTATCTCTGATGTGTGGTAACTTGCACTCAAAGAAATGATTGCCTCTATTAATGGCACACTTGAGTGCTTTCAACAAAAGCTGCCAGTAATAGTGATAACCATTGTTCCCAGGTTACTCTCTAGTAAACAAAATATTCTGAATAGATCCTTTTCAATGAAACAATATTAAAACGTACAAAATTATTGGGACCATCTTACACTAACAAAGCTCACAGGTTTTCCTGTTTTTGTGCATCTGTTTTTCAGGAGCAGGTGGTTTTCCAAGTGGTTTAATGGTTGTTATTGTTAACAGAACATCAGGCCACATGGCCTTTGCCTTTTACATGATTCTAATTTTATATATATAAAAAAAAAAAAAAGCTCAAAATGCCTGTTCTTACTATCATTTGATAACTTTTCTGCGTTCAAACTTAAAAATCATAGAGAGACATTCTGTATCTCTAAGAGTAACACTGTAACTCTTAGCTTCCAAGATTCAGGTTGATATTTTCTCCATTGTCGAGGAAACTAAATAACATAACTAACATTTACACAAACAGATAAACACTAATATGAGAAAAAAAAATCATTCCAGAGCCCAGACAGAAATTATACATACATAACAGACATAACTTTCTCTAGAATAAAGATGTTTAAGTCAACGTCTATATAAAAAAAAAAAAAAAAAAATATCACACTTAGCAAAATAGTTTATATCATTGAGCACCACTTGCTGTGGTGCAGAGCAGCTTCAATGTCTAATTCTTAATGTACATGCATTATTATGAGGAATGGGTGGTCACACAATACTTGTCAGTGTGCGTACATGCAAGTGTGAATGTGTGCATTTAGGATTTCTTTGTACAGCTGCCTTCCTTTAGGAGTGGTACTGTCCCAAAGGTCAGTTGCACGATGTAAAAGAGTTAAAAAAAAGACAGGTGTGTACGTGGAAGAAAAACAAGGTAAAAGTGCAGTAACATACACATTAATACCCAAAACCATGCAAGCACACACACACACCCATCCCTCAGTCACACACTGATTGAAAATATGACTCGGTAAGTTTTGGTGTCACACTTCTACGTATATGTGGCAAAACTACGTTCTGCCGTCATCACATGGGAGCTGCGTCTCCAGATACTTATAATTGATTGGTTTGTCAACTTGTAGCCTCCCCCTCTGAGTTTTTTTTCAACTGACTGCTGCTCTCCCCTACTGCCGCGGCTCTTTTTGTTTTGTTTCGATGTTGAGAAGCAAGACACTGGAATGTTCTTTCTGCAGCATTTATTCAGAAATTTACTACCACTTGACAAGTAAACTGCTGATGTGTTCTCAGCTGTGATAGCAGACAGCTGTATGCTCTGAGCGCATTCACCGTCACACACACACACACACTCTCATGTAGCCTACACACTGAGCACTGACCTATTCCTTAAAAAAAGGGTCTTCCCTGGTCTTATAACATGATGATAGCCTGTCAGTTTCCTGTATTTGGTCCGAAACGAACCGGACCATGGTTCAGTTTGACCCAGACCAAGACTACTTCTATTGGGCGGACCAAATTTTGGCCATTTGGTCCGGACTGTGGTCCGGGGAAGGTTTTTAACCTGAAGTTTTGGTTTGGATCAAACTGAAAAGTCCGAAGGTCCGGACCAAACGAGGTAGGTGTGAAAGCCCCCTAAGTCACAGCACAAAGATAGCACTTTGTTTCACAAGGCATTAAAACATCAGAGCAATTATTACCAATAAGCACCCAAGAGATAAGGTTGAAATGAAGGATATTACAACCAGCGGTCAATCACATCTAGACTAGACTTAACAGTTTAGATGTTCTCATGTCTTGCCTGGAGATATAAGTATCTAAATATAAACAATATAGTATATTTGACAGATATTGGCCTTTGAATAAAAAAAAAGTAAACTAAACTAATTTGACAGTCACAAGTTTATTGTGACTGTCACAAGTTTATGGGTCATATTGAACTTGATGATTGAGATCATATGTAATACATTAAACTGTACAAATACACACGTTGGTCAAGTAAAAAAAATAAAAAATAAACATACAATAACACTGAAGGATGCCAGTGATGATGACATTGTGTCCTAGTTGTGTGAACAAGCAGCCAACCAAATCCATGTGTAATAGACAATTAGGGTTTAAAATTCCCCATTCAAGTTTCAAAAGAAATTTAGTTTTCAGGAGCTGTGATTTACTATTCGACTGAATTACAGTGTTGCTTCCTTAAAGCTATAGTGCGTAGTTTCTGTCGCCCCCATGAGGAATTCTAGGTAATGACAACAACACTGTCGGCACGTCCACATGATACAAGCCTTCTGTGACCGTGCCCCAACCCGCCCCCCACCCTCCCTCACGCAGTTGCTAGTAGCTCAAGGAGGACACGGAGGATTTAAAAAAAGTTTTAAGTTGTGTAGAGCCTTAATTAGCTTTGTAGCAACTCATTTGGCAATGGCTCGAATGTAACAGACGTTCATTAATATCAAAAGTTACGCACTAAAGCTTAAAGTTATTACACTGTTAATGAAAACTGGTATTTTTATTAGTGAGTAAAATACAATTTTTGTTTATAGTTTAACCACTGACGTGATAGATACACTATTGTATCCTTTTAAGGGATTTTTGTACTTTTTAAAATTATATTCCAGGTGTTTGGTGTAGTGCTTATTTATTCAAGCTTTATTTAATAATGTACTTAAAAGGTTTTCACTGGAAAATGCTAAATAATAGAATTTGTTGAAAAGTCAATGGAGATGCAATCAAATTATGCAATTGATAATTCATTTACTGAACAAAAGATGCAATGAAATGTTTGGCAGACTAATGACTAACTGACTAAATAGCAGTCCACTTGTGAGTGTTGCACTACAAACCCTCCTGCATTTGGAATGGATGCAGATGTGCTTGCTGACTTTAATGGATTTTGCTAATGCCATGTACAGTCCATTTAAGATGATAGCAGTCTGATGGGGCTATACAGCATACGTTTGTTTTCCTGTGTGTGTGGGCACTTTACTCTGTTACACCACGATAAACTGGCTGATGACATGCTCACTAGTACTTTTAAACCATTTCCATTTTGGCACAGTTGCACTGATCCAGAGCTGGTGTTAGTTGAGGCAAACTAAATTGTCGAGATGTAGTTCATGAGCTTGTTTTCACGGGTTTTTCATGGCTTTTAAAAATGCTAATTAGGCTTAGTAGATTAGCTTACTGTAGCAAGCATTAGACCTTTAACCTGACCTGCACTGGCACCGCACTGACCTGAATTTAAAGAAAGTATTTTTAGAAATACACTTTTAAATTTAGATCAGGGGATCGATAACACTTGTGTATGTATGATAGATATGAAGTCAGAGCTGTCAGGTAATTAACTTAACTTAGGATAAAAAAAAAACAACAACACTGAAAACAGGGGAAGGACTTTGCTAAAAAGAAAAAAAAAATTTTTTTTGTAAAAATGACTATTTTTGGTTTTAAAGAAAGTTATGGGCTGGAACTGTTTTCCTTTGGGCTGGGATAAGCTAAGTGTTTGCAAGCTGTAGATTCATATTTACCAAACAGTCATGAAAGCAACATGACATGACTTTGCGTAAAACATACAAACCGACTTTCTTAAGCCGAGTGGCGCGTTATACATTTTGAGCTATTTGCTTGTATGTATACAGCTGATATAAACATACACGCCACTTGGGCGTGTTATCGCAAGAAGAAAACGACAGTTGAGATTAGGAAACGTGACACGGGGTTGGCTTTATTAAAGGAAACCAACCGTTGCCTTTAAAAAATGTGATACACGGGACACAATCCCTGGTCTCTTGGGTGAAGTCCTGGGTTTTACCCATCCACCACCCCAACCAACCTTCTTATGAAGATTTTCGCTCTCACAAACGTCTCGCTATGGCGAAAATTCACACGCCATCTCAAAGTAAGTAAGTAATTCAATGGAGGCCAAACGGCGTTGATCAACACTCTAAAAAGCGAGTATGCGTCTTGATAACACAAATTGGCATACATATGCCATTTCATGAGATCACTCTGGTGAAATTGGTATTGATCTTCCTATCTAACTCATGAAAGAAACAAAATTAATAAGCATATTAATGCAAACATCAAATTATTTCAGTCCTTGCATTGAGCATGGTAGTTATCTTCTGACAAACAATGTAACATGATCTAAAATGTTGGTTCAAAAATGTGTAAAGTCAGGTTCAAGGTGTCATCAGCAGGGCTTTGTTGACTAGTCTTATTCCCTTAAAAAAAAAAAAAAAAAAAAGAAAGAAAGTGTGAACTGCCACCAAAAAGAAGCCTCAAAAGAATGCCTGGTGGATGTTAAGGTTCTCCTATTAGCACATTAATACAGTAAACTGTAATAATACTGTTGTCCAACGGCAGTCCAGATCTGGATCATTATTTACATGATCTTTAAAATCCATTTTACTTGGTACAATATCTTGCTAACAAACAGATAGGAATGAAATTTGGTCACTCACATGGTCTTGTGTAAACATTTCAACATCCAGTGCTTTCAGCCTATGGCAGTGATCACTGATCTAAACGGTACTGGTTGAAAGAACAAACCTTTTGATTAATGTTTAAAAGTAATCTAACTAGGGATGGTCCGATATTTTTTGCTTCCCGATACCGATTCTGAACTTGTGTATACCGAGTACTGATCCGATACCAGAGTGTCATATATTTTGTTATAACAGCTGTATACTACTATCCCTGTATGAATGTGATAGGATTTCTATCTTTGTTGTCGGTCTGGCTTAGGTTAAACTCTTTGTGAAACACGAACAAACAAACAATGGACGCCACTTTCGTTTTTTGTTTTATCCATTTTGACAGTCAGTTATAACAGAAAAAGAACCGCGTTTTAGGCAGTATTGGAGACAATGCCGATACTGGTGTCGGCACATCTCTAAATCTAACTTTACCCCAATGAAGTTCACTTTAGATCTATATTCACACACACAATCAAACACACACACACACGAAAAAAAAAGAAGTATGGTGTTTCAGTGCACCACCAAGTTCAGCATGGTTATGTAAGGCAAAGTTGAATAAGACAATAGTTTTAAGTGTTTTCCTTTTGTTGGGGGTTACATTATGGCAAGCGAGTGACAAGGGGCACCTGTGCACATCTCGGTCCTTGTGGAAGACTTGTGATCCATCTTGACCTGTCTTATGTTTTCTGGGGTCGTTCTGGTTCACGCCACTTTAGGAGCAGAGTGGTTCATCAGTCGTCAATGTCCTCGTACACATTATCATCAAAGGGCCGGGCCAAAGACGGCTGTATTTTGCGTCGAGAATACTTGAGCTGAAGAAGGTCTCCTACCTCACTGATGACACTCAGCGCCTGTGGGGACATTTATAAAATAAGAAAAAAAATAAGTTTTATGTCAGTCCTACTGCTGCCATGCATTGCAGTTGAAGGGCTTATTATACCGCTTTGGCCACAGAAAGCCCCAAATAAAGTCAATTTTCACGTCAAGAAGATGAATGAGATTATTATGATTTAGCCTATGTTTCAGGTTTAGGATATTAATGCATTCAGTGAAATGAAAGGCGTTAAGAAGGACACAAGTAAAAGAATTTACGTCCATGCGTACATGCGTGGGTGTGTTTAAATGAGAGGGAAAAGTTGTGAAAGCCAGGAGATAAAAGAGACACAAATTGACATGACACATCAAAGTACGAGAGAATAATACAGAGAGACAGAGGCTAACAAAGAGAGACTTTTACATCATTACGGTTAAAAGCACCACAATACTCCCGCTCACTGTCTTCACTTTATTTGTATTCTTTTTCTTTTTTAAATAGGAATGGGAATGGACAGAAGTAGTATTTCCCAGAGACAGAGTATGCATCTGTGCCCTAACCCTAACCCTAAGGACACCGCAATTAGACAACAGAAGAGAAGGCTCAGCCACTATGTGAAATGATCCATATTTATGCTGAAATGAGATACAGGCTGAAGTCTAAGACGGTGAGTTGAAGAGCGCGACCATGCAGGTGCAGTGAGCTCAGCATAGTAGAAAAGGAGCCCTTGTTGTGAGGAGTGGGCGGCTTTTTGATGTGTTGCCAAGAGCGATAGAAGCTGAACAGTCTGCACTGACGTAGAGCAACACAATGAGGAAATAGCATGATTAGAGTGGCGGTCTGAACTCCTAAACAAAACAGGGAATATAGTATACGTTAACCTGCGGGTGAGCCAGCTGACAGACACAGGCCAGTACAATTAATTATAGGTGAAACACTGGAGTATTTTCAGTGGCCATGAATCAAGGTTTTCATAATGTAGAGTAGTGTGAAAAAGCTTTTTCTTCTTTTGACTAAAGGAAAACTGCAAATTGTCCTGTTGTCACTAGAGTTGGGAAATAAACATATACAACTAACCAGTATCTTGTTCTGAAGAAAGTTCTCATCTCGTCCATTAAAATATGTTTTTGTTTGTTGAGTGGTTGTTTAGTCAGTCATCATCTTCTTTGTTTTAATAAATGTTCTCAAATTGAGATCTAATTCTTTTGCTATTTTAAGTGAGTAAATTCTGTCTAATTCTGTCTAAACGGTTGTTTAGTAGTAAAAGCAATTAGTTACCGTATCAAGCACTTCTTTTGTGTGGGCGGCTGAAATGCAGAAGCGTGCCCGGGACTCGATGATGGGTGTAGCGGGGAAGCCAACGCCCACCACCCCGATGTTTCTCTTTAACATCTCCCTGGCAAACGCTCTGAGGGGACAAAGAGCACAAATGACACAAGAACACACTATGGGTTTTATAAACGCATTAAAAGGGAAATGCCCTATTTCAAAAACCATACGCGCTATTCCTATAGTCTAAGGCAGCCTAAAATATTAGTAAACATGAACCACTCTAGGAAATCCAAAAACTAGAGTGCTCAAATGTAAATTTGTAATGGCACGTCTGGAATATCTATGTATCTATAATAAATTGTTTTGATCTGGTTTCCACAAAAAAAAATCTAAATCAGCCATCAGCATTTATTAAGATATAGTTAGGCATATTTATAATTGGCCTATGAGGAGATAAATGATGTAACGTACATGTAAAGTTTAAATTCTTACACAGCATTCAAAGTACGTTTCAGACAAATAAATGTATCTCCAAGATGAAAATTAGCTTAAAGCTAACTCTGGTACTGCTAAGGAGCTGTGCATTGTCGCCGTCATGTCAGAATCAAAAAACATTATCTTTTGATATCCAATCATATGATTTGATCACACTGCATTGTTTCAGGGGGGAGTTAGTGCATGAAGTCTTAACAGCAGCTAGCCAAAGCTGGAGGCTCACCCTATCTTGGCAGGCATGTAGAGCATCATGGGTACGACAGGTGAGCCCTCATTGCCGTAGATGATGAAGCCCATTTCTCGAAGCCTCTTGCGAAAATAGACTGTGTTCTTTGCCAGCTGTCGCACACGTTCACAGCCTTTGGATGACGAGAAGACATTTTGAAAACATGAGAGTTGACAGCAAATTTAAATGGAAATTACCATCACTTCTATCAGAGTCCATGATCATTTAGTTTATCAAGCTGTACGGAACATCCTTCATCTAGCTATAGTACAATGTACAACTGGGTCATTCTGTGTGGGTCACTGATACAAAGACATACAGGTCCATAGTTTTTTTTTGACCATACAAAATGATAGAGTCTGTGCCAGCAACAAAAAATGACAGTTTGGGGTAAAAAAAAAAAAAAAGGCTAAATCTTATATAACCAAGATGTATCTGAACTACCCCTGCAATTGTGGATGAGTTGAAGAGAGATACGAATTACTTTATCTAAAACTGATGCCGCTTCACCTCTCAGAGGAATAACTGGTCTCAGAAAAGACTATTGTGACCTTGAGATTTCAATAGTGTGCACTGATACCCAGTGACATCTGATGACAATTACAGCAGCTAAGGTTAGATTCACTTCACCCAGACAACACCAATGCTAATCTGATGGTTGTCACTCTAAAATGATCAGCTATAAAAGTATCGGATGCATGTTCATCATTGACTTTGTTGGTCCGGTCATGTCATAATACACACACACACACACACAAAAAACAGATTTGCATAACAAAACAAAAAGATTTCCCTAACATTAGTTATTGGTATCTGTCCTCACTAAAATAATATGGTAATGAAGTTTAAAAATAAAATTTTGTTTTGTTACAACAAAACAGAGGAACATCAAAATATATTAAAGTTCTGATAAATAAAATGTATAAAACTACAAACTGAAGATATAAAACGTATTAAGTAATTTGCACAAAAATACTATAACAACAAAAAAATCTAAGCGTTGCCTACAGGGACGTTGTGGAGTGTCCTCTGGTGGACAAACAGCAACACTCACAACATAGTTTAAGGGTGTTTAGTCCTTTTGGATTTTATTTTTTTTAAAGACTTCATTTCATAAAAGCTATGTTTACCTTTAGTGTTACTTTTTAAAAGACGTGCATCTTTGAGTTCTGAGTGTGTTGAATGCTTTTCTTTCTCATAAAACATTTGCAAAGCCAATTTGTTTTAACATTTTAAATTGTTTACAGTGTTTGTCAGTGTCAACCGTGTGAAACCAATGGTACGACTGAATATTACTATTATTACCCGCGTGCGCACACCTGCATGTGCGCCAGACAAACACAACAGGGACCCACTTATTTATTATTATTTTTAAAAAGCGCTACTAGGTCGAAAACTCCACAGGGTACCTTTATTGTTATTGCAGGACTTACCTATTGTCGTACCATCCTCTCCCATAATGCACTTCATAGAAGTGATGATTTGCTCCATCACCGGAGGAGACATGGAGGTGGCGTAGACCGCACTGTGGGAATGGGAGCGCAGGTACTCAATAAGCTCCTAAACCCCAGCAGATACACAGGAGATGTAAGTAGATGTGCATAAAAAGCTTTAATTACTTCACAACCTTCCTGACCAGGCTCTCTGTATCTAAGCCTTAGCATGGTTTCCTGAAGAGAAAATGCTCCTTATTCACTCGATTAGCATTACAAATATTCAGTTGCTTATAATCACTGACAATTTAAAAGATCATGGGAAGTATACCGTTTTGCACATGTTGTACGAATGGTATAGGCTCTGGCATCCAAAGCAAACTACACTGAACAAAATTATAAAAACAACACTTTTGTTTTTGCCCCCATTTTTCATGAGCTGAACTCAAAGACCTAAGACTTTTTGTGTGTATACAAAAGGCTTATTTCTCTCAAATATTGTTCACAAATCTGTCTAAATATGTTAGTGAGCACTTCTTTGCCAAAATATTCCATCCACCACACAGGTATGCTGATTAGACAGCACCTTAAACTACTATCCATAGTTACAGCTTTGTCACTTTATTGTAAGTGACATCCTAACTTGATGACACATTTCATGCCTCAATGTCGGCTTTCTTTTTAAGGAAACAAAATCACAGAAAATACAACGAAGGTGACGGGAGTCGGTGACAGAAGCCATTTGCCATTTTCAGTCATTTTAATCTTGGGTACACATCTGCTGAGCCTGCTTTTTCTGTTTATCCTCAACAGCACTAAGGTGTCACAATCTCTTCAGCATTTCAATGAGACATAAAAGTTGTTTATGTCTTGAAGTTGAGATTTGTGTAACCCCAGCCTTCTGTGTTGATAAGATGTGTCATGTAACAATGCTAATATGTCAGGAATGCAGAGTCCAATGCAAATCTAAAGCTACATTACTGAGATGATAGACACACTTAAAACGTTGTCACTTGACACAGTAATGCCTGATCTTGAGATTGTTGGCATTCTTAGTAAGATTACTGTTTATCCTAGTTCAGTAACCCAGTAAGAACACTGGGTTACTGAACTGGAAAACTATCCATGTCTTGTGACTACAAGAGCTAAAGTTCAGCTCATTCTACGCTGCCACCCTTATCTCTTACTTGTAAAGCTTTCTTTACAATCCTGATTCAAATACAAATAAAAACAGCAAAAAAAAATAATCCTGCAATCCTCCTCACCCTTTTCCCTGCAATGTATCCCCCTGCAGCGCCGAAGCTCTTGGTAAACGTGCCCATCATGACGTCCACATCACAGGGGTCTAGGCCAAAGTAATCGACCACCCCTCTTCCTCTTGGCCCCAGTGCCCCTATGCTGTGGGCCTCGTCCAGGTAAAGGTAGGCCCGGTAGCGCTTCTTCAGGGCAATAACTTCTGGCAGGCGCACTACACTTCCCTCCATGCTGCAGAGAGGAAAAGGCAAGGGATAGCCAGTGTCAAGCAAATAAGACGATGCGTTTATGTTCATTGCCTCCCTGACAACCCAGGAATTCTCCACTCAGGGGAGTGCTATCTGTTCCCTACTCAAGGTCTAAGTCAAACTGCTGGCAAATGCATCTCAAATAGTGTCTCAAATATATATATATATATAATATTCAAAATATTAACATAAAAGTGTTTCCTCTATGTTGATTTTGTTTGGACAGACCTGCCCACACTGCTTAAATAATCCTAAAAGGAAACACTGCATTAAGGTATGCCAACTCGTGAAAATAATGTAAGTGTCACAGGTGAGCACATGATTTGCTTGCACCTTGTAGCTGCAGATTGCAGCTTCTTGCAGCACCAAAGTTGCTCACTGTGTGTGTAACCAGTACGAGCGAAACAAGCACTATCAGCTCTGTCAACCTGCAATTCAGTCCCAGGAGTGTTGATACTGCTGAATCTAATGGAACCACATGAACCATCAATAGAAGATAAGAGGTTGTTTTTGTGTAAGACTCTTACTCAAATACATGCTTTGCACTTAAAGCCAAAATCTGTTGATCTGAAACAGTTACCAATGCACAAAATCTGATGAATCTTCTTCCTGTGCAGTTAAGATAGGCAATGTTCATGTTGAAACCAGTAGGGCCATCACGGGGAAGTTAAAGCTGAAACTCCTATGTTCCACTGCTTTTTGGCGAATTACACTTCTTAGCCTAGTTTGTGTACATGCTATAAACCTTGATGTCCCCGCCCCTGGACTCCCTGCCAGAACTGACAACACCTATTTTGTCGTACAGGTGGGAATCACCAGAGGCTTCATGACATGATATTATCACTATACTTGTGTCACGATACGAAATTAGTACAATTTTAAACATATTGCAATGTTCTGTCATTTTTTCACCTATTTTCCAACTTCAAGATTTCCTAATTTCAAATATGTCCCCAAAAAAAAAAAAACTTTGTCAACATCTGTTTAATCTAAAAAGATACATTTCTCCGTTTGTTCATCTCACTTCAATTGCTGGAAAACAGGATTGTCAAGCAGACAAACTGACCAACAGATGTGTAATAATAGATGGATACTGTGTTTCCAGTATAGTATTGCCACGGAAAATATTACGATACTATGCTGTATCGTTCCCCCCCATCCCTATTATGTTGTTATCTACAACAAGGCTTTACCATTTGAATAACATCAAAACACAAAGCTTAAAAAGGCCAGAAAGCAATTAAAAGAATGAAGAGATACTGTACAATGACAACAAAAGGTTTCATTGATGACACTTATCCAGAAAAAAAAATACTTACAAAAATAAATAATACATGCACAAAACTCTCTCTCTCTCTATATATATATATATATATATATATATATATATATATATATATATATATATATATATATATATATATATATATATATATATATATATATATATATATATATATATATTATATGAATTAACCATTTCATTTTTGCATCTCTGTGTAACATGTCTTACGTTTGGTTCCAGCTTTTAAACAAGGCTTGTAAGTCAATAGCATAAGTGAGCCTAAGTAGTTGCCTGGCAACCACTTGCCGTGACATGAATGCAGTAGAACGGGGTAGTGCAACATCTAGCGGCTGAATGTCATAAATGCTCTCACTTGCACCATTTAAAATGCCTGGAAGGGTTATTATTGAACATCCATCTCATGAAAGAAATGGGTGAGCTACCTGTAAATGCCCTCTACCAGAATGAGGATCTTCTTCCATGGTCTGTGAGTCCTGGGCTGCCCGTGAACGATGGCCTCTCTCAGCAGTTTCTCAAGGCTCTGCATATCTGACAGGAGAATCAAGAGATCCTTGCATGAACATTGAACCGTTTTTGCCTGTTTGACTAGTTCTAAAGAAAATGGCACTCAGCACTGTGCATTGACCATAGAAATAGAATGAGTTAGGCCCTGATACAACAGAGAGCATTAGCAGGTAACACAAGGCAGACCCAACTGCCTATTTGGGCGCACTGATAAGATAGAGCAATGCCAGTTGCGTCTATTTTTGTATTCTTGCGTGACAACCACTGAATCACCGGACCTCAGATAACCAATATGTGAGCCAGCATGCAAATACCTGACGCAGCCATCATTCATTTTAATATTATTTACACCTGTGCTTTTCCTAATGTTACATGTCAAAATGTTTTCCATGAAAATGGAATATGGCTTCAAATAAGCAAACAAACGCAAAAAGCATATGCAATCTTATCTTTTTATCTTAAGATAATCACCAAACATTTTGGCTGACTTCGAAAATGAAACCACGATGTGGGTTGGTCAGACTTTCTAAATTCTCTAAATTATAATAAAAGACTTATAACTAGTCGCCATTAGTGTGCGTTTGTATATTGCAATGCATTTCTACCACTGTATGAATCAAAGTGACGCGAATGAATTAACTCACATATGGATATGGAAGAAAATCATTACTGTTTAAGTGTGTGATGATAAAGGAAAGAAAAGCTGTTGAGACTGTTAGAGAAGGAAGCAATGAAAGAAAAAAGTAGAATTAGAATACCTAATTCTATTTTTTTCTATTTGTTAGAATACTTTCTGTATATTGTTTCCTATGTCTATTAAATGTGTATTTGTTTTATTTTTTTAAAGATTATTGTTGGGCATTTTTAGCCTTTTATTTGGATAGGATGGCTTAGACTTGAAAGGGGGGAGAGAAGGGGAATGACATGCGGGGCCGCAGGTCGGAGTCGAACCTGCAGTCGCTGCTTCGAGGAGTAAACCTCTATACATGGGCACCGGCTCTACTGGGTGAGCTAACCAGGGGCCCGCATTTGTGTTATTCTGATGTGTGTGAATTTTTCTTTTGATCTGCTGTACAAAGGCATTTTCCCAGTGTGTGATTAGTGTCTATCTTATCAACTGGGGGACTAAAACATAAATAAGAATAATAAAATAGACCCTATAAATGCAGGTAGGAGACATTCTTATAAGAGGATCTATTGCATGATCACAGACTCACTGTTGTGTTTGAAGACTCTGATGGTGGACCCGGAGAGTCTGGCACCCAGGACCAGAGAGGCATGGTTCAGTTCATCACTTAGAATCAGACAGCCCTGCAGGACACAGGACAAACCTTAATATGTACTATAAATGATTGTTATCCATCTGACATAGTGGATAGTGTTACACATACAGACCTACTTACACATACTTGGCACACATACATACTTACGCATCACTTTAGTACATATTTTCTGGTGAGTGAAGTATTATTTTAAAATCATCTGAGATGAGAATAACATTGAGTATGCTGCTTTATTGATTGCATTATTTGCCATTTAAGAGAAGCCATTGAGCGACTGGGATGTAGAAAATATAGACCTTTTCACCAACCAGTTTGCATTATTTCACACGCTGCAGTGTCACTCTTTCCACTGTACGTTTCTTCTAACCAGTGGAAACCAACTATGTGGGGAAGTACAATATCTACCTAATCTTGCATCGCCAGACCTTCCTCCACAGTGCCGCAGAGCAGGGTCTGGCTAGTCCATACACCATTCTGGGATGGGAGAGAATCATGCTCTGGTTTATTGGCATTTCTTTAAACCAATCACAATTGTTTTGGGCTGTGCTAAGCGCCGCGCAGAGCTCCGGTGCCGCTGCAATGTAGACTCGGGAAAGTGTTTTGGTCATTTAAGGACCAAGCACTTAAAGGACATACGGAGGCACTGGAGCAATCCCAGAAGTGGAAGGTCTTGGATATAACCTCATATCTACCTGACAAACAGCATCAGCAGCATTGTGACAAAACAGACTGGTCTGAACTCATTTTTCACTCTGACATGTAGTCAAGCCACCAATTGCTTATGTGAGCCAGAACTGGGTCCTCCTAATATGAGGCCATGTGTACTTGGTGCTACCACTGATCTGTTATGGAAAAGTTAGCTAAATATGCATTTCACCAATGACAACTTAAGACAAAGAAAGAGAGAGAGAGATACATAGGACAGACAGAGACTGAGAGGAAAAGAGGAGAGAAAGTGCTGCGACAACATACAGGAAATCTGAGAAGAAAACAAATAGCAAGTTAAAGAGCGGCGATAGAAAATTAAGGGAAGAAGTGTGCTGCAAGAGTTCATCGCAGCTCTACCAAGGAAATATCTATCACTTGTGGTCTTACCTTGCCAGACAGTGCTGGTATGTTCATGGAGTTGGTTGCAAACCCCATCCCAAACGTCATGGCGGACTCCACGCCCAGGAACTTAGCCACCAGTTTCTCCATCTCCTCATGTCTGTCCAGGTTACCTGAGATGCAGACATACAGGAGATCACCATCAGAACCTCAAAGATATATGCTAATATATAGATAGCTTGGTTAAAAGTTAAAAAAAATAGTCTGACATTTTGGAGAGTACGCTTATTCGCTGTCTTGCTGAGAATTACATGAGAAGATTGTTTAAGATTTGTTCATTGCTCTTCTTCACTACTCCATCTGCACAAACTGTAGAATATGTACTTCATTCAGTATTTTTACTTGGACTACTCTATTGTTCTGTTCACAAACTGTTTAATTGATTTGATTTTAGAGCTGTATTTTTGGTAGATTCTTTACTGTACTTTGTAGGTTTGCATTTTGTGTATTGAATGTAACTTAATGCTGTTTTGCACGTGTGTGCTTTGTATTGGCCAGGTCGTCGTTGCAAATGAGCATTTGTTCTAAAATCGGCCTACCTACTTATATAATATATATATATATATTTTTTTAAAGAAACTGCTTGAAAAACAGTTACAACTGCCAGTAAGTTATTTGGAATAACCCGTCCGAGCATTGAACACATTAACAAAGATAGACTGGTGAGAAAGGCCAATAACATTGTATGTGACTACACACACCCTCTGGCATCTCATTTTAAACTACTGCCATCTAGTTGTTGTTTCTGCCCACCCCTACTGACCAAGAACAGATCCAAATTCTCCTTTGTACCACAAGCCATAAAAGCCTTACATCAGTCAAAATACGTTAGATGTCATTCTGAAGGGTGTATAGTCCAGTGTGTGATGTACAGTATGTTATCATGTCATGTCTGTCCGTGTCTGATGGAGAGACTATTTGTTTGTATCAAATTTCTGATGTCCTGTCATGACGTGCCTCGAGACTGTGCCACAAACACAAATGCTCCCTGGGGCCAATAAAGTTATCATCTACTACTACTAAAAAAAAAAAGTTGACACCACTCTCATATTCTGTCCATTCAATATTAAGCTACAGCCAGGAGATGGTTGGCTTATTTTAGCATACAAGACTGGAAGCATAGGCAAACAGCTAGTCTAAGCCAAAGTTGAAATAAAATGCCTTCAATGCTCACTAATTAACATTGTTTGTAAAACTCGTACAAAACATTATTGCAAAAACTACAGCTTTGTGTGTGTGTGTGTGTGTGTGTGTTGGACACACTGGACTATTTCTTGGGCGGGTGCCGTGACTTTCTGCATTCTCGTCATCACTGTTAGGTTGCCAGGGCTTGTTGTTTTTACACTTATAATTTTGTTTGGATTAAACAAACAATATGTAATGTGTTACATAGTGAGCCCAAGCATTGCTTGTTGGTGGATCCTTTTACAGAGAGAGCCAAGCCAGCCGTCTCCCCCTGCTTTCAGTCTTTGTGCTAAACTAACCAGCAACTGGCTGTTCAATTTTATGTAGAATATCAAATTAATGCCAAGAGTTATCTCAAGACGCTTTACAGATAGAGTAGGTCTAGACCGCACTCTATAATTTACAAAGACCCAACAGTTTCCCACGAGCAAGCATGTGGTGCGACAGTGGCGAGGAAAACCTTTTGTTTAGGCAGAATGATGGACAGACCCAGGTATGGACACAGACACTGATACAAAGATATAGAGACATTTGATTCATAATAATTCCAGCAGATTAACAGTGGCAGTTATTTAACATACAGACATTAGAACAGTATGGATCTTCTCATCTAACTCTGAATAAGCATATTTCCCAAAATGCCAAAATATTTCTTTAAGTTACTGCTTTGATATCTAAAAGCAACTGTTAACTGTTCTGTCTCTCAAGGCTAACATGTGTCATCTACTGTACAGTACATGCATCTATCAACATATTATATTTAAAACTAACTTCTGTTATGAAACACTCTCAATCAAAATGTGGGCTGACCTCTCTGTGTAAGGGGAGAGCCGTTACTGGTTCTAGTCTCATCTGTAAAAACCTGCTAACCACATGGCATGTTTCACTTCTTCCACGGTGATCTGGATCCTATCAGACTGCCTGTGCAGATCAACTTAAGCCACAGATTTCTAAAGTACATACAGACTCGTGGACACATTACATTTCATATATTCTCCATGTCTATGATTACAACTGAACTGCGAGTTTGATATTTATCAAGAGAACAGCTTTTAAACTGTTCCAGTTTCTAGGAACTGATTTACAGCATTATTCATCTGGGGCTGATGTTTTTAAAACACATAGCTTATCCATGTTTTAATTGCTGTTTTGTGTGATTGATCTTTTTAAAATTTGGCTATTTCTCCATTTTATTTCCATCTGACTTTTTGTCTTTACTTGAAAAAGAGGGCTACTGCTTCCTTTTTTTAAAAAAAAAAAAGGTAAAAGGAATAGTTTGTTGGATAAGAAGATTGATTTAACTCTAGTCTCTGTGTGCTAACTATGTAGCAGGAGCCAGCAGGTGCTCAGCTTAGCTTAGTGCAAAGATCAGCTAGCCTGACTCAGTCCAAGGGTAACTGAGTCAGCCAAACGCATTTCTGAGGCACCCCAATGTTTTGTCATGCATCTACAAGTATTAAGAAAACCAAATTTTTCTGTGAAGGAGAAATAAAACCAAGATATTAAAAACAAAAAACTTTCAATGTTTGCATTGCCCTCTTACAGGACGAGTTCAGACGGAATCTGTTGTGTTAGTTTCCACTGCGCCACTAAACAAACTGGTCTATCGTTATCTCTTTACTGCGTTGGATTCTTCCCTATACATTCCTGCTGTTCCGTTCCACTGTTGGCAAAGGTTGCACTTTGTGTGTGTGTGTGTCTGTGTTGTTGCGTGTTTGTACCAATCTCCTGCCTGGTGCTTGCAACTCCGACGCCGTACTTCATGGTAACCTCGGCTGCAGAGTCAGCACACGGACCTGTGTTGTCAGCAAAGCCGAGGTAATTATACGAGCCCAAGTTAATCACATCCAGCATCACCCGACCTGTGTAACTGGAGAGAGAAGAAGATAATCAGACAACGGAAGCAATCAATGAGAGGAAGCTAATGTTTTTGCAAACAATGAATGGTACAGCTAATTGAAATCTAGATTGAGGTGGAATGAAAGGCTGGACAGCATGAAAGTTATTTTTTTTAGTGGCATTTGCCATATTGTTTGACGCACACAGCTCCCTTGCCCCTCCACTGAACACGTTGGAGTAATGTTACTGCCACTCTCAATACAGTACGTATCACAAGATTCATATGAAAAATGATCTGATGCGTTTACACTCTCAGTCAACTTCAGTCACATATGAAGAGAGATTTGGGGCATATTATTGCTGCTAAGAGTTGTGTTTTAAATTTGCCACAAGTTTTAGAGCCACAACAAGCCCTTGCCTAATGTTACTTTGCATAAAAAACAAATATTCAAATGAGTTCTATGGAGTGAGGTGAATCGATTTTAAATATGGGAAACCAAATAAGACACTGTGGGTTGGTACTCGGAGTTCAGGTACCAGAATCAGAACTGGGAGAGGACACATTAGATTGGTCCATACAGAAATTAGTCAATAATGGAAATTATAGTCCTCTAATGATGATTAGTCCTCTAAGTAATTTGGTGCGCCAAAAAAAAAAAAAGATTCCAGATTCCCATGTACATATTTGCTGGTCTTCTATGACAGAAGCGTTGGACTACTGGACAGTTTGCCAGAAAAAAACTAAATGTTTGGAGGACATCGTCCTGAGCTCTGGGAAACTGTGATGGACTTTTTGATAGAATTTATTTTAAAAAAAGGTCAAACATGAGTCCATGAATTATTTTTTAAGAACATACTAGTCACAATAAATCTAAAATAAATGAATTGTAAGTGGCAGACCTAGATTATTCTTGCTTATTATAATTTCTAAAAGGATCACATAGATAATAGACAGATACCAAATACCTTAAATGACTATTAATGACTGCAGGCACCACGATATTACACATTCATATTGTAGACTACTGTTACGGTCTTTTTTCTTAACTTTCCTGTTGTCATTTTCAAAAAGTTTCTATCAGAAAATTGTGCTTCCTTCGACCAGAATTGTGGGGGAAAAAATATCGTGGATGGTTCTATGCAACGCTCTTCACAAGTAAAATAACAGTTCATTACTTTCATTGAAGTTGGGTGTTTTGTTAAATTTATTAGTATCTGAAAGAAATTGATAAAAGAACATTGAAAAAAAACACAGACAGACACGCACACGCGCAGACACACACACACACACACGCTTTCTCACTGAAAAGTCCAGTTGTAGTCGTGGGTGGCTTGTTCCAGCAGGTCCATTTTGGCCCCCGGGACGCTACATAAGGGTCTGTTCCAGCTATCTCTTATACGCATGTAGATGTTTCTGTTGTAAAAGTTCTCAAAATCCTGGTAGAGTGGCACAAAGTCCTACACATGGATGAATAAAGAGATCATGATGAGGAGGAGGAGAGAGAGGTACTTTAGCTGAGCATCAGAGAATCTAGGTATGTCACTCTTATTTAAGGAGTATAAAAACTACAAGTAACTTCATGACATTAATACTTTTGGAAAGCTAAGCTGTCACAGTAACTGCAAGATGTTAATTAGAAAAAAATATAAATATTACAAATAATATGACCATCATGTTTGCTCATTTGGTTTGTTACTATATATATATATATATATATATATATATATATATATATATATATATATATATATATATATATATATATATATATATATATATATATATATATATATATATATATATATATATATATATATATATATATATATATATATATATATATTAGTTCAAGAAATACAACTATTAAAAAGGTTCATGAAGCTTCATTTGGACTCCACTACTGTCAAGACAATACTGTAAAAAAAAGAAAAGAGAAAAGGATATCCTCGGGGTGATTTAATGACTTCCCCACATCTATCCCACAAGCTTCCTTTCCTCAACTTAACCAAATACTTCAAAACAATGTGCTTCACTATCTAAAGTTACATAATATGTTGAAAACAGTCTCAGTGGTCAAGGACATGTTCCAAATGTGCTGATAACTTCACCATTAACTATGCTTTGACAAACATGCCACGTTGAGCGCATATTCCACTTAACTGTGAAGAAAAGCCATTACAACTTAAGGGGAATATTTTAAACGCTATATTAGCCTCTGTCATTTTGCATTTGATGAGCAAGGCACACTAAATTCTGTGTTAACTGCTTGGTGTTTAAGCACCTACACAAACTTTATTTCCTGTTTGGGGTGAGATTATGGTTGGCAAGCGTGCATCGGTGCCAAACGTATGCTTCCTCTCAAAAACACAAAGCTTGAAGTAACACTGCTTAAAATGTTTGACTCATGAGAGCCCATAGCTTCTAGGGGTTGGGAAGCTTTGTGGTGCGCAAATATCACTTTGGTTCAGTCTGTTTCAGTTCTATTTTTTTCCATTTGTTGTTATCAATATTGCTTCTACAGTAACAAGGCACACGCCCAGGCACCATGCAACATGTGCAGTCTATCCAATCAGTTCCATTCAACATCTGAAACACATCTGGCCTACTTTTTCTTGCAAGTGATTTTGCTCGTGGCACTGTCACTGTGCTACCAAAACAATAATAAAATGGCCATCATTACGGTATAATCAAAGTATGTTGCTTGCAAAATGCCTGTGTCCGGTTGTAAATCAGAACAAAACATGTTGCTCAACTGCCATCTTTATAGGGAAAATGTTTCCAAGATTACAGGGTGTGAAAAAGAAAAGAAAACCATATTGTGTCTGTGGCTTCTCTCACTTTCTGTTCCTCCTTCTCTCTGGCGATGTTGCGCTTTTCGATCTTCCAATGACGGAGAAAGTCACGGAGGTAGCCGAAGATGGTCAGGATGCCGTAGCTCATGTAGGTGAACACTGCCACCAGCATGGGCGTCTCCTCGAAAGACTCGATGAAGGGCCGGCTGTACAGGTCACCATGTGATGCTGCATGGACCTGGGAAACATGGAAACAAGACACTAAAATCAATAACATGGCAATCCCTTTGGCACATGGACATGGTCAGCTTTCATCAAAAGTAATAGTATCTTTCAGTCTATATTGCTATTTCTTTACATTTGGGTTATTATAACCATTATACTTTTTTATGTTGACACATGTGCACTGTGGCAATGAAATGTTAAAAACCCAAATATTCTGGCAAGAATATGCAGATTTTAGAGCTTAGAACTTTTAAGCAAATAAATTTAAAGACTTATTAAATGATCAGAATTAGCTTATACAATATATATTCTAGTATGTAAACACTATAATTTATTTGCTGTCAGGTTCTCTAAATAGTGCAATTTTTAATGTCGACCTAATTAAAAAGAAGCAAAAATACAGAGCCATTGTTAAACATAGGACAAATGCACAACACTGTCTCCACTTGTTTATAACTCATCTTCCACTGCAAACACAGTAACTGGAATAAAGTTTCACGTTTGTAATGCTCTTTATAAAAACATATAGTCTAACCTCCTGTGACTCCCTCTTCTTTTGTCAAAATATGGAGAAAGGAAATACAGTTTGTCCTTTTGTTATAGTTGGCTGAGGTTTCTGTAAACTCACTTAAAGCTGAATTATGTGCAGTCAAATTAGAAGTAGGGGGAAGATACAAAATAAATACATAATAGCATGGGTGCAGCCGTACACCAACTATACAGGAAAGAAAACTTTGAGATAAATGCCAGGGAGGTAAGATTTGACTGCCAAATAAAGGAAAAGATGGTTGTGTAAATCTTTGCACGTGGGGCAGAGTGACCTACCATGCATTAATTATATATGCTCTTTTATAGAAAAGTCAACGGCCCGTCTATTTTCTGCAGCTATTTCCTCTGTCTTGATGGACAGAAACGTACCACTCACTGACAATATGCAATTTGCCTTCCCACAATGCGCACATCTCTGTGCCTATGGCTATCAGGCACTACATGTGACTAGTCATGCCTCTCTCTCAAATACCTTACAGAGTAGTAATGCTGACATTGGCATGAACGTAATCAGCTGAGGTTCAGTCACCAGGCACTCAGTTACTCAGCCTACAAGCCCAATTTACTGAAACATATCTCTCTCTCTATCCCACACACACACACACGGTAAGAAACCATTACAAAACAAAATGTTCCTACCACTTACTCTTCATTTTGATGAGCAGTGCATGATTCAGACTCAAATCAATTTGAAAAAAATATCACAACATATCCGTGAGTCTCAATGCTTTTGTGCAACAGCATCTAAAGCACATTGTCTGAGGGGACATTAATTGGGACAGTTACAGAGGGTGCACCCAAGGCTGAACATTTCATTACAAGCATGCATGCAGTCTTAATGGACAGCTTTAACTGAACAGGTACACTGGTTCAGTGTCCCCCTAATCACTAACACACCAGTTTCACTTTATGTATAAAAGGGAGTTACCCATATAAAAAGAGATGCATTTTTGCCAAAGTTGTACAGGCTACAAATTTGCCACTCAGAACATTGCAGACAATATACACTCTGAAATAAGCCTAAACATTAAGATAATTTTATAGTTTAATTTGAGATCGAAAGAAAAAATATAAAACTACAATTAGTATAGGCTATACTACTAACACACTGTACTCCCTCTAAGATAAACACACTCAACTGATGAGATATAAACGGAATCTAATGTATTGCTGTCATCCAGGCAGCCAAATATGAACCGCTCCAAGTTGTTAGACTAGCTCTGATGTATGTATCCTCCTGCATGATTGGCATTTTGAAAATTGTTAGGGGATTGTGAAAATCCCCATGTTGTGTAATCAAATTCATAAAGTGGGGCTACAGATATTGGTTTTCATAAATTCGGCATACATACATGCACAAACAGTTTTAGAATGCAGTGCAATGTCAACTTTTTGAGTTACACCCGCCCATAAAACAACCTCCCTCTTATAACACAACTGAGCTAGGGCGGTGGAACACGCAGTATGTATCCATTCATAAATGTGAGATTTTTAAACATGTGGATATTGCTTAATGAAAATAAGATTTGCCGAATTAAGTAGCACCTCGTACCAATTAAGAGAATGTTTTTGATTATTGTTTTTGGGGAGTATAGAACATTAAAAATGAGCGAAAACTCCTTAAACTACAATATTTTACATGGAATTTGGCGTTTACGTTGTGCTCGAGAGAATCAGAGATCGATTAAAGCAAACCGTTAACAGCAGCAAGACTTGATCGATACATACAAGCTGTTATTGTGTTGCTGTACGTTATATGACATCCTTCCTAATAACGCACGAGTTACTGAAAGACAGCATCGTCCGGTTGTTTCCGGATCCACACATCGAAAAGCCTCTCCTCCCCCGTCCAATACCGGGCCTCACCTCCTCCTCCTCCTCGGGGTGGCAGTGGTGCTTCGGCTGCCGCTCATGGCAGCGGTGGAGGCTCTTTTCCAAGCCGTTTCTTTCCGGCTTCAGTCCGTTCTTTACACGCGGACCCTCATCTCCGTTGACTGGCTTGGTCGCGGAGCTTTCGGTCATTGCTGGCCAACGATTGTGGAGCCGCTATGTTTACTTGCATGTAGGAAAACGGTGCCTGCCTGTGGCGCAAGGCGGTGACAGTATCCGAGCTGTGAACGTTTACAACCACACTACAAAATTTCTAACACACTCAACACACACGTACCACAAGCACAAGCACACAAACAACACACACTCAGTGGGACCTGAAAACAAACCCAGACAGGAAATCAACGCCCATAAATATCAGAGCATACCGGAGGGGGCGGGACAATGGCGTTTTTTACACAGAAGGGCGTGACTTGTACACGAACATTCAAATCGGTTTATAATTTTAATATAATGGCTATATGGGACTTTGAAGAGGGAAGAAGCTTCTCCACCAAGATAACGGTAATTGAATATAAAAGGGCATCGCAAAACTGTATACGTTGAAATTCTCAATATTTGAGGACAGTCTCATCATACTATTTCAGAAATATTAAATCCATGTTAAAATTCTAAGAAGTCATATTACAACGGCTTATTTGGGCCACCGTGGGTAAAAAAACTCATTCTATTTTTCAAAATGGTAAAACATAAAGTAAATAATACAATTGCGTGACATTGTATCACAGGCACACGTCTTTTGCTTGTAGCTACATAGTTGCCAATGTTAACTGCACGTTGATGGTCAATAATTAGCCATTGATGAAAAAAGATCGAACTAGGCTGAGGTTGCTAGGCAACGTCTGTCTTTCTAGTCGGAACTCTCTACGCAGTAGGCCTATTAAATTATAAACTTCTCGAGACATTTGTCAAATGTTCTAAAAGTAATCCCCCCACATCACAGACTCTCACTACCTCCAGATACAGCTGTGAATCTGCAACACAGGTGGAGTTAAACAAGACGCCTACGTGACATGACTGTTCCAGGCTACAACAAATAAGGTGATGTTTTCACTGTTTTCTTCTCAGAAAAACAAGATCACCAACAGGTAAGATACTGTACAAGGCAGAGATAATAAGACAGATCACCACTGAATCAGACATCTTTGCTGTTGTCCTGAGTGAACAACATGCATGGTGGTGATATCTTTCTTCATTTTCGCCAACACAACTGAAGAAAAATTTGGCCAAAACTGTGTTTTCCTGACTTAGGACATGATGAGACCTCCCGTGGTACTCTTTTATTTCCTCCTCATCATGAGTGAAGGCTTTGCAGTAAGCAACAGACCCCGCAGGAGTGTTTCCTTTCAAGGTAAGGTAATGCAGATGTGGGCCTACAGATGACACTCTGAAGGGAGCAATGAGACTGTAGCTAATGTTACATAACCAGTAGGCTGTACATAATATTAACATACAGACACACACCATGCTGTACATATCACTGTAGATTGGACATATAACAGACTGTATAGCCTATAATCCACAAAAAAAAAGCATTGCCTTTGTGACAACACAATTAGGTATAGGCTAATACAAATTACAGCATGCAGCAGCAGATGCAAAGAATACTCAGATAATAAAAAATGATGCCCCAGGCTATGCAGTATTAAAAAAACTGAATTGTATTCAAATACACAGACTTAAAAATGTAACCTCCATCCTTAGACCTAAACTTGAAACAGTTTAAAGAGTCCGGCTTTGGTAGCTTGAGCTCTTTGATGATACGTGACGACATCGGCCAGCTTGTTGTCGGAGCCAGAGGAAAAGTGCTCACCCTCAGCTTGGATGACATCACCCAAAAGACCAGTGAGGTAAGCCTTTTGTTTGGGCTGATTGGGTATTTTCCTGGCTATATTTCATTCAATATTACAACTTACTGTATAATTAATGTGCAGGAATTAGCTCTTGAGTGTTCACATATTCAAAACACATACAATGTAAGATGTTCCAGTAAACAGCCTTTTGAAATATTAAACAAATATATTGATTTTAAAAATAAATAGCTGTCAGAAACTATTAAACTATTGGATTTCATAACTATTTCTAATACCGTAATAGAAATGGTCATCCCTATTTCTTATTTCTTCCAGGCTAATTGGACGGTCAGTTCAGCAGACAATGCCCTCTGTCAGACCAAGGGCAAGGACACTAAGGTATAGTAAGAAGTGAATTATTAGTGAGTTTCATCAGCTGTAAGTGCACGGTCTACCACCAAACACAGCTTAGAATATAAAGTTCCATTCATGTAAATAACATTTGCTCTTCCAACAGGAATGTGATAACTTTATCCGGACTCTACACACAATGGAGGATGGTAAAATGCTAGTGTGTGGGACAAACGCTTTCAACCCTGAATGTGACTATATGGTAAGTCACTATATTGAAGTTTGCATAGATGAGTAAAAGTAGGCTAATAATACCACACTGTAAAAAAGTAGTAAGTTAGTCCTGTATTGAAAATTTAAAGCATGTAAGTACAATCAGGTAAATGTACTTTAACTATTAAAAGTAAAAGTATGCCTACAATTTAAAATCACTTTATCGAATCAAAACAACTACTACTAATGAAAAAATTTGAAGATTCAGGAGCTTAAAAAAAACCCACCCATGCTGTTTTGAGTGAGATACGGGTTTCTGAATGTGTCCTGCCTTCAGTATCTGGGTGAGCTGTTCAAAATCTGCACGGCTTTCTACGTAACTAGCCGAGACGAGATGGCTAACCGTAGCATGCTAGCGCAAAACAGTGCTACAACACACACCAGTTCACCATAATGTACAAAAGAACTACTTACATTTCCCTGTCCTCATTTAGAAGAAGTCTCCCAACAAAGATAGGATAGAAGTGAGATGTCTCACTCTGTAACTAAAACAGAAACCCAAACACACAGGGTGAGGATCTGCAGCAAAACTATGGTGTTTTTTGAAAATGAATCCATGTAAAACTATTCTGGTACAACCTCAAAATACAATTATGAACCTGAAAATTAGCATAAAATGGGCACTTTAAAGGAGTAGTTTAACATTTTGTGAAATACGCTTTTTCGCTCTCTTGCTGAGTGTTAAATGAGAATATTGATTGACCACTCCCATGTCTTGTCTGTTAAATATGCAGCTAAAGGTATACGTGCAGTTTAGTGTCCCAAATTCCCCCTAACGTAACCCTAACCCTGTCCTAACCTTAACCACTCGAGGTCAAATGCCTAACACCAACCAATTGAGCTGCTTCGTGCTGCTTGGTGTGGCCATAGTGGAATTTGGGACACCCTGCACATATGCCGCAGCTAAAGCCAACAGGTGATTAGCTTCGTTTAGCACAAAGAGCGCAAGCAGTGAAAAACAGCTAGCCAGGCTCTGTCCAGTAGTAGCTAAATCCTCCTACCAAGAACTCTAAACCTCACTAATTAACATGCTATTTCTTGCTTGTTTAATCTGTACATAAAAACAAAGTGTAAAAGCTGTTTCCAGTCTTTGTGCTGAACTAAGCTAACCTTTCGGTGGCTCTAGCATCAAATTTAACATACAGACACGAGAGTTGCCCCAAAATGTTTCATTAAAAAATGGGACTGGTGGATTAATTGAGCCACACGTACATTAACATCTCCTTCAACAGACTTTCACCAATGGAAGCATCTCTCTGGAGGGAAGTAAGCATATGGGTAGGGGGAAAGTTCCTTATGACCTTGACCAACGCTTTGCTTCCCTTATGAGTGGTGAGAACAGAACTGTTAACAGATTTCTTAGCAAATTCTCACACTTTTTTAGCAATTTCTGTTTTGTCATGGCTACTCTCCTCAGATAAATATCTGGCAGTAAAAAGTTGAGGGAAACTCAACTGTTTTCTTTCCACTTGACAGAAAACACTTTGTACTCGGCCGCTTACTCCAACTTTCTGAGCACAGAACTGGTGTTTCAGAGACATGGACTGAACCCTCTCAAGACTGAAATGATACGCTCTTGGTTCAATGGTAAGCTGTTTTGGGTACATGTACGGTACCAGAGTTATCCAACATAAGTTACTCTGTTTCATGAGCCAGATTGATCAATTCTGAAAATACATTCATAATGGTTTGGTTTCAGAGCCTACCATGATTTCCATAAGCCTTGCTGAAGCGAGCAAAAACAGTGAGGACGGCAAAGATGACAATGTATTCTTGTTCTTCACTGAAACTGCTGTAGAGGAACGTCATGACAACATCCAGGTGTCAAGGATTGCCCGTGTGTGTAAGGTGTGTCTCTAAACTCATCGGATACAGAGGCTTAAAACACCTGCACAAGCTTGACATACTGTAGACATTAGTATTAAGTAAGCTGATGCTGATCAATGTGTGTTGTTTTAGAGTGATTTGGGGGGCGAAAGGACCCTGCAGAGAAAGTGGACTTCTTTCTTAAAGGCCCGTTTAGACTGTCCATTTGGCGGTGCAGGCTTGTCATCCCTGGTCCAGGACGCTTTCCTTCTCCAAGACCCAAATAACTGGAGGGATAGCATCTTCTACGCCACATTCACCGCCAACTTGTAAGTTGCATGTATCCACTTTGTGTGCCTCATTGCTTTAGAAGATGTAAACAAGTTCCGCATGCAGAAGGAATAGAGAATAACAGGACATCTTTTCTGTATCTGTCACAGGGAGTCCTCCGGTGCTTGCAGCCAGTCTGCTGTCTGTGCATACAAGCTGTCAGACATCAGCCAGGTGTTCAGCGGGAGGTTTTTGGCTGAGATGGATACTGGGAGGTGGGACACATACAGAGGAGAGGAGCCATTCCCTCACCCTGGTTCCGTAAGACTACATATACATTGCTACGTTATGGTTTTCATTCGTCTTTTGACGAGTTTTGAACCAAACAGCGATCTCCAGTAGAAGATTTCTGTTCACACTAACATGCCCAAATCTCTCATGAAATTCTCGTATATTGGGCCAAGTGTGCCGGGGTGTATACCTCATAGAGTGTATAGTCTATGATACACCTATGCACGTTGCTTGTAGTTGCCTTGATAACGTTAGTAGCTTAGTCTCAAGAGGCGGCGAAACGTTGGCGTCAGTGTTGGTTTTGTCAAATGTCTCCGTTCGCAGCCGTTGAGACTGCAACACAACCCCAGCGATTCCAAACAAAAACGTCCAGAACTGTTTTAAAATGTCTCCGGTTTAAAGGCTCTGAAACGCCAGAGCAGTGTAAATGCAAAGTTTAAACATGGCAAAAACATCAATGGAGTCCTGTCTGGGGTGCCCAGAAAAACCATAGACAGGCTCCAATATGTCTAAAACTCTGCCATCAGGATCCTTGCCCACACCAAGACCTGGCAGCACATCAACCAACCCTCATCCACCTTCACTGGCTCCCAATTAAGTACAAAATCAAATATAAAATTATCCTTCTCACCTACAAATCCCACCATGCCCTGGCCCCATAGTACCTTTCCGACTTCCTCAATCAATAATCCCCACGTCTTGTTTTTTATAGTGTATTAATGATGAACTGCGGGCCAAAGGTATGATGAGCTCTCTGGACTTCTCTGACAAATCTCTGCAATTTGTGAAGAGCCACCCTCTGATGGAGGGGGTAGTCACACCGATTGCTGGC
Source organism: Etheostoma perlongum (assembly GCA_026937815.1). Taxonomy (NCBI): domain Eukaryota; kingdom Metazoa; phylum Chordata; class Actinopteri; order Perciformes; family Percidae; genus Etheostoma; species Etheostoma perlongum. The sequence continues at coordinate 7,252,537 of CM049390.1, read as the reverse complement.
AAGCCTCTGCTGGTGCGCACAGGGATACAATTTTCCAAAATTGTCGTGGACCAGGTCACATCACTGGATGGACGACAGCATCAAGTTATGCTTATTGGCACAGGTTTGCAACTATGTGCAGACAAGAATTTACACCAATTACACTAATCACAAGGTGTATTGACATTCATTACATGACATTCATTTTTCTCCCTCAGACTCTGGTTGGCTGCAGAAGGCAGTGAGGTTTGATGGTGAGGACGGTCGCGTCATTGAGGAGCTGCAGCTGTTTCAAACTCCTCAGCCTGTCAACTTTCTCCAGCTCTCCTTCAGAACAGTAAGGCTCAAGTCACAAGTGTGTTTCAAATTCAAATCTAATATGGTGAAATAAGTTTTTTTTCTTACTTGATATTTAGGGAGTTTAAGTAATCCCTTGTAGGGAGACAGCTCTAAATTCTTTGTTTCTGTAGGGCCAGCTGTACAGTGGCGCCAATAACATTGCTGTTCAAGTTAATGTAAGGGACTGCAGCCGCTACACATCATGCGATGACTGCCTTCTTGCCAGAGACCCATACTGTGGCTGGGACCAGTTTAGAGCCCAGTGTGCGTCTGTTGTTGGCGCATTACTTGGGTCTATGTTAGTCCAATCTCTTATGATCTTTCAAAAACATGTTTTTCTCAGGAGCAATTTTGTGTTGTGAGCGTCATACTGAAAGAAGTATTTCTCTTCTTGCAGGATTCAGAGTTTGACAGATGGAGACATCCAGATGTGCCCCATCTCCGAGTGTAAGTTAAACATTCACACATGCTCATACACTCCACATGTATCTGAAAATAGGGTTTTAAGCTGACAACATATTTCTCTTCTGACCTATTGTCCATCTTCAGACATTAAAAAAGAATCTCTGTTACATTGTATATTGAAACTTAGAAATTCAACAAGTCTGAATGTGTGGGTGCTTGATTTCTTCCTCAGTGAAAAACAAACCTACTATTGTTTACCTCATCCCTGGGTCAGTGCAGTTCCTCCCATGTTCTCCTGAGACAAACCTCCCGATCAGCTGGCACTTCTCTGAAAGCATCATCCTTACCGGTCCCAGACACACTGTACTTAGCCAGGGTCTCATCATCAGGCCCTCCAATTCTGATTCTGGCATTTACACCTGTGAGACAGTGGAAACAGTAAAGGGGAAAGTGCATCGGAAGACTGTGGTCCAGTACTTTGTTGAAGTTCAGGACACTAACACTCTTTTAAGGACATTGAGGGTGGCAGTAATCACCTTGGCTGAATTATCCTGCTTGCTGATGTTGCTCATGGGCAGCGCCCTTGTGATCAGACACTTAAAAGCAAAAAAACTAAATCACATTGGTTGTGGCAACGCAACCAACAACAATTAAATGATCATTGTAAGGCCTTATTGTCACTATGACCAGACTTTGGATCGACACATGGAGGAAGGGTTGGTTCACTGTGACCAGGCAAGGGAGCAGAGAGGGGAGACTATACTCGTTCTCCCAGGATGCCCAGTGGCAAAGGTGGCTGAGGAGGAGTTGGAGGCAGACAATGACAACAGGTGCACATTTATTGAGACCACAGGATGATCTCCTCCTTTTACAGTTAGCATGTATGTTTCAATAAACACACACAAAAAAATAACAATAATATCTAAGGTGAGTGATTATTCAGACTGCAGGAACAAAATGGAAAATGGAACAAAATGTATAGTAGTAGTGCATTTTAATGTTTAGGGTCCACATCTAACAACAGGGTACATGGTAACATCAAGTTAATTATATTGATGTACAGGGACTTTAAAATGAATGATAATGTAAATAGAACAATACCAAAGAAAAACACAAACATAGAGAAAAATATTTACCTATGGTTAGACTCTGACCTCCCAATGCTGTAACGATCTATAAGGTGCATCCAATGGTGATCTAATGTCTAAGTCTGATCTTAATTGTTTTCTCGGTTGACTTAATAACAGGTGGGAGAAAATGTTTTGCTGGAATAATCTGTCTAAGTCCCTAAAATTAAAAAATGATCACCCAGAAAAACAAGTGTATGTTGTTGTAATAGCCACTTAAACCAAAAGACACTGTGCACTACTACAGATTAAAATACATTTTAAACCAGGCAGGATGTGAATGCAATTTTTCAATGAGTGATGAGGGTGATATTTACCCTGTCTGTGTGTACACCTCCAATTTTGCTCCAAACTCATTTATTATACAACTATGTTGGTTATATTTGATGTAATTTGAAATGTCAAGTGAAATATTTTTTGATCTTGAACTTTAAAAAGAAGTTAATCAGATGAGATGAGGTTCCATGGTCTGTCTGACCTTTGTATCACTTCCACTGTTTAAGTTGGCTCTTAATTTCAGAGTTACTCAACCTGGCACCTTTGGTTTGAATTGGCTAGAACCAAAAGGCTTAAATACAGGCAACAAGTTGTCAGTTATGTTCAGCGCTGGTCAAGAACATAATTGGGGACAATAGGAAACAACTGGGGAGGCAAAAGGGGCCGATGGAACAATCAGCAAAAGGTGTGCAGAGCATGGGAAGCACACTGAGGATGCCTGGGAGGACAGGTGAGCAATATCAGCCATTTAAAAATATGTAACCCACATGTTCACACAAGGACAAAAGAGACCACATCATTAAGTCTTCACCTTCAAAGCCATGTAAAAAATGTTTAAAGGTCCCATGACATGGTGCTCTTTGGATGCTTTTATATAGGCTTCAGTGGTCCCCTAATACTGTATCTGAAGTCTCTTTCCTGAAATTCAGCCTTGGTGCCGAATTACAGCCACTATAGCCAGTCCCACAATGAGCTTTTCTTAGGATGTACCATTTCTGAGTCTGTAGCTTATGAGGAGGAGGAGGAGGAGGGGGGTGGCCTTGATGCCAGGATGTCTCTGTCTCATGAGCGGGCAAAGCAGAGAAAGCGGAGGTGAGCAAGATTCCAGATTGGCCCATCTGAGCTTTCATTTTTTTAAAGGCAGAGCAGGATACCCTATCGCCATTTCTAGCCACTGGGGGACCATAGTCAGGCTGGGAGAACGCATTAAAGTTAAAAAACTCCTAAAGTGAAATCTTCATGCCATATTCACTGCGGCCCTTTGCCACATGTCATTCCCCCCTCTCTCTCCCCTTTCATGTTTTTATCTGTCCTGTGAAGAGAAAGGCCTAAAAATGTCCAAAAATATAAACTTTAAAATAAAGGCTGTGAATTTGTTTAAATCTACAAATTCACTATGCAGTCTGCTGTAGCATCCCATACAATAGCTGCACTGTGGATCATTGCACTGAACTTGTAGAGCTGCAAATATTGCAGCTCTACAAGTTCATTTTTTGGTTTATTTACTCTATGACAGTAAACTGCTTTGAGTTGTGGACAAAATGAGACATTTGAGGACGTCGTCTTGAGCTATGGGATCACTGATCGACATTTATTTGACCACTTTCTGGCATTGTACAGATCAAACCGCTAAGCAATTAATCAAGGACATAATCAACAATGAAAGTTGCAGCCCTAAAGGCATTTAAGGGCTGGAATCTACAGTACATGTCCAGCCAATTTAATGAAGTCACTAGTAATGTCAGAGTGAAGCTTCATGAACCATTATTTGTACTTGTTAACACAACTAGATGGCGTTCTTGGTTTAAAGAACAATGCAGAATGAATGGCAATTCAGTGTGCTCAACCCTTTGTTGAACAGAGAGCGCCATCTATTGAGCTCAGAAAATAAAAATAACTTTGTGAAGCTCTATTTGGACTTAACCGGCAGCCACTGTTCAATTACTAGAGCTACAAGGGAGGTCTTGGTATTCTGCTCACATCAAAGTATTATTTGACCTGATACAAGCATTATATTACATTCCTCAACACAGAAATATACAGATGGATAATTGCATACATCAATCCAAGTTCCACACTAGATGGCAGCATGGGATGTGTGTGGGCGAGCTGTGTGTGTTTTGTCGGCGGTTGCAGAGAAAGTGCAACATAAGTGTTTGAAAGCAGCCTTGCACTGAGCGCTGTGGTAATGTTATAATTAGTTCTCAGGGGAATGAATCTGCTCTCTTACTGTCTGCTGCTCCTCCCTTTTTTGGCTCTCTATCTTTACTCCTCTACTCTTTCCCTCTGTCCCTTTCTTTTTTCTCTTTTATTTGTGTGCCTCACGTTGTTTCTCTCTCTCCCTGTGTCTAAGGCAGGGGTGTGACTGGAATAGCTGTGCTTTCCTTTGGGAGCATTTTGGGGAAAGTCAACAGATACGTCAAAGTTTGGGAAGAGGGCATGTGAGAACAGTTGAATTAGGAAAAAAGGGGATAGAAACACTTTGCAATCTGAAGAACTAATTATTATAACATAATAATAAGATTGACAACTAGAAAAATTAAAAAAAAAAAGTGTGCCGTGGTTTGACAGTCACACACACACACACACATACTGGAAGTGCACACACTCAGATATTACCTCAGGCATGTTTACGTACCACCCAGTCTGATCCAGAGTCTGTTATGCTGGTGTGTTGGCCTAGAGGCCGGCATGCAGGATTCAATCAATATAGGCTTTGGCAGACATACCTACACCCGAATATTAGTAGTGAACCAGCCGGCAGCAGCTTCTGCCAATATTAAATTAGATCATTTCTGTGCTTTAATAATATATATTTCACCAAAGATGAAAGGCTTTTCATTGACAACCAGTGTAGTATTGATAATATATATTAATTATGTATAACCCTAAATCATTAGTGAAAGCAGATTAAAGTGTGGGGGAAAGATACACCTTCATATGTTCAACAGTTTGTACATAATTAAGTGGTAACTCACTGCCGTTTGGGTTTTATTTATGGAGTCAAAGTCTACTACTGGTAGATCACAATCTGTATAATTCATCAGCAGCGGTACCATACTTTCTTTGGTGAGTTTGGACTTTCTTTCAACCGTGTTTGATACATTAAATCAATCAGCAGGAATTTGTGTTCATTTTACAATTTTTGGTAGCATGCATTCTAGATGAATTGATAGTATTTTTAAGACTGATATCATCTGCTGCCACATGATGGCAGTCATGCATAGCTAATAATGAACAGGTAAACTTGAGGAAAAGAAATGTGATCTGGATAGGCTTTGAGATATTTTTCAAAAAGAGTTATATCATCTATCAGCAGACTTGTGAATGTATCATATTATTTAACAAAGACTTACCATGCTTATTTAAGTTGCTCTCAACTAACTATTTCAACTAAGAATATCGTCAATGCAATTGGACAACCGCTTTTTTTTTATCCCGGTCAGGATGATTGCAGATTCTTACATTCCTTTTTTGGATAATTTTCCTTTTCGGCATATTCACTTTTATTTGATAGTCTGATTGCTTGGCTCCCAAGGTGCTCCGAAGGTTATTACATTACTGAAATATTCTCAAATAGCAATCTCTGCCTAGAAGGGATATAAACAGAAAGACACCAATCTGTGTGCTTAGTGGATGAACACATCCCATTTTTTACTTCAATGTAACCATCTATTTTTTTACACAATAAAGAAATGAGAAACTTTAAAACGTAATGAGTTAAATAGTTGACAACTATGTTCTGTAATTGTAATGACAGATGTGCATACTCATTGACTAAATGAAATGGCACTGCTTGTTATTACTCGTGGGGTAACCATATGTCAAAAAGATGAATTTCTTCAAGTTACAAATGTTTTTTTTCAACCTGGTTTTCTAAGCTGTCCGGGGACTGTAGGCCTTTTATTTTATTTATTCATTTATTTTTTTACAGAAGAAGACATTTTAACTTGACATAGAAGAACAAACAAAGGTGGTACTAATACCATTTCGAATTTGCTCACATCTGTTCTCCCAGTAAACCATGATAGTGTGACAGTGAGCCAGCATGCATGATGCAGGACCCTGAAACCCTATGCCCTGCTACACCTTGTGACGCCCTGCAGTACCCTACTATGCCATGAACTACTACAATAATTATTTCTAGTCATTATCTCTATTGTGACTATTATTGCCCCTGTTCATCACACCCCCAACCAGCACCGTCAGACACCGCCTACCTAGAGCCTTGGTCTGTCCGAGGTTTCTCATTAAAAGAAAGTTTTTCCTCGCCACTGTCACACTAAATGCTTGCTCTTGGGGGAATTACTGGAATTGTTGGATCTTTGTAAACTATAGAGTATGGTTTGGACATACTCCATCTGTAAAGTGTCTTGAGATAAGTCTTGTTATGATTTGAATTGATTTGAAACTGAAGCACCTAAATAAAATACAGCCATCATTAGTTTTTACATCTGTGCTTATCCATAGTGACATACATCGTTTTAATTGGTTACATTGCTTGGGTATTAAACACAGAAAAATTGATGAGGAGCAGCTAGGTAGTCAGATTTCCAAATCTGGTGATCTACACCGCAGGGAAAACTCAGTGGAGGCCACCAGTGGGCAGGAGAGGAACAACAGCAACAGGGATGTTCTCTAAGCGAAGGTCTGAACCTGTTAAGTTCTGAAGCTGAAGAGGAAAGAGATGGGGACACTGCAGGAGATAGAAAATACTGTCTTGTCTTGTCTTGCTATTGAATTTGTTTACAATATTACATTAGTGACTATTGAGTAGTGTAGCAACTTTTCAAAAATAAAAAATAAATGGTAAATGCTCTGGCAAAACAAAATTGTTTGTATTAAGTGTGTATATTTGAATGCAATTCTACTTCTCATAACCCAACCATGGCATCAGTTATTAAACCAAGCAAGTGAACATGAGGTGAGCACATGGAGCAGACTGTCCTGATAAAAGTAAGGATGCACCGACCCAATACTGACTCAAATGGCTGTTTAAGTTTCGACCAATTTGTTGCTGCATTTAACAGGTTTACACTCTCAGTTCCTGTGAAGACTAGCACTTGCTAAGGTGATTTGTCGTGTCTCTTAAAGTATTCATGATGGTATAAATAGTGTCAGCCTGGTGCAGTTATGAAAGGAGTGTTTACTCATTATTCATCTCTAGCCAAATGTAAAATGCAGTTTTTTAACAGTTGGTTCTTTCCATGTGCTCACCTCATGTTCACTTGCTTGGTTTAATAACTGATGCCATGGTGGGGTTCTTTAGTGAGTACTGGTACATCTTGCAAATGTGGCTGATTTGGTATTAACTGATATTTTAACCCTAAGCAGATCAGCTTGGTGCATCCCCTAAGGCTTAGTGTGGTACAATATGCCAATTGATGAGAGTGATTTCATTACATGTGTGTGTCTAAGTTCTACATCCAAGACTAATAAGTAAGCCTGCAATTGAGATGTGTTTCATTCATATATTAATGCTATTATTTAAAATCAAACGGAGTCTCCAAGAAAATGAGCCTCTGCAACGTCAAATATTGACACAGTACTGTTTCTCACTGTTTGTGGTCATTTGACTCCTTCCTTCCTCTTTATCTCTGGTTTCTCCTTTTCTTCCTCCTTCTCCTTTCACGCCTGTCCATCAGAATCCCATAACTTGCTAACGAGGGCAGGCCCATAGTGTCCATCCGCTATCAATGATGGATTACAACGATAACGTTAGCAATTTTAAAAAGCTGATATCTGCACCTATTGCACCAATGAGGTCAGACCTTCAGCTCTTTTAGAGACAAAAGGAGAAATCCTATCCCTCTCATTCTATGTTCCTACTCTACAGTAAGGCCTATATAAGGAATTATAACTATAATGAGATCCCATAGGCAGCTCAAGGGAGCCTCTGCACAGTGAAACCCCTAGAATGACCCTCCCTGCTGACATTTCCCCTAAATATATGCAGGCATGTCCCTGAACGGTAAAGCCCCCAGCCCCCTTTGGATATTACAATGGGTTTATCCAGGCAAATTCTAGGACAGCCTCTGTATGACCCCTGTATTTATCAATGTTATGGTCACTAACAACAGTCAGGTAAGTCCCAAGGGCAGTTTTTATTTGCTTCTGGGGGCCCTGGGATGTTAAACTAATTCTAATGAGGCATATCCAAGGCAAGTTGTTTTATGGGCAGGTCAGGATGTGGTTCAAAGTACAATTTTATTCAGGTGTGACGTAAATGGCCCTGCGTTACGGCCTCTGGTGTTTCCAAAGACCCCTCAGGATACCAAATTAATTGAATACAGGCATGTCAAGTGACAGCCTTTTTATGACACTTTTAAGTATTAATATCAGGGCACCAACTTGCCATTGCCTTTCTGGACTATTATGGCATTTTACAAAATGTGTCAAAGACAGACAAGGTCAGAAACTTGATAACAAGCTTGATAAAAACCATTCTTTTTACCGCTTAAAACTTTTTAAACTCAAAACCAACATTAACAGAATAGGAAAAGATTCCATGTTTGACATGTGTGCTCTGAAAAAAGCTATGGGATTTTTATATCATGGCTTCAATTGATAACCTGTACAAACCTATTTGTATTTTGCAGGGAAACTATCTTACACTTGGCCAGCATCAGTCCAACATCAATTCTTATTTTTCAACAGGGTCCCTGAGGGAATGTCAGGGTAGTGGAGTTGTCGCTCTTCACTTTGCTAAGTGGGGGACAGGAAATGTGAGACAGGGGAAGAAAGAGGAAGTGACAGTAATAGGGACAAAAAAGGGAGAGAGATGAGCAGACAGAGTGGAAGGTGGGATATGAAACCAGCAGACTATCAAACACTGTCTACCCAGACTGAGCTCATGAAATTGCACATGTATACAGCATAGACATACCCGCTGATAGCTCAAAAGAAAGCCGACGTGTATGTTTACGCTGAGTCATGTTGGTCTATCTGTCTATCTCTACCCCGTTGCAACTGTGTGTCTGTGTCTCATTAAAGCCAGCTAATAAACAGTAATAGTTTTTCTTTTTAATGGGATGACAATGGACAGCCTGAAATGACTCAACACAACAGTGAGCCCAAATTGTTTTCCAGTAAGGTTGAAAAGTCTCTACTTTCATGTTCTGCCCACGATTAACTGTTTTCCGTCTATGTATTTTTAATGTCTTTTTTCCAGGTTTCTTTTGCTAAACAGATCTTAAGGCGAGGATGCAATTGATCAGTTCATCGGTCATAATGACTGCAGTATTTATGGGTACATTAAATTAATTTGTGGGTACATTAAATAGCAGAATTGGACAGTAAAGAGAAATATCTAGAGCATATTCTTAAAGTACTGTCAGGAAGAGGAACAATTGCATTGACCAATAATGCTTTCAGTGTACATTATAGATATGCTAAACAAATGTATAGATTGAAAAAAATGTAAACCTATCCTTTTAAGATGACTAACAGTCCTGTCAGCGCTCAGCCATGTCCGGATTCTGCTGCCACTGTCAGCACCACAGATACTGAGTCCACTTTGCACCAGCTGGAATTATTTGGTGGTAGTAGGAGGTATTGAGCCTGTTTAATCATCAAATATTTGGTAATGTGGTGATACAGTTTCATTCCCTGTACTCCTGGTTGGAGAGTAATTCCCTAATAAGATTTTCAAATCTTGTGAGTACGTATTCCTTAGTACCGTTAGTGCTCCAAGCGGTTGTTCTGTTTGTTGTCCTTACAAATTTAGTGTAAAGACTGGTCAAGATGATGATACTAACTTTAAAGTGACTCCTCTGCTCTGTGTCTTTCTTCTGTGCTTTGCTCTAAACCTGAACATTGTTTACAGTTGAGGATGCCATTTTCTTAGTTTCAGGTATTTTTCTACAACTGAGTGTCAGTATCTTGAAACAAGACAGAATAAGGCCCGATGGGCTTATCGATGTTTCCCGCTGTAGTCAATTTATTTATGTGAAGAGGTGGAGAGGAGATTAATGTATACACATAAGGGAGAAGCTCAGAGCCAGCAGCTAACATACAGTATATGCAGAGATGGCAAAAGTACTCACTTCCCGTACTCAAGTAGAAGTACAGATAATTGTGTTAAAAAATACTCTTTGAAATTTACTTCAAGTATAAAAGTAAATATAGCCTTGCGAATGACAAAGCTACCTGGACCAGACACATGTTACTAGAGAGCACGCTGAAAAACTACAGTAGACATGGAAAAAAGGCTCTTTATTCTTTATATGCCATTGGCTACATTTTAAATGTCTGCAAATATGCCTAAAACATATAGCTTATTTATTGTGACTCCAGGTTCACCCGAGGCGGGGTTTGAACCAGCAGCTCCCTGACGTCATCCGTCGTCATCCTTCCCCACTGGACCATCTCTGGGGCTGATAAAAAGCCAAGAGAAGAAGAAGAAGAAACTTTAACTTCATCAATTTTATCTATTTCTTTTGTTGCCCCCTTAAAAACTCTTAAACATGCAGATAATCCATTAAAACATCTTAAATGTGATAATCCATTAAACACTTTCCAAGACATACGTGATAACCAAGCAAACCGTTTAATATAGTGTAATGCATTTATCTATCCATGAAATAACCTAAAACCTGCTTCACAGAGGTAAAGCAACTCTATAAAATCCAACCTTAGTTGAAATATTGTGTTGTCGGTTGTGAGTTCAAATCACACATTTTGTCATTCATGTTTTTCTGTTTCATAAAGTAGTCTGTTATGGATAAAAGCGCGTCCCTGCTCTTGTGTCTGAATGGGAGCAACCTCGCAGCCAAGTTCTTAACCTGGTGGAAAGCATTTCCCTAAAGAGCGGATTCTCTTATAATCAGCCTATATTGATACAGCTGGTTTTGGAATAACATGTTCAACAATCATATATGGATGAATTTTGGATTGTCCACATATTGTTGGCCATATAGTATACTAATTAAACTAATGACAGCCTGAGATTTAATGCATTTTCCATTTTAACTTTGTCTTCACTTAATTCAATTTTTCCTTTCTTTGCCTCATCCTTCCCCCCTTTTTGCCTTTATTACATTGTCCTCCCTCTGTCCCTTTTTCTCTCTTTTTAACACAGACATCCTCCACAACTTTGATCCTGCAATTGCAATTATGTTCTTCCACTTAAACCAGCAGCTCTCTGAAACCGGCCTCTTTTAAGTGATACGTGTCCCTCCAGCGGGAGGTCTAAAGGTCCACAATAGCAACAAACAGCACCGCAAGAAATGTTAGGGACTCTGTTTTTGTCAAGGGCTCTTTAACAATTACCGCATGTGCTGGCATATTAGCAGTTGCACCTGGCCTGTTAAAGGATGATATCTCCTAGCATTTCCAGGAGACATGGTTTGCCTCTGCAAATTGAGGTCACGTTTTTTTAAAAGGGTCAGTTCACCCAAATAACATAAAATAGAATACATATCACTGAGATATATAGCCATGCAGACTGTTTTGGTTTTACTACCCAATGTTTTGAGTAATCTTGACTCTTCTGCTGAGGCTGTCTGCACGCTGCTCTGTGTATAGTTGGCGACCACTTGTCTCCGCAGACAGAATGACAAACCAATCAATACCGAAGTCCAGATATGAGGAAAGGTTTGCCAATAAATGGTAACTTTACAACACAGCTTTGGGAATTGTGACACTGCTGTAATTACAGGTTGTCTCCTTGAAATTGCTTGAAATATTTATTTGATCCAGCTAGATTTTTTTTGCAACATAGAGTTTGTCTATTTCCTGAGTAACACCCAGACTGTAGCAGTTAGCACAGGTTTGTGCCTGAGGTAAATGCCAAGATAAAGAGCCATGTTACTTTTTATTCTTTTTTTTATGAATATGAATCCATCCAAGAGTCTTGCCGGCTACTCCAAACTGGGGGCTTATGATGATAATGGTGATGATGATGTCGACTGTATCCGGGGGTATGAACATGTTTGAAATATTTAAGGTGTGTAAAAAACAGGTGCTACAAACAGCTCAATACAATGAATCCACTTGACATTCTGTTGATTAAACTTTAATGGCTGTGAGTGAAGTAGAAGAGAGATGTTGTGTGTCTGTGTCTGCACACACTCAATGATCGGTGTGTGTGTCTGTGAATCCATTGGACACCAGCTGCATTAAACTTTCATGGCTGCTTGGTTTGAGCTGCTTATTTCTCTCGCAGCATGTGAATGGTTGCAGCTGTGTACGTAAGTGCGTTCAACTGCATAAGACAGAGAGAGGGTCAGCATGTGTGCAATATCTTTGGTAGAGTCCGTATGCAAACTTGTATGTGTGTATCCCTGTGCATGGGTGAATTTGTATTGTGTGTGTGTGTGTGCTATGAATATTTGGTGTGCTACTGAGTATTCATGAGGCTGAATGATAGAGAGAAGCAAAGGGAGAGGAGGAGATAGAGAGCTAGGGGAAAAGTGGATGATGGGAGATTTAAATCATCCAACAATAACATATGGTTACTGTGGCCATAAAACTGTAGTCTTTTTTTTGATGATGATAATGGGCACGGTTGTCTGGTGGCTTGTCTCTCCAGCAATGTAGAGATAAATACAGGTTACAGCAAAGCAAGAGACAATTTTCTTTACTGAGGTTTTCTCTAGTCAAACAAGATCTCTATCAAACGAGAACGTAACTTACTATCCTTAAATCCATAGAAAAAAATATGTGGAAAGACACATGCTGATCATTTTATAGAAAATTATTTTTTGGGCATTTTTAGGCCTTTTTATAAGACAGTTCAGACAAAGGAGAGAGAGAAGGGCAATGACATGCAACAAAGGGCCACAGGTCAGAGTCAAACTTGCGACCCACTCTACCAGGTGAGCTAACCAGGGGCCCATGCTGACCATATTTGGTACTTTGTCCCTGTGAGGAAGTAAATGCCTTGTTCAATTAGGTATGTGGTGTTCCAGAAGTTGTCAGCGTCAATACTGATTTTGCTTGAGTCGTTCAGCAAATTATCATTTTGAGACGTGCTTAAGCTGAGGCGCACACACGCTGAAACAGGCAGTTGTATTGGATTTTTCCCTCGCTCTCGCAAACATTTAAGAACCTCCTAAAGAGTTCTGCTTTAATGTAACTGGTGTAAATGTCGCAGCACACATTAGTGCTGCTGTCTGGTTTCATCAAGCAAACAGAACTAAAGCATTCACGAAAGCGAGCTGTTCACAAAGTTAGTGAGTGAACAAGTCCTGCTACTTTAGACAGCATGTAACCCAGCTACTCTTATCTGTCACTAAAGACAGTATTACCTTTAGCTTTGCTAGCTTTGCTAAAGGTAATAGCTGACAAATGTGTAGATGCATATACAAAAAATATCCATTTTGTTTAGAAGGTAAAAGTTAAAATTAATGGGCATTGCTGGAAATGTTGGGACATCCTTCAGCCTTGCATGAAAAAAAAACCTAGTACCACTCACTAGGACTGTAACGTTTTGTGTATTTGTGCCAAACCGCCACGGTACAATGGTCATAGAATACACGGTATGTAGATAGATGATAATAATACAATTTATATAGCACTTTACATAGTATTTAAAGACCAACACATAAAACAATCTTATTAAAAGCAATTAAAAACAATAAAACCAGTAACTGAAAGGCTATTATATGTGGAAAGCTAATCTATATGGAATGCTGTTTCATTCAATATTAAATATGTATGTATAAATAAAATAAATGAGGCAATAAATACATAAACAATTATTATTATTATTATATTATATATTATGACTTACATTATAAGTAAATATTTATATAAAAATGAATAATTAGTTAATTACTATATTAAATGGTTTTAATTATTTTATGGTACTTTTATTTCATAAGTCCACGTTTGTTTATTTCAAGACACTTTTATTTCATAAATCCACATTTATGTATTTCCCTCTCTATTTATTTCTAGTTCAAATCAGGGGGCCTGGCTATCTCTCACATTCACATCATCTCCCAGCTAATCCTGCCTTGTACTGACCAACGTTGGAGAAAGAGTTATTTAGCTGATAATGTGATCTAGCTGATGTGACCTTACCTAGCTACTGCACATGTGCGACTCCCAACAAAGATAGTATGGAAGTGAGATGTCTCACTTCCAGAGGGAGGGGGCTGCAATGGTGAAAGCTCTGTCCCCCCAGGTACGGTGCTTTGTCCTGAGAGGTGGAACCAAAGTTTACAATTAAGAGTTTCGCCCGGAATTTTTTTGCTGTATCCCCTTAGCAACATATACTGAGGTTAGCAAGCGGATTGGTGTGTGAATCAGTCACTATGGTGTGTGCAAATGAAATGCCGGTACTGGAAAAACATCCAACATTCAACGGCATCCCCCAGATATTCCATTCACCAAGCAGTCTTTAGAAGCGATTGGCATTTAAATTGACACATAGCCTAGCCATTGTGGAACTACTTAAAACACTCCTCCCGATGCACACTTTTTGTTTATTATTTTATTCATTTTGTATTTTTAATTTCATAGCATAATAGATGGTTTCCAGTTTTATTCTAGTTGTGACCTGTTGCCTTTTGGGAAAGTAAGAGTAATACAGTGTGTAGTACAGTGTTTGAAATGTTCCTTATTTTAATAATGAAAATTATTTATCAAAGTTGCCAGAGGGCAAAGTGTTAAAACTATTCCCAACAAGAGGATTTTGTTTGTCTTTGACACCTGCACTGCTGTCTGTTCACAATAAATGAAAATGAATCCATCCCATTAGTTGTTTTCTCACGGTACTGAATTCCCTTCTGTGTACCGCAACACCTCTACTAGTCTCAAAACTAGCTTAGTAATAAATAATGCTCAATATTTGAAAAGTGACTGTTGACTGTTGAACTGACCTCCCATGATCATCCTTTGGCCCCAGACACATGGAACAAGCATGTATAGAAACAAGAGAGACAGAACAATCAGCGCGACACCCACACAGGTGTTCAGGTTGTTCCTGTAGCTTTTTATTGCTTCGGAACATCTTTGTAAATAGACAGCATAAAGAAATTAAATGAGATCTAATTAATGTTCCCCGTGGGGTGATTGAGTTATTACAACCGTAAAATAAAAATGGCTACAACCAAGAAAGTGTTTAGAATATTAATACAAACAGAGCAAATTGGAGGTAGGTATGGAATATGTTAAAATATGAGTATAAAAATACAACAAATTTGCACAGTAAGCACGTGCGAGGAACAGTTAGATTCCCCAAACGCAGTGTATGCAAAATAATAATACAAGTAAAATAGAATAAATGTTCAATTTTAGTGTCCATTGTACAGCAAGCTAGGCGGTCAACATTAAGCCCAACTGAGAGAATCAATTGAAACAAAGTGGACCTCATCGCCCTGAGCTGCAGCCTGTATATCATTCTACTTATTACACAGTTACTTACAAAAAATCATTAATCTTTTGGCACAAAATATTGACTGGGAATAACTTCATTACAAGCTAAAGTCATTTACAAGCTTTTGCCAACAACTAATTTAACAAGCTGCAACGATGCAAATATTCGTAGCTAATGGCTTCACTGTGGCAGACACGTGTTGGGGGATTTGTGATTGGTGCACTCCTAATTAGTGTAGAGTTGAACTCACTGTTTCTGAAGTGTCCCTGGCAGACAAGTGACAGATATCAGTCTTCTTTAAGGTGCAGACTGGCCGTGATTGACTGTGGGTCAGAGGTGTTTGAGAAGACATACACTTCACCTGAGGAGGTCCCAAAACAACATAGCTGAATTATTCTCCCTTTTGTCTGTGCTGCTGCACTTGTTCTCCTTTCTCTTGGGTAAATAGATCATGCTGAGACAGCTGCAGGATTCGGGATTCCCACAGTATGAAGTAATGAATACAGACAAAGGCTCTCGGTAGACAGTAATGGACTTTAAAAGGCATTTTTATTTTGTTTATTTTGAAACACTGCATTCCACTTGCAGCAGTGCCTACAAAATATAATAATGTCAATGTGTTCTTTGGTACTATGCTATAAGACCGGTATGGCCTAATGAGATACTGAACACAATACTCTTTGTTATGTAAAACAGTGGGAGGTGATGTTAAGGCCACATATGCCAGCCATCATACATGCATAAAACAAAAGAAGCAACAATCAACATTCAAGGCACATTGAAAAACAGTAACATCAGGTACCACTAATACACTAGCTAATTTGACACTGTTTATATTTGATTACTTAGTGACAAGACAAAGTTAAACTGTCCAGTATTTCTTGAGCATGAAAAATATACATTACTTGTAGATCATTTTTAGCAACAACGTTTTTGTCTTCCCTATCCTTTGAAATTGTCTTGTGAGCTAAGGGCCGAAGTATTCAGATCCTTGACTTAAAGCTACATTGTTTAAGAATTTCTCCCATTTAGCTGTGAAATTGTAGATGACAACCAACTGAATATTACTTTCTAACTCCTCCCATTCCGAGCGTGTTTTAACTCCTATGGTGGCTGTATTATTCCAAGAAGTACGACTTCATCCGTGAGTTATAGTTTTACGTTATTTTCGTACCATTTCAATGCTAACATCAGCTATCAGGTTCCCAAACATATGCAAACTAATAGTAAAGTATCAGTGCTTTTGTTAGTCTGTATATTGTACGAGATTAATAGTGTAAGGCGATGTTTACAGCGTAAGAGAGAAGCAACAGAGGTTTGTGTTTTTAATATATTTCTCTGAGCCGTGTGAGCAAAGTCAGTAAAACTGAAATTAGCTCTTAGTATCTCCATCATTTACACACAGCTGTTCTGTCTGTAGCTGGTCTGTGTTACATGACGTGCGTTGTCTGTCAGGGAAATCACGACACACACGGTTGCATTTTCCTGGTTTTAAAGGCAGCATTACAGTAAAGTGATAGTAAAGGAATTTTCTAAACTTACCAGACTGTTGTAACTGTTCTATTATGATAATTATATTATCTCAAAAATATTTTTCGCCCAGCCCTATGTGTACTTCTATTTGAGTACGGGAAGTGAGTACTTTTGCCATCTCTGACTATATGAACACTTCCATCCTCCAGAATGTTGTTTAACAGCTCTCCCTTCCAGGCTTCACACACTATGGTTCCAGACACTAGACTTTGGAGCTGTTTGAGTCTTTATTTAATTAGCTGATTTTGACCTGAAATCAATTTGGCAGGCTACTGAAACTTGGCACCCTGATGTGTAAGTGTGATTGTCTAGCAACACCACTCAGCCTGGCTTTTACACCCGGGCATGCACCCTCCCCCACACACACACACAGAGCAAACCAACTGCTGAAGTGAAGTTGCCAACCGTGTCTATGTAGTCAAAGAAAATGGACATTTAATTGTAGAGCAATCAAGGCTGAGAGCTTAATGGGACTTTTATAGCTTTCTATCGCTCAACCACTCTCCATCCTTGCCTCTCTCTCTCTCACTCCTTCCATGTGTCTCTCTCTTCTCTGTGCAATACCCTTTTTCATCCAATAGCTTCACAGATGTGAGAGCTTTTTTGTTTCATTTTTCCTAACTTCTCTCTTCCCCCTTGACCTCCAAATTTCAATTTATTTGCTTCTCAGAACCAATCAACTGAAATCAAAGGCCACTTTTGGCTGTAAAAACATTTTCATCTCTTTGCTTGTTGGCTTTGTGTTGTGTCCTTCTGGTCTGTGTGTTTTGATGTTGTGCTGCCTGGAAACACAAAAGGCACAACTTTACAACTTTTTAAATAAAGCAGTTCTAACAACGCTTATCTCTCTGAACATAAGCGGGTAAATATCCAAAGTTGGCAACATAGAGCGTTCTGTGTTTGTTAGCTGATAAATTGAACTTAAACTCAGACAAAAAACCACTAATAGACACTCCACACATGCTTTAAAAGTTTGTATGTCAGATGTAGTAGTACAAGTACAAACTCAGAGCTCTCAACTTTGAGCAAAGTGATCACGATTTACTCATGGACATTTTGAGGGCGTTTTCCACTGTATCTTTTGAGAACCTAAACCGTAGTTTTAACAGGAACTAAATGTAGTTCATCTGTTATAGTTCCATGCATAAAAAAGTCCCTGCTCCTGAGGTAGTACTATGTAGTTTCCAGATGCACCAGGAAGCTGTTTTCAGCTGAGAAGATCCTACATACCTACCATACCTGGCCAGCACCAAACGGTGGACAGGCAAAATAAGCGGAGTGTGCAAGCTGAGAGAGAGGCAGCGGCTCCTGAGAGAAAAACCTTGCACACATTGTATTTGCTAATAGTTTAATTGCAATTATGTTCTACAGAATGTCTCATTTGCATTTATTCCTTACATCCATCAGAACATCAGTAGAGCAGAGAATCACTCTGTAGGCTAAATGCATCTTAAATGGCTCAGTTGTTTTTTAATCCCTTATCGGCCTAATTGGTCTGATCTTCATAGTTTTTCAGATGCAGTGCACAAGCAAATAGTAATGTGCATAAGGGAGTTTGGGTTCCTACTTAGTTCCTTAGTTTTAGTTCCAGTGTGGGACTGGTGACAAAACACTCAAACACACACACACACACACACACACACATTTTGAGATACAGACCCTCCGTCCTCTGGACCACGTTTCCCACCACACACTTCTGCACGTCACTGTGGCAACCACGGTAATGGACAGTACATTTCTTTCTCTCTCTCCCTCTCTCAGATTAGATTTGACTGAAATGAGATTCCCCTGGAAATCCAATTCAGCCGTCCTCATCCCATTCCAACAAATCTCGACTGTCCATTAATGTGCACCTGTGTGGCTGTGCGTGAGCATGTGTGTATGCGTAAGAGAAATCAAGCAAGTTGGTCACAGAGAGACACACACACACACACACACACACACACAACAGTGGTCCCAGCCAAGACCCCTTGAAACCCCATCCACACAATGATGTGCTTGGTTGGTAATTTGATTGTAATATAATTATTTAAAAAAAAAAAAAAAATATATATATATATATATATACAGTATATATATATATATATATATATATATATATATATATATAAAAATGTGATGCTGTTGCTGGAACAGAATACAGGAGTTCATTGACTGAATTGAAATGACCTACCTCTGTAACATAGAAGGCTTATTTAGTAGTTGGTGCTCTCTGGTTTAAAGGAAGTGAGGAGCAGGATTTATTTATTTATCTGAGAGAAAATGTCGGTAAACTCGAATTGAGCAACATCATAACATTTTCCTTGACCTCAACAGCTCATACATTTAAATGTGTTCACTAAATGCCAACCTTGGGCTCAAATTAGCCTTTTGCGTTTAGCCCTCATGTCCTCTGCTCCTGGGAACAAAGTGAGCACACAGCGTGCTCAGATGTTGTGATTGCTCAAGTAAGAGAAGAACTTTATACAGCATATAAATAAAATCTAATTGAAAAGATGGATAAAGAAGCTGAGAGGTTATATTCCAAGTTGCCTTAACTGAAACGGAAAAATCTCGTATTTTATGATTCTGAATCGATTCACAAAAGCTAAAAATAAATAAATAATTGGAAACTCAACTGCGAGGGCACTGTGCAGCACCTGGATGTTCTACTTTGAATAAACCAAGCTGTTTGCGTGCATTTTGGATTTAATTACTCCATTTGCTGTTCAAGACTGCCAAAGATCCCCACCCCTGTTATATTATTTACCCAGCTGAAGAGAGAGAAGGTGACAGATGACAAAAAAGGTGAAAAAAGGAAGAAAGAAAAAAGACTTGTTCAGGTGTGAAAGTCATTCCTAAGCCTTTCTGTCTCATAGGATTCAAAATCGTCTCCTTGTAGCCGGCAGTCCTCAGCTTGCCAGTGTTAGTAGAAGAAAAAGCATTACTGTAGAACTGATTCTTTTTTCTTTGCTTGTTAAATCCTTTTTACTCTGAGTAGTGGTGAATCCAGGCCCATTCCCCCTTTTTTTTCTTACATTCCTTTTCTGTCATTTCACCAAGTTCTACTCTGGTCACATTCCTTTAAAAGAAAGAAAGAGAAAAGCTACAAAGAGAAAGAAATTCTGTTGGGAAAATGTCTGAAGGCAATTAAGTAAATTGTCATATAGTGCAAGAAAAATTGCTGACCTGGAAAACTTTGAAAACCGAGCAATATAACACGCTAAACACACTGTGTTCTCTCTCTGGTTCTAGGAAGCACGTAAACGAGATTTGTGGACAAAGAATAAGGACAGACTGTGACACCCCGAACATTACACAGTGACACATTTTAAATTCAGACAATGTAATACTTGTAGACAACCTGACAATAAGTGACCTGTCTGTCTAATTGAAGTGATTACACTATTCAAAGAGAACATATTACAAAAATGTTGAACTGTTGGTGTCTGATTCAAATGTTAATTGGAACTTAATTGGAAGTCACTTTGCATAAAAGCGTCAGCTAAATGACATGTGATGTCATATCATGTAATGTAATAAAATGTTGTCTGATTTAAATGCATGTTGAGTAACAATGAACAAACACATCACTGTCAGATTACCAGAACATTATAGAGAATATAACTTTAAGATTGAATGAGAAAGTCATATTCATCTGTCTTCATTCACAATGTCTAAACCATGTTACTAGAAGTTCTTTTACACTGATGCAAGTGGCAGAAAGCTGTTCATCAGGATCAGTTTCGTGTGTGTGTGTGGTGTGTGTGTGTAAAACGGCAAACTATATTATACAAAAGGATTTATCCCACTTTGAAAACAAGATCCCATGTGCTGAGTGTGTGTTTTTGTGTTAAGCCATGTAATCAATGTACAAAGAGGTTTAAAGAAATGTAAAAAAAACACACACAAGGTACATTAAAGCGTCTGTTCACTGAAACTATAAGACATAAGAAAAATATTCAAATGGTGTAGTCATGCTGATAGTTTAGGTTGACCTGTTTAGGATTTTAGATTTCTGCCAGCAGCCCAATACAATACAGGTGAATGGAATTTGATTTGTGCTACTCATTTAAAAGAATGGTGTGGGGTTCCCCAGTTGCTTAGGCGATTAAATCACCTGACTTGTGACCATTGTTGCATGTCATTCCCCATCTTTCCCCTCAATTCCCATCAGCTTCCTACTATCACATATCTAATAAAGGGAAAAAAAGGCTCACTTATGATTATAGGTGTGAAAAAAGTTATTATTGTAATTTGGGTGAACTGCCCCTTTAGCACCTTCTACTATGTGCTTATGTTGTAATTAAAAATAAATCTAGAGGATGATATCAAGGAGTGGAGGTCGGATGTGGTTGCTGTGTGTCAATTAGAATTCACTTATATTTATATTATGTCACTTCTATTATTTTGCATCTTAGCCTATACAGAAATGTGCATATGGTGATTCCATTATTACTCATGTGTAATTGGTAAGAGTTGACCGTCACTTTTGCTGGTTAAAATGACCAACATTGCCGGTGGCAGTTCATATCAGCTGTCGCTAAAAGAATAACTATGATTAATGATTTATGATTAAATATGATAATTTCATCTCATACAGTTATACTACATGACTGAATGTTGTGTTTGCAGTACTGTATGTACATGTGCCCAACATCAAAAAATGAAATAAGTAATTACATTTGGTACAGCCCTAATAAACTATAAATGGATTTTGATAGAACATCATATAAAGCAACCAGTTGAAAAAATATATGATTTTAATATTTCATTCGGAGAAAGAAAAAAACCAAAATAAAAATAAAAACCTGCACACCAAGATGTTTGGCAGGTGCATTGAAGGAAACCACAAATAAGAACCAAAAAAACCTTGGTCTCACTTACCGCTGGCATACTGTATGTATTCATTTGCGACGTTTTCAGTTGACCATTATCCGCTGTAGAAAAAGCATTACTACAGTTATATTCTGTTTAAGATGATAATTCTATTGGTGGATGAAACCCCTTGAAAGAAAGCATTTGTTCTTAAAACACATCTCCCTTTTCATAGTGTGATGTTAGCACAATTCATAGCAAAACTCAAGATGGTGATAAGTGAAGCTCCAGAAGAAACTCTAGAAGAAACTGTGCAGAACCACACGCTAGGTATAGCTAACATGAGATAATATTATGGGTTTTATGCACGCCACCTTTGCATGAACAGAGATAAACACTTCCTCTACAGTACATCCCTCTCTTCATCTGTCTTCCTCTCTGTCTGTTCTGTTCATTTAAAGTAGAGATAACACAGCTCTGCGTGATGTGGGGATATGAAAATGAAGAAGGAAAGGAGGTGGAGAGGAGATGGTGCATTGTTTCTGATCTGTGTCAACTCTCCACTCTGTTCTCACCTACCTTTATCTCTCTTTTAAAAGTCGGTCATCAGGCAGCTTAAAAGGAGATTTCAAACCTTTGATGCCAGGAAACAAAAGAGTGACTTTGTTCTGCAGAGAACCTTTCATGTCCCTGAAATTAACTTGATAAAGATAGAGAAAGCAAGAGACTGCAGAGGGAGGGAGAAGAAGAAAGAGTGCAAGAAGAAAGTCCGAGATGAGGGAGGGAAGTCCTGGCCGGTCATTCGCCAACTTGATGAGGTTGCAACTTCTCGCCTTGTTGACTAAAAAGTTTTGACGACTGTTAAATGTCCATCGAATTTGATCATTTAGGCGACAGTGTGGCTAAAATTAGTACTTATTTAAAATAACTAGTATTGAATTTGCAATTGCACAGCATCCTAAGAGATGTCTTTGTATTTGCATTTTTTGTCCAACCAACAACAATTCCAAACCCAAATATATTAGGTTTGCATCATTTAAAACTATAACTATGTTTAAGAAAAATTAAAGTGGCAATTGATAAGATGGAGCACTTTACTTGACAAACTATTACTTGATTATTTAAGTTGTTGTTGATTACTTTTCTCGTAATTGAATCATCAACTAATTGTTTGAGGTCTAGTAATTTGTTAACCGGCCTGGGGCTTTTTCAGTTGCAGAGAAGAAAAATGAGCTTTGGGAATTTGCTAAAGAAAACATCAAAATGTCTGTTTGGTCTGCCGACCCCTTTGGTCCAGTCTAAAATATCAACTATTATTCCTATGTACCTACCATACTTTTATTTATGACCTGCAAAACTAATGACATTTCCATCAGCTCCTGTGGTACACACCGTGTTTTATGGATAAGGAAATTTTAGCATGCTAACTGAAGCACACTCGCCCCGTCTTGTGTTCCTCTTTCTCTCTTCCCTCCGGTCTATTCTCTCTCTTTCTCTCTCTCTTTCTCTCAGGTCCTCTGGATTTTATGATTAAAAGTCTGGATAAGCGTAAGTACATTTCCAGGAAAAAGCCTGACATCCAGCGCGTGGCACGCGCACACACACACACACACACACACAGACACACACACTCTGAGATACAAACACTCCATCCTCTGGATCACGTTTCCCACCACACACTTCTACACATCACTTTACCAACCCCGCCCCTTCAGATTAGTTGACTAAAATGAGATCCCCCAGGAAATCCAATTCAACCATCCTTATTCCATTTGAACAAATCTTGAGTGTCTTGAGGTGTGAAAGACTAAAAAATAATGGTGTTCTAGTTCTCTTAGATGGGTTACAAGAATGCAGAGTGAGGCAGTTTTACTGCACTTTGTTTAGTAAGTCTCCTACACCTCAATAAATGACTTCTCTGGCCAATAATCTTATCTGAAAAAAAAGATAAAATATATTGCAGAGCTGTGGTCAGCTCAGATGTGATAGACATTGACTGGCCGACATCTGATTTTTCATAAAAGAACAATATCAGCCTGATATGAGCCTCATCTACAATGCATCCCTAGCTTGACTTCTTGTCTCTAAATACACTGCCAGAAAGAAACAGATGAAATATCTGCAAGATGCTGTTCCCATCCAATCAAACCAAATGGAAAAAAATTAACATGGAAATGATGTCAGCAGGTATCATCTTGTCTTGCTTCATCATGTCATTTTTAATTTTCTCACATTTCTTTTCATCCTTTAATCTTTATTCCATTTTCTTCTTCATTTCTCTGTTTTGTGCAATACAGCATAACATCAAGTGTTTCAAGTCAGTTTCATTGTCTCCCCAATGAGACTGTAGATCACACACACACACACACCTTTATAATTGCCTCCCATCTAGGTGACAATTCCGCAATTACCATGTACAACATGTTTGTCTCACTGTTGGGACGCATCTTAAACACGTGGCTTCTCTGCTGACGGCATGATGAACCCTTCAAATCTGAAAACCAAAATGACCTCAAAAGAAAATGGACTGGGATTTCCAGTGTCCCAATGGAGCTGAATGCGGTAAATAAATAAATAATCAAAGCACATAGCACATCATATCTTACATAATTACGGTCTCTTTTGCACAAAAACACCATAACTTCTGAGTGTCTGTTTGCAAGTGTTGCAGACCGATGCCTATCGCCGTTTGTTGTGGGGATGTCAAACTTTGTGGACAGCTTTTACAACACTGTCTTTTTTGTATTAGCCTAATCTCCCAGTGTGCGTTGACGGAAAGGCGGCTCTATTTTACAAAGTCAGTAATATTCATAATTTCTGCTTTTTTTTACTCAATTATTAGTTGTAATTAATTCATTTAATTAGTAATTGACCATGAATTCCAAAAATAAGTGTAAAACTAGTAATACTGTAAGTTGGTGTTTGTGGTGTTTATACATGTTAGTGAAAAGAAGCGTTAAAAGTCAAAAAAGCATCAAAACATTGAAAAAAAACACCAAAAGTGACGAAAAAAAATAAGTCAGAAAAAGTGTTATTTTTGGAGGATGACAAGTGCATGATCAAATGGAAGACAACACAAGGGTTAAGCAGCTGCAGAGCTTTGTGACGCTGGCTTCAGACCTCCATTGTATCAGCAGTACAGTTGGTGGTTCAGTTGCCTTTGTAGTTGACTTTGAGCCAGGTACAAAGCACCGCGAGCTGCCGGTCGTTTCTGCAGACATAATAACAAAATAAGACTATTTTGCCACAATAAAAGTTAAGATTAGGAAAGAGATTGTGGTTTGAATTAAAACACTCCTAAGGAACACACATATCTTGGGTGAAAGACTTTAATTTCCCCCAGAAAGCAAAGTCCGCTCTCTGGCTTGATAGTCCTGTATGCGGACCGCTTTCTTACACAGCGGCCGCCAATGTTGTGATTACAGCAATAAAAACGTGGAATGCTTCCAAATTACAGTGCTTAACTTTTCATAGCTTTTTGAACCAATGGTTTATCAGAAGGCTGCCATTATAACACCTCTCCATTGCTTTGAATATTATCAGTACAGACATTTGTTGATAGAGCCTTCCCTTTAAACACTTCATGGAACAAGGACAGTCTGACTTCCATAGTTCAATCTCAATCCCATGTGTCGCTCCATGATAAAGACATGTTAAATCTAAAATGCCCCATTGTATGATTGATGATCAATTTTCTACATCTATACAGATATATTAACTCAAAGTACACTATGTAATGATTTATGTTATATCTAATACATTCTAATAAATGCATACTTTAATTTGCATACAGCACTATGATGGATGTTATGGAGAAAATATGTGGTTCCAAAATAAAGACATGCCATATCTTAAAAAAACGTGGAACTGACAGTGACTAAGAAACTTTACTGTACACTGCAGTGATTGATGTCATGGATTATATCTAGTTTGCCATGAGTGATGGGTAAACGTTACTATATAATGAGGGAAAACAATAAACACAGGAATGTACTCTGCTTGGATTGGAGCTCTGTTGCATAAAGACACCTGATAAATCTGTGTGTGTTACATAAATGTATCCTTGAGCTGGAGAGATCATTAATCAGAGGAAGCAGAGTCTTGTAGGAGTGAGCGAGAGGATGAGGAGGTGGTACAAAAGAAGAGAATGAGTAGGCAGCCAATACATTTATGTATTTCCTTTCTTCCTTTGGCTTAGAGTAACCTGTAGCCTAGTCTGTATCCACAACCTTCCACTTCCGGGATTGCCCAGTTGCTGCCAAAAATTTTGCCTTTTGTCCTTCTTTTTGGCCGGATGTCTGTTACCTTACGCTTTCTTTGTGTTGCAATGTTAAACTCCAGTGGATTTCTGACGACTAAGGTTAACTGCTCCTCAGATCTCTGCAGGGTAAATCCAGACAGCTAGCTTGAATATCTGTCCAATCTGAGTTTTCTGTTGCACGACTAAAACAACTTTTGATAGTACACATGTTCCACCAAAAGAAGTTTCTTCCCAATTATCAGCTGCGTGCTTTGGACATACGACAGGAGGAGGAGGTTGCAATTGTACCTCAGCCTGAGGACGTGAGGATGACAACACAAACTGGTGGTGTGAGTGTGGGGACAATATGCCAACCTACGTTGACTGAAATAGAGTGTCTGTGCTGTCGCGAGTGGGACAAGGTACTGCCATCGATGTCAAGGCTTAAAATGTCAGATCAAGATGAGCATGCCCGCAGCTGTGTCACGGCTACTGAGGATTTCTCAACGTTGAGCCATCTTGCAGTCCTTGACTATTTTTTTCCAGTGCAATAAAGTCAACTTGAAAAAATGCCCCATGCCGAATGGACCAAATGGACAGCTGTCCACAGAGTAAGTGATATCTCTGCTCCCAAGTAGCAGTGCTTTGGCCGTGCTTTTTTTCCTAGTATAGTCCCAAATCAATATCTGCCTAGGAAATTGCCTAGTCTTAATCTGCCTTGATATTTGTACTTGGTAATACACAGGCCACAAGAATGAATGTTTATTGTTATTGGCTAACTTTTACTCACAACATGCAACAAAGAATTCCATTCACTTTGCTATGCCATGCACTAGCAGCGGCGCTGCCAGTCTAAGACAATGCATGCAGATAAAAATGCGTTTGTCCACCTATCTAAATCTAAGGTATGAGGAACAACCCCTAATGTTTAAAAAACAGTGGTATGTTTCTTTAAACCAATCCCAATCCTCTTGGCTCCGGACACAGCGACGGTGGCTCTGCAAAAAAGTCTAGGGAAGGAATTAGTTCGGATGGAACATTTGCACCCTGTAAAAGTAAACGC
Organism: Etheostoma perlongum; assembly: GCA_026937815.1. NCBI lineage: Eukaryota > Metazoa > Chordata > Actinopteri > Perciformes > Percidae > Etheostoma > Etheostoma perlongum. Next base: position 7,225,733 of record CM049390.1, on the reverse strand, counting down.
CACATACAATATTAAATTAAGTTGTTCTTCTGTTCACACAATACAGTAACATCAGCTATTTAAATCAGCAGGACACTTAACCTGGAATATACTTCTCTTGACCCAGACTAACATTGACTAACCATTTCTGTGTGCAGTCCAGATCTGAAATGCCGGAAGATTATGTCTCTTTTAAATCAAAGAAATAACACGGAAGCTAGCATGTTGCTAAGGCTGTCAGACTGAGTGTGAAGAACATGCTTTTCAAAGCTCGGCACAGTTTTGACATATTGAACAATAAAACTTGAAGGTTGTGTGTCTTCAGGGACACTCTCTATAAGGCACTGCCCTCCTTTTCAATGAAAAGGGTGGAAAAAATGGAATCAAAACAGAAATATTGATTCCTTATGTAAGAAGATAAAGAAGGGAATAACAATTGGAAAAAGAGTCGATCAAATAATGAATGAAGGACATGAGGCCAATAACAAACTGGCTGAATGCTAAAGAGAGACAGGGAGGAAGACGGTCTGAAAGAGGATATAAAACTAGTAGGAGTACCAAAGGGAAATTAAAGCTTGAAACTTTCAGAGAGAGAGAGAGAGAGAGAGAGGGGGGGAGAGAGAGAGAGAAACAAACACACACACACACACACACACACACACACAGGAAAGCTGATTTTAACGGGAGTGAAGAGATGAGCCAATACTAGCATGCAAGATTGAATGTATAAAAACATAAAGAAGACAGCAGGCTTTGCCAGTATTTTGGGAATGAAATGCAGTGACAGAGCAGAGGACAGGTTGAGACAGAATGATAAACATTGCAAATTCAGGACAAAAGAAGAAAATAACAAACAGTAGTAAGCAGAGTGTGTGAGAGAAACATGTAATGATACTGAGTGGCTAAACCGCTGGTTGACCCTCCCCAACAATTTATTGATGCCTACTGTTCTAGCTTGCGCTTGGCAAAGATGTACCGATAGCCATTGTCTTTTTACAACTATGACACGCAGCACATAACTAACCAGCTCCCGTCTCATCTTACACATCACACTCCACTGTTATGGTGGCCATTTCAGTAGCTTTACTCACTGGAAACACACTAAGCATGAAAACTAAATGCACACTTCCTGCATTACTTCAAATACTAAGTTACTCCTCTAGTAAACTAGTATGCACATGAAATTAAACAATAAAACATTGAGACCATTCAACAAAGCCCATTGGGTAATAACAATTTCAACATGTGAACTGGTTGCTATGGACTCGTCACTAGACTTCCTCGGTCATTGTATATTCTAGCATAGGTAAAGCTGCCAAAGCTGAACATTATCCAAAACTCCATTTCTCAGACGAGCGTCAATTTGGATGTGCATGCTACCACTCCTTTCTTCTCAAATGACTTGAAAAGGCTGTCGTTTGCACAATTTCACAAATAATCACCGGGACCTAAAGGATATTTGAGTTGGGTATAGCTGCAGCCTGGAGACCTCCCTTCCTATGCCCTCCCGGCTGCGTATTGTCTGCTAGCATCTATTTTTCAAAATAAAAGCTTGCGTCTGGTCCGCTATATTTTCGTACGTTTCGTGTTATCAATGATTTTGAACTTACTAGTACTAGCAGATGTCTTAGTTACAACCCGATGGAACTAGCAAAGCAGTTTGGTGTTTATATTTGCGGGAGGGATTTATTCACTTTGGGAAATTGCAGTCTGTGGTCTGAACAAAGTGTATTATCAAATGAAGTACTTTATAGGTATAAGAATCACTTTAAAGGCACTGGTATTGGTATTGGTATTGTAATTCTTTAAACGATTCCCAACATTAGAAAACAATATGCATGAGTCACATAAGTGGACTGGAGCACAGCGTGAATGTGGTTACCTCCAGACAGCTAAGCATGTCATGGCAGTTAGTTTAGCGACTTTCCTCAAAAATGATAAATAGTAAGCCAAACTGTACCTGTTGTATTGACCTTATGCATTTGAGCAAAAAAGAAGTGCTCCAACTCTTTCTCTAGAAATAGGAATGTGTACATCTGTTTCTTGTGATCCTCTTGCAATTCATTTGTAGCAAATGTCAGACCAGTTTTATCATCTGATCAAAAAATCTTTCTTTCTTAGACTACAACACGGACCAGCTGTATATCGGTTAGAGGAAAGTGCACACTGCATTAACAACACTTCTTTTATAAGTAAAAGAGTAGGCTTAACATAAAACATTTTATTATTGTAACACTATTACTTTATTCTGGAAGTGATACAGCACTTTCTTGGAATATTATGACTTTCTTAAAATCTCAGATTCTTCCAGGTACAGTGGTTCTAACAGTACGCTCAAAACACCATGTTATATTCTCAAAAGGAAAACCTTTTTTTCCCATGAATGTTTTTTTTTGTCCTGGCAAGCTGATTCTGTTTTTTCATGCTCCTGTTTTGAACAGCCAGAAGGAAGGATAAGAGCTGATAAATGACAATTTACACTCTGAATGGGTCATTTGAAGTTCAAACCATACAGAAATGAGAAACTAAAATTAGGTTCAGTTTATTTTCATCGGTTGCAGCTTTCAATCATTGGGCCACACTAGGAAATCCGATCTGAGACACTCTGGGACAACATGCAGGCAGAGGTTCACACTTTTCTCAGCAAAATGGAAAAATACAAAATGTAATGTAATATTTTTAATGTTACAAAGCTGTACAGAGCATATTGCATTAACATACACATCACAATGTTTTAGGTGCTAGAGGTAAGCTGTTCCTGCAGCCTTTTCTGCACCAGCTTTGCAATACCAGCTTTGAGTTAAATCACTTTAGTTTTTGCCGGTGTGTGATGCCAGTTTGCCGACCTGCCATGCCAACTTTTAGGCTTAAGATACAAAACCTCAAAGCCAAGTCACTATAAACTTGTTAAACCAGAGAGTTTTACAGCTTTTTAAAGCCTCCAGGGATTCACTGGTGACATCCTGGAACTAAACCTGAATTTTGATAATCCTCTTTATTATTCACTTAAAGGCCCAGTCCTTTAAAAGTTTGTTTAACGTGTATATACCCATATTTACAAAATCCTGATCTATTTTGTGTGTACACAAAGAGTTGAGGAGATTTTGAGGTCAATATCAATATTTGGGGTGGCAGTAGCTCTGTCTGAGGGAGTTGGTTTGGGAACCGGAGAAATGTTGTATGAGTGTTTTACTAAAACCTACATAATATGTAACCTTCTTAACCATCTTCAGTTTAATTCCTTTGATGCTAGTAAGCAAAGTTAAATAAGCTCAAAAAGTGCTAGTGTTAGTGGGACGACCTCTAGCTCATGTAGAGCAGTGTGCATTCAGCAGTGGCACAAGCATTTACAGTACATAGGGCACATACATTGTAAGCTGATCATACATCAGCAGAGCTCATTCACACTAATTGCCAATGGCTATATCAGCTTAACTCGCTTAAACTGATTACCAAGGCCTTGATGGGCCTAAGTGCCACCTTTACCATATATTACCACATAAAGAAATTGGTAATAAAGCTAGCTCACCCAGTGTTTCCCCAAATGTAGGCTGAGTCCTTTGAAGCGACCCAGGTTTGGATCCAACCTGCGGCCCTTTGCTGCATGTCATCCCCTCTCTCTCTCCCCCCTTTGCTGTCTAGCTCCTGTCACTAAAGGCAAAAGCCCCTAAAAAATTATCTTAAAAAAATAATAAAGTGCAGTTAGTGAAGAGTATGGAACACAGTTGGGACATTGTTTCCTGTTCTTTTCAGAAGCAGTCTGCAAAATATGCACAGTACCCTTGAGGTACAGTATGTTCAAACCCTGAAGGCTTAAAATGATTTTACTTCATGTTCACTCTTACTTCCTGCACTGTTCCCTAATTTGGGCAACATGTACCTTCAGTGCTAAATCAGGTAAGCATCAGATATTTAACTGGTAACAATGTAAAGTGTACAGTAACAGAAACTTTGACTTGTACAAAAGGTTGAGGTGTATGTTCTGAAAAGTGGGCAGTCCCACAAAAAGGGGCTTCGGGGGATTTCTTAAAATAATTTAACCTAAAAATAATTTCTTTAAATAGTTTAGAATCAATACTTTTATAAGCTGCTAGATAGTTGATTCCAAATTACTTCAGCATTATTGTTGCTTTAGCTTACAGTTGCTAACAGGTTAATTCAGATAGCAGTTGTTGAGCTTGCTAGCATGAGTTAGCGGATGTGTGAAACTGCAGTTCCTCAAGTTGGCCACTTTATACTTTATTAATCCCCGGTATTTCTGATCTTAAATAAGGGGAAATTACAGTTTCACACTGTTTTTACGATTTAGATACATTACCCATAGGCTTGACATACACACTTACTGTATGTGCACTAATGGAGGGATGTCAGAGTGAGGGCCTGCCAATGGACAGTCCGCCAGGGTTTGGTGCCTTGCTCCAGGGCACATTGGCAGTGGCCAGGAGGTGAACTGGCACCTTTTAAGCAACCAGTCCACACTCCACTTGACTCGCAAGCATGTCAATCACTATAGAGCCACATGTAAAAAAAAGAAAGAAATGTTACCATGTTTACAGCCTTTTATTATACCTGACTCTTAATTTATATTAAAGCTTAACTTTATGCATTATTTATATTACACTTGGTGTTCAAAGACACTTTACATTCAAACAAACATATTAAAAGCAATTAAAAACAATAAAACCAGTAACTATCAGGTGAGAAATGTGAGACTATTGTATGTGGAAGGCTAATCTAAAGAGATGTGTTTTGATTAATGTCTTAAATGTGTCCAGGTCAGTACAGTCACGGACAGAGGAGCGGAGGTTATGGGGGGGATTGTGGGAGTAGAGCAGGTCTGTGAGGTAGGAAGTTTCCTGGTTATGGAGGGCTTTTGCTTCCTGCTTCTTACATTGCAGACGCTTTGCTGCTTGCTCCTGCCTCTGCTTGCATATTTCTGCTGATAATCTTGCTTTTCCTCTGAGAGAAACTATGAGCAGCGGACCTTGGATTCTTATAAATCACTGGACCGTTTTGTAGACATAGTAAGCTATTGCCATATTTCAATTTTTTTTGTGTGAATGTGGCCTACCGAGTGACTTCAGTGACTGTAGCTAAAGCTAATTAGGAGCAAGATGCCTCCCTTCTCCGTGGATGACTACTACAAACTCCTTCCAAATATTGCACTTCTGGAAACCAAAATTCACCAGTTAGAAGTAAACGTGGAAGTGAACGGATCATGTGGAAATGACACCACTTTACCATGGACCCAAAACAATGGACAAAAGCATGCTAACACATGGCTAATTAGCACCAACGAGACTACAAAGAAACAGGAGGGATGTGGAATGGGTAATAAATCAACAAGATGTAGTTCTTGATGGAACTCTGATTGGTGCAAAGCCTAAGAGTAAATCATTTTCCTGGGAATGGGCGGACGACTAATGGGCAGGGCACAGCTTCCTGAGATTTGTCATACGACCAGCTGGCCTGCATTATCATCCAGGCAGAGCGCCTCTTCAACCCCTTTACTTAGTAGGACACAGCCGTGGACAGCTGCCAAAGGGAAATTTAGCAGCTTCCCCAACAACTGAGTGTGCAACTGGATAACAAAATTGCTCCTCTGCTGCAGGACGCCGGACATCCATCTGATGACCTGCATTGCGTCTCATCGTCACACAGCAGGGTAAGGACTGAGACCAATTCAAAAAGTAAAACGCTACAGGGAAAGCTAACAACTGGGCCTCAAACTCTGATTGTGGGTGACTCTGCTGTAAAAGCCGAAATACTCCTATAGCCGACTTTGAATAACTTTGAATTACCCTGTTGCTAAAATGTGCTGTACAAATAAAGCTGCCTTGCCTCGCCTTGAGGAGTAAGACTTTAAACGGGCTGCGTTGGGAAACAGGGAGCCAGTGGAGGTTCTGATGGACAGGAGTACCATTGACCCATGCTTCACTTTACTTACCATACATTGTTAAATTGCGCTATGAATACAATGTGCCTGAACTTCATTCCAGATGGTTGGATAATTTGTGTTGTACTAGGATTATGAGAGCCATCATTTCATTGTTTCATTGTTGTATGGAGAATTGCACCATTTCATTTGAAATGTTACGTGTGATTTCAGATTGGTTGTGTTTTATTTATGGTTTTAAAATTAAATTTTGACTTGCAACATTGTTGGTTGTTCGAGATAAATATATAAATGAAATGAAATGCTGTAACCCAAAGGACAAAGGTTTTTCATTATGCCCTTATCTCCTGATCTTCCTGGCACTTTAGAATCTCTTGTGTTCTACTCTTTATTCTGTGATCTCTCTCTTTCACACACATGGCTGCAGGTTGTGAATAAATGAGCAGGGCTGAAAGACACAAAGAGGAAGACAGAATGAGAGAAAGCTGAAGGAAGGAGAAGGAAGAAGGGAGGGAGAGACAGAGAGTGTGAGTCAAGTCTTAACGATGTACTGTAGATGGGTGCTGAGCCTTTAGACAGAAATAGCACCAGCCTTGGGGCAGAGCTGCAGAGATTACATGGGTGCCACTAAAAGCCTTTGAGAGAAATATGGCCGACTATCATGGCTAACAGGCTCTACGTGCATGAGATGTTAGACTGTGACAGAGCAGGGAGCACTTCATTTTGGGAAAATGGCCATTGAAGGCCTCTACCTTCAAAAAAATATATTACTGTAACCAGCAGGTGTGCAGGTTTCATTTCAACTTCACAGGGGACACATTGTTTTTTTTGTCTCCAAACTTCTGCAGTATATCTTTTAACTTTAGTCCCCGTAATTCCCATTATGTGACATTAATATAATAAATGCCTCCATGTTTGGGGAAGGTGTGGCCATTTTTGGTGTTTCCCGGGACAGTGAACACACTTTGTGCTGTTTAATCAGATTTATAATATTGTGTATACACATGGTTCTGTTATTAAAATTCCTATCAATGTGGCAATGGATCAGGCACGTTCACTGTCATTGAAGCTAGGTAGAGGTAGCTAGAGGGCCTTGACCAACTGACGCTTTGGTAGTTTGAAAGCCATGGTGTCTCTCTCTCATGGGTGGGCCAAATTGATTGGGCGGGCGAGGCAGAGAAAGGGGAGGTAACCTTGTTGTTATGACCTCATAAGGGGCAAGATTCCAGATCGGCCCATCTGAGCTTTCATATTCTCAAAGGCAGAGCAGGATACCCAGGGCTCGGTTTACACCAATCACCATTTCTAGCCACTGGGTAACCATAGGCAGGCTGGGAGAATGCATATTAATGTTAAAAACCTCTTAAAGGGAAATTTTAAACCATGGGACCTTTAATCATTGATTTAATTTATAGTGTTATGGAAACAGAGTTTACACAGAGATTCACAGTAAATTATTTAACAGTCATATTGATAGTTTTGCAAGACAATGACTTATTTTCTTTTTTTGGTGTAGGGACATAAAACAGTGACATTTGGGTATAGTCCAGGCATTCAAACCCTGTTTCCTTAACTTCTACTGCCACGACTGAAAATATTCAACTGACATTAAGAAACTTTATTCTTATCGGGATAGAAAATAGCTGATATAAGGCAGAGATGCTTACAAATTTTCGAGCTTGAGTCTAAGTCAAGTCTCAAGCCTCTCTTGGTTATGAGTGCTGTATCACCTGTTACGTTTCATCCAGGCTGATCAGAACACTGTATAGCTATATATAGGGAATTTAAAGCATGTAATATGTTATACTGACTCATTTATCTATTATCATATCAGCTTTGATTAGTTTTCTAGTTTATAATCAGCGTAAACAGGTTATTGCAAAATGACAAAAAACACCAGACGTTGTTGAGCCAGAATCCTTTATCTTCCTACTCCATATTTAGCATTCAGAGCTTCTTCTGTGTGGGTCTTGTTGTATAAAGTTTTTGAAGCCAAAGCTTCTAATAAATGGCGCAGCAGCTGCCGGTGAGGTCATCATGTTTGTTGACCTCTGACTAACCTCTCTCCCTCTCTCGTTGGCCATGTACAGCAGATTATTACGTACATTACGTTGTACGTAGTTGGGTTATAGGTTACGCAGGGATGGGGGAATAAGCTTCCAGAAATAGACTGTTCATTCCTGCATCACGGGTCCCGCATCTTGAGTCTGAGTCTTCAGTCTTTTGAGGACAAGTTTCAAGTCAAGTCTTAAGTTACTGTGTGTGCAACTTCAGTGACTTGCAAACTCAAGTCTTAAACTCGAGTCCCAGTCTCTGACATAAGGTACCACATGTATCAGCTCTGAACTACACTTTTATATACAGAGAGTACAGAAACAAGCACACACACTTTCCAATATCTCTCCCTACCAGCTGTTAGATAGCCCACCCACTGGTTATCACAGTGTCCCACAGCGATAGCCCAGATAGCCCCTATAGACACTGTAATAACACTTTAAATGACCCTTTTATGTGTATGGAAGTGTGCACATGTGTGTGCACGTGTGTGTTGTCTTTATCTACTTCACTTTGATTTCACCACACTTACCAAGCTTCTGTCAGAGTATAATTTCTGACACAAATAGTAAAACCTCTTATTTAATGGCCCTACATATGTAGATGTACTCCCTAACACTAACGCTCATTCAATTCAATTTTATTTATAGTATCAATTCATAACAAGAGTTATCTCGAGACACTTTACAGATACAGTAGGTCTAGACCACACTCTATAATTTACAAGGACACAACAGTTGTAGTATTTCCCTTCAGAGCAAGCAACAGTGCGACAGTGGCGAAGAAAAACTTCCTTTTAGGAAGAAACCTTGGACAGACCCATGCTCTTAGTAGGCGGTGTCTGACGGGCCGGTTGGGGTTGCAATGAATAGTGGCAATAACAGTCACAGTAAAAGATAATGGAACAGTGACTAAACATAGTAGTATGTAGTAGTTCTTTGTAGTAGTTCATGGCATAGCAGGGCACTGCACGGCATTACAAGGCACAGCAGAGCGTAGCAGGGCACTGCAGTGCGTAGCAGGATGTAACAGGGCATTGCAGGACGTGTAGCAGGACCACGGCAACAGCTGCAACTGTCCGAGGTTTTCTTCCTAAAAGGGAGTTTTTCCTCGCCACTTTAATAGGCTTCTCGGCTTCACTGTCACAGGATCTGCTGCCTTAGATTAGGTTGACCGCCTTTGCTATTTTGCTTCTTATCTCTGCTGTTTTTGCTGTTGCCTTTGCTGCTTCTTCTGTTTCTGTTGTGTGTTTTGTTGTGTTCTTCCACAGAATGTAACATTCATTAATATCAAAGAGATGTCAGTGTTCCTGAACGTTTAGCTCTTTAGCTGCAAAATGTCCACCAGCTAGTTGCTAACTGTCTGTCAGATGCTGGGCAGGCGGCGTAGACTGCGCTTGTCAGAACATTTTCTTGTTGGCAGTGCTGTATTTATTTATTTGTGCAGAATTTTAAAAGATAATAGCTGACAAGTAAGAGTAGGAACTGCACTGCTTCTCGGCCAGCCAAGCTGGGCTGGCAGGGTTGAAATAATGGGAAAACACTGTCACTGCTAGCGCCCCTTTTTCCATTACAGTCTTCATTGATTTGTGCAGCTTGGGAATGTACCGTATCTGACACACATATTGAAATAAGGCTTCTTCTACCACTTTGTGTTGCATTATTTACCTGCCTTAATTAGACACCGGTTTACTTTTACCACACCACCACCATATCCCATCTTATTATCATTCCATTTCTGACATGGGGCGCTTGGATAATACTATTTAGAATGCATACTCTCTATTTCTTTCCTAATTTTGCATTTACTACTACAAGTGGAATATGTTTGTATGTTTTGTTCACCACCTCCAGAGCTGGTATGAGCTTCAATGCCATCTTGAGTATGATTACACCCTATATTATGCTTCATCTATGGATTATAATCCATTCAAATGGAACTCCCAGGCACAATGTACGTTCCTCAGCCATGGATTAACCATGTGAGTGTGAAAAATGGCAAAGGAGTCAAAGGCTTTAGTATAACCCCAGGCCAAGGTTATGCATTAGTGTGAAATATGGCAATCGTGCCCTAAAATCCTACAGTGGAGTATTTACCTTCCATATAGAATGAAGACAAGCCATATATGGGTATCAAGACACTTAGCTATAGCACAGATGCCAATTTAGGAGGTGAGACTTTTTTACAGTATGTTTCCTGCTGAGCTTTTTCCAATCAACATGAACATACCATCTGCGACAGTATAGGTTTAACTTCACAGAGCAGACATAGACATATGGAATATATAAGGGGCCATCCTCTCTAAAGTGAAAGAGTAGAGCTGGTGCAGCGGGCTAAACGGTTATCAAGAATGACCATCTGTATGTGTGTGTTTGGTTCCAAAAAAGCAAGTAATACCTTAACAGCTGTGTGTCTTATTGGGACATACCTATTGTTCTTTTCCACATCCCTTTAGAAAACATGAACCTAACACACAAACAGAAAAACGTAAGAAACAACAAACATTTTGTCACTCCCTTGTCACTCAGAGGAGCAGAATGACTATTGTGCGGAACATGTACTGAAAGTATTTTGCAAGTACGTATGTTGATGTATTGTATTGCTATACTATTAAAAAAAGAATGTTGCCAGCCACTGTTGTGTAGAGAAACATACATGTTCTGTTATCTATTGCACTTGTCTGTTCTGAGCTATTCCGTTAGCTCACCTAACCTATTCAGTGCATACAGTTTGAGCGAGGCCGGCAGAAATGAAAGTGTCAGCATAAGTGCTTCCTCCCTCTTGTCTGCCCTTTTGGGAAATTTTACTTGAGAAAAGCTGATGGAGGAATTAATAATTTCTTTCTTTTCATTCAAATTGTATCATTTTTCTTTTAAAAACTAATCCTTGAAAGTGTATGGGGAGAATTATAAGTGCTACGTCCTGTTAAGTGGAGCACAATCTTATTGCATGTTCTTGTCAACCTGGTCCTGATTACATTTTTTTTTATTGTAAATTATTGAATAAAATATTGCAACCCAAACAGGTCAGCCAGCTTTACGCGAAACCCCTCCATGTGAAAGTCTAAAGAGCTCTTCTATTAGTTCTAAGAGGCTACATCATTCAACACAACACACATTAGATGCAAAAGGGAACATCAAGGGGTCAGCAGTCATGGCAGAATATACACAAAGAAATGTCTCATCAGCCTTGATCTCAAAGTGTTGGAGCATAAGAGAAGAGCATTCCATTCTGAGTTAATGACATATTGTAGTTTCCTCTTTTACAAAATAATGTTCTGAGCCTTATTTATGAAGTGTACACATGCACACACAAAAATATTAATAATAACAACAATGAGAACATTCGGCTGTAAAAGGATATTAACCATAAATTATCAGTCAAAAGTGTCAGTGCAAGTCCAGGTATGTATGTATGGATGTATGTATGTATTGTCCTCTCTGCCCTATTTCCTCCTCCCCTGAGTGAGGAGTTGTACAGTCTGATGGCATGAGAGACAAAGGAGTCCTTGAGTCTGTTGGTCCTACACTTGGGAAGGAGCAGCCTTCCACTGAACAGGCTCCTCTGGGTGCTGATGCTGATGACGGTGTGCAGGGGGTGGCTGGCATTGTCAATAATGTCCAGCAGTTTGTCCACTGTCCTCCTTTCTGCCACCGTCACCAGTGGGTCCAGCTTCATGTCGACCACAGAGCCGAGAAAGTATTTCATTGTACAATATACATGTAGGGTAGCAGCTGCCACGATAGCCAGATCTGTATCGGTTGCTGCTTTAGACCACAATAAGTAAATATAAGGGCTACTTGTACTTTCAAAAAGATGTTGAACATTTATGGCTTTCAGGGGACGTGTCTGTATGTAATTGAGCCTGTTTCTGCACAAGCAGATGGATGTGATATGGTGAGATCTGTCATTGTTCATTGAATGAAAGTGCAAGTACATATTTGATTAAAACCAACTTTCTTTCTCACACGGACACACCAATAACTTGTTCTACACATGCTTTGACAAATAAAACACTGTGTGGTATGTATGGACTCTAGAAGCAATACGATGCAGGTGGTGACACACTGAAACGTAAGAGTGAAATACAATGTGTCTAAACAAGTAGTGAGTTCTCTCTCTCTCTCTCACTGTTGCTGGGTTTGATCACTACAGTTATAGAAGCAGGTCTAGGGATGTTAGACTATAATGTTCTGAGCTCTTGAGATTTTATTCAATAAAACTGACAAAACAAGAAATTCCATGTAATAACCTCAAAGACACATCTGTTCCCACATGCCCTCATCATCCAACATTGCAGTCAGGCTGACACGTGAAAGGCTATCACCCTTATTAGTAGCACAGCTTGCAACATATCTTGTGCACACAAGAACAAAGACACACACACACACACACACACACACAACTGTGCACTGCTGCACCTCCTTAGTTGACAGATAGTACAGCATTGTTAATAATTATACATTGTTTATACATAGGATTATAATGTAGAAGCATGATTACTTGAAGCAAGACCACCTGAAACATCTCTTACTGCCACTGAAACAACATTGTTCATGGGATGGTTGCATTCTGCTTCCCTTTTTAATTAACCCACACAAATAAGAGTGACAAGATTAGAACAGTAATAGAGGAGGACTTTCTGGGTTTAACAAGTCTGCACATAAATTTATTCAAAAATGCTACCTTTGTTATGGTTTCACAGTCAGACCCAACTTAGAATGAATGAAGATGAATGAAAAGATGGATTAATTGTAAGGGAGAGTGGATTAGTGGTGGGATGAGCGAGAAAGCTGTCGGCAGAGGCAGGGGGATGGTACTTAGGGGCAATGGCTGAAGACGCTGGAGCGAGGCAGACCAGTGGGGATTGGAGTGGCTCGCTATGATGGCTGAGGGAAGGCAGGCAGGAAGTCCGAGGAGAGTGATCATGGAGCACAGGAGAATAAGTTCAGGTGAGGCACAAAAAACACTTTACTAGAACAAGGAACAGCCTTAGGTGTTATCAACCACGGTAGCTGACTGAATGATCTTGAGATGAGAGGCTGATTGACTGGGGTAGATATACTGTTAACTTGATGGAAGGCAGGTATGTATGATCAGCAGCAATCAGAAGCCAGGAGGGAGCAGAGGAGCTCTACGCCCACAGACACAGAGAGACAGGAACACACAGGGGAGGGGAACCACATGAGGTAAATCTCACTTCCCTTAAATTGCATCCACAGCTCCTTGACTTGCCTCCCTTCTATAGTCCATCCCAGGAAGCACAGGAGAGATGTGAGAGAAATCATAGGAGGAGATAGGAAACAAGTTAATAGGCTCGTTCAAGATGAGCCAGGACTGCGCAGAATCGATGACCCGTGATTGCCGCCCAATGTATGCCAGTTAGATTTGTTGCCAACTTGATCCCCACGTGCTCTGACGTCATGCACACGTGGGCAACGATAACCTCACAAGATCAAGGCAACCGCAGGTGTGAGAGGCAGGCAGAGCAGTTGATTTTTTTTACAGACGGCAAGACCCAAGTGGATCTTGGGCATGATGAGAATCGCCTGACTCTCAGCTGATCCTTTCAGAATTGACTCAACATGATGACGTTTTATATAAACTTTTTCTTGTTTTTGAATTGGAGGGATTTGAATTGCTATTTGTCTGATTTAGAGGCTTATTCTGTGTTACTATGTGAGCATGCGTGGCTGATAGGGACGTTTAGAAGTCGGCTCAGATAACGGATCATCTCCTGTCTGTTTATTAACGTCAGCAACAGTTTGCATGTAGAGCATTTTGACAGCTACTCAACTGGAGACTGCGTACAAGCTAGGGGTCTGATAATATTTTATTAAATTGGACCTAACAGGATGTGAGTGTTTCTGTGACTTCCTGTTCAGGCTGCTGGAAACAAACTGCTGAACAACCGTCCGACTCGACAGCAGATTTTTGTTACCGCCCCCGGCTGCTAGGGTCTGCTCCCATCCACTTTACAGGCAGGTGACAGATTTTGTTTAGGTAATCACCCATCCATTTTTATAATTGTGTAGCTAATGGAATGATTTGTCAAAACATTAGTACAATCTTGTCACATAAAATATGTCACAATTAATCCTGGAAATTACATTAATGCTTTATTTCTTTGCAGAGGTGTTTTTTAATCATGGTGTATTCTGTGACTAAGACTGATAATGTAATTCTTACACAGATGGTTAAATATAATTCTGGAAAACATAAACATATCTTCAATTTATAATAAAAATATTCAGAAATTACCTTCTACCTACTAGATTTTGATGCGACCCATATACACATCCTTACTTCCATGAAAAAAACCTTGATAACAGCTTTTCTTTCAGCAATTACCTATCCATTTCAAGTGTCTTGTGGTAAACTAAATGCTTAAATGTCACACAGAATAGGTCATCCACTTGCTATGAATAATAAAGTTTTGGATAGAACATTAATGCATTAGTACATTCCAATCAGTCATTGTGTGTTTTTGTTACATTTTATATGAAGAAATTGTTCAAATATTGGAAACATCATTCATTTATTATGTGATTCAAAATATCCAGCAGTTCATTGCATTAACAAGTGTTTCTTCACGTACATACCATTTTTGAGGGTTTAAAAATATCTAAAAAAGTTGTTTCATCGTCTGAAACCAAGAAAGTGCTCTTTATCAAACCGTAGCATACAGTGGCTTAGAGAGCTAAACCACAAAGTGGAACCAAGAAAATAAAACAGATTTTTCACCAATTTTACAAAAAACAGGCAGATATAGAAATATTTACAATATGTGGAAAAGATAGAGGGTTGGAGAAATGGGAGAGGAAATTATAAAAGCTGTCAGATATTTTTTCACAGCCCTGTTATTGAAGAAAATACAAAAGCCTGGAAGGCAGGCTCAGATATGAGTGTGTGAGTATTTGGTGTATTCCAGTAGTGTAGCCAAGTTGAGGCCAGGTCCTGCCTGCAGTCAAGAATAAGCACATGGACATTGGGGGACAGCTCATACTCACCTTTGTAATATGCATATGTATGTATGTGTGTGTGTGTGTGTGTATCATCTGTCAGTTAGACTCAAGCCCACAGAGAGGAAGTAGAACATTGAGAGGAAATTGACCTAAAACTCAGTGTAGCCTCAGGCGTCCTTCTCTGAAACTGTTTCTGTTTTCTCTTCTCGTTCTGTTTAATCTGTGTCTGCTTCTGGCTTGTTCTTATTCATTTTCTATCCGTGTCATTCTATCTCCCACTCTCTCTTCTCTATCAATCTGCTTCCCTTTCTGTCCATCTCTCTGTCTAGAAAATCCATAACGCACATCGGAAATTACAAGCACTCGACTTGCCTGAATCTTGTTAAAATTCTCTTCATGCTTAAGCTCTGCTTGTCAATACATTTGATCCTCATTACATCTACAGTCAGCTGGGCTGAACTTAGTCTCCACATTGTTAGTGAGCTCTGAAGACTCAAACATGCTTTCAGTTCAGAGAGTGCACATGGCTCGGCTTTTTCTGGTCATCTCAGCTTTCAGGGGGAACTTTCTTCTCAATTAAAAAAAGACAAACAAATCAATGAAATTAACCAGACTCTTAGTCAGTTAGTTATACGTTTATACCTCATGCTGTAAGATCCTTTATCTGGAACTCGACTATGAATCTGACACCCTTGGACCACAGAACACTCCTACTATTTGGTACCTGAAGGGGATACATGGATGGAAAGTGCATGAGGTGAAAAGGACAGTTGCATCCAAATTCAAACTCTACAGTCATAGCTCAGTGAAATCTGAAAGCACAGATGTTCTGTGCAAAACTGCATTCCAAAGTTCCTAACTAGAAGGGCATTGTGTTTGCACCATTTAGGAGCTAAGAGAAATTACCACTATGGCATATTGTTTGTGTGGGCAGTGAGGGATGCTGAACCAGTGAAGACATTTAAATGGGCTGGCGCCCATGGACCTGGACCCAATGGCCTACCAGATGTTCTTTTTCTTCACAAATACAGTAAATACAGGCAGCGTGGAGAGATTAGTGCACACACATTTTCCTGTCAATCTGTTGCTTTTTAAGGTACTAACTGCCATGCAAACTGTTGGGTAGAGCACCTGTTTTTCAAATTGGGATTCATCTTTCAAATGAAAAAATGAAAAAGCTTAGAAATTGTTTGCACCAGCACAAAAAATAAATCGTACTGCTTACAAGATGTGTCTTTAGTTTAGTTGTGTACATTCTGGGCATTCAATTATTCAATATCAGAGGGCTGTTTCAGAACATCTAGATAGCGGATTAAGCCGGGATTTCCCAGCTATCCTGAATGACTTAAGCTTTGAATTGGTTTCACAAAGCCAGAGGCACCTAAGTTACCAGATTTATTTTTATTAGATTTATTTTGTGTAGCTAGCCTGGTCCGGACCAGGCTAACAGCCAGGATTTTGAATCCTGGAGCCTTTTCTGTTCCCCCAGCAGTGGATGTACCTTATTGTTATCAGTCTGAATCAGGGGTGATTGATCAGACCTTCACCCTGTGTTCACACCGCCGTCGACTTGAGCTGCAAAGAAGCTCTGGCCGCCCTGCCAAGGATGCTTGTTAAAAAGTACGGGGGAAGCTTTTTGAAGCTTTGGCCGCTCTGACGTGGCAGCTTTCTCTGTTCAATCGTGGGAGGAGCACACACAGCCACTGCACGGCCAATACACTGACACTAGACGCTTTTTATAAATTACATATATAATGACAGAATTTGTATTGTTAATTGGTTGCAGTGGTGTCTGTTAGCAGTTAGCTCACTCTTTAGCCACTGAGCCGTAGTGGCGTGCAGGACTTCACTGTGAGCAGACTGTTAGAGACAATGTGACCGGCAGCTAACACTAACTGGTCCCTATGTACAAACAACGTTATATCATAAACGATAGGTAACCCAGCAATGGCAATTATGAGCTTGTCCTCCGAATTAATGTTTTGGTAGGAATGAAACTTTACATCGTATGGTTCTCTGGAATCAGCCAGCGCAAAGTACATCTATATTCCGATTGGTTGCTGGCGTTAACTCATTACCATAAAGTTGAAAAATGTCAACTTTCTGATTGATGCTCAAAACGCGACACCAACGGATTTGCCGCTCTTTGCAGCTGAGAGAAACCGGCATCCATTGAAAATGAATGACTTCTGGTAACTTTAGAAGCTCAAAGTGAACACATGGTTAGGAGGCTCAGCCACTAATGACAATGTGACACTGACACAGTGCCTTGCAAAAGTGTTAATTCCCCCTGCTAAATTAGTGATTTAATTAGTCGATAAACGCTGAGCTAGCTACTGAACAAAAATGCCAGCTAACATTTTTTTGACACTATTACTACTATGATGGAACTAAACCTGATACTTTATAAGTCACAGCAATAAGGAACAATTTGACACAATGTTCTAACATTCAGCATTTTTAGTTGCTTACATTTCAGTTTAGATTCTAATCTGCACCATGAAAAACGTCTCTGGGGACTACTAACGTTGAATTGCACTCTTGTTCTCCCTCTGACAGATTAGATAGAGACTCAGCCAAAGGTGGGAGTCGGGCACAGCCACCTTGATTGGCCAACACTAAGTTTCTGTTAACTGGGTTTCCTTAACTGGGTTACAGGTGCATAGCATCGGCCACAGCAACACAGGATATTAAAGCTGTTTCAAGCCATTTGAACCTGGAATTGTTTGTCCTCTGTTACTAACGGACAAGTTTGCAAATTCTAACTTGAAGCACTAAACTTGATTTTTTTTTAATAAAAAAAAATACTGTATTCATACAGTATATATACATACACTCACCGGCCACTTTATTAGGTACCCCATGCTAGTAACGGGTTGGACCCCCTTTTGCCTTCAGAACTGCCTCAATTCTTTGTGGCATAGATTCAACAAGGTGCTGGAAGTACAATCTCCATTTTAGTATCAATAAATCTGTGATCGACCTCGCTGTCTGCGAACGCTCATCTATCTGCGCAAAAAAGCCCAACAGACTATAGCGGACCGACTTAATGCGTAAGGATGTAAAACTATCTACTTAGCTACTACCAGTTACTCCATATTTTTACAAAGTTTTAGGCTACACTGTGTTTTAATTGCTTTAAATATGCTAGTTTTATGTGGTGGTTTTGTTGCTGTATCTGTTTTTATGCGATCGCTTAATCCCTTATCCTGGTTTCGTGCAACAGGCCCCTGGTTTTGTTTAACATTATATAATAAATAACACATTGCAGCAGGGTTATTTGTATTGATGTCCAAATAAATCTTCATGAAGCATTTTCTTAGCCCAATAGATGCCGCTCTGTGTTCAACAAAGAGTTCCTTGTTCTTCAGAGTCCCATCAGTCAGGTCAACAAATACAACTCATTATTTATTTATTTATTAGCTTAAGTTGTGTAGTATTGATTGTAATATATATTTGATACATGTTTAACATGTGTCCATTTTTAATTGATTTTACTTTTCCCCTAAAGGTGAATAAGTGGCTGTATGTCTGCTTGAGCAAAACCTTCCATCAAGCTGCAGTGTTGAGGATCTATGTGTTTGCATGCTTAATAAGATTGGCAAAGCAATATGGTCCCAAAGAGGGCTGCGTCTGAGCTCTGTTGACACAGATTGCAGGCTGTTACAGCTGACACAGGCACCGTCCCATGTCTTAACTCTTTTTGTCATTAGGCCCGTTCGAGATGAGCCAGGCCTGCGCAGATTCGATCAGCGGCGATGGGTCCGAGTACTCGGCGGCCAACGGATTTTTGTTTTGAAATGAAAAAAACAAAAATGAAAAACACCCAGATTCCCAATTCCCATTAATAAAATAGGGAAACAATAAATGGAAAACAACACGTTTTTTTTTTTTTATATTAATAAACGGAAAACGAAAAACAATCTCGTTATCCGATTGTCTTTGATGCGTTTATAGATGGGAACCGGAAAACAAAATACGTGTGTATACGTCTCATTATTCAATTTTACTTCGTGATTTTTACTTCGCGATCGTAAGTAGTCTTAACGGTCCATAAGTGCAAAACTAAATGTTAGCTACTTATATTGTGTAATATGTTATATATTGAACAATGACAGCACGTGAAATATCCTGCATATCTTATCCACAGACATGTCAACATCTTTTAGTGTAACCCGTTTGCCTCCTCAAAAGAGAACATAACTTTCCATTGTCGTTTGCGCAGATATCCAAAGTAGAGAATGACAAACGGCAGCGCGCCCTCTGCTGACCGCCAAGCTCGCAGGAGTAACTTCCGGGTCACAAAAAAAAAAAGTAAAATTGAGAAATGAGTTGTATACACACCTATTTTCCGATTTCCATCTATAAACGCATCAAAGACAATCGGATAACGAGTATTATATCAATAAAATATAATATCAATCATTTTTTGTTTCCCTATTCACTAATGGACATTGGGAAACTGGCTGTTTTTCGTTTTCGTTTTTTTTCCATTTCAAAACGAAAATCCGTTGGCCGGCGAGTACACGGACCGCGATGGCCACCCGTTGCATGCCGGGTAGATTTGTGTCCGACTTGGTGCCGACTTGCTCTGGCGCCGTGCACATGTGGGCAAAGATAACGTCACAAGATTAAGGCAGCTGCAGGTTTGAGATGCGGGCAGCGAAGTTGCTTTTCACTGAATGCAAGACCCAGGGCATGCTGGGAAACGGCTGCCTCTCAATTCAGAATCGAGTCAACATGGTGACATTTTATATGAATTTTTTATTGTTTTTTATTGGTAGGGATTTCAATTGCTATTTGTATGATTTAAACACTTATTCTGTACAAAACACATGTTGTGTGGCTGATAGTTACATTTAAAAATCAGAGAGACTAAATCCTTTCAGATCTACAGTCTGTTGTTTTATTGACTTGGCAGATTGCATGTAGAGCATGCCAGCTATTCTGTCATAAAAAAACAACTGCAGAGTGTGTAAAAGCTGATATATTAGTCTGATAACATTTTATTAAATCGGAATCAGACCTAGCATGATGTGAGTGTTTCTGTGACTTCCTGGTCAGCCTAAAAGCTGCTTGAAACCGCTGTAAAGTGTACGACTTTACCAGAGCTTTTTGTCACCGCCCCCTGCTGCTGCCGCCTGCTCTCATCAACTTTACAGATGAGACACATTTGATCTCGAACGAGCCTATTATCTGTAACATGCCAAGTAGAATTTGCGGCCTCGAGTCAGCAATTGGTCCAGCTAGGTTTGATTCCCCCCCACTTCCTGCTTGATGCTAGAGAACATTGATTGGCACAGCACCCTGTTTCACCCTCCCATTGTGAAGAAGCAATCAGGCTCACCTGTGTGTGTGTGATATATATATATATATATCCAGTCCTAGGAACAGCTAAGATACTACGCAGAACCCTCAAACTCCCAGGCCTCTGGTAGAGGACCCGAGCTTGAGGATGACACATACCACCCCACAAGGGGTGAGAGGGGGATTGTTTTTAAATTTTTTATTTTTTATATATATATAAAAATAAAAAAATAAAAAATGCCAAATGTTTGAACACAATTTCTAGTTCAATGGGTTTCAATGTTGTTTTTACATGACTATTTACATTGTAGATTATCCCTGAAAGCATCAAAACTATGAATGAACACATGTGGAATTATGTGCTCAACAAAATTCCGAGACACAGGTTTGTGGATCTGAGTGTTGCGATTTCGTTTTCATATTGCATATCGTTGCATCCCTAAGTGACGGCTAAAGAAAGAGCTGGGTATAAAAAATCTGGACACACCCTTTGCTTTGGTTAACAGAATTCAGTCTATTATGGACAGATTTCTTGTTAGCCACATGTTAAATATCATTAAAAATCACCCTTTTTTTCAATAACGGACCTTTAATGCAGTGTGCTATTTATTGCTAGTGATTGTCAAATAAAGCTACATGAACAATTAGTTGTATTTGTTGACCCAATTACTGAGAACCATACCATCTTAGTTAATAGAACAAGGCTAAACGAATTGCAAATGAGTGTGCTTTCAACCCTTTGGTGTATAGAGAGTGCCATCTATTTAGCTCAGGAAATAAAGAATATGAGCCGTGAAGCTTCATTTCAAGATCACTACTTTTTGATTTATGGAACAGCTCATAAGCCTAATAGTCATATACATTAGTCAATTAATGCCTGAATTTCTTCGGATGTTGTCAATTAGATAAAATGGAACTATAATTCATTTATAATGAATGGTGAAATACCTGCAATAGGTGTTTATAAATTTGGAACTTTTAGTACAGTATAAGAGAGCTTTACAACAACTTAATCAGAAAGACTACTTCAATCTGAGCTTTAGTCCTGCACTAATTACTACTTATCAGTTTAACATCTTAGCGGGTTAGTCTCGTTTTTACAATGTCACATCACATCTGATCATAATAAAGATTATACTCTAAACTGTGTGTGTGTGTGTGTGTGTGTTCCAACAGAGAGAGAAAGTAAGCGAGAGCGCGGGTGAGAGAGAGAAAAAAAGTGTATTCAACTTTCATTCTTCCTTTGTACTTTAGTCACACACCCAACACTTTTATACTGAGAATATTCCTGTTTCAAGGAATAACAATTTGATTTCAAGTCTCTGATCTATTTCTGCTTGCTCCCAGCTATGCTGTTTTTTCTGTATCATCTCTTGTGTCAAGGATGAGGCGAAGATAAACAAAGCTAATATATAAAGATGTTCTTTACTTTTTTGTCATCCCCCATGTCATTTTTTCTGATAATCTCTTGGAGACTTACATGTATAAATCACTGGACTCTAAATTTTTTGTAGACACAGTAAGCTATTGCCATATTTTCAACATTTTTCTGTGTGAATGTGGTCTACCAATAGTTTAAGCCTGTCCTACTTTTAGTCTTGTGTTTTATGTTTTTATTTGATTGTTTTTGTGTAAAGCATTTTGAATTGCCTTATTGCTGACATGTGCTATGAAAATAAAGCTGCCTTGCCTTGCCTACAGAGCCAGCAGAACAATCAACATTCAGGATGGCAGCCTTTGTTCGCTGTTTGTGTCCTCATGACTGATCTGAGCTCTGAAAATGACCACATTAACCACCAGGCGCTCTTCATCCTTGCCTCCTTCCAAAACTTCCTATCATCTTTCTCTCCTCCGCTCCTAAATCCCACCCTGGCCACCACTTTTGACTGTAATGCCTACAAATTTTTGTCTTTGCCAAGCCTGTCAATAATATTCTTGGCTTCAAACACAAATAGACCTGGTCACCATTTCTTCAGTGGGGGAATATTCCAACAAAAACACTGTTTCTCCTACATAATTATTGTTGGGAGTCTTCAGCCAGAATCACCTGCGTCTTATGTCGAGTGTTGTAAAGTAACAGATATATTTTGTGAAAGTAGAAAGCCATGAGTTTGTTGCTTTTTACTATACTTTTACATGCACTGTCACATAATGATGAACCCAATGTCGCGTTAACGCAAATTCGTTTTAACATGACAACATTAACGCAGGATCTGTTTAGATGACTAGTATGCATTAAAATGTACTGGACTGGAGTCTCTCATCATCATCTCCATCTCTACCTGCTCTGTCTGTCTGTCTGTCTGCTTGCCCCCCCTCACCCCCGCCACTGTGGTGCTGTGTGTACAGCATAGTTTGTGTATTTTGTCTTTGATTTGTCTCATATTTCATTGCCTTTGCACTTGCGTGGGTTGCGACATTAGGTTAAATTTGCCTCCTAATTCATTCTCTTGTAAAAATAATTTAAAATATGATATAACAAATTATTTTATGTATCTGTAATTAGATGTAATTACATAGTATGCCAAAGATTATAATATCTGAATTCGACATGTCATATTTTAAATCTTTCTCAAGTGGAGTTAACGATTTTGTAAACAAGACCACTGTGTTCTGATCTTGCTGAAAAGCTACCTTGTAGTGGCAGAGTGCATTTGGAGGTTCAGGCGCATTCAAGACCTGATTGCGTAATGACCTACTACCTTAGTAAATTAAAATGGCAATGCACAATTCCATTTTCTTAATAAATCATGTGTCCTCAAAACAATTAACTTCTTATTTGTATCATGTTGACTAGTCTCGCATTGTCAGACCTTCATCCATAGCACTGCGGAGGAGGGTCTGGCTAGTCCATACAGTATACCGGGATTGGAGAAAAACGTGCTTTAGTTTATTGGCATGTCTTTAAACCGATCACAATCATTTTGGGCAGCGCTAAATGCCAGAAGGAGCCCTGGTGCCTCTGCAAAATAGTCTCAGGAAGGAACTTGTTGTGGTGGAACGTGTACATTCAAAAGTTGTTTTAGTCATGCACCACAAACTCAGATTGGAAAGATAGTCTAGCTAAGTGTCTGGATTTACCCTGCAGACACCTGCAGAGCAGTTAACCATAGTCTTCATAATTTAACCAGAGTTTATAAGTCCAACACAAAGAGAGTGTAAGGTGACGGACACCCATAGGGTTTTCACATAACCCTATGTGAAAACTTTGACCAGCAGGAATCCAGCAGCACACAACATACAAAGAACTGAAATTATAGACAACACATCTAATTTATTTTTCGGACAACATACAGTACGTGGTAAACAGCCTTACGGACATTAACTGAGACTGTCTGTCGATAGACTTATGAATTTGAAGGTGGACTCATGGGCCATCCTTAGACTTTGGTTCACTATATGATTTCATGGTCTCCTGGCGTATGTTTATCATCCAAGAAATTCAATTTTTTTCCATTGCTGTCTGACCTGAATAATTTATAGATGCTCCCTAAATCCCAGAAGATGACAAACTGTCTAAAAACACTCACTCAATGTACAGTGAGCTCCATTCTGAAAGCTGTTAGAGCTTTAAAGCTGTTTTTAAATTCACAATATGTCATTTTCTGCCCCTCTGGGTCTCGTTTTGAAGTAGCGTGGGATCAGGGGAGTTGTTGTCTTCATCCCCATTACCATCATTGAAATCAGCCTCTCCGGATCGTTCAGGAGGTTTTTTTATCAAGAGCAAATGATCTGCAGAGGTATCCTCTACTCCAAAACAAATGGACTCAGTGATTTCAAACAGTACACTCTGGATAAAGCAGTTTCACATCAGTGTCACTATTGCGTGCATCGGCGGAGGGGCTGCGAGCTGAGCGGACGTTTGCTCAGCTTGCTTCTCTGATAACCTAATTAGATACACATGGCCAAAGACAAAAAGCCTTCATCCAGTAAAAATATATAGTTAAATTGACCAAGATCTAAGAAGAGTATCTTAAAAATGTAGCATAAAACTGTATAAACTGTCAATTTAGGACAACTTCAGGCAGACAACCGCAATGCTGACTCATGCAAAAAGGGGCTATGACAAGCAACAAGTTTTCTCTGGGTTTTGAACATAGTTGGAAACATCTGGGTTAATGCAAGTTTACTACACAACAAAATATATAACATAGGTCTAGTCATTGTAATACATTTTAATGCAGAAAAGTTTATCATTATTCCTTTAAGATTGCTTCTTGGACAAAGCCATGATGTTGGTAACAGATTGATCTGTTAGTCAACTTAAATGACAAAACATCCATCCATGTGTCCTAAGCAGAATATTGGATCTGGTGTATGTTTGGACCAGATTCTGATCTGCATCTTTTCATTATTTCTCTGCAAGGATAGTTTTCTAATTACACTTAAAAAAAATGTACTATTTAGGTTTCCAAAAAAGAACCAATTAAGATGAAATATGGCAACCCTGAGGACCAGACTAGTCTTTTTAAACATATTATTCCACATAACATAACTTATTATTCCCAATAAAGCTATGCGTTACAATTAATTCTTTACTGTAAACTAACAAGCCCCCAAAAAATATGTTGAACATTGGGGGGCTTATGCAAATAGCAGCAGAAATGTGTTCAGACAGCAAGCAGCTTGCTGAGATGAATCATCGCAACTACATGAACTGGAAGCTGAATGTGTGTGTGTGTGTGTGTATGTTGGGGGGAGGGGGCTCCATTTAATGTACAAAAATTGCATAACAGAAAAAACACACACACACAGATTCAAAGACTATGCTCAAAGACACATTTGTGGTCGAGGATAAACAACATACCAGATGTAGTAAGCTGAATTCAGTATAGAGCCACAAGCATGTTATTTATTCCTATTTCTTTAGGAACGCATTACCTTTTTCCTCTGTGTTCCTGTTACCTGTGATTCCTGTTTTTGTCTTCCACTTCATTTTGGACTACGTTTGCCTGCTGTGTTCAGGACTTGTTTTGTTTGGATTTGTTTTAAATCCTCAAGCTTACTTTTTTCCTGCTGTCTCAGCATTTGGGTCCGACATTCTTTGAATCCATCTAACAGACGGACCCGCACTCCAAGCTGAAATCTCCAGTTCCACTAGCTAGGTTAACTCACAAAAAAATGTGAAAGAATGAACGCCATTAATCTAACATTAATGCTATATAGCTAAAGTTATTTACATGTCTCAAACATAGTTAAGGTTAAATGACCGTATTCAGACAGTTACCATTACACAACTTAATCTTTATTATCTGCTCTACTTACCACTGTCTTTCGTCTTCTCTTTTCTTCTCATCCTTATGGTTTTCTTTTTTTTTTTTTTTTTCCTCTAAAAACTTTCAATTGACAAAAATGTTATTATGCTATGCCACATTTTTAGACATTGCTGTGGAGTTTGTCGGGGGCCCCTTAACGGCCAGGGGCCCCAAGCAGTTGCCTGGCTTGCCTGTTGACAAGCTGCAGCTCTGTACTTAACTTAAAAAAAAAAATATATCTCTAAACTAAACATACATTTGGCTGATTTGTCAACCAAATTCAAAGCTTTAACTTTTAAATCAAAACTCGAACTACCATGGATGGATTAGAAAAACTCGGTTATCATCTGTTCAAATTTAAAACAAGTTGGACCTTGTACTACAGCAGGGGGGCGTCTCTTTACTGACTTTGTAAAACGCAACTGCCTTGTAACATAAGCCTGTCCCTCAGGTGAGAAATGCAGCGCAAATTAACACAACACAGACAGACCGGATTTCCCGCACAGAGAATTTGGCCCACCCATGAGAGAGAGACATCATGACTTTCAAATGAGCAGAGTGGCAGTTGGTCAAGGCCACACCCCCCAGCCTCCACCTTACCCCCCCTCTCTCATCCTCAAGATCTACAGACTCAGAAATGGCACATACTAAGGAAAGCTCATTTGTGGGACTGGCTCTAGTGGCTGTAATTCTGCACCAAGGCTGACATTCTGGGAAAGAGACTTCAGACATGGCATTAGGGGACCACCGAGGTCTATACAAAATCATCCAAAGAGCACCATGTCATGGGACCTTTAAGGTTTTAATTGTAATGAATTGCTTTTTGAATCATATAATTGTACTTAATGAATGAGCTCCTATTTCCGTGCTTTTTAGATGTGTCTGTATTAGTTTTAGTGTGGTAGAAACTATGTTATGGTGTTGCATTCAAATGAATGTGTCTGTTGATTGTTTGGTGTGTACCTACCCAGGGACTGCAGACAGTAATCATATATGTGATGTTTTAGGCCTATTGGAAGACATTTAAAATGTAGACAATGGCAAATACAGAGCCTTTTCTCCATGTCCACTGAAGTTTCTCAGCATTTCTCAGCATGCACTCTGTTTTTTCTGTATGGAAATAATACTTATATTAAATCCTGAGACTGGGTGTGTTTTCCCTATGTTTGGAAAGCAATGGAGCACATAAGTAAACATTCTCTGCTGCTGAACATGAAATATTGGTTATGGAACTGCAATCAGACATTTTTCCTACCCCAAGGTAATAGATGTGAGGGAATATTTGTTTAAATTATGAGTTCAACAAAAGGATCAGTGCCCGTTCCTATGCCTCAGTGTGTTGTTTGTAACTGATCGTGAATGTTATGTTTACATCATTTTTTCTGTATTTAAAAATAAAAATATGAATTTGATCACATTAAAACAAAAACAAAAGGATCAGTGATTGAATAGGAAAGGTCCTCCAGAATGTAAATAAAACATGGTTCATTTTTCATTGTTGATGGTGTTAATACTTTTGAGACTTTTTGTGTTAACAGAAATCAAACAAGAGTCAACAGCCACGCTGAAAGGCTTAGAGACAGCGGTGCTCTGAGCTAAGTGCTGTCATCATGCTAATATTATCCCAATTACAATGTGAAAATGCTAATGAAAAGTTTAGTTTATTTTAGTTTAGCCTGATAACATTTGCTAATTAGCACTAATCACAATACAGCTGAGGCTGATCGGAATGTCAATAGGTTTGCAGTTATTTTTTTCCTTCATGAATATATGTAAAAAATGTCATGGCAATTCATCCAATGGTTGTTGATATATTACAGTCAAAACCACACATGTGAACCTCTTGGTTGTGGTAAAGCAAAAGTCAACAGGATACATCATCTGATCTGAGAACCATGAACCAATGTGGCTATTACATGTTGAGATATGTCAGGATGAGTGAAAACTGTGATCTGCACGGGTCAAAGAGGAAAAGCCAGGCACTCAAAAAACAATTGTGATTCATTCTGGATGTGTGTATACATTTTATAGCAATCCATCCAGTAGTTGAGATGTTTCAGTCTGTAACTGAAGTAGATGACTGACCGACATTGGCATCCCTCAAGTTAAAACTCAAATTGGCCTACATCATTGCACACTGGACAGGCCCTGCGGTGAGCCATTAAATTCAAAAAAACAAAACAAATGAGTAGATGGCCAGTGGTTAAATAATGTGAGAGAGAAAGTATGCTACTCTTTATACAGTGGTAGTTTTTTGTCAGGTTATGGTTGTGCTAAATGGACAGCTCCAGTAAACCACACTTTATATATTCCTACAACTTATTTTTGCAAAGTGTTTATACTCCTACTTTGTAAACAGCATTGCACATTTTACACCTGCCTTTCCCAGAAGCGTAACCATATGCAATTTCAGCCAACAATTGATTCAAAATGTTTGTCTGTTATTTGACAGCATAAAATCAAAAACAGCACTGTATTAAATTTGGACAAACACTATTTCATCACTTAGCAAATATACTCCATATATACCCGGCAATGTGTGTATGAGTGTCCCTGACACAATGCACGTCTAGGTAAAAGATAACTGTTAGATACATTTCCCTGTGGAAAATGTTCCAGTTTTAATGAAGGATTAAGGGTATTCAGTTATTGGTATTTGTCACTGACAAATGGTGATCGAGAAAGTATTTCAGCTGTTACAGTATAGTGACTGGGAAATGATCTAGGTATATTAACACTATCAGCATTAAATGAACTATCAATATTTAATGAATGGTGGCAATGTTGCTACTGGGATTAAATTAACTCAAACGTCATTACATTTTATTATGCAATCATCATAAATTATTTTTGAAACATTGCAGCTCATTTTACTTTCTACATGAAAAAGCTAGTTAATAAAAGAGCTCTGTTTTTGGCCTGTTAATGATAATGTTAAATGGTCTTTGAAAGACCAATGTACAGTCAGGTAATATTTACAGATGATGTGTTGCATGTTGTTCACTCAGCCTGTCGCATTCAGCAACCTGACTCAATCAACTATGTGTCAGTTGACTTACTGACTGCTTCAGAACTCATAAAATCATGAAATCATCTTCAGTGTAACACTCTCTGGATCCTTTTATCTGCAACAATATCTGCCCTTTGTCAATTGCAGCCGTACTGTACGGTGTTGTTTCAGTGCCTATTTTGTTTTAAATCTGGAGTGATTGCCATTTCCATTGCCTGTAGCTTGGCAGTATGCAGTATGCCTTGAGTTGCACTAGTGACGATTGTGTATGATCAATCAGTGATCTACAGTGTTTTAACTCCACCTTCTAGCATCGGCTCAGCTTGTTTAGAACCTCAACTGCAGTGCAACCATAAAAGTACAAGGTACTATCCACAACTTTTGCTAATAAAAAAGAAAACAAAACAACTTGAGTTGAGTAAACAGTGCCTTACCATGCACTGGAAATGGAAAAAGGGGTACTAAATTCCCTTGAATGGGCTATGGGGGTAAATCAGACAAAAAAAAGTTGGAAAGCATCGCATTAAAATATCATTATTCCTAATCAGCCATTTGGCACTGCCCAGTCAGCTAGTAATGGTGGCCAGTTTGTGCACAGGTTTTGCTCCCAGTATTGCATCCACCAGTATGTTTCCATCTGACCTGCTTCTGTCATGGTTTTTGTGTGTGTGAATGTTGGAGTGTTAAATTCAATCTTCTATGCAGCAACAGAGTTAGCCCCTATTAATCTCACACACAAACACACACACACACACACACACACACACACACACACACGCAAATGTCTAAGTATATGGCTTGGGGTGGAGATTTAGATAGCACTGCCAAAGGGTATATCTTATTCAAGAAGTAAATGTACCAAATCAGTTGTAGTGGCATGGTATTGTTAATAAATCCACTAATGACCATTCCACTAATGAGATTTGTGCTATCAAATGGCTTCCAGATGTTTATAGCAATAGCTTTAAATTTCCAATGTGGAGGTTCTGCTGTGCTGCTGTCATGTTCCTACCTTGCTACTAGTATACGCTTGGTATATGTCCTTGTAAATCACTATATACCATTCAAAGAAAAAGGTGATTCCGTGTTGAGTAAGCAGTCTGTTGGGAGCTTTTATTTATTTATATATATATGTGTGTATAAATTATTCATGCTCATGTAAATGTCTGTATCTGAAGCCTTCCTTGTAGATGTTTTGATGGTTAAGTGGATCTAATCCCCTCTCTATTTGTTATGCCAATTGGTCCCAGCAGGATTTCTTTATAGTGAAGTTTATAGTCAGTGTTATGTTGTTATGTGTTGGAGTGAATTATTGGAGGACTACCGGAAGTCAAGTACCTCAGCCTGAATGTATCACACTGAGCTGATGTGAAGTGTATCTTACCTTCTTGCTGCTTTTTTCCCTCCCGTAGGTCAAACTATAGATTTTAGAGATCCAAATCAACACAGGACTTTGACCCAGGCAACATGTGTTCGTGCCCCTTAAACGGAACTGCGGAAGTGCGCATTTACATCATGTACTTACATAGGTCTGGCTACTCCACATAGTATTTAGGGATGGGAGGAAAACTTGCTCTGTGCAATCCCTGAAGTGGAATGTCAAGGATATAGACTTTTATGAAGGTAACGTTACAAATGTTCAGATTATAACCCAAACCACAATTACTTAAACAAGTAGTTTTTTGCTTAAACCAAACTGTGACTGTTAAGTTAATTAGAGAACAATCCTGTGGGTGGTTTTAGAGGGAAGGAACAATTGACCTATGTGTAACTAACAGGAAATTCAAGCTGTCCACAGCTTGTTTTTTGTGAACATGCCAACTACAAATTTAGAAACAATGAGTTTGGGATACTTCAAAGATTTTAAGATAACAGGTGGCTATTTACACATTTAAATGTTACCTGGTAAATGTAAGTCTAATATTTTCTAGTTATGCTTAGGTTTTTCCACCATATCCTGAGAAAGGTAGAGCTCTATAGCTGCTAAATGCTCCACTATGTTTATCAGCTAGTCCCTTTCTATATCTGCTGATTGGTGCTGGTGTTTGGTACAACTGCAAAGCTTTCCATAAAACAGCAGGGAACAGTGAAAGGAGCAGGACAGCAGCAGCATATTTCACCTCCTCTAGGGACTTGTTTGGCCAGAAAAAGCTATCCCGATATGTAAAATAACGGCAACATACCTACATTTATTAATACTTTAAGTGGTAGTTTACAGTAATGGTCCGCAGAGGGGCAAAAACAAACAGGGTAAGTATTTTGCACTGGTAAGTACCAGGCCAATTCAAAAAGTACTTCTCATGGGATAAAATGAACTCACCCTCCTTTTGTGGTTGTTTTGTGTGTGCGTGCATACATACAGAGTGCAACATTTAGAGCGTTGTTTACTTCAAATGCGCAGCTAAAAAGCTAGGAATCAGGCTGGGAACTAGCCACATCCTTTGACAGAAACAGAGACAATGAGAAAGTGAGGGAAAGCTATAGAAAGGTGGACAGAAGGAGAGTTGGTGAAAGAGAGCGCTATGTAAAGACTGCATAGAGGGTCATACTGTATACTGTATGGCATAAGTCTGTGGGCGTTTGTTGTTTGTTTCTGTCATTCTCTCAATCTTTCATTACATTCATTAGTGATCCCTGTCCCCGTTTGCGCAGCCTTGTGACAGTGTGGGTGGATATTATTGAATATTCTATGAGAACATTGGCTCTACAGTCAGAACCACTGAAGCCCTAAACAGGACGTGGTAGAAAAATATAGTGGGAGGAAATAAAACAACATTCAGATTGGCTTTTGTGCACAAATATCAATACAAAAACCCCTGGAGTTTGACAATCGCATGCAGTATGCAGTCAGAACTTCAAAATCAGCTTTTATGCATAACTCAGATGCCAATTTAAAAAACCCTGACGATATGAAAATATATTATGTGGCTGAATTATTATTATCAGGTCACAATGCTGTCTTGAACAGATGCCACAATAGATATAGATGTGCCAGAGTGCAAACAATCTTAAAGTGATCCTTCTTTGAGTCAGTATATTGAACAATTCCTGAACTAATGCCGTCAGATGACACATACAATATTATACTGAAGGAAAGTAATATCTATTTCTACAAGGATAGATGGAAGGAAGTTCAAGTTTCCTTGTATTTAACAAGCTGCAAAAACCACAGTCAGTGCTGAAGCTAAAATGTGTCATTAGCTGTTTTCTTCCCTTATGGTTATGCCAAAAAGGGTTGCCTGATTTTAGACAAAATTGTCAAGTCTTTTCCATCCTCAGTCTGATTCATTTCCGTAGGAGAGGGGGGATTGCATTTCCCTAGCCAATCACTAGAAACCAACATACTCACCTGAATATAACATTTTAAGTCTACACTGGTGCATAGCCATGCCAACATACTGATTTTGCTTTGGTTTTAAGAGTGGAGCAGTGCAATGTATCAACAAACCGCGATATCTGGCAATATTGTTGGCAACCTTGGCAGCTTGGCAACGCTTTACAACAGACAATGACTATATCTTATCCTGATTAGCTTATTGTTAGTCACTCTTGGATCAATTGCTTTTTCAACTAAGAAACTGAACCGAATCAGTCAACTTGTTGGAGAGGGCAGATTCAAAGGTAACAATCATCTAATTTGCAAATGTTCACTTTCTAGCAATACAAAGTAAACTCAACCATGTAAAGAGGGATTCAGTAAAATGATGTTCTGAGAGTCAGTTGTATTTAACATGCCTTCTAGTTTTCAGTCTTTGTTTTTGCACCAGATTGGCAGATGCTCTTGGCAACTCGCAGACGGCAGGAGGCCCTAATGGGAAAAAAAGGGAAATCCTTTCACTATTAGACTCCTCGTGCCATCTTAAAAAAACAATCCCAAACTGGCATCACTAAGAACATAACTTTTACCTTAAACAAATGAGTCACTGGAAGAAGACACTCATACTTAGGCTTTTTTCATGGAACTGTTTTGTTTTCTCACCTATATGAACTCCTGTATGCTCATCTCTCTGCCACGCTAGGTAGTCATGACTAGATTTCCCTCTCCCATTCTGTTTCAGAGCTGCCTGCTGTTTGTCATGTAGTTTGAAAGAAGGAAGGCAAATAAAGAATATAAGAGGATGACAGGAAGGATAGAGAAAATAAGGCAAACCCACTGAAACAGTTTGGTGTGATCTAATTTTACACGAATGACTGGAGGTAGCACACTAACTCTGCCTGGTTTCATCTTGTTTCTCTCGAGTATAAATAAAGGTTGAATGAAGGAAGGAATGTTTTTTCTCACTTGTGATTTTCTGTCATGTAAATGTGTCCCTTCCTTCCTCTTATCTATGGTGACAATACCTTTAATGACAAAAGACTCTGAACATTTTAGAGAATATAATATTCACAACACTGGCAGATTACTTCCTCCTAAGTGTACTGCAAGAACAGAATACTTGTTTTTGTTGTGTTTAAGAAACAAATGCAATATATATTGTAAAGCTTATTCATATTTTTGTCCAATGTTGTCTGTGTTAAAACCCTAAAGCCTTAGTAGTACTTATTGTCATGCCTTTATGTTTTTGTAAGATCCCATAAGTCTTAGTTTTCTTGGTGTTGTTTTTAGAGGCCTGGTACCATCCTTTTGCTTGGTTGCGTGTTTAAACTATGACTGAATCTCATCCCCTTTATTTGATAGGTCCTCAACTCCACGATCCTTGGCTGAACAGGATGTTGTTCTGTCTCTCCAAGGTGAAGGCCGTCTCAAAGCTCTAATTTCGTCCTTGAGGACTGAGCATCGAGCAGCCTTCCCGGAGGCCATGCAGCTAAAGGAGTTGCTAACTCTGGCCAAATGTATGATGTCTCATCCCTCTAAAACACATTTGCTCATTGTCTCTCTCCTGATGATTACCTTGAGTCTCCTCGGTGGGAGGGACTAAAATGCAAGGAAGGGAGGCAAGTGGAGGAGTCGGGGATATAATTAAAAAGGGTTTTGGGATGTACCCTATGTCTATTAGAGGAAACATGGTGGGCTACATTGTTCCCAGGCCTGCAACAGTTTGCAATGAAAATGGGCTGTACTAGAAAGGAATTGGTCATTTTAAATTAGAGAGATAAGAGAGGGAACAACTGAATATCATTTTTCATCAGTTTGTTAAGCTAGTTTTATCAGTTTATTGAATTCTTAGGAATCTGAGAGTTTTGAAAGAATAGTAACATATCATCTGCAAAAAAGCAAATTTGGTTGTTGTTGTTGGTAAACTCATTTACATAGCATAATTAAGATATAGATCCAATGAACGCTGCAAAAAAAGTGTAAACAGAGAGGAGTTATGCAAGCACATCACATGTGCTTCGGGATGTGTTTTGCTTTTGCTAAGTCGGGAAGCTACCCATCATTTCATCAGATATTTAAATATTGTCTTAGTTATTTAAACGAAGTGCAAAAACCATGATCACTTAACATAATTGTAAGTTGAAATTTGTAGCTTATTTCCTCTTAAACACCACCTTATATTTCTTTTTTATCATGCTATCTTGTGGTGGTGACATCTTTAGAAATACATAAAATATGTGTTAAGGAATCTGGTTAAATTTGAGCCACTAATAAGGAAATGCATAAATCAAATTACACGTTTTAGAAGTTGGCATGGATGGTAACCGTTTTCAACCTAATAGAATATATATATAATATTGAGGAAGTCTACTAGCACACACACACACACACACACACACACACACACACACACCTTTGCCCACACATTCTCTCATACTCATCACAGTCTTGTGATGAATACAAAATGACATTTCAATTTAGCTTTTCCCTGTTGTGATGTTGTGGCGCTTGCATGCCAAATCAGCTATTTCGTTTCCTTTCCCATCTCTGTCTCTCTTTTCATTTCACACAAAATGAAGAAATGCAAATAAGGGAGAATAATGCAGGAGAGTAAATGCTAAATGTGAATGTTAACATGTTATGTAGAGAGAGGTCTTTAGGGCAGTTTATATCTGCCACTCTGTATATATACGCATATGCATATGTGTGTGTGTATGTGTGTGTGTGTTTGAACTTGATGTAACATTTGTCATGTATGTTAATGTGTATGTGTGTGTGTGTGTGTGTATGGTGTGGGTACCTTTCCATTTCCATCCATTTTTTAACTCTCTGTGTACGCATTATGTATTGTATAAAGACTTTGTGTGTGTGTGTGTGTGTGTATATGTGTGTGTGTGCATTCATTTATGGCCTGCTAGAAATCAGTCCAGGCCCGGTCTCAGGTCCCTCACCAATCAGTGCCTGTTGTTCAGAGGAAAATGTCAAACCAGTAAGAGCTCACCATTTAGAATTAAATGACAGCCAATCACAGGCTGCATTTTGCTTAAAATGGCAGCCAGATGACTCAGTTGGACCAAAAACTTCTGAATAAGAAATCATAGAAAATCATAGAAAGACACATTTTGATTTTATCAGTGAACCAGTCATACTAGCCATTACTTTATCCAGTCTGACTACAGTATGCGCGATGAATCATTAATTTATTAATTTAACCAGAAGAAAATACTGTTTATAATTAAAGATATCTTCTTTTAAAGTGTCCTGGCCAAAACAGGCAGACATAAAACAAATGCAACAAGTTAAAATAGAGACACAACATCAAATAACATACTCATTAGATACATCTATAACTTGAGTTTAAGTTCCCATATTTAAAAAATGAAATTTTGATGTCCTTGACTATTGAGTAGGTTGAGGTGCTATATAAATACTGTGAAAGTATCGCTCAATCCACAGAGACATGCCACAGCCGGTATTGATAACTAAGCTATATACTGTATATGGAGAACGTGCCCCTACAATGTCATTACAGCCATTCTCTGGCTGCAATGGCAGTTCAAAGAAGCAGAGAATGAGGGACAAGGAACACATTTCTTCATTGACAGAAATTCAAATTTTATAAATCTTAACATCAGTGCTGTTGAATTCCAGACGAAAATATTCTGGAAATTTGTTTTACACCCACTTACGTATTGTAATTCCAGATTCTACGAGTATGGGCTGCGCCGGCGCGAAGGATTAGACCCTATTGCGGATCCTTATTACTTGTTCCATTATATTACACTAATATAGCAAACTTTTTTGTCATGACTAATTAATGAATTACTCAGCATCATTTCTATTTGAGAAAAGAAAAAACTTCTGATGTTAATGTGAATAAAATAGCCCTGAACAGCCTCTACTTTCTACATTCCACAACTAACGTTACCACCAGTATGTTCTCTCACTCTCTCCTGCGGTCCGCCGGACTTGTATGTAATGCAGGCAGTGGACCAAACCACTGTGAGGCAATGGAGGGGGGACTAAAAATGTTAAAGCGTTTTTGGTGTTTGTATTGTTTTACTACTTACACAGATATTTTAAGTATACATCATTATGTTATTTACAATACACAGCATGGTTTTTAATGATATTTCAGGGGGGGCAACCCTTAAATGGGTTAGATGGGATTTACACCTATGGACACAGATTATAGCTCTGTCACATAGCCCTTTGGAATTTGGCCATAAACAATCAAGTCTTTTGCCGAATCTCGTCGTCTCTCCACTTAGACATTGTTGTAGGTGCCTTTGTGTAAATTACCCTTCTTCTCTTCACAGGTGTTAGTATTCTTACATTTTTACGCCATCCCCATGATAGAAACGTCATCAACACGAATTCTAAGCACAGTGACCTGTTCTATTCACAAATGGGCTCAACTGAACATAACACAGACTTTGTACTCGGGAGCTGGCAGATTAAAGTCCATTTAATGTTTCGTTAAACTGGTTAGGACATTTACATTCTCACATACAGCTCCTCCAAGTAATGTACTGTAAGTTCAGGTTTGTAGTGCAAATAAAGAATATAAATATAAATGTATAAAGTTTCAGTGGATGACAGAATTGACCTTCATCAGTAATGACAGAGACACCTACAGGGAAGTGACAAACCACAATACTAAGACATTCAGAGTTTGATTAAAGCACCCATATTATGCTAATTTTCAGATTCATAGTTGTATTTTGAGGTTGGACCAGAATAGGTTAACATAGATTAATTTTCAAAAAACACCATATTTTTGTTGTACTGCACATAACTGCAGATTCTGTTTTCACCTTGTGTCTTTAGGTCTCTGTTTTAGCTACAGAGTAAGACACATTCACATTTTTCCCCCCAAGTTTGTATGCATGTGGAAGCACCAGAGACACAAAACAACTCCCCAAATCCCAGAATTTTTCATAATACTGGTACTTTTAACCTAAAATTGGCCACCAGTTTATCGACATTTATGTACAAAATAGCACATTGGTTTTACCAGTCCAACAGCCAGTCTGTCAGTCTCACCACCATTCAGTCATGTCTGAAATGTTTAGCCAGCCAGTCACTCACAAACTGAGCTATTCAATTAGTGGACCAGTCAACAGCTAAGACAATCACTCAGCCAAACAGTCTTGCCTCAAATAGTCAACCGACCAGACAGTCAGTCAATTACACACTGAAGTGCATGGCCACCGCCTGTAAGTGTGTGTGTGTGTGTGTGTGTGTGTGTGTGGTGATGCTTTAGATACCCTGCTTAATTTAGCATGTCTGATAAACTCCATGTTTTCCAACTACCAAGCCTTGCTTTCTCTCTAACTATATTCACGTGTGCCTTAGACTAGTATCTTGTGTGTGAGGAAAGGAAGACTAACAATAATGCACCAGCCAGTTTAAAAATGAACTGACTAGCTGATTAAATTTCCATGCAGTCTCTTTTCTCTTTTATGCATGCACATGATGCACACACTAATTCAGAATACATGGTGTTGATAAAATTGCAGTTTGAAATTGTGGCTATGTATAAAGAGATAACTTAGCCCTAAGCGGACATATATTTTTTAAATATAAATGAATGAAATTTTGTAATATCACTTTTTGAGTAGGAGTATTGTCAAACATCGCTTGGACTCAATCTCCTCGTCACTCCACCTTCTACTTTGTACTGTATCCCCTGCCACGCTACCCTCTGTGCCATCTATTTAAGCAGTGACCCCTTAAAGATAACCAAAAAATGAAAGTTGGCCTTTATTTCATAGATCTGAACTGAGGAGGCGAACTGCGCTGCGATAGGGCCAAGGTGTTTGAGACAGAGAGAGATAAGATACAAAGTAGAAAAGGGCCACTTTAAAATCCTGTTATGCCAGCAATCTGACCTACATGCTGACTTGCAATGAGATTGCACACACACACACACACACACACACACACACACACAGTGAGCTTAAAAGAGCAATGTGAAACAGAAAGGTGGGCCAGTAATTGTTTGACCTTTTATGTTGGCAGTCAGGTTAAAACGGTGGACAAAGACAAGCTTACCCTGACTGGGGAAAAGTTAAGCCTGACACTACATGCAGGCTTAGTGCCAGCAACCCAAAGTCCCTTGTGTGTGTTTCTGATTTTCAGAGTGTTTGCCTGCACTCAAAGTGTCACAGAGCTGCAGTGTTTTTAGAAGCTTTGCTGTTTGCTTTTCATATGTACCGCATTCAATTTACTTAAAGTATATGCAGAATGGAGTTTGTACACATCCTTCTTTGAATCAATGCTCTAAATATTTATAGGAATAGATTTATACTGCATTAAGTAGGATGTGTACAAAATGATTGTCTGAGAATAAAGCTGATTTGTGCTTTAATTTGTGGCTGTGATGCTCTGCAACTGTTATTTTCTTTAAATAAATGTTTAACAGATGGAATGTATGAACATGATGATTCTACGTGTGTGTTATTGCCTATATCAAGTACTGCACAATATAATTACACAGGACATGTAAACCATCTAAAAAACAATTATTGACTTCTTTTTCACTTTAAAAAGTCACATTGTGAAGAGTCACACTGTTCCATGTGAAAATGACATCCTGTGAATGTGAGAAAACAATTTCAGTTTAAGAAGATAAGATAAAGTTTTATTTCTCATGAGGGGAATTGCTGTGCAGCTGTTCCAAAACAAAATTGGAAGAGTGCAGATACAAAGAGTGCACATATACAAAAGACTAAGATAACAGTAGGCGCAAAATGTAACAACTAGATAACAATAAAGTTAAAGGTGCAATCCAAATATATGCAATATATTTCATGCCGAAACAGATTACTAGTGTGGATGGAACTATCTCACGTCCTCATGTCTCAGCTGCCCATCTCCCAGCCTGAGATGGTAACGTTGAGTCCGATAGCCACAGGAATAAAGGACTTACTGGGGTGTTCAGTGGTGCTTTTTGGTGGCATTGGTCTGTTGCTGAAGGTGTTTTTGTGTGTGACAGGGTAAAGGCCAATTTATTTTTCAGCATTGGGTACATACGTAGGTACGTGGGGATACCGACCCCACGCCGTAGCCTATTGTGCCTCTTTTGAAAAGAATTTAACTACACGTTGTGGCGACGCCCATTTCAGGGTTCTCCTTCTCCATAAACAACATGAAATCAAGGAGCGGGTCAACTTTTCCTGCTGCAGCTTTCTGACCATATTCAGAGAGCACAAGGGATATACTTTGTTTCTCTCAATATGCCTCTAGAGACGGTACTTACTCCAAAGCTCCTCTGCAGACGCATACATCCTAGTCTCGCATTGGCAGACCTTCCTCCACAGCTCTGTGGAGGAGACTCTACCCTGCAGAGCTATGAGGAGCAGTTAACCATAGTCCTCATAAATCGACCAGAGTTTCAAATTCCAACACGAAAAAAGGGTAAGGTAACGGACATCCAGCCGTAAAAGACATACACAGCCTTGGTGTTCTTAGCCTACGCCAGCTTGTTGTCCAGATGTACTCCCAGGCACTTGTAGTCCTGTAATGTTCACAAACATCCCCTCAAAGTCCATTTAGTAGTTGTTCTGGAGATTTCCAAGGTCAAGAATGAAACACCTGGTTTTAAAATGTGTTTCAGCGATCCAAACACAAGTGGACAGCTGAGACACATTGCCATTCACACACCACACCATAGAGAAAAACGATGGACGTCACGCAACATTTCTTCCAACTCATTGTAAAATGGGCCCTGACGGGGACGCATTAGCATTAACACTACAAAAGACATGTGGTCAAATGTGTCCCAGACAACCTCAGCAAGTGATTCGGATCATAATGCTTCTTGGTAGTTTGTTTATAGTAGTATTTAGCTCTGTCCACTTGTGTAGAGATCATCCCCACACATTTTAAAACCAAGTGTTTACAGGGTCAGAGTGACAATAAACCCAGGGATATCTTTGCAAGCCTTTTTTCACAACAATGCTGTAATGTGTTACACTTTGGGATTCACTAGCAAGGACCACACCATCAATCAGATATGTTTTGAACAGTTTAATAATGACATGATGATTGGAATGCGAGCCGTAACGTCGCCTGTAGTCATCAGTTGACTTGACACTGACTGCGTTGTGGGGAGGCCTTAGTAGGGAATTCACCGTAGCACCCGGGCACAACAGATCCCCCCCTTAGGACCTAAAGAAGAGGAGAAAGGAGAGGAACAGAAAATGGGAGGAACGTGTAGCAGGCATCAAAATCAAAATGAGTAAATATTTACTTCATCAGTAGTATAGTTTATCAGTTTTAACATTACATATCTTGTGTTTGTAGTGTATTCAGTTAGATATAGGTTGAAAAGGATTTTGCAAATCATTGTATTCTGTTTTTATTAACGTTTTACACAACGTCCCAACTTTTGGGTTTGTACATTGAGAGACCCAAAAAACTGATCAAAAATGTAGAAAAGTACAAACACAGCGTGTCTTTAAGGTGCTGGAGTTGTTGACTGACTGTTGACAAAACTTTCACACCAAAACCTTGTAATCCACAACACAGACAACACAGGTGATTTGATCAGAACTGTGATATTTTGTATCTACAAATTATTAACAGAACAACCACCATGTTCGACTTCAGTAAGTGCTTTGATGTTTGACTTGAGGAGAGTGAAGTTGGAACATCAGATAGCCTTTTATATTTATTAGCATTTCACAATATTTACCTATTTCTCTATGTCTCTCACTTGCAAAGCCTGTGCTTTCTTTCTGTTTTTCTATGCAACCCCATCCTTTCTCTATTTGTCATGAAGCCAGGGGGAGACAGTGTCAACATGTTAATAGGAATGTAATCCATTTGGTAGCAGTGCTATTAGTAATGCTAAGCACACTACCCACAGGCAGCCAGACAAACAAGGTATGAAACAAGGGAAATCCTGCAAAGGAAGAGAGAAAGCCAATTCTACATTAGACCTCCCAGGTGGCCCAAGCTTTGGTTGTCAGTAGCTCTCTGATTTTTGATGATCCACATCTGTTTGAAAGATCAATACCCCGTATTACCATGAGTGGTGCCAAAGCAACTTTCCAGACTTAAAGACATCAGAGAGGGAATTATAAAGTGATTTGGAAAAGAGAACTATGTACATGCAGGACATTTACTATTCATTTTAAGCATGTTTACATGCTGATGTTCACATTTAGCTAAATGCACAGCTGTGCCTTAGTACAGTCTCATAGAGCCCCCAGCATAGCTGTAGACTCTACCCAGTTCTCTTCCTCAGTCTAGACTGCAAGCCTGTCAGACGTGTTACTCGCACGTCTTACACAACAGATACTCTCTCATTTGAATCTATGCAGCTGTCTGCACCAGCTCCATGCAGGCTTGCGTTTAATCTATTTTTTCTACATTACATGAAAAACTTTGAGATTGATGCCCAATAAAACTCTACAAGTTACTACATTTTTTTGAGTTTTTTTTTCATTTTAATTATTAAACCTTTATCATATCTTAATGTTCTTATTATCTGGCCTTGTTCTTTAATTTGACTTTTTCTGAATTTAATTTATTGATTCTGTATCAAAATGTGTAAAATGTTTTGTGATATCAAATAATAGAAAATGGTGGTGGGGGGGTTAAAGAAAGTTTTGCTGCTTCTTTCTGCTCTGTCTGCAAGCCCAAGCTGAGATAACCCTGATGACATCACCAGGGGGTCTCCTCCAGAGCCACAGATACTGTAATATCATTCAACTGTTGAGTAGTTCTTCCCATAATTAATAAACTGGGCTTGATGTGTTTAACCATTGGAGTTACCCTTTACTCAGTTTTTTTTTTGTAATAAGCTGTGTTACCTATTTTAAATTAGTTAACTACATTAGTTTACACAGCATTTTTATTTCTTCAATATCCAACAATTAATCACCTGTTTTCTCTGAGGTACCACTAAACAGATGTCTGTAAGTTTTTAAATAACAATGACTACGTACATATAATCAGCACAGTTTACAGCTTTCAAATAGTATCATCGCATTGCTCTTAGGTTAATACACAATGAGTTCATCATGCATGTCTAATAAGAAAGCCGATTATTTTAATTCCCAACTTCATTCAAGATTAACAGAAGTTGTGCAAGGAGACTGGATATTATTGCAAGGAGTCCAGGAGCTGGAGACCTGTGGGGAGAGTTAATCAGACACTATTGTTCTCTTACCATACACACTCACATGCATGCTCGCATACACATACATACAGCAATTTAGGCTACCAAGCGTAATCAGTCCAGCTCTA
This sequence comes from Etheostoma perlongum, assembly GCA_026937815.1. Taxonomy (NCBI): domain Eukaryota; kingdom Metazoa; phylum Chordata; class Actinopteri; order Perciformes; family Percidae; genus Etheostoma; species Etheostoma perlongum. Next base: position 7,183,690 of record CM049390.1, on the reverse strand, counting down.
AAGCAGCATGACCACTCAACTGATTTTCTTCACAAGTTTCACAGTTGAACTCACTGCTTTCTATCATGGTCTTTTTCTTCTGTGGAACATTTTGTCACACTGCGACTTTCTCGTCATATAGCTAATCAAATAAGTGTATGTAATGAGTTTTGCAGCCAAAGCGTGGCCAAAACTGATGATGATGAGTCCATCAATCCCCACTAATTGTAGTTACAGCACTTTGAATGGTTTAATAGCTGTGTTGTTGTTACCTCATAGTGTAGGATTGATTATTTACTCTTTGTAAGTATTGTGATTATTTAGATATCTGGTTGATTTAAAGAAGACCTACATAACTGATTTAAGGAGTTACTGTATTTTATCCCCATGATAAAATACAGTAACAGTAAAAATACAGACCTCATTTTTGAAATATTTATGGTCAGCATTTCTTTAGCAATGGCCAAAACTGGATGCAAATTGCCTTCACACACATGGAAGATTCAAAGGAAACGATGGATTAAGTTATGGTTATGATTACAATGTTAAATAATCCAGCGGACCTGCTGTTTTCTGGGAGTTTTTACCAGATATGTGGAGCATAAAAGCTGAACGCTGCAATTATCTTTACTAATAATATGTTGGATTCATGTTAATGTATATTTCAGTCAGACAATTCACGTTTTGAAATGTTTATTATAACAGCAGAACATATTGTTTGGTGGCCAGACCTCATCACTCCTTGTATGGGCGTACATGAGATATTGAGAAGTGATGATAAAGTAGCTTCCCCCTGGCTGGAAATTCAAATATGCATCACATTCTTTTGCATTTAGGCCTGTTACTCTTTGTTATTCTCCTACGTCCTGATGGGAACAGCGTGCCCCTAAATAAAATGTCCATAGTTAAGCCTTGCACGGAGCACAATTGGAGGCATGACTAAAGTACTGAGGTGGAACGTATTGAACGGCAACACTTGTGTGTGTGTGTGTGAGATTTGAAACCCCCTCCCACCCAAAAAAAAAAAAAACTAACCTAAACAAAAGACTGGAATTACTAAAAAGCTACGACATCCAATTAAGCTTTTTTTCATTAAACTAAAGCATCTATTTAATTGTCTGTCAGTGTGAGCTATTACTTGAAAATGATTTCTAACCGCTGAGAGAATTAGAAGAGTGCATGTGTGTTTGTATTCTCCACAGTGTTTATAGTCAACAGAGAGCCTCCCTAAATCAGTCTAACAAGATTTTCTCCTATTGGATACTCTCCTGTCTGATTGGAGTCGTCACAGAGGAGAGATGACGAGAATACAAATTGTCGCTGAAAGAGAAGAGGGAGCGAGAAATGACTGCTATCACTAAAAGGAGAGATAATTACCATCTTAGGCAGAACTGATTGGTATCCTGCTGATCGAAAGGCTTCATTTCAATAATGAAATCACATTAATAGTTACAGGTTAGAGCCAATAAAATCACATGAACAGAGCAGAGTCTGTTCGGCCCTTACTATATGGAAATAAATGCACCAACAAGCCCACCGAAAGAAGGGTTTCTCAGAGGCTTAATGTAATTAAACAGTACACTTCCACTGTTCTCCAAGGACCCTTGAATGTTCAGGACGATTTCCCTGGAAAAATATTCTGCCCTTCAGGAAATTGTGATATGCACTTTGGTTGTCATTCCCAGTTGGCTGAGTTAGGCTATGCTGAGATATGTTGGAGGAAACTATTCATATTCACACATAGACTGCAAGGCTATGTGTGAATGTGCAAGCTGCTCTACTCTTTCAACAAAATGTTGAAATCGGTCAACTGCAACGCATGCCCAAGGGATACCATGTTTTTTATCTTAATGTTTTTCAGTGTTTTTAGTACAACTCCCCTGTCCCAAATCATAATTTCAAAAAACATTCTGATGATCAAGTATGGTTAGGTTGCATTATTGTGCTATTGTGTAAATGATATGACATTGATTGTATATTTAGGCCAACAAAAGCAAATTAATGTATTTATATGTGTACAAGATGGTTCAATACTGAGTAATGGACTTTTATTTCACACCACAAAACTGTATTTATTTAAAAAAAAGTTATGTAGCAGTTATTCTGAAATTAAATAGGATTATTTTGTCCTAAAAGACAAAATATCTATTTGTGCTCAAGTAGGTGCAGGTACATTCATGCTAAAATAAGTAACTACTGTGCTTTGACAAAAAATAAAAAAAAATGGAAATGTCATTTTGTTTTGAAACCCTTGAAAACAAGATTTTTAGAAAGTTTGTGATCATTTTCAAAAAAAAAAAAGTCTTATAATCTCATGGAGGATGGGTGATGGATATAAATTCATTCAATTTGTTCAATTACAAATTAAATGGGTGTTTGAAAAATGAAAACAAGATCTTTTTGGAACCTGTGGGCTGCTTTCTTGTGAATTTAGTGAACTTCATTCTGTGTAAATGTGTTTTAAAATTTTCAGTCATGATTTAATTTGTGTAAGGGTTTCATTCCAAATCAAAACATACATTTTTACAACAATACAAGAAAAATATCTTTAACTGGCAGGGAATGTTTACCAATTACAATAGAGGATTTAACTAAATAAGTGAGCATAGATATCTTTGTTATTCCTCTGTTAGACCCACTATTAGCATGTCTCTAGGCATAGCTGTATTGCTTGGTTAGTCACTCTGTCCCGTACTTTGGTAGAGACTTAAATATCTCAACCCTACTATCGGATGGATTACCATGAAAATTTGGGACGGACGTTCATGGTCCCCAGAAGATGCATCCTCATTCCCTAAACTACTTTTTGCCATCCGACCTACCTTCTCTCCATCTGTTGCCTGGTTACTGCTGGAACTAAACTTACCCCCTACCCTACTTCCCCCCCCCCCACCGGGCATACACCTGCGACAGCTTTGACACATTCACCAATGGTAAGACACCAGTAACTCGAGCTTTGGGTGTAGTCCCTGCAACAATTTAAAAGGGCACTGTCATTACATATAGAGTACAAACATGACCAAAACTAACTAAATAATTAAAATGCAGTAACACCAAGTGCACAGTTCATCTTTAAAGTGTGTAAAGATGTGCTCTCTGTTCTTGGGAATTCTTGTGAAAATCAGTGGGAAAAAGGTCATTGTGCTTGATTATGACATAATGCGACATGTCAGTCTACAACATCAATGACTGCCCCATTACCTTCCTGCTGCCCCATCCCAACCCTCTTGTATACGACGCACCCAATAGCTTCATGGATGATGGAGAATAAAAAAGAACAAGCCCCCTGGGAATAGAGATGTAGCTATGAATTTGTGTTCCAACACAAGCCATCATCATGCAGGGCCTGTCATAGCCTGCTATTTATGCTTGGCACAGAGCCTCCCTGAGGGGCTAACTGGCCTGGAAGAGAGGGCCCATACTGGAGGTCGTCTTTCTGTCACGTGTGTGTGTGTGTGTGTGTGTGTGTGTGTGTGTGTGTGTGTGTGTGTGTGTGTGTGTGTGTGAGATGGCCCAATAAGTTTGCTGTAAATATTGATAAGATAATGTGAAAGAGATTAGATGTGAGCTATATGCTGAAACACATACACACACACACACACACACACACACACACACACACACACACACACACACACACACATACATATATTTTCTAGCAACCTGCTTACAGTCTTTGCTGCATTTTAAGAGGACATTCCATTTATTTGCATTTATTTCCTCACCCCATCATCACCTACATCAATCTCAACCTAAATCATTAGGCTTCTAAGGATAATACTCACACATACACAGGTCTGTGCGTGGGAGCTGAGAACAAGCCTGAGGACAACCATGTATCACCCAACCCACTGCTCAGTGTGACAGAACCGATACTACACACAGACATGCTGGTCCACTACTCAACATAATGTAGTGCATACAGACACAGGTACAAAACACAAAAAATAGCTTTGGGCATGTGGAGTTGAAAAGAAGATGAGAGGAGATTTGGAGCACGGAAGAAGACCTTGAGCCCAGACTGAGGATTTTAACTCAAATTTAGGAACATGCAAGTGTGTTTTCCAAGGCTCTTAATCCACTCAGCTTTCAATCTCTCTTGAGGCAGATCCCAAAATGCATCCATCCAAACAGCTACAGTGGATCAAAATGTTTCCCATAAACTCTAATCTAAATATTTATATATAATATAATATATAAAAAGAGCACAGAATGGTGCAGTATGTGTATATGTGTGTTGTCCAGTTATTCTGTCTCCAGCCTCTTATTGTCCAGGTCTTTGCCTCATTGCCTTTACAACTGCTATTGATTTATGGCAGCACATTGTCTCTACAGCCTGAATGGATTCTTAAACTACAGTGTGTGTGTGAGTGTGTGTGTGTGTGTGTGTTTATGTTTTTATAATGCTCTTTTCATTTAATTTGTGCTGTAGTTCGATTGTAGTTTGTTTGTTTTGTTGCATGGTGGAAGGTGCAGATAAGCGCAAACAGAAATAAAGAAAAAACATGGTAAAAATAATTAGAGAAAGACGAGAGGGAAGCGGATACATGGAGAGATGTATAGAGTGATGAACACAGGGAGAAAGCTGTAATCATACCATTGTCCTGTCTCATGGTGAATAAAGTAACCATCTCCATAGTTTGTTGTCATTTTGTTGGTAAAGTGCCCGCAACAATAATATGCAAGATTTCCGTATGAATAAATATCAATGTGCTTCTTTCTATCAGCAACTGTTTTAATGTAGTATTGATTTTTAATATCCTTTTTTTAAGAGCTTTCACATTTCAAATGTTTCATCATTTTTCTAAGCAATTATTTCTTTTTGCATCTTTCAATGCCATTTGATTTCTTTTTAATTTCCTTAGAAATTATGTTGTATCTGTCTATCAAAAATATGTATTTTTTGTCAATAAAGATGTGCGGCAAGGCAAGGCAGCTTTATTTGTATAGGAATTTCACCAACAAGGGCAATTCAAAGTGCTTTACATAAAACATTAAAAAGCAGTGAAAAATAATTACAAATAGAAAAACAAAGAATAAAAGTTACTGTGCAATATATGAAATGAACAACCATTTAAAGAAAGGTCTTCAGCTTTGATTTAAAAGAACTGAAAGTTGCCTCGGACCTGCAGTTTTCTGGGAGTTTTTTCCAGATATGTGGAGCATAAAAACTGAACGCCGCTTCCCCTGTTTAGTTCTGACTCTGGGGACAGGAAGTAGACCTGTCCCAGATGACCTGAGCGGTCTGGGTGGTTCATAGTGTAGCAGCGGATCAAAACCTTTAGTGCTTTATAAACCATCAAAAGAATTTTTAATCCAACTCTTTGAGAGTACAAAACCAGTACAAATATTTCAAAGTAGAAGTGATGTGATCCACTTTCTTGGTCTTAGTGATGACTCGAGCAGCAGAGTTCTCCATCAGCTGCAGCTGTCTGATTGATTTTTTAGGGAGATATTTTATGAGTTGGAAGTGAAAACAGGTTGATACTGTAGTATTGTCTGTTCTTTGGTTTTGTGCCTGTTTACAAAAACTTGTTTGTATCTTGTGCTGCTGCCTATCTTGGCCAGGACTCTGTTGAAAAAAGATTTTAAGATCTCAATAGAAACAATAAAAAATAAAAACATAAACATAACATGTTATCAGTTAATAGAGTTGTCAGGGGCAAATGTGTTGGCAAACATATTTGCTCCTCTGGCTATTTACACATCCAGCAGACACAGAGCAACAGGAGCATTTGGAGTCGTGTCTCTGGCTTCCCAATGAGTAATCCCAGTATTCACTCATCTTTTAGTTCTGTTGGTTGATAATTCTCTCTAGGTCCCTCAATGTGAGCAATACCTTTTTATATTACATTAAGTCATTTGATCCATTGTTAATATATAAATAAAGAATATTGCAGCTTTAAATGTGATGTATAATGTAGAGTGTTGTACAGTATGATGTCACACATTATAGTAAACATTAAACATACAAAACACATTGACCATCACTTCCTTTGTCAGGAGTGAGCAACTAAACAGTTAGTCTGATGGAGTCTAGACACTGATGGTGGCGTGAGGAGCCGAAGACCAAACCGAGGAGCCGACGGCAGCGGCCTGCCGGAGCAGGACCCAGGAGCCTTGCATTATGAAGAGTGGAGGAGTGTTGTGCTCTTAGCTTGAAATGACAACTGAGACAGGTTTAAAACAGGAATGTCATTCTGTGATTGGGTCGTGAAATTCATGGCCACTTCTGATTGGTTAAAATCAAAGTGAACGCCTCTAACAGCTGTTCAGTTTATCGAGAGAAAAGTGATTAAGTTTAGAAGTCTTCCTGAAGGATGTATGCTGTGCTCCATTTTCTTGTCTCTCCTTTTCCCTTAAGTACCATTGCTTTGTTCCACAGAAGCTCAGTTTTTTCCTGGCTGTTCCCCTTGGGCAATGTCAGTATCATCCTCTACCTGCAGCTTTGACTCAAATCTCCTGATGCAGTCATATTCTTTGGAGCAGCCTGCCTTTCCTTTTGGGAGCAGGTTGAATTTTAAAACATAATGTCCTCTTCCCTTCGACATTCTGAAGAAAAACTGTAGGTCTGAAACACTCTCAAGTGAGCATATTGGTATATACAAGTGTACAATAAAAGGTTTCAGTAAGTTGAAAGAAAGATACATAACAGCGTAATGACAGTTGGTAAAATACAAAGTGAACATGAAAGAAGCCTGAATTAATTGGATTTATACACTCTTAACAGTCACCCTGGATGGCTAGATGTGTCTGCATTTACCAAAACTCAATCCATGTTCCTTCTCTCGTTAAAAAACAAACTAATTATCTAAAATAGTGCTTATATAGTAATAATGAAATAATGCTCAAAAAAGTAGAAGACGCAAAGTACAAATCTGGCGGGTAACCATTAGGGATGTGCATCTCCTGTCTGAGGCTGATAATGCAATATAATAATGGTACATATGAAGCAACTGCCGATGCAATTTGATCTGATTAACCCCTGTGATAGTCTATATCCTTCTACGATTGGTTCGTTCCCGTCGGAAATTCCGCTGGATGTCACTCTTTACGGCCGGATGTCCGTTACCTTCCACTTTCTTTGTGTTAGGGTTAATTTTAAACTCTGGTCAATTTATGAGGACTATGGTTAACTGCTCCTCAGATCTCGGAGTGCGGCAATCAGCCTTCTATATTCTTTCCATTGCTCTGGATCACATAATTGACAACACTTTTCCAATGTACAAGGTTCACACACTGTACAAACTTTATGGATGATTAAGATTTTTTTTTTCAATGTACCATTTCCATTTAGACTCTGTAATTCAAGACAGATCCAAAAGTACTCAAACATAAAGCCAGCTCGTGTTACACATCAGCACTATCCTCTAAAAAGTGCTTGCCAGCAGTCTTTGAACTGGAGAACAATGTGAACGAAGACATGTGCGGCAAAAGCAGCAGACCTCCCCCCTCTCTTTGTCCATCTCTCCACTGTTCTTTTCTTTCTTTGTCAGTGTCTAAACCTGTACCCTTTGTAGTTGGATAACAATGCAAAGGCAAATATATCTCTGCGTGGCTGACATTCTTCATATGTCATCTCCTGCTCTCTTACAAAGCTGTTTATACTGTTGTTTCTTTGTGTATGATATAGTCTTTGACAGGGTTGTGCCTTTGTAGTCAGATAATGTGAGCTCCTGTAACAGGTTTTCCGACAACATAAAAGCATTAAGTTGCTCCTTGTGTGAAAGGTTTCCATGTTGCTCAGTTTAGGATGGCCTTTAATTATAATCACACCCAGATATTACACATTATACTACTTAAAGATGAAAAAAATCAACATCACAGGGAGAGAGAAAACTTGTTTTCCATATTGACCTCACTTATTTTCTATAGTTGTTTTTTTACAACAGCGTTTGAAAGGAATGTAAGGGTAATTTGACGCTGGAATATGCACAACATGTTATTATAAATCGTGGGTACATTTAGGTCAAATGCAACTCAAAGCAAAATGACAAATTGCGGGAATGGATTTTGATGTGTCAAGAGACCTTGTTTATCTTACATGATGTACCTTTAATTAAAGACGTTGGTTATGTTCTTACTTACCAAGAAAAGCTGAGGAACAGAAGCTGTAATCTTTAGAAAACAAAACGATTGCTAGAGTATGTACTTTTATGTCATTTTCCATTATTATACATATGCATGGAAAAGAACATAATTGTTATAATTTAAGATTAGTTTATTGGTCCCCCAAAATATTCCTGAACCTGAATTTAAATCAGACAGAATAAGACTTTGTGATGAAAAGTGTAGTTTGGCCATCTGGTAAGGATGCCCTCTGGGCGCCTCCCTAGCAAGGTGTTACAAGCACGTCCAGCTGGGAGGAAGCCTCGGGGAAGAGCCAGGACTAGGTGGAGAAATTATATCCATGATACATAGCTATGAAAAGAATGTTTTGCTTCAAAACAAATCTTACCATCGTAGAGCGTTATATTGATTTTTGACTCTAAAGTTATCCTTTGCTAGTTGGGCATTTCTGTCTCCAATTTGCATCTCCCTTACGGATGCATTAACATATATATTATATATAGTCTTGACACAGAGTGCAGTCCCCCAGTCAGAACTGGTAAATGTGGGTCAGGAAAGGGATGTTTGGGGTCCCCTGCTGGAGCTGCTACCCCTGCAACCCAACCTTGGAAAAGGTAACAGCTGTTTAGAAATGGTAATTTGAAAGACATATAATAATAAAAGATTTAACGTTTTTCAAGGACCCAAAGTCTCAATGTGATACCTTTGTGTTGCTAATGGTTACATGATTTAATTTACCTATTGATTTTTTAACCTTGCACTATAGGGAGCCAAATTCCTGAAATCACCTCTAGGATAGCATTTGTTCCACTAGCGTATGTTACTCAATGCAATCTCTCATTCAACATTTCTTTTCATCAGTCTTCAAGTAAAAGACTACTGCGTGTTCCTGGGGTTGTCTTCACCTTTCCACTCCACATCCACCACAGAAATTCTTATGAGAAATTGAAAGCTTTGTGATTTTAGTTAAAGAACTTCTTGTCTATATCGACAACATTTCATTTCTGGGATTCTTCAAGTGCCGCTGGAAATGTTGCCGGATGTCCTTCATTTTTGGCAGGTTCATCGCTAACCTTGCGCTTTCTTCGTGTTAGCATTCCAAGCTTTGGTTGAGTTATTAGGACTATGGTTAACTGCTCTTCAGATCTCTGCAGTGTAAATCGAGACAGCTAGCTAGACTGTCAAATCTGAGTTTTCTGTTGCATGACTAAAACAACTTTTGAATGAGCTAGTTTCACCAAAACAAGTTCCGTCCCAAAGCTATTTTGCAGAGGCACCATCATTGAGTCAGGTTGATTGTGATTGGTTTAAAGGGGAACTATTATATAGCATTTTCAGGTTCATACTTATTTTGTAAGTATTTTGTGTTTGCCTGCGCCATGTGTATTCACCCTCTCTATGAGATGCTCTGCTGGAGCACCTGTTTCTTTAAGCCCCGCTCCTGAAAAAGCCCAGTCTGCTCTGATTGGCTATCGTGTTTCCTGGAATCTCCGCTGCACTCCAGTTTTAGCACCCATTAGCTTGGAGGGCTATCTTGGCTTCTTTACCATGTTACATGAACGTCACTGTCACCCTGATTGTCTTGTCAAACCCTGTTTAATAAAGCGTTGCTTGATAGTCTATATAAAAAAATGGAAATAGTTCGTAATGAACAGCCCTATCAAAAACGCATTAAGAAAGCCACACAACATACTGTTGACAAAGGCTTTGTTCCAAGATTGTTTTTTCATTTATTAGCGTAGTTACAAATAATGGGATTTTGAATGTTTTCTTACTTCTGGAATAGAACCCAGAAGTTCAGATATTACTTTACCTCTCTATTAAACCATGATTTGCATAATAAATACAATTGCGCAGACAGAGATGTGCACTTGAAAACATTGTAAAATGATAGGTTAATGTTCAATGTTCAAGGTTAATGCAAATTAAGTTGAAATTTTTTCAGCTTCAAACACAGACACATATTTGCCCCAATTTACACTAATCAAAACGGATTAGACTTTATAGCAATTGTGCCACCTCCAAAAGTCACATTGAGTTTAGCCTGAACACACCATTGACATGAGACTGTTAGCAGTATGTCAGAAGTGAGAAAATGAAAATAAAGCAAACTATGCTAAGAGACAGTTTTGTGAAAGAGGCTGCCAGTGTTGCATTAAATATGTATGTAAGTCTCTGCGGTGACTTTGACACCCCAGCATAACTTTTATCACTGCTCCCTGCATGCTAATACAATGTTTGACAGGCTTGCCTCATCAAATAACACATTTCATACATACACATTTGCACTATGACATCAGTCAGTAATAAATGGTCTATAATAAGATTTCCATCACATACCTTTATCTGGCTAAGGCACGGTGCTAAATGTATGAAACCGTGATGTGACGCCTACATGTCACCTGTCAGTCATCAGCGCCTGTATGTGCAGGTGTATGGAGAGGGACGCCGGCCCTGCCTTCGATGTGGCGATACTGTGACAGACTTGATGAACTGACAGATGGGTGACAAGGGGAGGCAGGCTGTGTTTTTAATATGCAAACACATTTCAAATAGGTTTGGCACATGAGTTATTACAGGGGAGAAAGTGACAGAGAAAACCAATGTCATGAGAAAGACGGGGGTTTAGGGACAACACATTGTCAGGTCCCATCAACAGTGTTTTATATGCATACACAATGATTTGGACATAGGATTTCAAATGGTGTTGCTTGCTAGGCTCACTCAATGTCAACTGGGGAATGAAAAAGGAAACGTGAGAGAGTGAGGAATCCCATTTACATTGTGTTGACCCCATTAACCTCCACTAATAACATGAACCATGGGGATTCATTAAGTTAATATCATTCGCTATAATATCAAACAGCAGGACAGATTTACATGGAATCTTTTATAAGAAAAAAATGAGCATGACCACCACCCTATATATGAAATAGGATGATTTGAATATTTATAATTTTACAAGCTATCATATATGCCTTTTGAAGTGATGCATGATGAATTATCTTTGCCTGCTGCATTTTGAAACAGTATTTAGCTAATGATAGCTGATGTGTATGAAGACATTATTATTACATTACATTTGCAGCATTTAAATGATGCTTTTATCCACAGCTACTTACCCAGAGTGCAACAGTAGATTAAACCGCATTTTTTGATCATCATTATTACAAAAACAACAACTAAATTGACGATCAGGGCTTTACACTGCTGTGAATGGAATACTCATATTAAAACAAGCTAAAGCATGCTAGAAAAAGTGATTGAATACTAAATTAAAGTGAGTCTCAGTGGGATTATCATTTTATAGAGAGCAAATTGAATCAGCTGAGAGACTAAATAACCCGGTAGAACGAGCAAAAATCTGGTTATTCTGGAAGTGCCTCCAATTTAGGGGAAAGTTGTGGGCAAGGTAGCCAATGTTGCTACATTGGCTAACTGAAGGTCCGCATCCCGTTGTTTAGTTCTCGTAAATGTTACTGTGTTTGAGATATATGTAAAGTATATACATATTTAAATCACACTATTACATATTAATGGTGTTTTATTCTTAAATAAGATTGCTAATACCACGTGAATCTGTCCTACTAAATATTCAAAATATTTAAATGCAGCTTAATCTACTGTTGCAATGATAATGTCTTCATATCCATCAGCTCTCTTTAGCCACTGTTACAAAATAAAGCAGGAAAAGATAATGAATCATGTATCACTTCAAAAGGCCCCAATGAAAGCTTGTGATATTATTAATAATATTTAAATTGTTAGACATGCTCCTTTTATTCTTCGTAAGATTTGTAAGGCAACATGATGGCTCCGTGGTTAGCACTTCTGCCTCACAACAATAAGGTTCTGGGTTTGAATCCTTGAAAATTAGCTGACTGGCTAACAATGCTGCATTTAAAGAAATGTTGATTAATGTGCATTGTCCTAATAAAATAAACCTAAGTCTGTCCTACTGTTTGATATTATAGCGGGTGATATTAACATGAATCCCCATGTTTTGTTTTATTAGTGGAGGTCAATGAGGTCATTAATATATATATATATATATATATATATATATATATATATATATATATATGTATGTATGTATGTATGTATGTGTGTGTGTGTGTGTGTGTGTGTGTGTGTGTGTTAGAGTGCGGATCGGGCCGGATTTTTCTGTCCGAGCCCGGCCCGCGTCCGACAGAGCAGTAACCGAGCCCGACCCGAGCCCGACAGGCATTAAGATATTTCTGTCCGAGCCCGACCCGAGCCCGACACAGTTAAAATCGCATTTGTTTCTCATACTAATGACACATGTACGTTTGTTTGTGTGGAAAGCCCGCTTTTATTAAGCAATTGTAGGAAGGCATTCGGAAATGTCAACAGATGAGCGCATCAATGCACAGCTGACTTTCCTTCGTTTTCAATAGTTTTAAAATCTCCTGCGGCCAACTTCTTTTTAACATCTTCCATCGTTGCGCTGCCACATGTAGCTTAATACGTCTTTCGTTGTCACAGCACACAGGAAGACGGATGTTAGGGTAATATTTGACATTTATTTTAAGCTGTTTTAAATTCAAAATGTTCAATGCCTTATCGCGCTGATGTGACCGAGCCCGACCCGAACCCGAGCATCCTTTCTAAAAATCTGTCCGAACCCGGCCCGACCCGTCGGGTACCGTCGGGTCCCGTCGGGCTCGGGTCGGGTATCCATCCTCTAGTGTGTGTGTGTAGGACAATGGAGCACTAGAATTACTAGAAGTACTAGAAGTACAGTATGATGTGGATTGTGGATATTTCCCTAGGTTAATTGGAGGTGAAAACAGTTCTGTTTAACAGAGGATATCCAGCTGTCACACAGACAGGCTATGTGTATGTGTGTGAGAGAAAGTGACAGAGTGTGTGTGCAGTTAGACAGAGAGGTTGATGAGGGTCTAAAGGTCATTGTAAAAGTCTGGCCTTCAGCCTGAATGATGCTGCTGACATTTACACAGATATACACACACACACCCACAGCAATTGAAACAATTCTTCAGCAGAGGAGATAAACAGTGAACGGCCAGGAACGAAAGGTGAAGGATTATAGCCTATATTTGGATCAAAGTAGTTGATTACAACAAAGTGTGATGATGTTACAGCTCATGTCTACACCACGGAAAAGAGACAGATATAAAGGCATAAAGTGAAAGACAGATATGAAGTATAGAGAGAAAAGGAGAAACAGAGCTGTTAGTGATGATGATATTTCCTGACGGATTCACCAGTCCATTCCCAGAGCTGTGCTGTTTCAAAAGGACCTATTGTATTCACCATATGTACATTTTTCATACCTTGTCAGCAATGACAACAGCAATCACGTTTCTCTGACAACCCAAAGTAACACACACGCCATCAGGTCAATTTAGAATGTCAATACCATCACTTTGTAAGACAATATATGTTCTATTAATGGATTTAATTGTTTCCAGTTGTTTCTAAGTCAGCATCAACTATACAGCATCACACAGTCTGACTCAGATAGAGTCAAGAAGTCTGAGTCTTCAGAGAAGAAACATGTCTTTCATGTCTCTTCCAAGATATCTGATTTTCTGCAGCCATCTAATGCAAAAATGTAGTGTTGGTACAGTACTCAGATCCTTTAATTAAAGCTGCTATATATATACTGTGTATTTATTACCTGAATTCAGGTCAATTCCGCCATTCTTGCAAAAACTATGACAGAATATCATATTGAATAAAAGGCAAATGAAACAAAAATGATGTTTATTTCAATTAAAGATTAGAAATTTGACAAAAAACGGAAATTGGCTTTCAGTCAATCTTTTAGTGTCTGGAAGGCCTTGTCTAATATGATGTCAGTGGAAGTGTTTATTTGTTATCCTAAATGAACTAAAACCAACATTGAGCCAGTCCAGCACATTCTCAGCCCAACTTTTCAGATACTGGTGCTTTGTTACTTTGTACTTGTCAACACACTGGGTTCTGTGTCTGTAAAGGGCTTAAGAGTATGAGTTGTCTTATATTAAAATGCCTTTACTCACTTGCACACCAAAATTTAAACCTATTTTAGAGCTTTCTACCATTGATAACTAGATTACAACCAAGCACCTGGAAACCAGTCTTGTATAAAGTACTTGAAAGCAATACTTGAATACAAGTACAAGTATCTTACCAGCTGAAGTTGGTTGAAGTACAAGTATCTTACCAGCTGAAGTTGGTTGAAGTTAAAGTCTCCTTTAAGAATATTACTTAAGTAAAAGTCTTAAAGTATCTGATATTTACTGTACTTAAAGGTGCAGTAGGTAAGACTTATACAACTAACTTTCTGTCATATTTGCTGAAACTGACCCTATGTTCCAGTAGAACTACATTAAGCAAGTCATTTAAAAAAAAAATCCAGCTCCTCCGCCTGTATTGTGATTTGCAAAAATAAACCACTCCCTGTTCAGATGCTCCAATCCGAGCCTCCCTTATGGGGGGAGGGGCTAAGCAAACTGTTTGGGATTTAGCAGAAAGGGGGACTGAAAAGTTGTCCTGGATCTTTGCAATCGAACCTACAGCACCTTTAAGTGTCTGTAAGTAATTTTCCGATATTAAATGTATTTAATTATTAGAATTAAATTGATTATGAACTTTATGACCACAGGTGCGTACTGTTATCTTCATCCCCACCACCAGTTGCTGTTTGAATTATAAAATACGGTTGGTTGGGGCGCTACCCCTTGCTTATAAGTGTCAATTTATTGAACTTGTCCACAGTCATTGTACGTACTTGCATCTTATGGACACTCACACATGCAAACTCACACACACACATAACGTGAAAGAAAACATTTTATCTGTGATCTGCAGCTGTTGAGCTTTGATTTTTGGTGACACTAGGCTACTCTGGTAAGTGTGGTGAACAAATTAATGTCTAAAAACAAACCAGGCAACTTAAGTCCTGCCCTTTTAAATCCCAGGTGTTATTCAGATCTGTGAATGTCTAGCATGGATTTGTAGAGTTGTTTTGCTTTTTGCTTCCTGTCAATCCAGAGACACAGCTGATCCTGTACAGAATGTTTCTATGTCCTTGAGCTGAGCAACAATTCTGTTGAGCCTTGTTTAGAATCCCTACCCCCCCACCCCCTCACTTCACCTTCACTGCCACACAGAAAATAGCAGAGACAAATCCTATCTCCTGTGCTCTGTTGTTGTAGTTTGTGCAGAACTACACATCTAACCTCTTCTTCCTGATGATTGGGTCACTTGAGAAGTCCTTGTCTCTGAATTTCAGTCAAAGATGGTTTTACTTGTGACTGAAATAGTTTTTGTGTTTTGTTTCTCCAGTTTAACTGACTATGCAGTGACCAACAGTGTTGTACTGTAACAGACTGTCTCTATTATGAATCCAAAGACACATTAGACCCATTCATGAGGTCCATGTAAAACACTTAAAATCAACTATGATGTGTTTTATTGCAATTCCTGGAAATTATCTATCCATTTTTGGTATACTTTCTTCATCTTTTACAACTTGACTGTATGTTAAATTGTTGCATCTGACCGAAGATAAATAGTAGATAAAACTTTATTATTAGTCATTAACCTTAAGGCCTAAAAACTTTAATTATTACTAACATCTGTACATTACTTTCTCGGTTTTGGCAAGAAGCTTTCATTTCATTAAGTTAATCTATTTGACATTTTTAGAGTGACAGATGGAGAGATAAAGAAATGGAGACACTGAAAAGACAAACAGGAAAAGAAAGAAAATAAGAAAGTGTGAAAGAAATATTTAATGACCTTATTCATCTGTATGTTCTATTATCTCTTTTTTTAGACTGTTGTGTCAAAGAGAGTTAAGAAAACTGATATGTGTTCCTTTTTCACATTAGGAAAACATTCTCAAGTCTTAATATTTACAAATGAGAAGCTTTAGTACAGTTTGTTTTCAGTTTCTCAGCTTCCAGCTGTCTTTGTATTATTTTGTTCTTCCTTGGCCTGCTTTGAATCCCTCCCTCACTGTATTTAAAATAAATATAAGATTAAAATCTTTAAATTGCTTTAAACATGTGATAAATCTGGCTCCGTTTTTGGCTGCAGGAGACAGAAGACATTTGAAGCTGTGCTGGAGAGCAGGTCACTGAACAAGCTGCTGTCAATCATGGATAACCTCGACCAGCCACAGATGAGCACCTTCTCTAATGCCAGGATTAGACCACATAATTGTTGTCTTTCCCAACAGTCACTATGTCAGGATAGACAGATCTTGCCAAATATTCTTGCTGTGTGTTGAACAGAAGAGTGGCAACACTACATGTATGACACCGAAGCCCCCAGATTGATTATTGTGTGCTGTCGTAAAAACTTGGTTTTGAATAGCGTTTTTCCAATCAGGTGCAGCCAGTAAGAGGGTATATCCTGTTTTCTTTGCTTGCCGGTGGTCAAAGGGAAGAGAAACAGATACTGTAACTGCTAGTGGCCACTAGCTGTGTGATCCCTGCTGTGAAAAAAGCCTGTAAGTGCACTGTGTGTCTCTTTCCTCCACCAGACAGCAGGTGCAACGTCTCTCCTTTTTGTCCATGTTAACATATGTGCGCCAAAGAGAGCTCTCTTTCCTATTGGTCAACGTCAAGGAACACGTTGTAGAACATGTCACACTAGGCGGAAAAAAAGTGTTTTGCGGGGTCTTAAAAAGTCTAAAATTTTAAAATTAACATTGTAGGTCTTAAAACGTCTTAAATTAGTATTGTGTATTGTGTTCTTACTCTTTAATACTTTTAAACAGTTTTTGCTTGTCCGAATATACTGTAATTTCGCTGTATTACGACTACAAATAAGATCAACATGTCAATTATTTTGCAGCCAGTCCGCTTTTGTGTTATTGGCGTGAGTCATATTGTACCACATTTAGCAAGACATTTAGCAAATTTTATTCTTCAGCTATGGGAAAGTGCAAGTTTAGTGATACTTGGCTTGAAAAAATGAATTTTATCCATAATGGTCTTATAAAGGTTTTAAAGTCTTAAACTTGACTTAGTGAAACCTGTTGAAACCCTGGCTGGGTTTACCATCATCACCATCATCATCATCTTTATTAATCCAACTGTTCAAACTCCACTACATCAGTGGTTTCAGTGAGTAAAGACATCGAAAAGGTCCTTGATCAAAAATGCAGGAAAAAATGAATTCTTAATTTTCATCAGATATAATTCATTAGAAATGATCCCACTTGCACACGCATCAGCATTTTAATCAGCAGTTCCACCCTCACTGACAGTTTGAAACAAATATCCAATAAAAAAGCTCATGAGTGCCAATATGGGACAGTGCTTTATCAAAAAAAGGGGTCTAATTAGTGTTGACAGCATTTTGATCTCAGAGACAGGAACATGTTTGAGAACCTCTCCACAAAGGGACCTAAATTGGATTTGGTCACGCGTTGTCATTTTAACAGTTAAATAACAGTCTCATTTGATTTCATTCTTTGACAAGTTCTATAAAAAATTAAATATGATTATTCTCTCTGTTGTCCTCCACTTGTCTCTTTGCTTTCTGCTTCACTTCATCCATGACCTGCTTTGGTCAATAAAGAAGCATCAGGAGTCCAGGAGCTTATCAATATTTTGTTACTGACCATCCAAATCCAGTATTGTGCCAGTTCTCTATGCCAATCCCTAGTTGTATATCAAAATCATTCAAACATTGATTGAGGATATTGAAATCAGAAGGTTACTGCAGTAAGCCTTGGCAATCAACCAAGTTAAAGGTGCAGTTGGTATGAGAATTAATGCGTGTGCATGAGCAGTGATTGACACACACATAGCTTGTGTGACTGTGTGTGTAAATATATGCAAGCATTCAAGATATATTTATTTTTGGCTTTATTTGCTATATTGTCTTTTCTTGGGTAAACTTTATAGTAAATTTTCTCTTATCAGTACTGCAGGATGTGACAATTAGAATTGGGCATTTCAATGCAGATCTTTTTAGTGTGCTTTATGTCAAAATTTTACAGAACATATTAAAAAGTACACAATTAAAATCTTCCTACAACACAACGCTACTCTTTAAGATATTCTCTGTCTTCCTACACACTCTTTTTCTGTGTCTACAGTAGTAGTATTAATCCAATTAATTTCAATAGCTACATACCCAGTTTCAAATAGCCTCATTAATTAGTTTTTGACTTGAACAAACACAAATATGTTCAAAGCATGCCATGGCATTTCAACATGACAAATGCATTTCCTTTCTCATAGATAAAAAGAGAAAAGGTTTTAAAAACCCACTAATTAGCAAAATTTAAAAACAATTTAGTGTGTGCATGGCCTCGTAAGCAGCATGCTAGAGCAAGAAACAAATAAAACCTACTCATAACAAGATTGCCACATAGACCTACCCGTGCTTAAAGACTCTACAGGGTACGTTTCATGCTAGCAAGTGCATTATGGCAAGGAAACAATCATTGGGGGGGGCCTATTCAGACTGGAGAAAAGTGGTGGACCAACCATCTGACAGATAAAAAAGAAGAAAAAAATGTATCAACTGAACACGTTTTTTACAAAACTTTTTTTCAATTTTCTGGGCCTAGTGTGGGAAGTCTATTAGAAGCACTTTTCCGTGATGGCTGAGCGTTGCTGCACAGTTGCAAAATGATGTAGATGTGACATGAACAACCTGTCTCAAAGTTGTACGTCTTCTGGTAGCTGTGCCAAGAGAAATCTATTTGTGGATAAATGTTTTGTCATATGATTTCACTTGCCACATAGCAAAGTATTTAATACTGAAATATTTTATTCCCATGCTTTTAAGTCAACTGTGCGACAGAAAGTTGCATGGTTGTGACACAATTGCCAATTTTTACAAAAGCACCTGCTACAGGGCCATAACATGAGATAAAGGATAATGGATGATGAAGCCTATTATACGTTGTTGTGTTTCTTTAGAAATAAACAATGGACAAATAGAGTCTTTAAACGCCTCAGATGTAAAGTTATTTGCTGTCAAAGTGACGCCAAAAACAAATGGCAGTCAATGGAATGCTAACGGCCGGTGATGGCTTGTTATCCATAGAACCACTCCATAGGAGTAGTAGTCATATGGGCATAGTGGGTATGTGACATAACGTTAGTCCGACAGGGTTTGTTGTGGGAAGTGATCTCTCTGTGTGTAGAAAAGTACTGTAAGCGGCAGCTGCTGCAGACACAGTGTTGCAAATGCTTTTCAATGGGTAGTAAAGCTACAGTAGTCAGTGGTTTGCTGCAAAGACAAACTAAATGGCCTGATTAAGGCAACATCATCACGACATCTTGTCAAGAATGATTTATTATTTCCAAATAGAGCTATTTATGTAATCTTGTCATTTTCATATCGCAATATATATCGCAGTGTCAGTTTTTTTCTAATAGCATGCAGGGCTACTACTAACAGAGAGAAAAGGGACATCAAGACCTGTACATTAAATGCATTTGTCGTGTCCCAAATGAATGCAGAAAATGAATGGACCACTGTCTTGTGGAACACATCTTTCTGTGTTTCCCTGCATTATTGCAGAAATCATTTCTTGTGACACTGTAACAGCATTGTGCCAGTTGTGGCTTAAGACTGCATTAATCTAGCACTTAATCAACCAAATGGAGAACAGTCTTGTAAAATGAGCATGCTGTATTAAAGGTAGACTGTAGAGTTGTAATTATGCATTCAGCATTTCTCGCCAATACACATTGAACGTGTCCTAAGTGTCTAACAAACATTTCCTGCCTGAATGCTCAGTTTGTGCTGTTGTCAAATCAATTCCAGTTTCATTATCCCAAGCAAGGCAATTCATTTCACATAATCCGATTTGTGGTTTGTTCTCCCCTCTTTGTACGCATATTACAAAACTTAATCAGGCTGTGTTCCAAGTAGCAGACATAAATGCCTGAGTTGAAATGCCTGAGACGGCTGAGTTGCTGCTCTTATGTGCCATTGAGAAGCTCCGGGCCTCTGGGGTCACACTTTTAAAAGCTGGCTTGAAATCAGCTGACCTGAGATGATGCCACCAAACATCCCTCATCAAATCCTATTTTTAACACAGTGGCTCCTCTGGGAGTGATGGCTACGTCGGCTGCTGCAGATAACTAGGAGGCAGCTGTGCAGTTCCTGTCCTCTAGGTTTATTGTCACCCCATACACAAGTGACATGCCCTTTGATTTTACAGCAAAGCATGGTGCCTCAGCTCAGCCTTCTTCATCAATTGTGGTTACTAGAGCTGCATTTCCACCCAAGTTCCAAGGGATTTTAGTCCTAGGAACAACTTTTAAAAGAACTAAAAGTGTAATGGCGTAAAAGCCTTCCAGAGCCACTTACCAACAAAGGTTGATGATTTCAACGCACAAAAGACCAGGTCCGAAACGAAAATACAACAATGCAAAAACTGTGTATGTGTACGTCTGTGGTTGAACTGGTTTAGCTACCCCTGTCTCAAGCCAGGGTTCATCCTCCTGCATGTTTAATGTTTGTCATCAATAGTCAATGTAAAACACTAAAATCATGTGTTACTGGTCTCAGGGATGGGTACCTCGGTAAAAACGATGTGAAGAAAAGCAGGTAGAACAGGATTCTAATAAGTAAATGTGGTCACACTATTTTAGGTGTGCAACATATGCATGTGGTTTGTTCCCTGCTTTTGTGACTTGTTCTGCAGGATTGAAGTTTTTATTAAGTTTGTAGATTTAATTGATTAATTTTTAATTTATTAATTTATGCTATTACCCTTTTTTTAGCTCAATCAACGCAAGTGTACAGGATCCCAAAAAAGTAATTTCCCCCCCTAGCATGTACAATATAGAAGCAAAAAAGCATGCTTGCTATAACATTTAAAGAAATGAGATTTTGGCATTAATTTAACGTAAGACCAACCTGAGTTACTCTGACATCTTTTAGTTACGTTTACTAAGTCTGTTCAACCACTCCCAGCATCATTGTTGTGGATGTTGCTAGAGACTGAGGATGCAAACTGCACTGCACACACTGGTTATGTGTGCTAGCTGAATGCAGAGCTAACAGTACTTTACATTAAGGCAAATAAAGTTGTCACTGCATTTAGTCCATTTGAATTCTTAAGTTCTTGCTATGCATCCTGAATAAACTGCTTCTATAACCTAAAAATAGGCCAAATCCCTTTTCGTCAGTGTATTGTATCTGGGACTGTTTAACAAGTGCTCCCATAAGGCCTTCCTCCCTCTCTCCACCCTTCTCTCTGCTCTCTTATCTCTTCCTCTCAGTCTCCTGCATTACACATTTTTTCTTCCCTCCCTCTCCTTTGTCCACTCCATCTCTCTTTTGTGTTGACTGCAATGCCGATCCCATGATGCATTTCCTTCATCTCCACCTACAATCCTTCTGTACTATAAGCCTTGTACAACAGCTATTGTAAAGTTGCTCCCTGTTGGTCTTCTACTTTCCACCCTAATTACTTTCTAACATTCCATTCTACAATTCCCTCTATTCTTCTCTCACTCCCTCTTTATCTTATCTTTTCACTCCACGTAACTCCCTCTTGCCCCCCACTGGCTATACCATCCCTTGTCCTCTCATTTCCTCTGTAATACACACACACACACACACACACACACACACACACACACACACACACACACACACACACACACACACACACAAAAGTCGGGCAAAAACAGATGTATAGAGTAGGAGAGCAAATATATTGTTCTGTGACACTTCTGTGGCACTCAAGGTACATATTGATTGTGCATAATCATTTGTAAGATGTATCTAAACTGAAATGTAGAGGCATCTTACATTAATTAAGCCTGATGTCCTCTTATTTGCCCAAAATATCAGAGAAATATCACTATGTCAAGAAAATGGAGGACGCAGAGACCCAAAAGAGATAGGGAGAAAAGATGTACTTTATATCAGTTTTTTATATTGGGGATTTAGCATCGTATGTGCTTTGTCAACCGAATATGAGGTTGTGTAAAAATTCCTGTGGAGGAAACAGAATCCTCTGAGGGTGGAGCTGATGAGGGAATTATGGTGGAGTAAGCTGTCGTAATTATTTGAAATGAGGCTCTTGTCAAAGATGTGTCTCTCTCTCTCTCTGTTCTGTCACTCACTGCATTTGTAATTGGTTACCATAAGGGCAAGTACCTCAAATTTACTGAGTCTATAGCATTTCCGCAAGTTCCAGATGGCCTTATATATAAATAATGGTGTTATAAATAACAGCGTTACTAACAGTGTTACTTTTTTCAGTAACAAGTAATCTAATTGATTACTCTTTCCATCTTAATAACACATTTACCGTTACTGCCCAAAAATGCAGCGCGTTACTATAATTGAAGCTTTTTCATCAGACCAACTAGATTTCTGAGCTGAGAGGCAACATTTTACTGTTCTTCCTTGGTTAGTGGGCAGTGCACAAGACAAATACATAAATGCTGATGATTGGCTTAAGTAGAGTAAAATTTCATGGTAAGCCAATAAGAGGTAGAATTGGTTGAGTCAGACACACAACAAATAACACAAGCAAGTCAGTCATTGAGAGACAGGTATGGTGAGCCCAAATGAGGGGCAATAAATATCAAAAGTTCCAAAACATCTATTTTGTTATTTGTATCGATCTACTATATAAACATAATATCTACATACATGGCATTTGATTGGAGGCTAATCTCACTCTGTCTTTGTCATTTCAAAATTATCTTGTGCATTGGCTAGCATGTAAGTAGGGCTACAAGATTTTTTTTAATATGTGAAATCTTTCTATATTTTTTAATGTCTTACTCTTGTTTATATATATTAAATATATGTTATAAACATCTTATCTGTTACACCACAAATGATCATGTTTCCCTGTCAGCTACTTTAATATGTGATGTGCCTCAGGGATCCTTTCTTGGTTCACTGTTGTTCTCTGTGTACATGCTGCCATCATTGCTATGCTGATGACATACATCTTTATATCTCAATTAGAGCAATGGTTTTATGTTGCTATACATAATTCAAAACAGTCTTACTGTGATAGAAGAATGGATGTTGCAAAAAAAATTGAATTTCCACCAACACAAAACAAGTATTTTTATTGACCGTGACCTCTTCATTCAAAATGTTTATTATTATTTTGAATTAAAAAAACATAAAACACACTGTGTATTGTAAACAATGTAATAATATATAATAAGAAAACAACACAAACAGGGCAAAAGATTGTGTATACAATTTAAAAACCTCTTGAGCACCCCCTTCCTTGCCTCACAGTGGTTTTGGTCCACTGCACTGTTAAGAGAGACGGTGCAGGGTGTGAGAGAACAAAGTTTTAATCACATCAGAAACGTTAGTTGTGAAACGCCTGTAAGTTGGCATGGCTATTTAATTCACTTTATACAGTGGATGAAATTATTATTTTGTCTAATACAGATGAGACGTATAATTAATAAATTAGCCTTGACATGAGATTTTTCCATGAAAAAGTTTATTTGCAAAACAACATCTAAGAAAACACATCGCAGTGTTTAAGTTATGCAATGTAACGCTAACCGACACAGCTGGGACCACCTCAAATTTGTATCTGCAGACAGTCTTCACCCTTCACCCAAAGGCATTTAGCAAATATTAGCTATACATATTAACTAGATTTGTGTTGTATGTTTAAGTTGTTTGCTCTGGTCTCTGACTGTCTGTGTCTCATTTCAGGTGGTCTTGACTACAACACTGGTATTTGCTATCTCCACCCTACATGCTTTCACTGGTTACAGAAAATGTGCCGGTTGGCTAGTTATCTTGCTTGCTTGCTTGGGGTTCAGTTCTCAGTTCAGCATCATCTGTATTAGAGAAAATAATCACTTCATCAGATTACCCTCTACAACTGTACAATTTTGGCTGCATTATTTGTGTCCTCTTAAAAATTGCTCTTTAGAAATGTTATGTCTATTGTCCCCCATAAATGTTAGATGAAATTTACAACCATACTGCCAACAGTGACACCAGATCATAACATTCACATATGGCTATTTCTTGGAAGACACTGACAAACACCCATTTTGTTGTTAATTTATGAAGACGTTGTGCTCTTGCCACTAGGATGAAACTCAGAGAAGAATCCTCATAGCAGGTAAGTTTGCCATTGTTGGTCCTTGACTTCCAAGCAGCATCCCTCTGCTACCTTTTGTCTTTTATTGTGTTGCATATTGCAGCTATTATTTTGAAATGTACCATTTAAAGTTGATTTACCTGTCTCTTTCTCCCACGTTAGCATTTAATGTGCTTTGCTCATTTTGCAGAGAAAAGTACAGACACTGACACAAGGTTAATTGAACAGAAGTTACAGCCCAAACCTCAGCTCACAAACACACACATACACACACACACACACACACAGACACACACACACACACACGGCATTTTGTAGAACTTCTTGTATGACTCCAAAGTTTCTTTTTTCCTCTCATTTTCTTCTTAATTCCTCTCCCTCTCACTATTGTCTCCCTATGGATTCACCTCCTCTCCAACAGCTCCACTGTCCCTCTGTAATTGGCTGTAATTGGCAAATCTTGGCAGTGCAGTCTGTGTGTGTGTGTGTGTGTGTGGTGAAGAGAGAGAGAGAGAGAGAGAGAGAAAGAGAGACAGAGACATTAACATTACAGAAAGCCAATTACTGTCAGTTGGATTCACCGTGGATGTACAGGACGGCACACATGGAGATATCTGCAATGTGATTATACTGTTTTATGCCAAAGTCTATTGTCACTGTTTCACAAGTAAATTTTTCAAAAACAAATTCCATCAACAAAGTTGATGCCTTTTTAAATGTTCTACTATAGGCTTTGGGAATAGTAGCAGACACACATCTGAGACCAAAGTGGAATCCTGGTGTCACTTTACAAAACAATTAATAACATAAAAACTGAAACAAATATGACACCACCTTAAGGATTAATCAACATTTCTTTTAGCAGAATGATGCCATTTTTTAAAACTTATTAAAACAGGATCTAAAATTTTGGATTTTACTTGTCTTTTTAAACACATTACAAGACCAGTACAGCATTAGAGCATCAGTAGTTAATAACGACATTCCACTTCCGGGATTGCTCCATTGCTGCCAGAAATTGGAAAATGGATTTCACAGTTTTCTGCAATATGTCTGTTACCTTCCGCTTTCTTTGTGTTGTAATTTTAAAATTCCGGGCGATTTATGTGGACTATGGTTAACTGCTCCTCAGATCTCTGCAGAGTAAATCCAGACAGCCAGCTAGACTATCTGTCCAATCTGAGTTGTCTATTGCACTAAAACAAGTTCCTTCCACAGTGGCATTGTGGCTCCACTCGACGCCTAGCACCGCCCAAGACGATTTTGATTGGTTTAAAAAATGTCAATAAACCAGAGCACGTTTTTCTCCCATCGCAGAATGCTGTGTACTGGCCAGACCCTCCTCTGCAGCGCTGTGGAGGAACGTCAGACAAAGCAAAACTAGAGCATCAGTGATTCTCAATGACTTCAATTTAAACGGTTTTGGTCAATCGACTGTAACACATCAGTGACTCACGATCCAGGACTAAAATGCATGTAAAGGATAATTGGGAAAAGGTGTCATTTCATAGCACCGCTTAAGGCCAATATGAAAGCGATTGTTGCTTGAATCGCAGCTATGCATTTAGTGAAACAGAGCCGCCAGGAACCAACTTTTGCTGAAATACACATCAAACATCTGAAGCTGTGCTTTATAATTACAGTTTTTACTTTATACTTTTTGATTCAAGGTAGATTTGAAAATGTGCACACCCTTATGAGGGCTGAAAAAAAACGTAAAGACTTGATATGAAGGTGGATACGAGGAGTCATTTTTAATGTCATTGTTAGAACATAGTTGAAGAGATTAACTGCTGAAATACATCAGAAACTGAATTGAAGTTTCATCTAAACTCCAAACGCAAAAATGCATGTCAAAGGAATAAGTGTGTTTGAACGCTGCAATAATGAATAATTACAGCCGAATGAGCTAAACTCACGCTGAGCTGGGCTGTCTTCTGCTGATCAACCCTACTAAAGATGTGAAGAACGGGGAGAAGAGACAGCTACAAAGGGGGTTGATAGAAAATAAACAGAGCTGTAAAGAGATTGATAGTATAAAAAAAGACACGAGTCAAGAGAGAAAGCGAGAAAGCAGAGAGGAGAGGGAGCCATCGTAATTATAGTAATCTCCTCCCCTCAGTTCTTTGGTAAATAAACGAGCATCAATTAGCCACAATGGCTTCCAGTTGCCTCAGTGCCGGAGTGCTAATTAATTTTATCTTTGTATTCTTTCTGCTCTCCTCCCCCTCTTGTATTGTTTCTTATACTGTCACTTTCTTATTATTCTGACTTTTGAAGAAGAATGACAAAGTGAGTCAGAGATGGAGCGGTTTGTCCTTTAATCACAAGGTTAGCTGTATTTTGACTATGCAACAAGAAATTCTAAGTTAATCACAGCAACTTTACACAGAGACTTAACCCTTGTGTTGTCCTCTCGGGTCAAAAATGGACTAAGATTTGACATTTTCGTCCCTTTTTCAGACCACCTTACTGCCACTAGCTTTACAGTACTTTTTGGAATTCATGGTCAACAACCTTCATTTATATAGAATTATACCTGATATTTGATTTAAAAAAGCAAAGATTTTGAATCATTTTAACTAATAGTTAAGATCAGAGGAATGTACAGAGGATTTTAGTCAGGAATGAAAGTGATCCATTGTATTTGCAAAGAGCGTTGTATGGATTCCAATCCATTTTTTGAGGTAATTTGGTTAAAAAGAAACCGACATTTCAGATATAGACATTTTTTAAAGGGGTCAAATTTGTCTTGAGGACAATAGGAGGGTTATTGAAGGTTAATGGTTCCCAGTGCGAGATGCGCGAGCAATAAAATGACTTTGCCACGGCTGTCGTTTCCAGCGCAAAGGCTCTGCAAACTGTCGCAGTGCATGGTGGTTTTGCACCTCTGAAATTTTGTAACTAAGCGCCGACTGTGCGTGCTGCACTTTCAGTTCAGTTAGGAAAAAATGACGGAGCAGGTTCACTTGTACAAACATTGTGTGGACTGCACATGAAGAGTCACACAGGAGTCAAGGAGCCTTAAATTAGTGTTACAGGAAGACAGTAATTTCGATTTGGAGATAAACAACAGTCACGTTGATGGTTAGAGTAGATAAATATAATGTTTTATGCTACGTTGGTGTTCATAATGGGTGGTAACTACTGTTGCCAGGCAGCCTGCTTTCTTTAACTTTCCCTCTTTTCTTCTCTACTACTTCTTGCTTATTTACAGATTATTTAGTTGGTACGCCTTCTGGTGTTTTGTAGAATACTACAATGAACAATGCGTTGAGTGTAAACGTGCATCTGCATATGCCTGCGCATTGTGTTGCGCGGGAGTATATCCAAAGCTTTTATTCAGTAGTAGTTCATTCATCAGGCCCCCCAGTGGTGTGGGAGTGTTACACTGTCTCCATTGTGCTAGTATGCTGGGTCCAGCCAGTGTTGTCTGTCAGCATCGACCAATTAAAAATACACATTTACTTTTAATAACTAACCAGAATACAAGGCCTATCATTTTAAACTGGGCCAAACAAGGCTAAATTGAGTGACAACACCTGAAACATAACATTGCTATGTTTTGTCCGGTCTGATCACCAGTTACTGCAGCACGATATCAGGTTTTGTCTCCGAATTTTTTTTAACTTTCCGCCCTTGGCCGATGCATTCCTTTCCGGGCACCCCCAAACAGACCTGTTAGGTATGATGATGATCGTTAAAAACTACTCAACACAAAAACTAAATCCTGATGGATATGGGGATGCCATCATTGGGGCAGAATCTCAATACGTCATTCATCCACCTGCTGGGGTAAATCCTCTTTTTTTAGGCAAGCTAATATAGTGTTTTTTCCATCCTGTTTGAAATGTAGACACTGAATTTAGGATGGACCTAATGATACAATTATAAAGTGCCACATTTTACTATTTACACAGAAATATTAGTACTGTGACCGTAATTATATTGAGAAACTGCTGCTATGAAATAGTCTGTGTATGTATAAGTCTATTATACCATACCAATTTTCCATAAAGATACTGAGGGTTTCATATCTGAGGATGCGCTCTACCATGGTATGCTGCAGCCACGTTTTAGATTCAGCAGGCCAATGTCCTCAGATCTGATTGCAGGTTTCCTCTGCCATGCTCACTGCTTTGCTAGTGTTTGAACTGCTACCTCCCTCTTCCTCTGGGGTATCAGACTTTATGAGTCAGCTGATCCGGTGGTTTTCTAAAGAAATACTGGAGCTTGGAACTTCAATACCTCTGCAGCTAATCCTCAATATTTCACTATGAGGAACTGTCCACAGCAGCTGGCCCTGCCGGTTTGTGGACTAAAGAGAAGAAGTGTGTTTATTTCTCTTCAGGCCTGACTGATCAGTAACCATACAACACTGATATTATGAGCATTAAGTTTTTGCTTTGTTTGCGAATGTATGTGAGCCCATATTATTTCTTAGTCGCCTGATGCAGAGACACATATCCAGTTTCTGTGTGTGTGTGTTTGTGTGTATGTGTGTGTGTGTGTGTGTGTGTGTAAGCTACAGTACACTTCACTATTGATTGCTACAGTTCATTTAATATGATTATAACTGTTTCAAGTACACACAAGAACACACATAAATACACATACTGTATTGATCAACATTATCCTGATGAGATACGCTGTTTTAAACAAATCAATAATGATTAAAGTCATAGTAAGTCATGGTTTCTTAGCAAATTTATTCAAAAGTTGAAATTTTACAGTATGATGTTATGCTTACATTCAGTAGGGAGCTGGTAAAACTGTTTTATTGAAATATCTTTTCCGTACACGCTAGGGCTGTAACGATACACCAAACCCAAGATTCGGTTTGAATCATGATTTTTGACCCACCATTTGATACAAACCTCTATTCTTTTGGGGGTTGGTGGAGGAGAGTTATACTCAGTAAACGTAATTCAACTTTTTTTCTGCCACATGGACATTGTTTTGTCATTGATTACATCCCACTTTGCAACACAGTTATACAACAGAGACTTTATTTATTAATATTGCTTAATTTCAATGTCAATCGATCCAACACCAAAGATTCTTTTGTACCTTAAAATAATTTTTCCAAAATCGTTTCAGGTTCATGAAACAACATTCAAATGAATCATAAGAATAATTGCAATAGTAACACACTGCAATACTGGTTTGTGGATCTGAGCGTGCATATCGTTGCAGCCCTTGGACACGCCCTAAAGGCACTGCACCATGTACTTTGCACTGTGCGCGTAGATCATTAAAATAGGTCTCTTGGTGTTTTTTGTCTGCTGTTGATGTTAAATTAATGTCAAAAGATGAATGAATATGTAGCAAGAGAAGGCTGCCAGCCTGTGATGATGAGATTCTGGGAACATGCTACAGCTCTGTGATGTATTGACCTGCTTGCCTTGAGATTTTTTTCAACCCTTGGAGATTTATTAGCAGATATAGCACATCAGTGTATATGCTGGCAAAGGCTGCATGATCAATCGCATGTATGTGATCTAACTTTTATGTGACAATGATTCTGCTGTGTTTGCATTAGCAGAGAGATTTGTTGACAACACAGCAGCAGCACTCTACATATTTTTTTATATGTATCTATTTATTGCATTTGTATACCACTGAATGTCCTTTTTTTATGTGGAAATGCATCACCTGAGTCAGCAAGGGCGTATCTTTGGGTTCAACATTGGGGGGGGGTTGAGATCTCCACTTTTGAGCAAAATTGAAATTTTCAACGTCAAACCCATCATTTTTGGCATTCTGCTGAATTTTTCTGCAGCAATTTGCGTGTTTTCTGCATCAAGTTATGGTGCAAATGACTGTCACGTTTGTGTCTGTTGTTGTGTTTCCTGTTTTATTTTGTAGTATTCTGTTTTCTCCCTAGTCACGTCTCGTTTACTTCCTTTCTTGTGTTTTCTCACCTGATTTGTTTCACCTGTTCCTAGCCCTTTTGTTACCTGTCTCTCTTTTCTTCGTTACCTCTTGTATTTAGTCTCTGTGTTTGCGTTGTGTCTTGTTGGCTCATTGTGCTGTCTTGGGTTCTGTTGTGTCATTCTTTTCTTGCTTGGTATGATATGTTGTTAATATTCCAGTTTGTTCTGTGTTCCTGGTCTTTTGTATCCTCTGTATTTTTGGAGAGATTGTACCTGTTTCATCCATCAAGACTTTTTATTGTACCCTTAGAGTGATTAAAATCTTTGAACTAGACACTACTTAGTCTCCTCTGCATTTGGGTCGAAGCCACGCCACTCCTGTGACAATGTCTTTATTTATGTAAAGGAAATTATAATAGGTTTTTAGGGAGGTTGTCACTGGGCAGTTTTGATTTTTGGGGTTGTTGCAACCCTCCCATACCCCCTGTAAATATACTGCCTATCCCTGAGTGCCACAACTCATTTTGTTGTATTCCTATGCAGTTTTGCCAGTTACTTTTGAAAAAGTAACTTAGTTACTTTAAAGACTACTTGATTTTAAAAGTAATGAAATTAGATTACAAGTTACTTTATTTTACATTCACCAGCTGCTGACAATACCCCCGCTTCTCAACATAAAAATGACAACAGGATTACTGTGAGGCAGCTCTGCATTGACAGTAGTGGGGATCTTGTTTATTATGGCACAGAAGAGAGCCAGTCAACCGTGTTGAAGGGCTGTATTTCCTCTACAACATACTGCCTAACTTCTTCAACTCACACCCACTTACTGTTTTTTCACAGAAGTCCAGCTTTTGTTTTTTGGGTGGTGGTTGACCTCCTGCTCTGTGCTTCACACCTCCTGGGACTTTGTCTGTAAGTTTGATTGTGCAGTGTTGCAACACCAAATGTTTCTTCAAATTTGACGTAGTTTTTGTCAGCTAGATAGCACTTTGTTGCCACCAGCACAGAATGTACAACAAACCATTTGCCATCTTTAGCTGACAAACTCAAAATAGGGACTGTATTTCCAGCTAGAAAACACATCTCTCTCCTCCCTCCATTGTTGTTTACATTTCCGTCGCTGCGTGGTACACGTGAACTGTCCTCATGCTGAAAATGTGACTTGTCGTGACTTCACTCCCTGAGACGCAAGAAGAAAGCAAAAATATATATTTTTACAACCCGTTCTCACTCCGAACACGTAAAGTACAGATGTGTGGACAGTTGCTGTCAGCGTCTGAAACAAGTACCCTTCAGCATGTGTGTAGAACATACTGGGGAAAGCAGCATCTAGATGGGGTTTAGCGAGTAGTATGTAAGGGAGAAATTCCATGTAGGGATGTTGGCCGTGGTGATGGATGGGTCAAACACAGGAGAGCAAGGTTCATGTCCAGTGTGTGTCCTTAACAATCCTGTTATTGCCGTGTGTCAGGGAAGCCGCTTTCTTCTTTAACCGGCCCGTTGTTCCCATGTGTCACACAACCGTAAGGCCACCCAATACCTTTCCCTAAACACAACGGTCCTGTTTGAGCGAGTCACAGAACCTTAAGCCCACCCATGAGCTTTTCCTTAACCTAACAGCGTCAAAAGGGACGCCATTAGTCCTGAACAAGCATGTCAAAAGGGACGCCAATAATCCGACAAAGCGTGTTTAGGTAAAACGTGTTATATGACGCTAAAGCAGACTTTTAGTGTAAATAACGACAACAAAGGTATTTTACAAGATGGGAGTGAGAATGTGTTGATTTTTAATAAGGAAAATGACAAAAATACTGTAGAAACGCACAGTGACTTGGATAATTAACTTTAACCTGATTGACTGGTTGGGAAATAGTAACGCGTTAGATTACTTGTTACTGAAAAAAGTGGTCAGAGTAACGCGTTACTGGCATCACTGTTCCTATGCAAAAACATTTTTTGTTTTTTTGTTTTTTTTTCTGACAAAAAATGGTGTCCCTAAGAATCGTGGGATAAAATCATCATCCCAATGCAATGTATCAGTGTCTATCAGTCCACTGCATCATCCTGCCGCCTCCCCCTGGTGCTCTGTGTGCGTGTGTTTGATCAGTGTTGCTCCCACCCTGTCCGTTCCTGCCAGAAATGCTGAAAGTGATGTTCTGTGTGCTCACTTGCCTTTCATTTGATCCATCTGTGTGTGTTTAAAAGAGACAAACATGGCTCCATAGAAAACCCACTTGTCCATGGCAAAACGCTGTAAACCCATAGTGACATCTTGCCAGCCGAAAACTACACACACAAGCACACACACACACACTCACGCACACACTGTCTTCTGGCACAAAATATATTTGGCTGACTCCCCTCTCTCTCATCTCGTCCTCTGACACTTCCACTGAGAGCGAATGTTTGTCTGTGCTGAGATTACTTGGATTGATCCCGACATATCCAGACTCCTGTTTTTTTTACTCATTTCTCATTAACTGACATTTGATTCCCTCTTACTGGTTGTCTTTCCATTTTATTTAAGAGCTAAGATGATCCTTATTACACACCTGGATAAAGACAGTGGGTGTTTTCTGGCGATGTCTTCCAAAACTACTTCCAGGTTACACAATATTTAACATTAAAACCAAATCTCATTCAGTCAAAGTGAGAGAATTTGAGGGCAGGTTAAGTTTAAAGATGCATTTTGTAGCATAAGTAAATGAGTTGTACCCTTCATCATACACCAGAGGCATTTTGAATATGGATATGTCCCGTAATGATTTAGAAGGATAGTTATGCATGCAGTGTTACACAAAAAAGTGTCTGATACACAAAATACTACAAAGCTTTGTGGCGCAGAGTCAAAAGATTGTAGAGCAGCATGCTGCACTGGCAATGCAAATGGAAATAATGACAACACTTTGGAGCACAGTCGAGCCGCCATCAGGACCTTGTTTTAGCCCACAGTCTCTCTACACTGGTGTGAGCTTACAGAGATTAACAAAGGACACATGCAGATAGTACTTTGGGGAAGAGACAGTGGAGAAAAACAACCCAAAAATTACAAAGTGGCATATGTGCTGGGGTTAGTCTACACTGGTCAAGCTTTAGTATTGTGACAGTGCAGAGAAGAGGTCGGGTCGCCTGGCATCGCCAGACTAATTCACAATTTTTTTTCTGGAACCGCTCAGTTTATTTTATATTTCCAAGGGGTGTTATTGACGGTGTAGACCAAAATGCCTTTTGGACACAATAGAGTAGACCGACATTAAACCAGAGCAATGAAACAACGCAGCTCTGAGCGAAATAGTGTTTGAAGCAGGAAAAATCATCCAGACACTCTGTCAGTCATCGTCTTAAACCCGCCCCATATGAGATAAACAGTTGTGATTAGTCTGACCAGGTTCTGGACTGCTGGAAATCTGTTTGATAGGAGTGCGGCCAGATGTATCTGCCAGAGCAAATGAAACAGCTGCCAGATTTGTCTGGTTTTCAATCCATACTCACTGCTGGGATTATTGCCAAGCTGTTTCAATATAGCATATGTAACGTAAATGAGAGGAGTTGAAAGAAAGGACAAATCCCCTCAAATATTTAATTTAAGAAACTGACCAACAAGTTGTCCAAATCAAACAACAAAATTCATACATGTTATGATCTAAAAATTCTATAGTTAAGGTTTAATTTTAGGCACAAACATGCCTTGATTAGATTTAGGCAAACATTACAGGTTAAAGGACTGTCTGATGTTTTGTCGACCCATCCACCCCAACCTCCTTCCTACATGGACTTTGTCGCCCTAAAACAACATGACCTAACTTCCTCCTCCGCTCTTGTCATAATTCCTCTGGGCACTAGAGGGTGCTATCACTGACAGATCTATGTGTGTCACCTATTGAACACATTCATTTAACTGTTGAATTCTTATTTTTTTCCATTTTAGAATGCGCCTTTCCATCGCTGTCCATTGTGTTCCAACCTTCCCTCTCCACATCCACCTGCACCGCAGCTGGCCAGTACATTTAGCCTAGATTGTGATTGGTGCCATCTATGATGTAATGATCTGGCCTTTTATGTCTTTCTCCCCTTGCCTGCCTGTTCCTGCCCCTTTAGAAAGCCTACTCTAATCAATATCTGCGTAATCTTTGCATTTACCTAACCTTTTCTGTCTGCAGGTCATGCTTTTGAGTCCCATCCTGCTTTACTGAGCCATTACTGTGTGTGCGTGTGTGTGTGTGTGTGTGTGTGTGTGTGTCACACAGTTCACATAAACGGAATTACAAGCGAGTCAAATTTCTTTCTTTAACTTAACTGGTTGAAACACATTTTTACCAAAGAAGTTTTAACTGTAACCCAAATGATGGTATATGTATTTACTCAAGTACTGTTCTGATGTGCAAATTTGAAGTACTTGTACTTTGAGTATTCCAATTTGTATTGTTATACTCCATTCCATAGGTTTTGAAAATTAAACAGGACCTGCCTCTCAAAGCACTTCATGATGGTGGGGGTGAATGCAATAGTGTGGAAGCCATTAAGGCTTGCTGCAGTGAGGCAAATAGTGACAGCTGCTCTCAATGGTACATCACTGCTACAACACACACTAGTTCACCATAATCTACAAAAGAACTATTTCCATGTCCCTGTTCTGCAGGTATTCCACAAGTGTCCCTCCTTTAGAAGAAGTCTCCCAGCTAATCCTGCCTTGTACTGACCAAAGTTGGAGAAAGAGTTATCTAGCTGATGTGATCTTACCTAGCTACTGCACATATACTACTCCCAACAAAGATAGTATGGAAGTGAGACGTCTCCCTCTGTAGCTAAAACAGAGACCTAAACACACAGGGCGAAAACGGGGTCTACACCAATGTGCGGTACAACAAAAATATGGTGCTTTTTGAAAACGTAACCATGTAAACCTATTCTGGTACAACCTCAAAATACAACTATGAACCTGAAAATGAGCATAATATGGGCATAAACATGCGAAGATTAATAGTGCTAATAAGCATTACTTTATGCTTGGTGTGTGAACTCTAATGTATCATCAAGCCTTTGTAATTTTGCAATTCAAAGTTGCCCCCCCCCCTCCATCGACTCCACCTTCATTCTTGTGGACAATGTCTTTCTCACCGTCTCTTTTATGGCAGCTTTGTTACACTTGTTATATTTATTTAATAAACTGATGGCAAAAAATTATTAAAACAACTTATTATGAGACTATTCACCAGCATCTGTGGATGTCTAATGCCCAGGATATACAGTCATTCTCATTTTTATTCTGTTAATCTTTAATGGATTGTTATTTTCTAATCCCCCAAAGCAACCAGGATCAGTGGAGCCAGCTGGATTCTATTGAATAGGAGGCACAAGAACCGCCCAACCGCTTGTAGGTAGGTTCCCACGTCTGCACATACATATTCTACTCATCAGAGCAACAGAGAAGAAATTGATTCATGTTTTTTTGGGTTTATTTTGCACTAACATTGCCGATACAACACTGCCATAAAACTCTCAACCGCCAGCATTTCAAATACCAGCCAACAGGCCGGTTTTACACAATCGTCACTGCAGCTCTCATACAGGAGCTCATTTTTATTCTGGGCTAAAAAACAACCAATGTCCAGAGCACTGGATAACTCTTATTCAACGATCCATTTATTCACGGTTCCACATAGACATGCTCACTGTAAGGTTGCACTATGAGTCCGACAACAGTAACGTTTTTGCAGTGACCGGTTTGTTAAACCACTGAAAATAGTGCCAAGAAATCTTACAGGTGCGTCAAAATGTCTTACGGAATACAGCGCTCGCACTGCCCAGTAACGTCCAACCACGGTAACAACTACAACTGCGACACATTAAAAAAATGGACGCACAAGATTACAGGAGGACGACATACAGGATTGCAGCTCCCAGCACCACTGGAAGGATGACAGATTGTGACAAGCGTGTTCCTATATTAGCTATGTGTTAATGGTGCAGTGATGGCAGTCAGTGGGTTGCTGTAGAGAAAGGCCTCTGAAGAAAAGATTGCTTCTTGCATACCATAATTTGGTTGCACTCACTGGCCTGTAAATAAGCATTTGCTAATATTGCATTGTTTGCTAACAATGTGAGCAAATCAAAATAATATCTAATACATTAGCTCTATGTCAATGAAATTAGACAAACTATGCCTCGCACATGCTACCGCTACTGAGATTCATTAGGTGGTGCTCTGATGAGAGCAATAAATGTCTTTGGGTGCTTAGCTTTATTTCTCAAACAAGGCTCACTAAAATTCATACCTACACAGCATATCTGCATCTGTAGAATATAAATATATCTTGCAAAAGCTTATATATTTTAATTGGGCTGGACTTTTACCATTAATCTTAAAAATGACTTGAAGAAGACTAGATGCAGCCTGGCAGCATTATGGGAATTCCAATGATGAATTTCCATCAGAGAAGTTTGTATTGGGATGGGAGAAAAACTAGCTCTTGTTTATTGGCATTTCTTTAAACTAATCACAATCGTCATGGGTGGCACCAAGCTAAATAGCCTTGGGATGGAACTTGCTTTGGTGGAACATGTGTACGTTTAAAAGTTGTTTTAGTTGTGCGAGAAGAAAATCAGATTGGACAGATAGTCCAGCTAGCTGTCTCAATTTACCATGCAGAGATTTGAGTAGGAGTTAAGGAGGTTAAAATTTCAACACAAAGAAAGCAGGTGTAAACGGACATTATTGAAAAGACATACTGTACATCAGGCAGAATTTCCTGCGGCACCGGAGCAATCCCGAAAGTGGAAAGTCAAGGACATAGACTAAAACTGCAGCAACCACAGCAGTGGTGGCTTGTGATCCAAAAGTGGACCGCAGACCAATTCTCAGTGGGTCACAAGCTTGTGGTTCGAACATGAAGTGTAGAAGTTTTTCTTTGAAGTACTGTTACCCATTCCCAAACAAATGTATTTGTGTTGTTTTTTGTTTTTAAAAGAGAAATGTTTCTTATTGTATTTAGCAGGAAAATACAGTATGCATCCAGATCAACAGCAGCACCTGATGAGTTAGCAGGACTCTATTCCCCAATGGGTATAACATTTTGACAGTTTTATGATTAAAAGTTGCAAGATGAATGAATGATCTGTTCATTTTAGTATGAATGAACCACATCACAAAACACATAGAACTGGAGCTGAGCATTTCTCGAGATTAATGTCTGAACTCAACAGAATGTAATGGGTCATTCATTTATTATTGTTAATTTCCTTCTGTTCTCATTCTTCTGCATTTGAGTCGATTCCTCCATCGCTTTTATATGTCCTTCCTTCCTTCCTTCCTTCCTGTCATTTTATCATTCCCTTAATTATTTCTCCATCCTTTTCTTCCCTCTATTTGTTTTACATCCCTCTGTTTCTGCTGTGAGAGACAGATTGCTGGCTTGTCACGGCTGGACAACTAATTTCCTTCAATATTTACCAGTCGTTGGCACACACGCAAACACACACACGCACACACACGCACACACACACAGTGTCTCACTATCTTTATGGGGACCAGTCATTGACATAATGCATTCCCTAGCCCCTTACTTTAACCTTAACAATCAAATCTAAATGCCTAACCCTAACCCTTACCCTAACCCTAACCATAACCTAATTCTAACCCTGATCCAAAAACCAAGTCTTAACCCTCAAACAGCCCTTTAACGTTATGGGGACCAGCATTTTGTCCCCACAAAGCTGTCAGGACCCCATACGTATACTGTATTTCCAGTTTTTGGTCCCCACAAATGTAGTAAAATCTGGTACACACACACACACACACACACACACACACACACGCTTACTCAAACACACACATTCACAGCTAATAACAGAACCTGTCACACACAATTCCACTGACCTCTCACTACCTTCTCCCACCACTAACACACACAAATTAAAGTCAACAAGAATTGTCAAGCCATCATCTTCCCCACAGGCTCTCATTCCTCAACAACAGCACACAGACTTTATTAGCTGTCATCATGTCACTGACACAATGCGAAAAACATTACCTTTTCTTTCTAAAAGTATAAAGGGTTCCATGTTGATGCCCTAGTTTGATTCCCCAGCCAAAGCACCCCAGGAGATGAAGGCTGCAGTATATTAAAAACAAAATCAAAGTTCTGACAGACGTGGTGTGACAAAAACCAAAGAGGCGGGAAACATGTGGGCAGATCACCAGTCAACCATTTCAGAAACGTAACACTCAAGTCTAATTCAATGGATATTCATTATAATTTCTTTATTTCTGTCTTTTGCTCTTTGATCTGTTAACCATGAAGACAACTTTTTTTCAATTGTAAAGATAGCTTTTACTAAAGCGGAGGAAGTGTGATGACACATTAAATGTATCAAACATATTATACCTTGGCTTTTCAAAAATAATGAAATGGGGGTCTTCATCAAGTAGAACATTACTGTAGAGCTCCCCCCCTTTCCCAAGCGTGCGCACACACACACACAGTGTTAATTTCACATCTCTGTGCAGCATATTTTACCTCACGCCATTCATGTAGCATGCTTTGCACACAGTAGGCGATTTGTTAATTTTTGACAGGGGGGTAGAGGCTCAATACTAACCTTTTTTCACTTGGAGCACTTTAGCCTCTTACTAAATATTTTAGGGGCACAGGCAGAAAATGTAGGGGTGTGCACCTTAAATTAACCTGCAATGCAATTTTTTCATATTTTCCCTAGGTAAAGAGGCACGGCATTGTCCTCAAACCGCCCAGTGCTTGAATGTGATTTAAAAGGCCTGTGTACGCCATTAAAAAAATCCTACCCTTCTTCCTTTCATCATCCTTTTTCATTTAATTACATCCATTTTTTTAAACCATATGTAAAAATTCAATTTACTGTATTTTTGACAGATATGAATATTAATCATTATTTCTGACAGTAACCTACTGAGTGAAATCTGCACATTACAGGAATACTTCCCTCCTCTCCTCTCCACATGTTAAGGCATGTGTCTCTTCACCTCCTTTTCTTTTTGCCGTGTGCCATTTGCACTGCCAATCACTATGACAGCTGCCAATCAAGCAGCAGCTGACACATATGTATGACAAGTGAAATCACTGGCCTGGAAACAAGAAGGGAGGCTTAGGATGGCCTGCGAAGGCTGGATAAGGCCTGGAGGTAGTGTGTTAGCAGAGACACTTCATCTTCCTGGAGACGGAAAAGAATGATTACACCCTCTACTAGCCTTGTAGTCAGATACGTGTGTGTTTGAAAGAAATCTGATGCCAGTCTAATGGGGAAGATGGACACACAATGCCGTATTTTGTGTTGCCTAAATGACTATTGTTTCAGAGATAGGTTTAACACACACATCCCTACAGACACTTAACAAAGGGCGAGCTAGTGCAGCCATTTATTTCGTTTGCCTGTCACCTGTCTATGCACACATATACACTCATTCTGTCTGTGTCTCAATCAGGCTGTGACAATCAGGCTGTCCTAAGGGGATCTATAACTTGAGTGTGTGTGTGTGTGTGTGTGTGGAGAGGGGACAGGTAATTGAAATAAAGATTCTGTCTGCTCTCTCTTTCCTGAAGCTACAACTCTGAACCTCTCTGGAAACAATGAAACAATTAGGGAGAGGAAAGAAATGGGTCTCTAAACACGGACACCAAGGGCAATACTCACAGGATAAAGGTGCTGATAGATTTTGTGTGTGGATATTGAATATCTTTAAAAATGTAACACAAGCAAATAAACAAAACAAAAAACAACAGCATTTTATTACAGACTGAAATCAAATCAAATTACTTATTGAAGGTCCTACGACATGCTTTTGGATGCTTTTATATAGACTAACACTAATACTGTATCTGAAGTTTCTAATGAAATTCAGCCTTGGTGCAGAATTACAGCCACTAGAGCCAGTCCCACAATGAGCTTTCCTTAGGACCTGCCATTTCTTTGTCTAAAGCTTTAAATGCTATTGAGAAGGAGAAGGGGGCAAGGTGGAGGGTGGGGTTTGGCCTTGACTGCCATGCTTTCCTTGTTTGCAAGCCATGATGTCTCTCTCTTTCTCATGGGCGGGCCAAATTCTCTGGGCGGGCAAAGCAGAGAAAGGGGAGGTAGCTTTAAATGCTATTGAGAAGGAGAAGGGGGCAAGGTGGAGGGTGGGGTTTGGCCTTGACTGCCATGCTTTCCTTGTTTGCAAGCCATGATGTCTCTCTCTTTCTCATGGGCGGGCCAAATTCTCTGGGCGGGCAAAGCAGAGAAAGGGGAGGTAACCTTTCCCCTTATGACATCATAAGGGGAAGATTGCAGATGGGCCCATGTGAGCTTTCATTTTCTCAAAGGCAGAGCAGGATACCCAGGGCTTGGTTTGCATCTATCAACCCTTCTAGCCACTGGGGGACCATAGGCAGGCTGGGGGAACTCATATTAATGTTAAAAAAAAAACTCATAAAGGTACATTTTTATACCATGGGTCCTTTAAACTCTATGCGGGGCTGTTTTGGAATGTGCCACTGTAAGAAATACATCATATTAAATGTGGTAGGCAACACAATAAACTTAATAAAATGCAGTACTATACAACATCACCTACAACTATAGCCTGACACATTACCATAAAACTGAATCAACAATAGGGTTTGCTGGATTGTAAAATAGTGTAGAGGTTTTTAGGAAACTTGTATTACAGTAATTCTTATTTGACTCTTGTTTAACATTGTATTAGGTCTTTGTCAATATGTTTCCTTTGATTATAGTTTTTAGAATTATATATTATAATATTTTTTAATACAAAATTACTTCCTAAAAGTAACTACATTAGTTACTCAGTTACAAATTATAAAAGTAACTAGTTACTTCAGAAAGTAACTATTGCGTTGCTTTCAAGTACATTTTTAAATGCTCAAATGTGACCCCACTTCCACCCTCTTTAACGGAACTTATAACACATGTACAGTATATGTTCAATGATTTATGATAAATCTGAATATAATATTGAGATGGGCACTTAATACAATACATTATTAAAAGAAAAAATGTACACAACTCCAAACTATTTTAATGTTGCTGTAGGACAAAGGGAGACAGCCTCCAATCAAATGCCATGTATGTAGATATTATGTCTAGTGGATCGATACAAATAACACAATAGATGTTTTGGTACTTTTGATATTTATTGCCCCTCATTTGTGCTAGCCATACCCGGCTCTTGTTGACTGACTCACTTGGATTGTTCGTTGTGTGTCCGACTATGCGTGCTTTCGAACACCCGCCCAAATCTACCTCTACCTCTGATTGGCTTACCATGAAATTTTACTCAACCTCAGCCAATCATCAGCATATATGCGTTTGTCTCGTCCACTGCCCACTAACCAAGGAAGAACAGTAAAAAAAGTCTTTGCTTCTCGGCTCAGAGATTTAGTTGGTCTGATGACAAAAACAGCAGCACCACATACAACGTACCACATACAACGGTAACAGAGTTATTAAGATGGGAAGAGTAATCAATCACTCGTACAACTCGTAACTGAAATAAGTAACGTTGTTAGCAGTTATTTATAATGCCATTATTCCCATCACTGCTGTTGGTAGATCAAGTAGTAACACACTTGCTAGTAGGGTACATGTGTCAACAAATTGATACTCAACAAATTGAGTATCACTGATGCCTGTTGAGAGGTTGACAAGTCCACCGACACTGTTATCCCCTGACCTTCTGTCTGCCAACACGTCTAATGAGTTTGTATTGTTCTTCAGTGATGAGATAAAAGGTATTAGACATGCTTTCAATAAATCTCTGTCAAACAATGGAATGAGTCAGTTCCAACCACAGCACCGAGATAATTAGATCAGGGTGACTCATTTCCATGTTGTTGACTGGGAAATGCTCAAGGAACAGTGCAGCGCTTTAAACTGGCCACCTGCTGTTTTGACACCCTGCCAACTTACTTGAAAAAGAAGAAGAAAATGAATCATCTACTGATGTTCTGCAAGTGTTACAATTGCTCAAAAACCTAAATCAGTGAAAATTGTTGTAATGAACGACATAAGTCTATCTCCAGTGTTCCAAAAACTGTTTCATACATCATACTTCACTGTTAGGTTATTCAACCAATGGCTAATTTAATTAAGTAACAAATATTGACATGTTACTTTAAAAAACAGTGCTAGAGTACATTACAACAGTTTCATTTTTTAGTTTGGGTAAATACGTGATATAACTCACGTGCATTTCCGTCAAATTGAATTGTAGGTTTAATATTGCAGTTTTCAAGGTATCCCATTGAGGGCGCTAGATGCCTGTAGAAAAGGCCCATATCCAGCCAGGGGTCAAAGGGAAAAATGAAACGAGGAAAAAAATAGGAAGGAAAAGATGTTAAATTACTTTTTCAGACACTTTGTACCTTTTCACTGTCACGGCTTTTAGGGAAAACAGCAGGCAAGGTATATCATGATATTATTAAGTTTCTAAGAGAAATTAATTTAGTAAAGAGAATTTAGTTTCCTTTTGATTGTTTTTTTTTGTTTACCTCTCGTTCACACTCAAGTCCAGTTGGTGGCGGTAATGCACCTTTAAGTTAGTTTGCCAACGGCTAATAAACCACCAAGAAGAAGAAGAAGAAGAAGAAGAAGAAGAAGAAGAAGAAGAAGAAGAAGAAGAAGAAGAAGGAGGAGTTTAATTACTTAAAGGTTGATGTTAAAGTTAATTAGTTACTAATTACTGTGTTTCAGTATTCATGCTTCACAAGAAGATTTCAGACAATTTGGCATTTTGTGAGGTTTATTTATCCACGTCTCCGCAAACAAACATTTCAAACAAAGGAACAATGGCATCTCTAGGCTCTGGTAAAAAACCATCAGCCCTCCCCGGTGTCGACCTCCCACATACCTGATCACCCATATTTGCAGACTACACCTAGGGGCTGTCTTACAAAAGCAGAATTGATAAATCCAGGATAACAAACAAAGCATTACAGTCTCATGGCAGTTCGTGAATTTATCACGTTATTTAATCTATTGATTCGTGTACAGGTCACGTGAATGTTGTTTTGATTACGAATTTTGAAAAAATGTATTTTAATGGAAAGCCTATTTTTCAATCACAGAACTAGTATTCACAGTAACGAGTAGTATTCAAAAGCCAAAAACAACACAGGACTTTCATCCCGGAGACCAGGGATGGAGTCCCATGTGTTGCAGTTCCTTTTTGCGTTATTCTCTTCCTAACCTCATCCGTCCCGTTGTTGTCTGCGTGTGACGGTTCCTTTCCCTGTTCTTTTTTTTCGAACCACAACCGTTCCATTGTTGTCACTGTCCGTGTGGCGTTTCATTTCCCCTTTGTTGCATCCCCCAGAGCAGCCAAGTGTCATGGCAGTTTTAGAAATGGTCACGTATGGTCACGTTCGAAAATCGTGACCTGTACACAAAATAAACAACATTAACGTGACCTGTACTCAAATCAATAAATCAAAATAACATGACCATTTCACAAACTGGCGTGAGACCGGGTTGGATAAAGCGAGGCTTGACCTAGTCTAATCTGTGCAGCCTGGCTTGGTGCGTTTCACGATGACCAAGCCAGGCGGAGGAGGAGCAACTAGGTTGAGCTAGGTTGAAGTAATTCGGATAGATGTACGTTCACGGCTTTCCTTAACAGACCGCAAGTCAATAACAGATTTACTGGTGCTAAAATGGAAAATATGCATTGTTCATAGTATTTTACACAGAGTGAGCAGCAGCTTCTTGTGAAAGTATAATAACGGGAAACACATTATTTTTTAAAAAAAAAGAAGAAAAAAAGAAACACGGCTGCTGTAATAAAACAGCGAGAGAAAGCATGGTAGACAATCACAGACCGACGGAAATTGTAAGCAGCCTAAAAATATACATTAACTGACCACTGCTCTTCCTCACCTTCTATCATTATTTGAGAAGTATGGGAGTTTATCAGGCTTTAAAATGTACCAAAGTCAATGTCTGCACTACTTCATTTAAATGATTCTGCTTGCAAGT
The DNA here is from genome assembly GCA_026937815.1 of Etheostoma perlongum. Lineage (NCBI taxonomy): Eukaryota > Metazoa > Chordata > Actinopteri > Perciformes > Percidae > Etheostoma > Etheostoma perlongum. The sequence continues at coordinate 7,139,695 of CM049390.1, read as the reverse complement.
CAATCATCTCTGCTAACATCCCCATTGTTTAAATATTTAGGCATAAATATTTTCCCTTGTTTAAACCACATTGTTAAGCATAACTATTTGGATGCTTTGAACGTTTTGCAAGATATGGAAAGATGGATGGGTCTCCCCATGTTTATTCAAGCCCATATTAAATGAATGTTTTACCCAGGATTAATTTTGTGAATAATTTACAATTTTATATGTGACTGAGGATGTCTACTCTACATAGGAGGAAAGAGAATGGTGGCCTCTCAGTTCCCAACTTTAAACAATATTTTTGTTCCTTTTTGTTAAGGCCCATCCTCACCTGGTTTAACCCAGATATGTCTGTTGGCATACCTTAGCAAATGCTATGACAGAGCCTTGGTCACTTCATGACCTTCTTTTTGGCAATATCTCTAACAAATAGTGCCAGCTACGCATTATCTCTCATCTATTTAAAACTTGGAGATTAGCTGAAACATATTACCATGTAGCTTGTAATTGGCTCACATTTTCTCCATTATTCAATAACACAGCTCTCCTGATTGGTGGGAGGCCTTTAACAGCACCACAGTAGGAACAGAGGGGGGTTCATCGTCTAAAAGACATTTTTAGTGAGGTTGGCTTGTTACCTTTTTCTGACTTACAAAATGCATTCAGTCTACCACGTTTCTCTTTTTTATTTTACCTTCAATTAAGATCAGCACTTAAGGCATGCGGTGTACCCTGGCAGAGGTCTTTGCCCCTCCATCCTATCCGTAAGTTATTTACTATCCAGTCAAAAACCTGTGGTGTGGTATCTAGGCATTATCAGCTCTTAGTGATTATTGCCACTCTGGGCTTCCTTCCTGCCTGAGTATCGATCTTGACTGGCATGATGTATGGTCTAACATTTCAGAAGTATCACGCAATCTAGACTATCTGCAAATTCACTACAATTTCATTCATAGGACATATCTCACCCCTGTGAAAATGCATCACATGAAAATAATTAACAATTTCTGCCCACTAAAAGCTCAAGGTACATAGCTTCACATGATCTGGGATTGCTCTCCTGTTGGTTAGTTCTGGAACAATATTGCATCCAAAATATTTGCCTTGATTAATGATACTGTACCTGTAACTGTCATTGTTTTGCTTCTGAATGATCTGTCAGCCCTTCAGCTCTTTAAAACTCAAACGTGCTGTTTAGGCTGGATTTACAGCAGCCAAGAGAATGATTGATTGTAACCCATTGGAAACCACCTCAAGACTTGTCTATTGGTATATGGACCCTTTCCTTTTTGGATGTCCTATAAATGGAGCTCTCCACGGTTCGCATAAATGGAGCGCCAGGAAAGACTTTGGACACTTGGCTCAGCATTGCTGAATCCTTGAAATCCATGCTATAGCCTTCTGGCTTCTAACTGTGCGTGTGTTTGGTCCCTTTTGTCTTATGCTGGTCTCCCTGTCTATGACTCTTTTTTGTTTGTGTGTTTCTCGGTGTCTGTTTCTGTGTGTCTTGTTTGTGAACTATATACATCGTTCTTGCTGTTGTTGTTTTTTGGTCTCCCTCTTTCCCGTATTTCCGCTCCTTGTTTCGGTGTGGAAACATTTGATCACAAAGGATTGTGGAAAAGGAACACTGTGCCTTCCTTGGTACGTGTAGTGTACTTTTCTGTGTATTGTCATCTCATTTGTTTAAATTAAAAATTTTATCGCAAAAATAAATATTATTTAAACTATTCGATATGCAGGTTGTTTTTTGCACGGCCGATGTTCTGAGAGAGGACGACAGCGAGAGAGGGCTGCTCTGACAGAACACGACTGAGGATTTTCAGCTGGGAGGCTCAATAAGGACCACTGCTGCTGCGTGTAGATGACTCGTGGAGCTGCTTCACCGATTTGGATGCACCAGATTTTTCACTTTGATTACATATAAGTTTAAGATAAAAAAAAAATTAGGGGCCCCTAATAGAAACAACATAGTGAAAACTGAACTAAAAAGGAAGAAATACTTGACCCTGAAGAGGGAGTGAACAAGGACTACTTAGTTCAGTGTGTCCTAACAGAAACCGAAGGGTGGGCAATGTTCATTTCTTAACTATTTTTTTGGATTTTGCATTTTAATAAGAGCTCTAAGCAAATAGAGATACAATAAAGTTAGGTGTTTTATTTACAGGGACTGTACATTTTCCATCTAGTTTTCCACCTTTGGGTACTTGGTAAACGTAACCCAGTATTGTGTTAATGCTGTAAGTTTTATTGTGTAAGTGCAATATTGCATTCACAAATATAACCTTGCAAATTAAATAAGCTGTATAGAAACGTGTTAGCGTTTCACATTAACAGGCAAGTGGAGAAGGTACTGAAGTTTAAAGAGGCCTCGCCTTCCTGAACGTTTACGTTCCAGTGAATGTGGAAAGATGTGGAAGCAGTGGCACTGTATAAACAGTGGGTTTTCCATTTTCTCTTAGGAGTACAAGAAGCCTTTTGTCCAGAGTGCAGGCACACACATCCAGACGCACAAAATGATGGACAAAAAAAGACTAAGTATAGCTCTTTCCACCCTGAGGAGGCCATTGTCTTTTACGGAATATCAATCCATACACAGCAGAGCACAAGGAGGATGTGTGGGCATGTGTGAGAGACAGTGTGTGGGAATAGACAGAGAGGTAGTGAGATACTGATAGACCAGATCAATCAGGTGGAATTGGTCAGTATCTCTGTTGTAAAGCATTAGTCCTCCTCCTCCCTTCTCTCATCTTGTCCATTTTATTTCTAATCCTTATCTCCTTTTCTCCCGTCACCTCTCGTCTTTTTGTTCTCGTCTTCCCCATCACCACTCCTCTCTCGCTCTCCTTTTGCACTACCAACTTTTATTCTTTTCCTTTTCTGGTCTTGTCTTTTAGTGAAGTATTTATGTCTGCAGCGGTGGATGGTTCACTGTGCTCATCTGTCACTGTTGGCTGTCACTTCTTTCTTTTTATCTGTCACTTTCGCACAGTGTGTCTCTACTCCGTCTATAACTTTCTGCTCTCCCTTTCTCTTTATTGCATTTTCATACTAAAATCTTCACACTTTTCAACCCGTCTGTCCATAAATGTCTTTTTATTGCTCACTGTGACCCTCACATCCGTTCTCAAATTCTTTTATCTTTTAAACTTTTCTTTCTGTAACTTACAAGTCTTTTTTTTCTCTATTTTTACCAACAAAAATATAACTTTAAACATAGTATAAAAAATGACCATGTAAGTGCTCATCGCCGCTCTTCCATTTCCGGCTGGATAAGATGCATTTTTATAGCAACAAATTAAATATAAATGTCTCAAAATTTGACATTTAAATTAGAAAACACATTCCAAACAAACAGGCTCCAGGCATCTTACCTGCCAAAGATTGATAGTTAAAATAATTCTATTAACAATAAATTCCATTTAACTAAATGAGTTTGATGAAATAAAGTCAAAAGTCTTATAATATCTTAAACTTTGTCACATTTCTATAAAACCACACTAAAAAAATGTAGGCAGTCCAACATGCTTGTACTTACTGTCATTCATTTTCCCCGTATACAATCTGGAATTCTGTCAGGAAAGGCAAATCTGATTTTAATGTGCATGCCTCATAACTGTAATCCAATCTGCAGCTTAAATAAATTATCTTTTACATTCTGGGTCAATTTTGGATGAATTCAGCAACTATGGCACAGAGGGTCATCTGCATTGAAGTATTTGGAGCTGTCCACCATGCCCAACTGACCATGAAAAAAACCACGATTGCTCAAAACCACAGTTGAAATCATTCAAGCAGGTGGCAACAAGATAAACATGTGTTTGAAAGCGATTCTACATTTGTTCCCCGACCTACTCATTAAAATGTTTTTGCATGGACTAATAACACTATCAAGCTACTTCCACCTTTGCTTTGCATTATTCACAAGTCCACAAGATTGCTTCTCAGGAAAACATAATGGGTTGAAATGCTTTTTTTCTGTTCAAGAGAGTTTCTGCATGCCACAGATGCATTTGCAGTCAAGTTTAACTGTAAGGAAATGATCTTCAGATGCTGCTGCATATTAATGCCAGATGGAAGGGGGGGGCATTGACTCTATTTTGAACAAGCACCTGAGATAAAGTCACTTTGATGTGTGAACAGCAGGCCTCTCGCTTGTTCAAGTGGCACCACCTAGCAGCTGTTCTGCCTTGTTTATTTCAAGCACCACTTCTCAAAATTTCTAACCAGTCGACATGATAATTTATCTCATCAGACAGAGTAACACTTGATATTATTGCTTCTGTCACACAACCCAAAGGAAAAAGGTATGCCTCTTTTCCCTTTTCCCTGGGTAATTCCTTTGAAGTTAAAAACCTGAATGTCTTGAATAACAAACCACATCAAAAGTCTGCAGTAGGGCTGAAATCAGATACATCTTTGGAAACCTTGCTTCCTCCCTTGGACATTAAGATACTTTGCATCTAAAATTTAAGTATTTTGCTGCTAAGTTCCTCTTCCCTGACCTGCAATGGTGGTGTGTGCTCTATCATGGTTAATTCATGGAGCACTGTGAGAAATATAACCCACTTCAATAATTAGTGTGTTAGTGTGTGGCTCCCTCCATTTGGGATAACCTTCATGCCAGTGCGGGGCACTAGAAGAGACAATATCTTAATAATTAAATTCAAGCTGAAGGCCAAAGTATATTCTAACTGCTATCATACCTATCACAAAGTTAATTGAATGATTCCAGTTTCACATCCACACAGAACACAAATGTCACAAGTATCAATGCTATTCTTGTAATGGTGGCCTCTCAAATATTATGAACTACCTGGCACAACAGTAGCTAAATGTCAATGCTTAGTGTCCAGCAGCACCATATTGAAAATTTAAATTCCATAGTTCCATTGATTAAGTCAGTATCCTGGTGGGGCTATCGTTTGGCATTAAAGTCATTGTCCTCTTTGGGCCTGCTGTGCTGTTCTGTTCTATTATACTAATAATAATTGTGTCTTGATCCTCTACAAAACACACCCATTTTAATGGAGGGGTACTGTGTGTGGTTGTTTGAAGAGACACCGATGTGCACTTATGTACACACACTTCTCACACACTTCACAGCTGTGGATCACAGCTATTAGGTCAGATAGAAGCCAGATAAATGTGCAGTAAACACACAGTTATGTGAATAAAGGCTTAGTGACAACATAGACTGGCCTGAGGGCAGCTAAAAACTGAGAAAGGCAAAGGGCTATGTTGAACAAACATTTGTAATACAATGTTACAATAAACCTGTAGTGACTATGATATTTCTTCATATATATTTTTATATTATTCAATAGACAAATATTCTTATTTATTTTTATATTGAATCACATGTATGTACTGTAAGTGGTTGTAAAAACCTGCCAAGGATAAGAATAAGGAATGTTGTCAGTCCTTCATTTTTTAAGCAGATGCATATTTTATATAACAAGCTGATAACTGAATTTACTTACTGAATTTGCACCAACAGTGGTCCAGTCAGACTGTACAGTATAATCTTCATTTATTAATGTCCGTTTGTCATTTACCCTAAAGTCAGCTAATCTAATAGTCAGATGGTTTCCTGCACATAACCATCTAAGAAGCCTTGATTGGAAACTGTTTAGAAATAGGCGGGCTCTTTCAAAACATACCTGGCAGCTGATTGGATCAAACATCTCTCTTTTAAACTCTTGCTGAAGCCAGTTGGGAGAAGCATTAAACCATATTTTCTATTGTCAGCCTTAAGTGCCAATCTTGCTATTGCAGCTTCTACGTTAACCTCTTTAGGAGCTGCCATTGTTGTTTTGAATAAACAGTGGCCTCTGTGTCTATAGCCACGACTATCTACTTCCGGGATTGCTCCGTTGCTGCTGGACATTCTGCTGGAGGTCACTCTTTTTGGCCGGATGTCCGGAATTTTAAACTCGGGTTGATTTATGCAGACTATGGTTAACTGCTCCTTAGATCTCTGCAAGGTGAATCAAGAAAGCTAGCTAGACTATCTGTCCAATCTAAGTTTACGGTTGAAAAACTAATACAGCCTTTGAACTTACACATTCCACCAAAACAAGTTCCTTCCCAAGGCTATTTTGCAGCGGCACCGCGGCTCCGCTCAGTCCTTAGCACCGCCCAAGACGATTTTGATTGGTTTAAAGAAATGCAAATAAACCAGAGCCCATACATGCTAAAACTGCCAATCGTGAAGTTTGTATGCTACATTGCATGTGTATTGAATCTGTCAGACCACTGTTAAGTGGGGAGATAGAGAGAACAGCTTGACAGACCCCCTATGCCTACTTATGGTTGCTGAACTACGATTGGACAATCGCTGTTTGGGGGAGGGGTTTGGCAAACGATCAATTAAGGGACTCAATCTGCAGTAGCCAGACAGTATAATATATTGCACGGAAATATCAAATCAATGTCATAAACTCTCTTTGATTCAGTTCAGCTGTCAACTGAAATCTGCATTTTCATCTCTATCCTGTCTTACTTCACCTCAGATCCCCTCCTCCATGTCACTCCTCCATCATGTGAGCTATCCATCATTTTCTAGCATTGCCACCTCACTCTAATGCAGGTTTGTCGGAGTACCAGACACAGCCACTCCATCAATGTCAGTCATCTGATCTGTAGTATACTGTAGGTCTTGCATGCCTTGTATAGCTGCTTAATGAAGTTGAACAGGTGTGTCTGGAAAAAAAAGCAGAGAACGTTTCAAATTATTATTTAAAAATAGAAATACAATGAAGTAAATTTATTTGTGTTTATTGTTTTATTTTCATACAGCCATACAACATAGAGATGAGTGACACATACTGGGGGGTGCTTGCACAAACTTTCTCAGATCTAAACAGTAAACTAGAATGTCATTCTGAAAACATTTTTGGCAAGAAACACAGAGGGCAGCAGAACATTGCCTTTCAGGCTGATGTTAAGCTACTTATAAATGCTAGTGTTACCAGGCTGTTACAATGTAACATAAGCTGTAAGTGCAAATAAACTGAGCCTTTTCATTGGAGTCATTAGACAACACATCCATCAAAACACCCTTTTAAATGAGGTGTCCCTCCAAACAAACAGTTGAGTGGAACTTGTGTCTCATTTGCAGATGACTGTTTAGTAATCACTTTATTATTCCTCTCAATTTTCATCCCCAATGGAGTCACAAACACACATGCTCACAAAGATGGTGGTATCAATTTCACTCCTGTCTTATATGGTTGTGTGCTGGCGTTAAATCCTCCCATTCTGCACACAAATGGATGTATTATTTGGTAAGGATTAGTGTTAAATGGCTCTTTTCTCTCCCTCTGTAGACTTAATAGAATGAGAGAATTAAACGCTAGCTACCATCTAAACCATACTTAACCAGAATGGATGATGCCATGTCTTCTTTTATATGTGCACCCATCTGTACGTGTGTGTGAATAGAGTGCTTTTGATGTGTCTTTACATCTCTGTATTCTCTTGTGTGTATCCAGTTATGTTTTTTTATGGATTTTATTTGCCACTTTAATGAACAGTTAACAGCAGTTGTAAATTCTCCTATAGGGTGATGCCATAAATATATTGGCTGTGTGTGACTATAAGGTATGATTTGACTCCCATGTACAGTGCTGCTCATGAGTATAGGAACCCCTGCTTAAGTAAGAGGAATAAAAAATCATCTTTTGGAAATTGATCTCATTGCCTTAATTAAAAAATGAGGAAAATCCAACCTTTAAGGATACCAATTCTGTCAGTCAATGAATAATTTACCATTAATAATAATAATAATAATACATTTTTATATAGCGCTTTGGACAAACTCAAAGCGCTTCAATGTTCTTCTTTAAAATACAGGGGGCATGAGTATACACACCCCTATGTTAGATTCCCATAGAAGCAGGCATATTTTTATTATTAAAGGCCAGTTATTTCATGGATCCAGGATACTGTGCATACTGATAAAGTTCCCTTGGCCTTTGGAATTAAAAATAACCCCACATCAATGGGATGGAGAATGGAGAACTTCCCATGAAATCATCTCCCAATGCAAATCTAACTAGCTATTAGGCTAACTGAAATAAAACCATGCAATCTATATGTATGGTGAAGGGTATGTTGATGTGGGGTTATTTTAATTCCAAAGGCCAAGGAAACTTTATCAGTATGCACAGTATCCTGGATCCATGAAATAACTGGCCTTTGATAATAAAAATCTGCCTGCTTCTAAGGGAATTTAACATAGGGGTGTGTATACTTAAGCCCCCTGTATTTTAAGGAAGAACATTTATTTATTTACGATACATTATTGATTCACAAAGAAAATTGGTGTCCTTAAAGGTTGGATTTTTTCCTCATTTTTTTTAATTAAGGCAATAAGATCAATTTCTAAAAGATGATTCTTTTTTATTCCTCTTTTTAGTCAACTTAACCAGGGGTTCCTATACTCATGAGCAGCACTGTATTAATGAAACTCTGCTCAGGAATGAACAGTTGTGTAGGATATTACAAATCCCGATGAAAGTGAGTGTCGTTCAGGTTTGTGTCATTCTGAGCAGAGGTAGAAATCAACACAAAAGCAAGTGTCACATCATTGTCAAGTGCCATAGAAAATTATAGATATTTATATTAAAACATTCATTTGCTCCTGCTGCCATCGTAATTTGGCACGCAAGACTGGAATTGAAACGTAAAGTGGGCCTCAGTCAATTAATATTAGTCATTTTAAAACTCCCTAGTCTGTGATTTCAAGAATAGACTTGTTGGGTTTTCTCAAAGAGAGACTTTTACTATCTACCTTCTGGTGTGCAGGACAACATAAAAAACTCAACAAATTAAATAGCTAATTGTAAACTTTTATTTTTGTAAAATTTCTACATTGTGTTTAGAGCTTGTTCTATTTCCCCCGGTGGCTGAAAACAAAACACAAAAATACATATTGTTGCTGCTTTTACTTTGCATTTAATTTCTTTAGTTACAGATGTTCACACAACTCCTACAGTCCTCTCATTCACAAACAACTACCATGTAGTACCACATTCCCCAATAGTTGTTTGCTATCAATAACTACAGATTATTAGTCTGAATTATTGATAATTTATACTTTTGTACCAAACATGTTTAAACTTTATTTAACCCTATGGGCACTGAGACATATTACAGAAAGTACATTGCTTAATTGTACTACTTTGCTTGTTCTTCACCATTATAATTAATGTGTGACTATTATCCAATGGAATTACTGTGTTTTTGTTAGCTGTTTCAAACAAATGTTTACATTTTAAATTCACTGTCAGATGCTAAATGGGCTAAATGACTGAAGTCAATGTTGGCAGTGACAGCACTTATAACATCCCATTTTTAAAATGGCAAAAGCTTGCTCTTTCCCATTGTAGTCTTTTTCATAACCATATACTCATACTTCTTGCGAATATGTGCCTTGCATAATGTATAAAATATGATATGTATTCAGTACTTAACGCGGTCCCATCGGGCAGCTGTACATTTACACAACTGTCTGAACATTGATACTTTTATTTTAATGTGGATTACACTTAGACTGATCAATATAACATGAGTAGTTAACGTCTGCCTGTCTGTATCCATAATGTTTCATATAATATGGCATGCACTCATCCATACAACCTTTCAAGATTAACAAGTAAAGGTTGCCGCTGACAATCATCCTGTCACACAGTCAACATTTGGAAAGCAGGCCAGAGAAGTACTACAGAGTGAAAAAGAAAAATTGATTCTTTAAAGAGATCTTTTTAATGGACTACATGGACTGCCTATTCTATCAGCATCTATTGGTCTACCTACTGAGCTATTTATCTGTCTCTTTCCACTGTAAAATAAGAGTTAATAAGCAGGTGGCTCCTGCCGGTGGACACATGATTTACTGCAGTTTTTTTGCACTTCTGAGTTGGCTTTGTTGTTTAGCACTGGAGGTTGTCATTTGATCTAACAGACATCTGCACTGCAAACATTTAATTTTAGTGGTTCTTGCACTCTATCACAATTAAAATAATCCAAACAAGGCAGTAATCTTCATTCACTAATAGACTAAGACAAGGTAAAAGAAATTAGCTGGATGTAACTGCAGTTCTGTAAGTACCTTCATACCCAACACTGTCTCCTAAAAATAACGTTCCCATATGAACGCAACTTCAATCCCAGTTAAGTTTCGAACGGAACTAATGTCCCGAATTAAGTTTGTCTGACGTATGCGATTCTAATCAAAGTCTGCAGAAGTCCGCATAGGGAGAAGGTTGAGGTGGATGGCTGGGTCAAGCAAACAGGACTTCACCCAGGACACCTCAGACTGTGTCCTGTGTAAAACCAAAAGTCACTTGTTTCTTGTGACTTGTTTACATGACGAAAGGTTTTCTATTGATACTTCTTACGTGAGGTGTGTGTGGGGCTCTTTTACACAGAAATGGATCATAAAGTGTTCTTTCTTTTAAATTAAACTACCAAAGAAATGACTGACTGTGAATGAGAGTATTGGCAGTTTCATTTTGACTTATTTTTTTATTGTTTCCCTCACCTGCATTCTCTGATAACAGCGAACAGTAAATTGACATTTTCACAGCACTGTGCCGGCTCTAAAAAAACAACAAAAATCCCAAAAGCTCTCCGTCTCACCTGTGACTCACACACACCATCTGGTGTAGCCAATTAAAAGATACATTCCGTGGCACATATGCATGCCCCCCCCAGTTTCTTGATTGGGTGAGGCTATTTGCACCCCTGGTTCAGCAGTGAATGCTAATCGTACCGCAGTGCACACAGCAATGTGTACTATTAATTCCCCGGCTGATAGAAATTTCAATGTATGCTGTATTCAATGTATTTGCACCCCTGTGCATTTACTCTGGCATATTGATCACACAATGTAATAAAAAAAATGCTACTGGGAAAATGTGACAATTTCAACATTTTTAAATTGGGATACATACATACATCTGCAACACGTTACAGATTTTAAATGTATTTTATTTGTACCAGTTAGAAGTGGATGATAGTCGTAACCTGGCGTAGGCTACCCTATATTTACAGTTATCCATGCTACTCAAGTATTACACCTTTTTTGAATATTGCTCTGTGGCCTTTGATTAAAATCGTTTCCAATATTTTGCACACTTCAGAGAGACGGTGATACATACACTAGCGTGGTTCTCAACCTGGGGCAGCGGGCACTGACTAGCGCAATGAAAGTAACAAAATTGCTTCACTAGGGAATTGAACCCTAGACTCCTAGGCCAAAGCTCACTGTCCTAACCACTCCTCTAGCAGTTCTTAGAATTTGGAAGTAGTGGAATATAACAGAACCATTGACTACTTGTTGTCTTTAAGCCTTGGTTGCTAGGTGACCAGAGTTTATACAAAAAATAGGTAGGCCTACTAACAAACTAACGGTTGTATGGTCTCACTGAAGACAGAGCCCAACTATAGTATCCATTTTTTGCTAGAAAATCAATTGTTAACTTTAGAGACGCAACTTTCTTTTTAAGCCAGTTTCTGCTGTCAAGGAAGATGAATGTCGGCCATGATTTTTGGTGCACGCGAGACACGTGGTTTTGTTACGTCACAGGGTGTGAATATCACATGTGTGGGCTAGGCCTTTCATACCGAGGGTGCAAATAGACACACTGTTCTTAATTTGTCTCCTTACATCAATTTAGCTCCTGACCCAGATTTCTAAGGGCACAGTAACTCAAATGTGAACCCTTTTATACACCAGCTCTCCCACCACTCCAGGTCTACCAACTCTACTAGATATCTCTCTGGTATGGAGTATATCTCCTTTAAAGCATAATTGGCTCTGCCCATAGATCATTTAACCTAGTCTGCGCCAGTTTACAGCCTCTCATCATTAATCTTAAATACAGGTTAGAGTGTGGATGTTAACCTAACGACTTGCTCAAGGAGCCAAATCAGCTTTCATCACCTTTTTGCAGAGGCTTGCTTTTATCTAAATAGTACAGTGCTCATTGCAACATCAGGTCATACAATTTACTTTATACTTGACACTGCGCTTTCTTTAGTCCTGAGCAGTACCCTTTCCTCACATAACAAAGCCACGGCTCCTCCCAGTCAGAAGCACTGGTGAAATATTCTCTGGTTCAAGGGGAAAAAACACCAAGAGCAGACATTAGGTAAGATGGACAACAGCCCGAGGGCCCCAAATTAAAGGGTCTCAAACAGCTATATATTATGATTTTACATATGAAATGTTGTGGTGTTAAATTTTAACTCATTACACTACAAAATAAAAATTTACTTCAGACGAAGACCGTGTACTTCTACATTTACCTGACAGAAATGTTAGTGGTTCCATTGTAGATTCATATTTTAATTGCAACCTAACACAATTAAAATATGATGCATTATTATTCATTAAGCTATGCAGCATGTTTGTAAATGAAAGTATGTACTTATAATGCCTCTTAAGCTTCACTTTGAACAAACATTTGAATGCAAGACTTGTACTGCATTTATTTTTTTTACAAAAACAAAACCCTTCAGCAATTTCTAATGTCAAGGAACACTGATATGTAAGCACTGGTCTTTTAATTATTCATCTCATGTCGATTAATTAAAAACTGGGAGTTCATGTTTGTAGTTGTCAATTACCGCAAGGAGAATTGCATTAATTAATCTTAATTACAATTATCTTACAGTAGCAGTTAAAATTAGCTTGTAGTTTACTGCATACATGTAACATTATCTTATTGTTCAGTTCAACTAATATGATCAGCAACTACAAGGTTAACCAGCTAATGAGCTACCACAGGCAGTATGACTTGCAGTAAACTGCAAGTGAGACAGGTTAAATAGTACTGTAGACACACAAGCGTCAATCAACATATGAAAAGTCATAACACCATTGATAAACACCCGCTAACACAGTAAAGGTAGGTGTTAGTGTGTTAAATGGTCAACAGTTGTGTGTTACGTTCATGATGAAGAAACTACACAGTGGGCTTTAACTGTATGCTTAAATATACTTGTGATACAACTGTAATCTTCCCAGGACAGGTTGGATGACTAACTAAATCTTTCTCCTTCTGACTGCAGTCTGGAAGCAACACCATCATCTGCAGCTGTGTCTGACCGCCTTTTATGTTGAATATACTTGTGTGTACAGTATATAGTAATGTTTGAATAAATGTTATAGTAAAGATACATTTCGTTAAATTCTTACCTTTTTACAAGTTATTAAAACCTATCATCTGAATATAATTATTCAGTTTGACGTTTCCTCTGTCCAGGTCACAATTTTATGGAAAAATGGACATTGAAATAATTATACACACATGCCCAAGAACTTAATGACGGACAAACCAGTTAATTTAAAGCATTTGTTAGAATGCCACTCTCTAATATAACAAATCTATTCAACATCTCTCTTTGGCCTCTGTCTCCCTGCTGGTCTTGGTGACCGCCTCCGTTGAAACCTGTTAAAAGACAGTTAACAAGAGAAAAATATGTTTACCATTATGAATGCCATTACATAACATTATTACATGGGAAAGTACACATGTTAGCCTTCATTGGACGTTGCTAGTGAAGTTAACACGGTGCAGTGTTACCTCCTGTCTACAGTGATAAACACACAAACTTTCTAAATCTCTAACGTTACTCATGTACTGTAACGGCATATAAAAAGAGATGAAAATGCCACCAGACATTAAACTTTCTAAAAACCGCAACCTACCTAGATAACCGCCTAATTTTAAATGATAGGTTCAGTTTTCTAACGTTGGCTCGGGGTGTATCTAATTATTTTAACAATTTGTACCAGCATTAAAGCGTTAAGCTTTACATTAACGGTGATAACAAATGTACAGCACACACTAAAGATACTTACATTTAAATGATTATTTCACCGTCTGCGATGCTGCTCGAACTCCCGCTTAGGTCCGCCATTTAAATTGTTCATTTTTTATTTTTTTAAAACGATAGGATTGTGGTTGATTTGGGACCACAAATGATACACATATGTATCCTCTCTTGGGAAAATTTCTGAACAAAGGACTCAGTCCTTGGAGGAATTTGGAGGATCTTCAACATTGGAAGATTCTGGCTTTGGAAGAACCTTCCTTGACATTGGGAAACGGCAATTGAGTAGGCCTACTTCTACCACCGCCAACATAAACATTCTCATTTAGTGAAAGGGTGAAAAGTAAAGGAAGACCGTGTTTGCCTGGGGAGTAAAAGACTGCTCCCCCCCCCACCCCCACAACCTATTTGTGCCTACTCCTGGTCAGAGAAAGACCACTACAGTGGGAGTTTTTAATTTCCAAAAAGGCGTATAAGCTGCTTGCTTTGACATAACCACCATGGTTATAAAGTAATGTTAAAGCATGGATCTAAGTAGCAGAGGTATTTTGCAAGCGTGTAAATTAGTATGGCAAATTTGCACAATGTTGCTGTAAGATATCCCCTTGTTTACTCCAGGGAAATGAAGAAGAGTTTGATTCTAACATTAGTATATCCGTGGTCAAAAACACACATGGTGAAATACACTTTGGGGAGGTATTAATTTCCAAACAGACGTTGTAGTCACCAGTAGTACTGCAGACCACTTGCTGGACTCGGAGCCCAGAAGCCTGCCCCCACAGCTGCACTGAGCGGTTGCTTTCTTTGTTATATTAATATTGAACATGTGACGTTTACAAATTGCACCGAATTCGACCCTGCGCATCATAGGGTACTCAGCAATACACTTGCCAATTGAAGTAGATCTGATGAACAGTTTTGGAGATATTCGAATGGACAGACACTCAGATATTCCTTGCTTTATTGTTTAGATGATTGCAAAATGTCTCACACACTTTGTTTTAATGCTAAGGTACAGGTTCTATGATATATCTAACTACCAGAATCCTCTCCACCCGCCACTAGCAGCCCCACTGCTCACATATAGCACATAGGTAAAACCCAGTTTTTCTTTGTCTTCACTTTTCTGTTTTTCTCCTCTGCCTCTCTCCTCTTGTCCTCTCTGTGTCACACATTCAGCTCCAGGCAGGTAAGTGACACTTCCTCCTCCTCCTCCTCCTTAACCCCACTGTATATCCAAGGCATGTAATCAGCTACAGTCACCTCTATTCCATCATTAACACACCTCTGTACATTCTTTCTGCTCTTCCATCTCCCCTTTTTCTCTCTCTCTGTCAAACACAGCTGGAACCCACTTCTCAACCTCTTGTCTTTCACTCTTGTTCTCTACATCATTTCTGTCCTTCTCTGTCATCTAATACAGTGCTGTCTGGGGGACTGTTATACTCATTCTATTATATTCCTATGCCGTGTTATTCACTGTCTGTTTATCCTCTTCTATTCTTAAATGCTTGTGTGCCATTTCCTAATTTATCAATGCCAAAATTACAATACAACACTAAAGCAGCACCAAGTTATGAATATCAATACTCATTTATATTTGAAAGCACATACTGTTACTGCAGTATTAATGTACTTTACAATCATTGCAAACGTATATACATGTTGGCAAGCAGAATATCATGTTTAATTGTATCCAACAAAGCATTTCAGGATCAACAACAGCGATCAAATGCAGTGAATGCAACAGCAGCAATACTGATTTTTATACAACACAACATATGGATAGTAAGCTTTGCATGTGTCATTAAGTCCCTGCTGCAGATGGTGGTATTCTTGGATTTCAGACTTTTTTCTTCCAGGTATAGCTGCAAAAATAGATGTGAGGACCGGGAACCATTACCTTATTGTAGTGGAGAGGTTTGTGTGTCTCTATGAACCTGAGGGCTGTGTTGTCTGTAGCTTTGTGCTCAGGGTCTCCCATGGCAAAGTGGTCTCAGGTGAAGGGCCAAACAAAGAATGATTCCAAAACCCTATAAGCCAACGAGGTAGAAATGGAGACTCTGTAAGCACGCAGCCCTGATCTGGAGCCAGGCCCAGATGGAGGGCTCGTCAGCGAGTGCCTGGTGTCAACGGAGTATTTGTCTTGCTTGGAAATCTTGAATGGACTCTTGTATGGGGCTCCATTGGGGGACTCCATAGTTCTGCTGGGGGACTTCAACGCAGATGTGGGCAATGATGGAGATACATGTAGAGGCATGAATGGGAGTAATGGCCTCCCTGATCTAAACCAATGTGGTTGTCTGTTGTTGGACTTCAATTCAATTCAATTCAATTTTATTTATAGTATCAATTCATAACAAGCATTATCTCGAGACAATTTACAGATAGAGCAGGTCTAGACCACACTCTTTACAAGGACCCAACAGGGATACAAAGCAAGCAACAGTGCAGTGGCGAGAAAAATCCTGCAGAAAGGGATCCAGGATCTTGGAGGCAGTTACGGTTGGGGTTAGAAAGGCAATAACAGTCACAAAAAATAGTAGTATGTAGTAGTTCTTTGTAGTAGTTCATGGCCCCTGCCAGGCACAGCAAGAGGGACAGGGCAAGCAGGATGTAGCAGGGCATTGCAGGGGTGTGGGACCATGGCGACAGCTGCAAAAGATTTTGGGGTTAGAAACACTGGGGGAAAAAAGAACATAAGGACTTCGGGGGAATGACTCCCCAGAGCTAGGTTGTAACAACCATTTCTGGGACATGGATGCACATAAATGGAAAGATAGAGGAGAGGGGAAGTCCCTCAGCAGTCTAAAAACTATAGCAGCATAACTAAGAGGGGAACCATCAAGCTGGAAAAATCTATGGGGGAACCATCCAGCTGTGTACAGCCTAAGGAGCTTCTGGAAACCGTTGGCCATCTCAGGAGGGGATGGGGATGCTGTTGACCTCAACTGAGGAGGTAATAGGGCGGTGGATGGAGCACTTTTAGGAACTCCTAAATCCAGCTGACACGTCCTCTGTGGTAGAGGCAGAGCTGGACGGTGCCGAGGGAGTGGCAGACCTTGGTGGTGGTTCCCCTCTTCAAAAAAAGGGACCAGAGGGTGTGTGACAATTACAGGGGTATCACACTTCTCAGGCTCCCTGGTAAAGTCTGGAGAAGGCGTATGACCAGGTCCCCCGGGAGATACTATGGGAGGTGCTGCGGGAGTATGGGGTAAGGGGGTCCCTACTCCAGTGCCTTCTTCCCGGCACTTCCAGCTGGTAGGAGGCCTTGGGGAAGACCCAGGACTAGATGGAGGATTATATCTCCAACCTGGCCTGGGAACGCCTCGGGATCCCCCAGTAGGAGCTGGTTAATGTCACTTGGGAAAGGGATGTTTGGGGTCCCCTGTTGGAGCTGCTCCCCCCCAACGACCCCATAACAGATAAGCGGACAAAGATGAATGGATTAAAGATGCTAATTGAAACAGCAATTTATTTAAAACTATATATTATAACAGTGCCTTGTTTCACAGTGCCTAGACACATCAGTACCCGCTGGTTGAAAGAAACTCATTCACACTTCACTGGAATTGTCTCATCTCTCTACAAATAGGATGAAATATCATTAGACGCTATACTGACACAGTCTGCATAAGTGTTCAGTTTTTGCAACTTGTGTGTATGTGATGTGCAGTAGTTTATTTTAATACCAAATTCTAATGTCATAAATCTGTACATAAAACAAAGACAATTATTTATATCAGTCATCATGTCCACACTTCCTGTTGAATGTGGCTCAGACATTCAGTGCCCAGAGGATTTATCCTGACTTTGGAAATCCCCTGATTTTTCACCATTAGGTTGATATTCGTGGCTCTGAGTGAAATGTCTTTACAACTATTGAATGGGTTGTATCAACTTTTTGATATCTATTGACTATCAAGAAGCATCAAGTCAAATTTAAATTTTAAATTTGTCCAATACTTTTACAATCAAACATTTGCAAAACTAACAATCCCACCAGCTTCTCGCTGTAATTTGTGTTCAGGGCTAATTAGCAAATGCTAGCATGCTAAAATAAAATGGTGAACATCATAAACATTATACCTCCTTAACATCAGCATATTAGCTTTCACTTTGTGAGCAAATTAGCATGCAGAAATGAGCATTTAGCTCAAATTATCACTGTAAAGTAGTAAAGCATGTTTTCAAGGAGAAACGTTTGAGAAAAGTTTGATTTGATAGCTGTGGCAGAAAGGTGGGGTTACCTAAATAATTGATATTGACATTGAGTCTATGAAATTTTATGTTAAAAAAACATGTTAGGTTAACAAATGAGTGCAGATTGAGCTCATGAAATAGTCATCAAAAGACTTTTGCATCAATTAAGATATTTCAATCATGATTTATGATTTATTAACGAGGTTCATGTCTTATCCAAAGAAACTGAATTGTAGTGTTGGTTAAACACATTACTTCATCATGTTTGTGGCCCTTTAAATAAAGTGCCAACACAGTCAACATTAATAAATAAGATATAATTAATGGTGGCATATGCAGCAATCATCTTTGTGACCCATCAAGTAAACCCAAAAAGTCAAGACTCTGGTGTTAAAAAGGAAAATTCAACAATATATTAAATGGACTTATATTATGAATAAATCATCAATAAAAATACATCTGCAGTATACTGCATTTTGTGTCAATGTAGTGACATCAGTATAATTTTGCCAACCTACTCCTTTAATTCTTAATACATTTAATGTTGGACCAGGTCAGCACTTTATTTGAAGGTCCACAAAGATGATTAAGTAATGAATAAGTTATGTTTACTTGATTACTATACTGCAATTCTTCAGAATATATATGTACACTGCTGTGACTGGTCAGTTTTTTTGAAGAACACATCAACAAATCATCAATCATTAATAAATCAGAAATCATGATAACTCCATCAGATAACATAGTTGCCCTCTCTGTTAGTCAGGCAGTCAGCCCTCCAACTCATCTGAGATGAGAATGACATGACCAACCTCCTGTGTTTACTCTGGGAAAAGAGTTTGTCTTATACTACAAAAATGATTTAGTTTTTTCACTCATTTATATGAAGTGAACAACCCATTCACAGACCTTAAAGAATGTGGAAAGAACTGAGTTGGAAGTGCACAAGGAAGGAAGTATATAAGTGATGATGGACAAAAGAGGTGAGAGTGCAACAGGTTTAGGGATTTGATGAAAAGCATTTCATTAAAATACAAATGTAAAGCTGATTTAAACAGGCCCTGGCTCCTATTGGCCAGAAAATCCGTTATTGCAGGTTTGAATAAGTCAGCTGAAGACTAAGACAAAGTGGTCAGAAGAAATAGCTTTTTTGTAATCACAAAAAAAGTTTGTAACATTGAGATGTCAAAGGATGATGCAAATTGAGTTAGAGGTGCTCTGAGGAAAGCCATAACAACTTGTGTGTGCCAAGCAGTGAGTGGTTCCTGTATTATTGATTGGATATAGTTAGAGAAGGAGATTGAGAAAGACAAGTAGACAGACAGAAGACACGCACAGGTTACACAATATACAAATGCATGAATTATTGTGTGTGTGTGTGTGTGTTCATGGGATCCACCCAAACTAGTACCCTACATTTCTCCCTTATATTGTTTGAACATGTTCTTATGTTCTTCGAGATGCCTGAACAAATTATCAAGATGCACACACACTCACACATATATCCAACACTGCTATATCCATGTTGACAAGATGGGTTCCAGTTGCATATTTGTCTCCTTTCGTCACTAGAACAGTGTGTAGTGTTGCATAACATTTGTGTGTGTGTGACTGTGTTCATATTTAAATATGTATGTGCCTTCTAAATATCCCTCCCTGCTAACTTAATCTATTCCATTTTATGATCAATGTACCTTTCTGTGTGTGTACTTTTTAATGACATTGTTTTAATGTTGACTAGTGTCCCTTCAACTTGTGTATGATTTATTTGTACGTATTTTTGTGTGTGCTAACTTGGTACAATAAGTACTGGCATGCGTGCAAGGAGAAATTTAAAGTGAATATTCATGCACACAGTATGCAACTTCTGGAAATGATATAAGTATATAGATGTTGACAGACTGTGACTACCTGGACATGTATGCATCATCAGTTTCAAGTGTGAGAGCTGTATGCATGCTTTAACCACATGCCACTGTTAAAGGCTTTTGAAAGCATTATGAGATGGGAAACCTTTCAATTTTAATTAAACTCAGAAGTGGGGTTTATGCAGGAACAGAGGTGGGTAGAGTAGCCAAAAAGTGTACTCAAGTAAAATTACTGTTACTTCAGAATAATATGACTCAAGTAAAAGTAGTCATCCAAATAATTACTTGAGTAAGAGTAAAAAAAGTGCTTGATGAAAAAACTACTCAAAACTGAGTAACTGTTGAGTAACATCTGATTTATTTCTTAACACAAGCATCAATCAGACCGACAAAAATACAAAATAATCATGTTTAGGCAAATTATAGTTAATCCAATCAATAAAATAAATTAAAATTAATTTATTAATTATAAAATGGGTTAAATGAGACTTGTCACATCAAATTTGGATGGATGCTGCATGTGCAAAACATACTGTATGTAACCTAAAAGACAAACATCCACCTATCCACAGCAAAAACTAAAACTACCGCTACGTTTCCTCAAGTTAGATGTTGAGTTTTTGAATGGTGACATGTCTGTTTGTTTTGGTCGACACAGAAGACGCCGCATAACTGAGCTGCTGTTTCACACTTTTCCTAAAAGGTAAAAAGAAAAGTATCAAGCTCATTGTAGCCTAATGTAGCGCAGTAAGAGTAGGCTACGGTTTCTTCTTCACTAATCTACTCAAGTATAAGTAAAAGTATAGTGATTTAAAACTACTCCTAGAAGTCTAATTTTTTCAAAAACTTACTCAAGTAAATGTAACTGAGTAAATGTAACTCGTGACTACCCACCTCTGTGTAGGAACATCTTATTTGCACTCAAGGTGCAGTTCAGTTTTTAATTATTTAAAATAAAAACTCTAATTTGCCTAAATCCCCCAGTGGAGCTGCACTATCAAAGAAAATTCAGTAGATCCCTATTTTCTACTCACAAAAGACATTTGGTTTTCTTTCAGCACTATCGCCATCTTTGTAACAGAGTTCCTATAGAGCAAACTGGACTCACTAGTCTTTAGATTTACAGTGCTGCTTGTGTTTTAGTAATGTGTTGCATTGTTTTCTGCATTGGGAGTGCATGAACTTTGCTCCGACAGACTTTGTAATAAATGCAAATTTAGCTTTTTGGATCTTAATGAGCGACATATTTCCAGATATTTTTTTTCTTTTCAAGGCATTACAAGCTCAAGTAAAACATCTAAATGTCAACTTTACACACAAGAAGCTGCATCTCGTAATACTGCTGTACATTACGGTGGGTATTGTTATGGTTAGCAGATCCAACTACAGGTGGAATAGTGTAAACATCTTTGAAAGAATGTAATAGGTCCAATTATTTTTAAGTACAAAAACACTGTTGTGGATTTCTTTCTCTACAGTATTATGTAGTGTGTGTGGGTGCGTGTCTGTAAAGCTAATAATATGACAGCTAGAATTATTAATTAGGAGTTTCTATGAACACGGACCTTCATTAGTGTGTGGGTCAGTGGCACGGCATTTTGTGTGTGGCAGAGGTTTTTAGTTTGTTTTAGTTTCATTATTTTTTTCCAGCCATCTGTAACCAAACAGTCAATATACTGATAACATACCAAAAAATAACATTGTTGATAACACAGACAAGAAAATCAACAAACAAAAAACAATACCAATTTAAATCGGTTTATTGTGCTACACTTTTTCATGTCAATTTCTAATTCATTCCACAGTTTAGCTCAGTACAGTCGTGGTCAAAAGTTTTGAGAATGACACAAATATACATTTTTACAAAGTCTGATGCCTCAATTTTTATGATGGCAATTTGCATGTAAACCACAATGTTATGTAGAGTAATCAGATGAATTGCAATTAATGTCAAAGTCCCTCCTTTCAATAAAAACGAACTTAATCTTAAAAAACATTCCCACTGCATTTTAGCCCTGCCACTAAAGGACCAGCTGACATCATGTCAGTGATTATCTTCTCGGCGTCTGTGAGGCGGACTTGAATTGTTTAAGAGCAAAAGGAATAAACACCACCCACCTGGTGTCAGTGGCTACAGACGGGGCACAGAGAGGGGACGTGCTAAAAAACGCTTTGCAGCATGTCTGGAAGAAGTGAAAACCTTCCTGTGCAGCAAAGGGCTCACATTTCCTGAGCGGAGCCAGAGTGGCGGGGAAAGCTACACTTCTTGACATGACAGCCGAGCTGAACACAGCTCTTCAGGGTAAAGGACACACAGGGCTGTGTGTCCTTTACCCTGAAGGTGCACAGATATTTGTGGTTGTAATCGCGGATGTAATGACATGCAGATGTGATTGAAGTCTGAGGCATATGTAAGGAATATATTTAGGCAAAGGAAGGGCTGAAGTGTGTTACTAAAATGAAGCTGTTATGTGTTACTAGAGTTCTGGGGCCTGTTGCATGAAAGTAGAATAAAGATATCCAGGATAAGTGAAAAAGCGCAGCTTGACTTAGTGTGACCTGCTCTTTGCGGATTAATCGGTTGCACGTTTGCCGAGCCAGGATGAACAGGTGAAGCTATGTCAAGCCAGGTGTAGATAGCTGGGATAAGTGCACGTTCACGGCTTTCTCAAATAGACCATGGTATCGATCACAGATTTACTGATGCAGAATTGAGAAGACACATGCGCCATATGTTTCACCCAATGAGCAGCAGCTTATATGGAAAGTAACACGGAGGGGAAGAATATGCAAAAAGGGAAATACGGCTGTTGTCAAACGGAGAGAAAAAGCCCAACATAGCGGACCCGACTGAATGTGTGAGGGTGTAAAAATATCTACTTAGCCTATAGTCACTCCACATTTTTACAAAGTTGTAGGCTATACTGTGTTTTAATTGCTTTAAACATGCTAGTTTCTGTTTTTATGTGATAAATGTGCTGGTTTTACTGTAAAGTGTCTTTGACTAGCCTACCATTTAGCACTATATAAATAAAATGTATTATTATTTAGCCTTTGCCTTAAAAGTGAGCAGAGGGAATTAATGTTCCTCGGGAAATGGACCCTATGACTAGGCTTAATTTCAAACCCTTATTCACACAACGCGAGAACATGTTTTACAACCATATGCACAAATCTCTATAAGCTATATCTAATTCTTTGTACAATTAATGTTCATACAGAACAATCAGAAAGGGACAACAACTAGAAAAATAAGTAAATGACTTCAATACACGCTGTGAGCAATTGTAAAACAATATTCATGGTTTATTCTTCTGACAAGTGACCGCACCAAAATAAAAAGATTAAGAAGCATGCGGTGTTCCCGGTGTGATAAATGTAAACTACACTACATACGTACTGTACTGTATATAGGCCACGTTATTGGTCCAGGGATGGGAGACTTATTGAGAAGGTTATGAAACCAATGTAAGCTATAATAAAAAACATTAGGCCTACATAATATAATAACGCAAATGGTCCTTTGTTGGAGAAGGATAAGATACAAGAAAATGAAATCATGAATGTACTGGTCTCTGAACAGTCTGCCATTATTATCATCTGGAAATATCGCTACATTAATATCGTCACACTTAATCTTCGGAAGCGCGTCCTTTATAAACCTGAAGCTGAGACCCCGGACGCTGCGCCGCTCATCTCTATATAGCTACTGGCTGGCCGGCACATTCACATGCTGCTTCCCTCCTCCTTCCCTACCACCAACCATCGCTGCCTGTGGCCGATTAGCTGGAATAGGGTTTTGTGGCTTGTGCACACCATTTTTTTCCATTTACAGAGCCAGGGCTGTGTATTAACACCTAATTTAAAAATAGAGAGCTAGGTGACTGTGAGGAGCTATTCGCTGAATTTGACAAAATGAATTGGATTAACATCATTTACTAATATCTTTTAGACTCAAGGAAAATGTCTTGTCTCTACACAAGTGTCTTTGTTACCAGCCCTTCTCACTGTCTGAATCTTCTGGCTTTAAATAAATTCTGACTTCAAGTTATTACATTGTCATCGGAAAGTTATTGCAAACTTTGACAAAGTAAAAATGGAATCATTAGCAATTCTCATTGGATTTTCTCTGGAAGTTGTCTGTACTGTCTGAAACAGTTGCATGCAAGTTATTTCTGTCACATTGGTGGCCAATTAAATTCTACTGTAGGTGTTTAGCATTTTACTGCAGAACTTCCCAACCTGTCCTCAAACAATATAACCAGGTCTGAAACGCAATGTGTCACAATAACAAGACAAGGATGTTTTTACAATTGTACATTTTACTGATTCGCTGCATTAAATGAACCCGCATTGACACCAGTGTTGCAAAAGTCTGCTATGTGCCTATTGTAGATGTTCCCCATTGTGCTGACACCTTCCACTGAATCAACAGAACACAGGCTTTCCACATTTGTTCGGAGTGTTCTTTGTGAAGGTTTCTCATACTAAAAAGTCTGGATATCAAATGAATCAAACTTTCTAGTCTATTTCTAATAATAGTTTATCATCCCAAATGGGGCAATGTACAAACAATCTTTTCACCATGAAAACGTTTTTTCAAAATGATTCATGGATGTTGCTATTATTCTGCTGCTGTTGCAGGATCATTCATACTCAAACTCAGTTTTAGCAATTTAAAGAACAAAAGAATACAGTGACACCTTAGAAGGAGAAAAAAAGGTGACATCAATTAAAGTATACTGCAACGTTGTTTAATTTCCCATCGAAAGTAATTGGAATTAGGGATGAAGCTGAAGCACCAGTGTTTTGCTTTTCAAATTTTTAACAAGCTGACTTTGTTTTCAGAATAAGAACACAAATGTTTTATACATACTCATTTAAAAAAAAAATATACAATAAAGTTCCGTACATACTGTATGTTGGAATGCCTCTTATAGGTTTCAACTTACAACTTAATTCTGCACCTTAAGCAATCAATAAATCACTATCTCAGTAATAGTGAAACATGAGTATAATTAGTTTTACTATCATCAATAACTCAAGAATCAACAATTATGTTCCTGCTGTCTCTACACTGCATTTTGTTTCACTGGTGCTGGATCTGATGGAAACATGCTCGATTAAAGTGTCTAGTAGCAGTGGCAAATGGTAATGAAAGGCAATTGGAGGAAAAACTTTAAAAACATGATCTGTGTAAAAAGAGAGGGGGGGTAAAAAAGCAACATGTACAGTAACATCTCATGGTCAATTGTTTTTGATAGGGACTATTTCTTTGACAGAATGTAAGCCTTACAATGTTTCAAAGACTCTGAGCACCACAAATGAAATTATATTCACCACAACCAAAACTATCTGAATGGATAGATACTGTTTGTTATTTGAATGTAGACAAAGTGAGAGCATGATTCTGGTTTAGTGTTGTCTGTTGTCAATGCTATTGTCAGTATTATTAAAAAGAGTGAGTATTATGAATGAATTGCTAAATGAATAAATAAAAGTCCAAGAGGCTGTACACTTTGTAAATACCTTAATATTCTATTGACCAAGTACAATATGTGTTCACTTGTTTGTGTGTTGGTGACTAATAGCTGCTTCTTGAATTAATTATGCATTAGTTTGTTGCTGCAGGTCAATGTATGTGCTTGTGCATTTCTCTACTGTGTGTGTGTGTGTGTGTGTGTGTGTGTGTGTGTGTGTGTGAAATGGGTGTGTGTGTGTCTGTAGAGCTAATATTATGATGGAATGACACAGAGGCTCGAATTGGATTATATAGCAGCAGACTGATTAATTACTACCTTCAATTAACATGGACCCTCATTAGCGTGTGGGTTAGCTTTGTGACTTCCTGTGTCTGGTGTGGGCAACTTTTTCATAGCTCTCACCTCCCTCTTGCTCTCCGTCTCTCCTGATTTGTTCTGCTCTCTTTTTTTTCCAGTGTCATTGACTCTTTCTTCCCTCCAGTGTGTTTCCAAACATCTGCTTGTCTCTGTTTAGATGTATGAGTGACTGATGTGTTTTTACGCATTTGTGTTTCTGTGTGAGGGCATCACTGTGTGTGTTCACTTGTTTGTGTCCCTATTCTCCACTCTAATTAAGGTGATGTTCTGTGAAATCGCTAATTGCTGCCTCTTTGACCCAGCTCAGGTTTTAAGGGGATGTGTTTGTGTTTTTGTGCACATCTGCTGCTTCACATTTATGGGGAAAGTATGAGATTCAGAAGTGAACATTTCTCAAGAAATGGTATTTATTAGCATTTCTTTCACAATTTCTATCCTGAGGTACTAAAGTTGCAACATTTTATCTGATGTAATCACTAGACTGCATAATCTAATTTATGTTGTTATGATCTGTCTATGGTTAAGTGAGTAAAATGTATTCCTGAAATCACAAAAGTTGTTAGTTAAACCTGCATTGCAATATTTACTAAATTGTACAATTTAAAACGTGTAAAGTCTTCTTTTTGTGCAAGGCACGGCATTCTGCAATGTAGGATCCTTCACAAAGTGCATTGCACAAATGCTAAGTCGGCAAACATTCCCCAATGTAAGCAATGCTAGCTATAAATGAACATCAACCATCAATCACCTGACAATCTTCATATGCTGGGCCTGCCCTAGGTTAACTGACTAATGGACAGAAACATTCAAAATGTAATGAAACGTATTACATATTTCTGTAGAACCTAACCCCTTCACAGCTATATTTGGAATCTTTTCCATGACAATGCAGAGGGTTACTGCCTTCACTACACTGTAGCCAGAGACCTAATTCTTTGTAAATGGAAACACGTCTACCCACCTAGCCATAGTAGATGGATTGCAGATCAAACCTGTGAAAGTTATATATTTTTTTAAAAGGCTCACTAAAAAACTTTGAGGACTGGGGACTCATTTTTTTTAGATTACATAGACAAACTGTCTTATCTGCCTGATGACTTGGTAAGCAATAGGGCCAATATAGCACTCTGGTGGCCATATCGCATTTCCTAAATTGTGATTTTGACACCTACATTTACAGCTATAAAATACGTTGTTTATCAGAATTTTTAGGTTTTGGGGCTGTTTTTGGTGTGCACTTGAAAGGTGGTCTCAGTAGGTTAATAACAACTGCATGTTCACCTTAAAGCTGCCCTTATCAATATTTTGACATTAATAATGGGTCAAATAAACCAGCGGTTACCTGTCCAGCACCGACGGTTAATGAGTTTGTTAGCGTCAAACCAAAAAATGAAACCAAAATAAAACCATGTTTAGATCAACGGAGGGAACACAGACACAGAACACAGACTCTTATGTGGAATAATAGGGAACGTTTTATTGTCAAGTTGCAGATAATGAAGCTAGACGTGGAGAGTGCAATCCGGCTGGGTAAAATGCAGGAAGTGGGAGCTGACTGGCAAAGCGGGAGCAGGGTAATGGGAGATAGCTGGTTGTAAGCCGGCTAAGCAGTTGATGAGCAGCCAGGCAGAGATTATAGGGCACAGGAGGAGCAGGTTAGAAGAACACACAAGGAAATACACTTGAACACACAATTCAAAATGTGACACTACCACCGTAGATGAGACAACAATCTGGCGAGGACTGAAGAACCAGGTTACTGCAGCGTTGATTAGTGATGGGTTGAAGGTGAATCAGCTTGGCAGCAATCAAGACCCGAGAGAGTGAAGGGAAGTGCCATGCTCGTAGAAACAGAAACACACAGAAAAACAGACATGACAGACAGAAATGGGAGGAGAAAACACAAGAAATACGTGGAAATAATAATCCAGGAATTATGTGACAGGTCTGAAACATTACTGCCAATAAAAGCTAGTTTGCTGTCTGCTGGATGTATTTATACTAGGGGCGTGAATCTCTACCTTTTTTATAGGACGATCTGATACGTATCTAGATACGTGGGCTACAGTATGGTTCAGGGACGATGCATTTTATTATGGAGCGATTTGGTTCAATTCAATGTTTGACAACAATTTAGTGCGATTAGCTGACATTTTAATCTAACAGTTAATATTTGTTAACCTAAACATTCATTCCCCATAATAAATTTAAATAAAGTATTACCTACCTTCAAATAAAATACATACACTACCGGGCAAAAGTTTGGGGTCACATAGAAATTCCCATTGCGCTCCATTGTAGACAGAATGCCAGCTGAGATCAGTTGCATTGTTTTTTTAACCAGGGCAGTAATCAGATTACATTATGTGCTTACATAATAGTAAAATGGTTCTCCAATGTTTTTCTAGTTTTTTATTTTTAAATGATAGATTAGTACACAGAATGTGCCTTTGGAACATTGGATGAATGGTTGCTGATAATGGGCAATGTAGATATTGCTTTAAAGATCAGCCCCCCCACCCAAATTAGCAGGTATTCTGTCTATAATGGAGTGGTATGGAAATGTATAAGTGACCCCAAACTTTTGACCGGTAGTGTATATATTTATATAATATAAATAAAATAAAATATGGCTGGGCGATATGTAGAAAATCAAATATCACAATATCTTTTACCAAATACCTCAATATCAATACTGCATCGAACTTGTAGTGTTGACTACTGGTGCTTTGCTTTCACAAAATATTTACAAAATGACATTTTTGATGAATAATCTTCAGTAATGTGGGCATAATGACTACGTGGGTAAAAGCAAATTATAGAACAGTTACAACAGTCTGGTAAGTTCAGAAAATTACATCACTTTACTGTAATGCAGCCTTTAAAACCAGGAAAGATAACACATGCAATATTAGGATATTATGATATCTAAAATCTAAGATGATATCTAGTCTCATATCACGGTATTGATATAATATTGATATAAAAGACATAGGTCCACGTTACACACCATTGTGAGCACTCCAATAATAATCATATCACATCCCTCAAACACATACATGAATCAAAACACACACACACACACCTGTCTCTTTTAACGACATTGCAAACACCGCAGCAGCTTCATTGAAATGACAGTGATGCTTTTAGTCAACCGATTCGTAATCTGTATCCTTGCCGTTCACTTCCGGGATTTCTCAGTTTTCTTCCACTTTCTCTGTGTAGGAATTATAAATTTGGTGGATTAATGAGGACTATTGTTGACTGCTCCTCAGATTTCTGCAGGGTAAATTGAGACAGCTAGCTAGACTATCTGTCCAATCTGAGTTTTCTCTATCAGAGCAACTATTTTGCAGCGGCTCTGTGCAGAGTTTTGCTCCGCCCATGACGATTCTGATTGGTTTAAATAAATGCAATTAAACCAGAGCATGTTTCCCTCCCATCCATGAATGCTATGTGTAGTAGCCAATAGCCCTCCTTCAGCGAGGGCTATTGGCAAAGCGAGACTAACCCATTTGTAACGTCCGAACCGGGCCATTGGCCAAATCTTGGTCCATATAACCCGATCCAGGTTTCCATGTATGTAGTAGTTTCTGTGATAATACAACCGGATACCAATTTGTATCAGTGAATCTTTACTCCCCTAATATGTTACTGTTTGAATGCACGTTTGTCAAAAGAACTTTTTAAGTTGATAAAATGTAAAATGTTATGTTTATCTTGGTGTGTAGTTTATTTTTTGTTATTATTATTTCTACTTAAACATGGATGCCTTCATTTGCAGGCTGTAAACAGTTCATGACGAAATGGCCAGTATCTGCAGACAAGACTAAAGCTCTCAAAACGTTACTGGACTGAAAAAAAGACATTTCAACTCGACAGGTTTTCATAAGGCAAAAAAAAACCTTTCAGCATACAGTATGTCCATACAACCCCGCTTTTCTTTTTTCTTGCTTGCTTTCTACCATTTTATTGTTGATGTACTGTAAACTGTATCTGACAGCCATGAGCAAATTATCTCCTATCTAGACCAGGAAGCTGGAAGTCACACTTTGACATGTGGCATGTAAATGATAGTCTGCTGTCAGACTATTGATTATATCTGGCTTTGTTAGATGCAATGTAATAGCCAAGGACAATGGAGTATTGCAAAACGAGCACAATAGACAGTGCTTGAAATTCACAGCAAAAACATATAAGTAATGGCATCCCTAGCATAGAATGCAGTTACATACCCATTGTGTGTTTTGTTAGCCGAGCTTTTCTGTTCTTTGTTTTGATAGCCGTTCCACTGTGTGAAAAACTATACTCCACGTAATGGGAAACAATCCCAGCCTGTTGTTTTATTTCAGTATTTCGACTATAGCCTTATACATGTATTGCAGGTTTGTCTAAATTAATCACTTTAATTGGTCTATTCTAGAAAAAGTGTGCTACATATTTGGATGGGAGAACGCAAACAGTTAATTTTGAACATCCAATGCAAGAAGTGTGGGAAAAATAAATGCATGTGTAATATCTAGTGGAACAGTTCGTGATCAGACATCTACTCAGAGACTGTAGCCCTGACAGAGAGGAAGAAGCAAAAATCACAATTCTCAAAGAATGGGTGTGTTTTCAAAAAGGGTAAATATTTATTGAAATGCTACAAAGATGTCCACAAAGAAATAGAAAACAACTGCAAAGAGATGCAACACCACAAGACATTTAAACAACCACAGAGACACAAAAAGACAAATACGAGTATGAGAGGCAAAACGACCGCAAATCGGCACAAAATAACTTAGACACAAGAAGAGGGAGAGAAAACACTTTCCCATTTGCCCAGGGGCCCCATTGTCTCCTAATCCGTCCATGGTCACGCCTAGAAGTCAATTGTAAATGTGACAACCTTCTTTTTGAATTCCTTTCATTTTTCACATTCTATATTTTGCTTCTGCTACAGTCTAAATTCCCTTTGAGTCAGAAAGGGAAAGGGTTCTGCTTGTAGATTTGAGCTGAATGTAAAAACATTCTGTAAAGCCGCATGGAGGATCAACTCTACAATAACACCAAAACGACAAACTTCTGTGTTATAATCAGAAAGAATCTGAAATCAGAAAAACATTTTTGCCACAGTAAGTTACACTTACCTGGAATTTGCCTTGGTATTTGGTGCATACAAAAACAGTTTTTCTGTTTTCTCCCTTGTCATGTATTGTTTTACTTCTTGTCTTGTGTTTTCCCTCCTGTCTGATTGTCTGCCCCCGCCCTGATGCATTTCACCTGTTCATGATTTTTTGTTGTAATTTTTGTTTAAATCTATTCCTTAACTCTGCGTTTGGGTCCAAGCCTCGCTTCACAAACATTGTGAACATAGTCGAAAATAAAATGTCCTATCTGTCTTGTCTTTAGATGTTTATTGTAGCTTTCCAAGTTGGTTATTACTGCATCTTTAATAGAGTATATGGCAAATTTTATTTTTGCTGCTGTCCTAAGAATATTGCATTTCATAAATCTCTATGGGTCACATTTGTTCAGTCACACACATACACACACACACACACACCTGCATATACACACATTGGCGAACAATGGCAGCACCCTTGAGGGCACACATTTAAGGACACACACTGCTGTCAAGAATGGATACAAGAAGGCATCAATCAAACTCGATTAGTGTGAAAACACCCCCTATGAGGCTACAGATCAATCCTACACACACTCACAGAATCACAAACGCACATATCCACACCGTCTCTCCCTTGCTTTCCGAGCCTAAAACACCCATCCAGACATACATACACAAAAATGCCACAACACAGTCCAAGTGGTGAAGACAGCATTGTAAAGTGTTGTACTCTGTACCATCGTCATTGTCTGTCATGTAGCAGCTAGAGGGCTGATAGTTCAATCTATTGAACACAGGAAGAAAGGAAGACAAGAGGAAGGTGGAGGGGGAGAGAAAGAAATGGACATAGAGATAGAAAGGACAGCATGAATCTGAATCAGCCCATGTTCTGGAAAGAAATGTGATATTGTTTTATGTGAGGGAGTGACAGCGCATCAGGAAGCAAAAGAGAGAAAGCAGACTAAGATGAGAGAAAAAGACGAGGGAGAGGGTGCAAATGTAGATCAAAGGTAGACATGCTCAGTGCCATGTCCTTGCGTTTCTTGGATCTGTCTGCCTGTGAGCTTGTTGTTGTCAGTAACTAACTAGACTACCTGGGTGGATAACATGAATGGATCTCCACATAGATTTCTTTCAATTTCTTGACCTCTGGTTCTTGGCTTCATTAATAAGGTGTATCTACTGTAGTAAGGACCAGCAAGTCATTAAATACAATGGCTAGGTCTACTTGACACTGTTTCAGTTAACCTCAGAGCCAAGCAGCAAAAATAGATCTTGTTTTCTAAGTAGAACTTCAACATGTAAGGGATGGAAGGGATATTTGAAATTTGAAAACTACTAACTTCATTGCAACGTGGATTTTATTTTTGCAGTTTTGGCTGTCAGAATGTGGTGACATTGCATAAAATAAGTCTGAGAATGATAAATGTTTTAAATATGTTTAGTTTAGTCTCACATTGCCAGATCTTCCTCCACAGCGCTGCAGTGGAGGGTCTGGCTTGACCACACAGCAGGATGGGAGAAAAACATGCTCTGGATCATTGCCATTTCTTTGAACCAATCACAATCGTCATGGGCGGCGCTATGCGCTGGACAGAGCCACGGTGCCGCTGATAAATAGCCTTGGGAAGGAAATTGTTTTGATGGTACGTGTACATTCAAAAGTTGTTTTATTCGTGCAACAGAAAACTCAGATTGGACGGAAAGTCTAGCTGTCTGGATTTCCCCTGCAGAGATCTGAGGAGCAGTTAACCTTAGTCCTCAGAAATCCACCGGAGTTTAGAATGCCATCACAAAGGAAGCAGAAGGTGACGGACATCTGGCCTAAAAGACACCGACTGTCCAGTGGCACCGGATCAATCCCAGAAGTGGAATGTTGGGTATATGCTGTAGACTATGTTTTGTGTGAATATGGAGATTGCCAATTTCAGAGTCACAAAATATTTTGGACGCAGCCTCCAAATGCGAAGTCATTAAGGTGTTGGATGGGGTTTGTTAAAGCTGTTGACCTACCGACAAGCACATTTGAAAGAGTATACTCAAAGCAAATTAACACTAATTAACGCAACCTGAAGTATTCCGATGTTTCCTTGGCAACCTCATGGTAATGACAAGATCCCCGGAAGTCCTTATGCCTGGCTAATCAATTCTTCCTGCACGTAACTCCTTGTAAAAATAATAATTTTTTCATTCTGATTACAGCACGGATTAAACAAAGATTAAATTGTTAAATAGTCACCTTAAGAGATGCTAGTAGGTCTATTTGTTTACCTTGATTCCCCCTGCCTTCAGTCTTTATGCTAAGCTAATCCCTTGCTGGCTCTAGCTTCATAATTAGCATACAGATATGAGAGTGGAATTGATCTTTTCAACTAAGTCTTGGCAAGAAAACTAATTCAGTTGAGCTATTTAGTTAACGTTGTGAGTATAATGTTATCATAACCAATACAACTCAAAACATATTAAAATAAGAGCTCCATTATCAAAGACACTTTGTCACAAAAATATTTTACTTGCAATGAACTCATATCCTGGAAATATCCTGGAAATTGTTGCTTGTGATAAACAGAGCACACATTTACACTGTGCCAGCATCCCCCTCTCTCTACGACACAAACCCATTCAGTCTACCTTCTTTGCCTCTCAAGTCATATGCCAGCCCCTCCCTTATTCTCTCTTTTCATTCTGTTTTCTCAACTCTTCATCTTTTACCTCCTCTTCCCCTTCTTGTCTTTTCTGTGTCTTTTTCTCCTCTATCCATCCCTCACTCCCTTCGATCGCATTCTTGTCCCCGCCTCTTGTTGCCCTTCTCTCTCTGCTCCCCTGTTCGCTGGCTCCCTCCCTTCATCTCTCTCTGCATTGCAGTATCTGTGTCAGCCATCGGCATAGGCGTGTGTGTGTGTGTGTGTGTGTGTGTTCAGTCCCTCCTAAGCAGCTGGACAGGAACTGAGATGGATAGCGTTCCTTCACCCCACTATTCACTTTTCCTCTCCATCCTCTTCTTTCATCCATCCTCTGTATTGTCTTTTATCTACTATTGTTCAATCCTCATTCTCCCTTTGTGAATTGTATCTCTTTTCTTTAATACACTTTTATCTTGTCTTTTTTTCTCTCATGCCATACTGTACACACTGTTTTTTGTTTCTTCCCCTCTTAAATTCTCCTATTTTTTCTCATTACTTCTTCTGATGCATTTCCTCTGCTGATCTTCTCCTCTAAACCACTCGTCCTTCCTTCTTTCCCCTACCTTGCTAACTCTCTTGTTTTGTGGTAAATATTGTTAAAACATGTCCAAAATTTGTTACATAGACATGCATTACATAACAGCTGATCACCATTTCCAGACTGTTTCATCTGACCCATGACACAGCAGAGTACTGACATGTACTGAAGCCACCTCCTGCTGAGACTGTACTTCAGGACACTAGTATCCTCCTCTTCCTGGCAGGGTCCAGCTCAGCCTCCTTTGATCTACTGTTCGCCTGCAGTGACTAGCCAGCCACCAGAAACACCTTCTTCTACATCGCTGGCTCTACCGCCTTTCTGGTCATACCATCCAGAGGTGCATATATTTCTGTTATACAACTAATGAATCAAGAGCCCTGATGTGTAGTGGTCAGTGCTATAACACACTAGATCTTCAGACTACAGTAAGTACAACACTGTCATAGGTAAATCATTAATATTGAGTTGTCAATGACACTATTCAGTGCATACCGTTTTCCTTAGTCAAACCATGGCACAGCAATAAGATAGTTGGGAAATGTGTAAGCCAAAAAGATGAGCAAAGGGGATTGACAGTGCATTGTCTGTATGTACATAATGAGTGATTATCTAGTCAAAGCTGATTTTTAATTAAGCTCATTTCCTTCCTTCAATGACATACCAGTAATAATCAGCTCTCTCAGACAGGTGGCATCCTGCAGGCACTCTGGTGCATCAGATCCTCATAAAAAAAAAGTTTCCATTAGAGAGTGCAAACAAGCGTGCTCAATTAACATAAAGGCCCGCTTACTTGTCATGAGGAGTACTACACAACCTGTGATAAAAGTTCTAACCTAATAGAAGTGTAACACTAAATGGTTGATTTATCCCTTTAACTCAAAATATCATTTTCAAACTTACAGCAAAAGTACTTTGGTTGACTGAGTTTTTATAGTTAATGTTAGGAAACAGGCCAAAAAGGCTTCCATCCAAATGTAGAAGTAAAAAGTAGTAAAAGATCCAGTCAAATCTTCAACCTGTGGAGAAACAATATAGAAAACATGATATACATGTGACATTTGTTTGTTTCATGCATTAATTTAAGAAAGTTTATTCTCATCGCGCCACAAAGATTGCATGTTTCTCAAGTGGAGCGGAACATTGAGCGGACATTTAAGACAAATGTAGCCTACATCAGGATTTATTCACTAAGTCTGTTTCCCATTTTGCTTTTATTGATACACAAACGTTTTCAGCCGAGTATAAAAACCTTTTTGCAATATTTAAAGTGTTTTTTGAAATTTCTGTTTCCACTCAGGTATTTCATTGCGAAAATCGGAAACATAAAAAACAGGATGGTAACACACTTAATGGCATTCATCCAGCAGACGCAGAACAACTTGGGACATGAGTGATCCCTCCATCCTTATCGCCAGACAAAACATTGACATTTTAGGATCTGCATTCTGCAAAATCCCGGGTTACATTCAATGATGTTCATGAGTGTTCAATGCAAACATTTTTAAATTACTTATTTGTACAATATCCATATAATGTTGCATGGCAACTACAGTATATTTCAATGTGATTAACTGACAAGGGTGATCAGTATAGAGGTTTCAGCATAATTATACAACTGCACATGTTGCCTGTAAAGCACCATGCAAAGTCTACTGGCTTAGATGTATTGCATCAATGGCTTGTTAAATGGAAACAAAAGGAAAATGTTGGTCATCTGTGTTCCTGCTCCGTCTCTCCCAACATTATAACTAATGTCATGTCCCGTTATCTGCTCATTATTTTCAAATCCTGCAGTTCTTTGGCTCAGCGGCCAATACATGCAGATGCAGACCAAACAATCAGAAACCCATCTTGACTCAACACAGCTAATGATTGAGATAGCATTGTTGATGTCCAGTCATTTTCTTTCTCTTCTCTCTCTCTAAATGTCTACACACATGCACATATACACACCACTGAATTTTAATGACCAGTTAGGTAGAATAGCATAGCATTGTGGGTGTTAATGGCTGACTGACGGGACACCCTCAAACCCATTGAGACATAAATGATCATGACACAGGTGCCTGGTGTGTGTGGCGGTGTGTATGGGTTAGATATAGGACACAATGTGAGTGGTTTTGCCTCTTTTTTCAAAAATAGAAACTGTTCTGCTTCTAATTCCATAACATGGCAAGGCAGACTGTTTCCACAAAATGAAATGACCTACAACCTGCTCACATTTTGTTAATGACAGGGATGGTTAAGAGCCTGACATTGCTGGATGTCTAAAGTTGAAGTAAATTGGTTGGGTATTAGAGTGGTAGTCCATGTAATGACTTGCTGTATGGATTTAAAGATATGCTGTAAACCTCACAGCAAGCCGGTGAAGTAATGCTCCTTCACCCTCCTCCTTCACCCCCAGCAGCCTGGATTCCTGCAGGAATATTTTTGAAAGGTTTGCAGATTTCTGTGGTCAGTGTTAATGCAGAAAAATGTAAAGGGGTATTTGGTCTATGATGAAAGGATAAAAATGCCACTTATTACACTACCATAGAAGCGAGAGAAGAGACAGAGAACTCTGCTTCAGAACGACAAACTTTGAGCTAGCAAGCTACATGCTAGGACTGGCAAGTTTTGAAAATAATGTTCCCATGTAACAATTGGCCGGCTGCTTGGTTCTTTTGGGGAATTATTGTAAAGATTTACAAAGAATATGTTCACAGAATTTATTAACTGATTGGATTGCTATAGACAAAGTACACATAGCATGCCAGTACACTAGTAAGAGCAAATTATGTTTAACCATGTATCAGCTAAGTTAAATATCTCACGTTACTGGATTGTGTGAACAGAAGAACAACTTCATTTAATATTGTGTTTGGTGTTTTCTTATGCGGAGTTCAAATGTTCCACCAAAACAAGTTCCTTCCTTAGGCTATTCTGCAGAGCCATTGCCATGGCGTCTGGAGCTTAGAGCCGCCCAAGATGTTTGTTATTAGTTAAAAGAAATGCAACAAATACAGAGCTTTTTTTTCCTCCTCTGCCAGAATGTATGTGTGGTTTAGCCAGGCCTTACGCCACAGCGGTGCGGAGATGGGTCTGGCAATGTGAGACAATACTCCTCAGTAAACTGGCCTTAATGTTTCAATTGGCAGAGATGTGTGGGGCTTTTAAGATTCATATCAGTAGAATTTAAAACGCCTCAAGTCTTAAAGCGGTCAGCACTTTTGCAATATTGTATGACAGTGATGCACACACCACAAGACAACACATCAGTAGCCAAATTTAGGTCAGTGAGTAGATCATTTATTCAAATAGTGTCAGTGGCATTGCCTTGCTAAGCAATGTGCCTCATCTGCATGGAATTACCAGACCAGTCAGCAAATTTAGTTTAATTTACATGTGTCCAACAACAATAACTTCTTATTATGTGTTGAGTAATGAGTAATGCTTGCTTATCCAGCTGTTACAGTCTCATATTGTCTCTGATTGGGCAGGAAAACAGATTTTTGCAACAGATGTGAAATTAGCTATGGTGTGACACTGAGAGACAGCTGAGCTGCCTGGTTGCATAACAAAACAGTGAGCATATTTCTCCCTTTGACAATACATTGGGTGACCGATGTGGTTATCTTAATTGTTCCAGGGATGTTGTAATCTTAACTCCAGAAGCAGCTGAATGTGTAGCTATGAGTAGTGGAACTGCAGAGCATCTGAGCTTGTCTGTGCATGTGGTTCTCATCCTGCTTTGGCTGATCCTCCTCCTTTGCACGTCAAGTCAATGCTTAACATTTTGCTGGAAATCGCACCCAGGGGGACTTCAAATAAAAACTGAAAACAACACAAAGAATAAACTATTTTTTTGCTGCTATGCCTTCTTTTTGACAGCTATTAAACTAAGCTGTTTTTAGAATTATCTGTACATCAGCTATGCTACATGTGGCAGCTTTTCTGTTGTTCATAAAATAGCTATTTTATTCTGTCTGTTACGGACAGGAGTGATGAATGAAAGAGAGACAAGTGAATGGTTTGTTTTAGGAGGGATCTGATTGAGACAGAGACAAAGTGTTCTGGCTATCCAACATCTTCATGACTATTTGTTCTCATCTTAAGACAGCTCTGCTCAGATCTCCAATACATTGATCATTCTCCATCAATCTCCATCTCTTCCTGTCTCCCGTTGTTAGTTTTTTTCAATCATACTATCAATCTGGAGACCCATCCGTATTGGCTCCATCCATCAGTCACTGCAGCCTTTCCTCAGTCTCCTTCTATCCATGTCCATCCACTGTAGCTTTTTTGCCTCATGTCAGTCAAAGTCTATAGGATGACCAGAGAGACAGCTAGACAGACAGTGCAGACGTCCATTTATCTAGCATTCAATATCTGCTAACCAACAGCCTTCTGACTTGTCCCTGAGACAGAAAAGCCTGTAGGTATCAACCAACCAAGGTGTCCAAAAAGTCAAGGATCACAGGAAAGTCACTTTTATCTTCAGTGACAAAACATGCTGTTACCTATCTCTCTGGACATCAGGGTGTCATTTACTGGTGGATAGGTTGTGGCAAATGGGGGAACTGGGCTCACATATCCTCTAGCTGGAACACTTCTTACTTTTGCTTACTAGGTTTACCCAAGGGATATTTTTTCTAGCTAAGTTCATCCATTGCAAGTAGCTACTGTAACTCTCCATTTGTCTTTATATTTTACTATATACTACTATATATCTACCCATTTTTTTTCTTAGCCCTCAGTCAACAACACCCCTCATTGACAGTTGTCACGCTATCATTTTCAGAAATTTAAACACATTGTTTGATCAATTGTGCAGCCAAAACCCAGCTGTATTTTGTGTTAGTCCTGCATTGTAAAATAAGACCGATACACTAGGTGTATCTAAAATGTTACAATGCATGGCTGTAGAGATGACAACAGACTGTTGGTCTGTTGGTACCCCACTTTGCTCCAGACTGAAATATTTTAACCTTGATTTGATGGATTCCCATAGCATTCTGCACAGACATTCATGTTCTCCAGAGTATACGTCCTACTGACTTTGGTTCCTCTGACTTTTCACTATCAATAGTTCAAAATTTAAATTTGTCCAATACTTTTTTGATCAAGTTAATTATCACCTTCACTTTGTGTTTAGTCCTAATTAGCTAATGTTTGCCTGCTAACATGCTAAATCAAGATGGTTAACATGATAAACAATATACCAGACGGACAGCATTGTTAGCATTGTAACCATGAGCATGTTAGTACACTGAAGTAAGCGTTAAGCTTGAAAATAGGATTCCTACTGTAAAGGCATGAAGAGAAAAGCATGGAAATGAAAAAGCTCAGCTAAATTACAATTTGGCAGCACACTGACTATGAAGCTCTTGCTATGAATGTTACCTCTGCAGTCTTAATTTACCATCTGTCTCCTATTGATAGACATCAAAATGTAAACAGTGTGCATTACCTACTGAAATATGGTTGCAGGGGAGAGAACCTCGAAGTGAGAGGCAGGAACTCATGAAAAGTAAGTATGCAGGTACAGTTGTCATCTACTTTAAAACTCTGAATCTCTGTGAGCCTAAGGTGCGTCACTTATCCATTGTTCTTCTCGAAGTTGTCCTCTGGAACACAAGAATGCAAGAAGTGTAACAAAACTACAACCTCACCAACAAACTCTTGGATATCTCAACTATCATTAAACATAACATTCCATCAATTTCAGTTGCACTAGGTGGACTGATGGATTTTTTTTTTCTGGCTCAGTGGGACAAATAGGACTGCGGTAGCAAAAAAACATGTAATTGGATTCAGACCAAAGCAGAAACTGACACTAATATACAGTACCATACAGTATGTGCCTTTTGTGTTGGAGAGATAGCAATACGAATGTTGGAGAGACACCAATTGGAAAAAAAAAAAACATTTCCTTACCATTTGTAATTGTAACTGTTTTGCACTCATTTGTGCCATTGATTTGATGGATAGAATCCATGTTGTGAACAGTGATGTAAAATAAGTGTCTAGGTGGGTCCTATTTTAGGTGTCTATGAGATGTTGGCAGTTCTGACCATAAAAACAATCCCCTCTAAACTTAAAAAAATGAAATTTGTTCTCATCAGCCTGTTCTAATGAACTATACGTTTAAAAAAACTATGTAAAGATGCAATTTGAGTACTGTAATTTGTATGATTTCCACGTTTTTTGAGATATGTGCAGTACATTGAGTGCTGCTGTATAAGAAGGATTGTTTTAAGGAGGTGGTTGGAGTGAATGGGTGGGACTTTAAAGCCAGGGAGCAGAGTTAGCTTTACCGGGAAACAAGACCTTCACCCGGAAAATGTCTGTTCCTTGGAAGTGTTTTAATATAAAGCGTAATCTTTTTTTTTTTAAAACTTTACTAGCCGTTTTGGTGTCAAAACTTAACTTACTTCAGCGCCACCAACTACCACTGACCTGATGGAGCGCCATGCACGCACCATGCGGAGCACCATAGCCAGTGTTGCAGAGCTTTGTAGCAGCTTAACACATCTACTAAATGCCGCTGATATGACAAGCTGTGACGGAGGTCTGTAGCCAGCATCACAAAGCTCTATAGCGGCTTAAATAGTTAGCAACTGGTATCATACGTTTTAGTGTGCACTACTTTTTGTACAATATCATACAAACCCATTGAAGAGAATGCATTGGTTCTCATTTAAATAACTTTTCTAATCCCATAGATGTCAATCTAAGAAGAAGTCCAAAATAAGAACACAAATGTGTGCAGCAGTACTTTGTTCCTATTTTTCCTACCTCATTAATCAAATATATGACCAATGGCAGGATCCTCTTTGGGGGGGCTCCCCCTGTTGTTTCCATATTCCCATCAAGTCCAGTGCACACTGCACACTGAAGATAGATAGAATCTTCATTCTATTTTACACAGAGATCCAGAACTCGTATAATGAATACTACCTGGCCCCAGGATTTCTGTACATTTTTTGATCTGTGTAATTTCATTACTCCCAACTCTGTTTAGGAAAAAGCACCATGTGAGCGCAATATCAACACAAGTAATAAAGATGTTAGAGCTATAGTGAATTTTGACACAGGGCCCCAAGATAATGTAATGTACTGATACTTAGATTTTGTACTTTAACTTCTACTTGTAATGGAGCATTTTTACATTGTTGATGTTATTGCACTCATTTTACTTAAGTAACAGATCTAAATACTCCCAACCCTCCTGCAATGCAGAAGCTAATTAGGATCCAAATAAACTCCTGATCAAGAGAATATTTACAGTAATAAGAGTTCTATAGAAAACTTGTGCATAATAGCAACTGTAAAGAAATACCTTCCTGCATTGCCTTCACAGGAAAAGCTACCACTACTGTTAGTGAATAATGTACATCAGCCAGGGTCTTTGGTCAATAACAGGCTGTACGTAGGCCAAGAAGAAGTGATCAAGAGACAAAAGTGAAGGACTTGAATCCAGATTAGTCATTGTCTACAAGTGGCCTTCAGCGCAAACGGTTTTTCTAGCTGAACAGCATTTTTCTTCCTCAAATCAAATCAATTTCACAAAGACGATGGCCACACACA
The DNA here is from genome assembly GCA_026937815.1 of Etheostoma perlongum. Lineage (NCBI taxonomy): Eukaryota > Metazoa > Chordata > Actinopteri > Perciformes > Percidae > Etheostoma > Etheostoma perlongum. The sequence continues at coordinate 7,098,047 of CM049390.1, read as the reverse complement.
CACACCCCCACACACACAGAGCGGAGGAGAGAAAGCAGGACAGGAACCTTGTTAGCACGAAGGATGGGTTATACATATGCTAAGCACACCTGACCGGCTTGTCATTAGTTAAAGTTCAAAGCAGTTAATCATCTCTGCCCCCTGATCCTCTTTCCTTTGCCTGCTATAGCTTTTTCTCTTTTCCTTTTCTGAAGGTTATTGAGACGAGACCACAGAGTAGAAACCCTCTGTAGCACCAATCTCAACGTAATATAAATAGGAATCTGATGTTTTTTTTTATTATTGCTTACCTTCATTTAAGCACCTTGAGGCAACAATTGCCAATTTAAGCAGGTTTAATTACATTTTGATTTAGAGTTCTATTGGCATTGGCATCATTGGGGGGTGTGGGAGGGGGGAGGCAGGGTGGTTGCCATACAGTCTACTTTCATAATGTTTTTGTTCACACTGTCATATATGTTAATTCAATTACATGTTGTACAGTTTGTCATAGTTAGTCATGCACTGGACTGCATTATATCTTTTTCTGCCCCCCTAATGTGTTTAAGTAGGGAGGACAAAAATATTGTAACTCAATAAAATTATCTCAATATAATGTAGTCGTACTGTGGCTATATTCATAGCATCATAGATTCAACCACAAAGGCAGCCATAGTCTGAGCAATAACCAGACCAGCTGCAGCTGTGCTCACATAGTCGGATCTCTGCCTTTTGAAAGGAGTAATAAACAATAAATTCAAAGTGTCACATCATCTCTCCTTTAGTATCGGTGGCGTTTTACAGTGGAAGTGTATTATAACTGGAATGAAACAACATGCTAACTGGGTAACGTAAAAGTTATTGTGAGCAGTCACAAAAGTCCAGTTCTGTTTTAAACTATATTCTCAATACTGAATATATAATTGAATTTACATTATGAGCTTAGTAAAGATATGTTATGGCAGGTCTTTTGCATTTCATTGTATCATATTGAACAGGCATACTTAATGTATAAGTGGCCGCTAAGTGTATGCAGCTCATTGCACAAAAAAAACAGTTGTACCTGTAACATGCTGTAAAGCCCTTTTGATGAATTTTTGAAACTCCTTTATTGTTTTAGTTGACTCTTTATCTATTGCTATAGCTGCTACACAGCTGCGCTGATGAAATACAGGAAACGCAGCTCTGTGTAAAAGACTCAGAGATACAGTTTTAAAAGTCTCATTGGGCAGGAGGAGCAATGAGTTCATCAAAAACACAGGCAGTTGAAGCTGTAATTTTAACTGGGCGACCTGAGATTATAATGACTGAGCAGTGCAGGCAATATTAAAATAACTCTATCTCCCGTACATAAATAAACGCAGTTCAAATAGGGCTTGAGTCTCATTACGATTTGTAACAATAATGTTACCATTCAGCCCGTCTTCATCCAGAAAAATGACTGCATGGGTAGATTATGCAAGCAGCTCATAATCACCCACAATTTTTCTTTTTAGCGGGCAACCTCTCATGGCTGTAGTAATTATCGCGAGAGCAAAGAAGGTAGTAAGAGGACACAGTTTAAGAGTGCCACATTACACATAAGTTGGATAGTGAGGATGGTGGATGTGTCAAAAAACTCATTTACTTTAAAGGACCTTTACTCAGAAGACTGGGGTTTATGTTCCGTTTGGAACCGAAAGGCAACTGTTATTTTGAAGGCATTGATTTCGTGATTAAATAGTTAAATAAGTTCAGTCTTCAGAGTGATTCTAATGGACATGCTCTCATGTAGACAGGTGGCTAAAATGATGGCTCAGAAATATCTAGATTCTTCCCAGCAAACTACAATTTATTTCCCCAAAGACTGTTTTTAAATGTGTAAGCACTCATAAACTAATTAGGTGATAAACACATCACAACCGGTGACATCCAGGTGTTTTTCTAAAGGGTTGGATGACTCAGGAAAAGTTAGATTTGAACTGAGATAAACTGAAATGCATCAGTCTTTGGTAAACAGCATTTTACTGGTGTCAGTTTTTCAAAGGTAAAATAGTCGCATCCTGAGATGGACATCATGAAATTCTACTCATATTTTCAACAAAAAGCTCAGAGGTGAATCTAAACTCTACACTCATTGATGTAAAATGTATAAACCTCTCCCCGATGTACGGTCGTCATGTTTTGGTCTGACGGCTGAGTTGACCGAGCGTGGCACACAATCACCTTTAGGTCATGAATATTTACAGAAATGAGTCCACCAAGGAGACAGGACTGCATAGAGGGTCATACACAGAGATATCAGCAACACCAGAGCTGTTTATTTAGACCGGGTCTATTTATTGTGTTCACTGACAGGTCTTGTCGTTGCTTGCACATAACTCTCTTCAAAAACATTGGCATCTTTCTTCATCCTACTTGTATGGTGAAACATTTCAACATGGACATTTCACCTTGTTATGTCTGTCTCCTATGTTATTGCCTTTAAAGCTGCACTTATTTTGTGTTTACATTGGGCTCAATGACTGTGACTTGGAACAATGTATTGCTTGTAGTAATAAACCTACGGAGAATTGTCACTCAACCCTACAATATCCCTCGGCATTTAAGATATGAAACTTTTCAACCTTTTTTTGCTATAAATATGTTTTTAATTTGTTCCAATGCCGCCAAATGGCCAAAACAGATAAATTAATGCAGCTTCATATACAATGTAATTCTAATTTAATTTAATTTGAAAAGATTTCCGGTGAAAACCAATTTGTAAATCTGGTTATGAGACATTGACAAACATTGGACAAAATATAAAACAAGCAGAAGTCTTCCCACTGCTGTTGGAGGAGAAGGAGAGCACTCTGTATAGCTTCTAATTGGCTATTTTAGGATCAGCACCTTGGAGAGCACAACGTCCTGACACTTGGATGTCTTGTAGCTAACATGCACAGTAATCTGCATCCAAACGTCACAGCATATAAATGTGTGCAAGTACAAATACATATATCAAATTTAGAGTCTACTCCACATAGATCTCTTAAGTATGCAAACCCATTTCTGCTAATATGATGAAAAAAGAACAATATACTAAAGTCAATATACTGAGAATGTGCTTAAAACAATGACTTAGTATCCCAAAATAATGAGACGCTTTCTCATATTAATGACTTAGTATCTAAAAAATAACAGTATATTTGGAGAAAGTTCCTCAATATTTTGCGATACTAAATCTTTATTTTGAGATGCTAAGTCAGTATTTTGAATATGTCATTATTTTGCGATACAAAGTCATTACGTTAAGTTATTTTAAAAAAAACATTTCTCCTACTGGCGGAAAGGGGCTTCCATACATAAAGCTGTTTTAACTTTTTTTGTAATTTTTTTGGCCACTTTGGGGGTTGCTGAACAGTCTGTAAACACTGTGGGCTAATATTTAGGAGAGACCCCTCTTACATTACACATTGTCAGTTGATGCTTTGTGAATATAAAATATTGATTAAGTGCAGATTTAAGATTTTACTCAAAAAATGAAATATGAAAACATGTTATCGTACATATAACCCTGCAGACCACATGTCTATGGGAGTTGTAGGTTGTACGTAAGTGCGCCCAACCTCAGGCCCCATGCCTTCACAGTCAGATTTAAATTGGATGATCACCTGATTGTTCTGCAGACAAGAGCAGGACATGCAAGGGATCATTATAGTCCATGTTCAATCCCCTTACTGTCATATTCCCGATGAGAAAGGGAAGAGAAGCTGATTTGTTCTGTCAGTCACACACAGACACTTACACAGTTGTCTTTTGGCCACAGACTCCACGCTGCTAAATTCAGAGAAGTAAGGAGGGAAATGAGAAGCAGATTATCATTACCGTCCACTAGCAGACCTCGTGCAGTCAAATTCAAGAATACAGCGGAAAAAGTGTAGAAGAGATTTGCATTAAGCATGTATGGATATTTTTACATCCTGGACATGGACGTGCATCAGGACAGTTTGATATACTAGGAGCTAAGAGGAATAATGCATGACTTAGTTGAGCAGAATAGCCCCCAACTATGACCCTGCATGACTCTCACCTTGTCTCTCGGTCTGATGTTTATTTAAACATGGTTATCGAGCATATCGAGCCATACAGCATCTTAAGGTCCAGCTCACTGACTCTTTCTCAACCTCACTTTCTTTCCGTCAGTTCCTTCTACATAATTTAGAGCACTTGGCTAGTTGAGCGGGTTTGAGTGTGTGATTGAGAGGGTTACCTGCTCAAATCTGCAGCCTCAAAAAGGAAATCTGTGCTTCCAATGTGATGGTTGTCAGAGGTTAACAGCTATTGGAAAGAGCTGCATACCACCTGGGATGTTGCTGGTGATGAGAGCGGAATATAAATCTATGTACACTATGTCCAAATGAAAATTAAATCTTTACACAGGGATGGATCCACTCTCCTCATCCACGACCTGTTAGTCCACCATTTTTTTTGTCTACTTCCGATTCCTGTATTGTTAAGATAAATACAGTATTATCTGCAAATGTTTTTTTTTTTTTTGTTGAGGTTATACAGGTTGCCCCAGTTTTGAGCTGATACTAATTTTCACATTTCTTTTGCCACTTAACTTTAAGTAAAATGTGCTTAAAGTGTCCATGTGCTCATCCTTAAAAAGCATAGTTTTGAGAAATATGCTCATTCCCTTGCTCTTTTTATGATGCAAGGATTGCCAAATCGGTTTTCACCACAAGACAAAACTTTCAGCAGTGCCCAGTCTGAATCTTTGGAGAAGTAAATGTATTTTCTTCAGAAGTCCTAGCATTACTGTGAAATAGAACTTATTCGGATGTACAGCTTCAAATAGACATGCCATGAATGCATCATCAGACCCAGCAAAAAGGACAAAGTCTAAAGGTATACACAAAGGGAAAAACTAAAACACGTCAAACAAATTGGCATTTAATATGTAATTCTGCTGGACAATTTTAGACTGTTTTACTTCATCAGCCTTTTTCAGGTTAGTATTTATATTCATTTTGTTTAAGGGGTCAGTATGTGTATGGAAATGAGCACAGTTATCAAATAGGCGTGTTCAAAGAAGCAGAAGGCAAATTGTGCACAACAGTCTGTAATCCCTTTGTCTTTTCCTTGCTTGTATGGCAGGTGCCCCATCTGACATTGACTCATGGTGGGGAAAAAAATTTACATTTGACATTTGTCAGGAATTCCTTTGGATTCTGGTGTGACTGTTTGAAGACGTCTGTAAAATCTTGAGAGTACAACTCAGCAATGAATGTTTTACAAAACATCTAATCGCAGCGTGTCAGATAAACACAGCCTACCTGACTGAGATGACGGCGAGCTCACAGCTTCAGGCCAGCGAACACTTAACAGACAAGACTGCAGCTTGTCAGTCAACAACCTCACAACAGGCAACCAATTATGGAAAGCCATGTCTGCATGGTGAAAGAGGTTTCTCTGGCTTACATGCAAATATTATATATACACCAAATGATCTCCAAAACAACTATTACAATTATTATCCATGCTGCTGCTAATATCACAGTGAGGACAGATACTGTTACCACTGATAATATTCTGAAATTAAAATGAACAGGCAAACAATGAAAATTCACAGTGCAGGATTTTCCCCCATAACACTATATATATACTGTAGCTGTAAACTGTTAAACACTCTAATGTGCAATCAAATCACTGCTTTGACTTGCTACACCAGGGTTGAAAATGATTAAGCAAAACCTTATGAAAATATGAGAAAAAAAAGGTTAACATTCCCAATTTGTCAAATACGGCAGCTTGGTCTGATAGCAACGCACAAGGCACAATGTATTGAGAAGGTTGGAGTGTAACGATGGGTCAAATTAGGTAAATGTCACATGGCAAACATACTTATTTTAACACAAACCAGAAACTTTTCCTTAAAGGTGCCCTGCCAAACAACACCATTTTCCTTGCATTTTTAAAAAATATGATAGGTCAACATGTGCTTAATGTGCAACTGAAGTGGTACCTCCTCTGTCAGCTCTAGCTACTGAAAAGAAATGAGCAGAGAAATTAGACGAATCACAAAAGCGGGTCAGTCTGACTTCTCAAAGGGGGTCTTGCGAGGTGTAATTCAATGTAGAACCGCAACTGGTTGCAGCCAATGTATTACCAAATGCAATATATACAATACAATATATTTATGTGAACACACCCACAGACAGATTACATATTCTATGTGCAATACACGTATTACTCTAAGAGGTATTGGGATTATGGATCAATACAGAATTGTAAAGACTGAAATTACCCTCTAAACTGACAAAGTTATTTGCTAGAAGTTATGTCTAATCTAAAATTGTGGAGACTTCTATTTACTTAAAGACAAGAGATAGGCCACCACTGCCCAATGTGGGGTTCAAGTTCAAAATTTACTTTTTTTATCCACTGGCCAAATGGCTAGTGAATGTTCAAATGTTATCAACCACTCAATAGATTACTATAGTTTTTTTGGGCTGGTGAGTGAATCAAATGTACCAGCCACTTACATATTTTACCATAATTTGGCTAGTAGATAGTGCTAGTTTTGGACCTTGGTCATATTAAATTCCATATGAGTTTATGTCTCGGGGCTGGTTATATTTTTCTATGCTCATTGTAAGGTTAATACTAATAACAGCCCCCATTTAAAACTAAAGAATGTAGTGGCATCTACAATAAGGTAGATATACAATATGTATGAATTGGGTTTGGATTTTTTAAAAAGGGAATGGTCATATTAGGAGTGAATACCAGTGAATTAAATATTCATATCAGCATTAAAAATCCCCTGGTTTAATTTTAGCTGCACCCTGTAGGAACCTGGATAGGCTCTATGGGTCTATGACTGCAGTATTCATTAACTGCGTAAGAACTACACTACGGAGAGCAAAAGAGGATGCGAGATGGTGTAAAAGTAGGATGAGGGAGAGGATGAATAAAAGACAGGATAGGGAAAAAGAAAAAAAATAGTGGGCAGGAAGCATGAAGGGCAACATCAGGTTGCTTCAGGTAAATGTGAATATTGATTTAATTAACACTAATCTATGTTGACTCACACAGACACACACATACACACAATCTCTGAACCTCATGTCCTCTCTCTGGTATACATTTTTTTAATACTGTCTTGTTTGGGAAGGTGGTTGTTTTGCTCAGAGGAGAAATTACAATAGATTCCCAAATCCATTTTCTCCTATCAATTATTCAGATGTGACCAAGACTCATTATGCATGGAAATGTTTTCAGCTCTCTGAATCGAACGGATGCTGTGTGTTTGTATATCTCTTCTTACAGTTTAATAATGTCTGGTTAAAAAAAGGAATGTGTGTGTGTGTTTATGTGTACACGAAGGTTAGTGCATGTTACAGAGTTGACCTGCTGTCAAGAATGTTACATGTACTCGTGGCTGGCTTTAGCTCACCCAGTAAGAGTGTTTTTCCCATGTTGGCCGAGTCCTGCAGTGGCACAGGGTATGAATCCAACCTCCTGTGTGTAATCCCCCATCTCTCTCCCCCTTTCCAGTCTGTCTATACACTATCACTATAATAAAGGGAAAAAAGAAGGAAATGCATAGTTGCTTTTTGGAGAAACATGATAATACTTGATAATAATATACCATTTCTGACAGATTCCACATTTTTAATCTATTGTTATTTTATTTTTATATTGTTGTTGGTTTGAATCTTGAGTAAAGAAAACCAAACTGTTAGATACACTAAAAGTACTGGAAACTTTGAAATTTGGCCTGATGAAAACTTTAGATGAAAAGTCAAGAGATCAACAAGGTTCACACAAACTGGCAATGTCTGTACCAAATTACTTGGCTATCCATCCAACAGTTATGCCGAGACATTGCTTTGTTAACCTCATGGTGGCACTAGATGAAATGACAAAAGGCCTACTAAAGCTTTCAGGATTTATCCTCTGAAAACAATGAATGCCTGCACTAAATGTGTGCCAATTCATCTTGTAGATTCTGATAACTTTCCTTGGATAGGTCAAAACTTTAACCTACTGGTAGCCCAAGATGAAAGGTTAAATATCCATACCAAATTTATTGCTAATCCATCCAATAGTCGTTAAGACATTTCACCAAAAAACAAAAATGTCAACCTCATGGTGACATTAGAGGAACAGTCAGGATTACCAAAGACAGTAGGCAGACCATAAATGTCTGTATAACATAACGTCAATCCATCCAAAAGTTGTGGAGATATATCAGTCTGGACCAATGGATTGATGGACCGACATTGCCATCCGTAGAGGTACACATGTAACGTAGCATACAAGTGTGCATTAAGTTATAAATGAATATAGAGACTTTTTATTTAATCTTTTATTTTTATAAAGAACATACTAAATGCTCATTGTAAAATAAAAATCTCAGAGCTCATATCATTGATCTTTTCACACAGTATCTCTACTTAAAGCAAACTTGCCATATTAAGGATTTTAATGCAACAGCATTGAACCTGTGGAATATGAAAGGAAAATGTTTTCTTTGGCAAAAACATGCCTATAGGTAGTTTTCTCAACTTTCGGAAGTGTGGATTAAACTAAAACAAAAAAGTTCTAAGCTCAGGTGTGTAAAGCAAGAAATTTATGAATATAAATTATAATGCTTGAATCCTGAAGTGAAGGATGTGCATACCTACTCAACCAATGTCCTGTCTATTTTTATTATGGTATGCTGGCAATGAGAATCCTTTAGTATGTAGAAACAGGTTTGCAGTTTTTGAACTGAGAAATATGGAATACATGGTGGTCAGAATTTAGGTTCAAATCAGGTTCCTTCAGGCATGGGTATCCTGGGTGTCCAGCTGCCTTCAACCTGATCCATACTAGGATTGGCTCCTGGCACCATGAATTTTCAAAACATTGAGAAAAGCCTGAATCAAATGTTTTTATTTGGGGCCTTGAGGCACTGAATATAACTATTTAACTGAGACTTTTCATATCTACTGTGAATATATACCAGATTAAAGTAGAATCAATGTTGCCTTTGCAGAATGATAATAAGCCTGACACTGTCTAATAAAGACAGAACAGGTTACACATACACTTCCCAGATCTGGTTGCTGTGTGTGTCTGTCTCAATGCTCCAATTAATTCTGCCATGGTAATCAGGCTGTAGAACTCTGATTATATGGTTGTCATGGCAGCACTCCTGGGATGTGACGATACTTTCTGGGATGGATTCAAAGCATGGACCTCAGTATCACTGAAAATAATAATATCCACTATGGTGTAGTTTTTAATGCACATTAAAATGAAATGGATAGGCACGATCCATCTGTCATCATCCGTTTATCCGATGTTGGGTCGCGGGGGCAGCAGTTTCAGCAGGGGACCCCAAACTTCCCTTTACTAAACCACATTAACAAACTCTGACTGGGGGGGATTGCGAGGCCTTCCCAGGCCAGGGTGGATATGCTCTCTCCAACTAGTCCAACTATTTCCTGAAAAAAAACAATATAGAGGTTAAGGACATGACCTTAGCTACAAATTAATTTAATGATAATTTTGTTGGAATAGGTCCAGGTTTAGCAGGAGAGTTTACAAAGACTGGCAGTATAAATGATGTGCTAAGCAAGAATGTAAATATGAATAAATATATGTTTGTTAAGGGAACTGACGAAACATTATTGAGATCGTTAACACATTTAAGAGTAAAAAGTCCACTGACTGGAATGGTATTGACCATGTTTCATGGTCAAAAGTATAATTGGCTGTGTTGTCAAACCTCTAACGCATGTATGTTATCAATATCTGAATCTCTATTAAAATGAAAATAGCAAAGGTGATACCATTATACACGGCTGGTGAAAAACATACACTTTCAAACTACAGACCTGTTTCATTGCTCTCCCAATTCTCAAAAATATTAGAAATAATATTTTCTGCAAGGATTGATAACTTCGTTACTAAACATAATATACTTTGTGATTAGCAATATGGGTTCAGGGCTAATAGGACAACTTCACATGCAATTGTTCAATTTGTTCAACTATTTAATACTAATGTCTGTCGAGTGAAGAGACTAACCTCTCCTGAAGAGTCCATCATGTTTTTAGAATCCTCCTTGGCTGCGTGGAAGAGGGGTGGGACTCATGCGCAATCATTGAAGGCTTGCGTTATGTGGCTGCAACAGCAGCATTGTTGTCATTACTTAGAATTTATCATGGGGGAGACAGCAACTATGCACTATAGCTTTACATAACTAAGTAATACTTCAGTATTGTTTATGGATGGGCGATTTGTCCAGCAGATAAGGATGTACCTGTTTCTGGTTCACCTTGGTGGCTGCAAGAGTATGTTCAGAGGGACTAGTTCTCCCTTTTCTCCTAAAATATCTCTGACCCTGGTGAGGGAATGCAGTCTGCTGCCCCATCAGACATTGGCCTCTCTAATATAGTGTCCACGGGCAATGTCCCACTATCAGCAGTTTGCCATCGTCATTAATGTCCTGTCTTTCCCAAATATTAAGCAAATTTCCAAGTTTGATTGCAAACATTATGCAATCACCTTTCCTGGGGAAGTATCCTCAAGATCATGAAAGAAATGACACAAAAAGTCAATTCTTGAACATCATATTCAGGAGAAACAGTGAGACTTTAGTCCAGGACCAGCTCTTTACCCTCTCACAGGTACTTGAGGTGTCATAAATGTAATAATTAGTTGTACATGTTTTGTAGATGTGAAAAGACTTCTGACAGTGCTCCCTGAGGTATTCTGTGAGCAAAGGCTGCAAGACCATTGAGTCCTAATGCAGCTATTAATTCCCTGTTCATTTGGTGTGAAAACTGTCTCACCATTAGGTCTAGCACATTCAAGGTGGTCCATGCATTACGACGAGGGTGTTGTTTTTGCCTTTCTTTTGTTGCGATTTTCAAGGAAAGTTTATGAATGTGCAGCTGGTCTGGCGGGTCTGGAGAGTGCCCACATTGATTACATCAAGATGGCATTTGTTCATGATGATCTGTTGGCTGCAGTTTCTGAAATACATTTGATATGCAGAATGAGAATCAACAGCATTACGTGTGAAACCACAGTTCGCTTCTGGTGAATTGTTCAATCCAGCCGAGGGGTAACAGCTGCCGAAAATTGGCTAGTTAGGATATCCTTTATTTCTTATTTAAGTGGTAGTAAGATATTTTTGTGATTGATCAACAATGTGGGACATCAAGAGCAGGTTTTTGTAGTCTTTACTTTTAAATAAAGTCATAAGCTTTGTGTACTAACCAAAAGAATTATACTGCATACATTTCAATTAATTTCATTTCAATTTATTTATAGTATCAATTCATAACAAGAGTTATCTCAAGACACTTTACAGTTAGAGTAGGTCTATATAATCAGACAAGAAGAAGGATCCCACCAGAATGGCTGAATGGTTGAAATCTACGTGATAAAATAAGAGGATTAGTGACCGGGAAGGACCTTGGTGTTAAACCACTTTGGCTTAACACCACTTTGGCTTAAGACCTTTGGGCTGACAAAAGCCGTATGAATTGGCTCAGTCATCTAGTAAGACTAGGCACTTGCTAGACATGGTTTTAACAGAGAAAATATCACATTACACGGTGCAATTTCCATCTGAAAATTGTCTTGTTTGACCACTTATGAAGGCTGCCCTAGAAAATATCAAGTATGTCTGATGAAAATCAGGATTTTCGAGACAAGGTCAGGAGCAGATTATTGCACTTAAACGGATGCCTTCTCACAGGACGGCGCTGCAAGTCCACAGTGACCATGCCCATGTGCTGATCCTGAAAATATCCTTTTGTTTCAGGAGTGCTTGGCCCAAGGATGCCCGTCAGCAGCCTCAAAGAATCACATCTCTCATCTAGCCTAGGGAACAAGGGAATCCCCAAAGTAGCTGAAGAGAAACAATGCAGCTTTATTCGCCACTACAGCCCTGAGCAAAAAACAACAGTCTTCTTTAAATTACAGTAGTCATAGTGGCAACATTTTAGCGAGTGAAGGAAGTAATGGTTCTAAGAAAGGTAGATGACCAGGGGGAAGAATGTAGTGCGGACCGAAAGTTCGATGCCAACGTTACTCTTTTGTTTATTTCAATACAATTTGACTTGGCCCCTATTATTATTAGTTTCTCCGGTATTATTAACTATTGATAAAAGTGAAGCTTCTGAAGGGGGGCATGACAAATAGTTTAAAAACAATCAATGCAATAAGGCATATTGTATTGCAAAAGTGATTACAGTAAAAGTTTTCCACATTATGTTGATTAAAAAAATGTGATTCTGGTGCCTTAACATTTGTCCCAAAACATATTTGCTGCTACACATTAGTAGTATATAACATCATTTTAGAGAGAGAGAGAGATAAAAAATATTTTTCTCAATTACCTTGGTATCTACTGGTATTCCTGCCTGTATGCCAATACAATGGTTGTAAACAGAATTTAATTTGTGAATTCCACAGAATTGAAAAAGAAATCTTCTAAAAAAATAATTTGCCGCCCCTGGTGCCCTTATGTTAAAAAATAAAAATGTTGCAAAAGTGGCCTGGGATGCCCCTATGGTAGATAAAACATGATAAGTCCTCTATGACAGCCCAATATGCAAGAAAACATTATGCAGAGCCACCTGGGCGCCCTTCCAGTGGAGAAAACTTGATGCAGGTTCCTCCTGGGTGCCCTTCCAGTGGAGAAAACATGATGCAGGTTCCTCTTGGGTGCCCTTCCAGTGGAGAAAACGTGATGCAAGTTCCTCCTGGGTGCCCTTCCAGTGGAGAAAACGTGATGCAGGTTCCTCCTGGGTGCCCTTCCAGTGGAGAAAACATGATGCAGGTTCCTCCTGGGTGCCCTTCCAGTGGAGAAAACGTGATGCAGGTTCCTCCTGGGTGCCCTTCCAGTGGAGAAAACTTGATGCAGGTTCCTCCTGGGTGCCCTTCCAGTGGAGAAAACGTGATGCAGGTTCCTCCTGGGGGCCCTTCCAGTGGAGAAAACATGATGCAAGTTCCTCCTGGGTGCCCTTCCAGTGGAGAAAACTTGATGCAGGTTCCTCCTGGGTGCCCTTTCAGTGGAGAAAACTTGATGCAGTGCCATTTAGGTGGCCCTATATGCTGAGTCTGCCACTGTAGCCTATATTTCCATAGCCTCTAAACTGAGCTGTGTGTTGTCACACTCAATGAAACTGGTCAACGAGTCTGTGACTCCTTGATTAGCTGATTAGTGTGGTTCAGTATGAATCAATGTCATTGTGGGGAGTCTACTGGCACTGCAGATGTGACATCAATAGAATAAGAGATTTACAAATGCAGAGTCAGGAAGTCTCTGTGGCCTCCCAATATAACTGCCACATCAATACTCTGTTCCTGGTGTTCCTGATTAGTGTCCTAGTGCTGATTAACTGAAGTGATGGTGAATATTTTAGGACTAGTTGAACAAGAGAAGAATCCACCATTAGGCAGTCATGTGCTGTTTTCTTCTAACCAGATATTTGAGCAGACTAAAAGAGATAGTTTGGATATTTTAAAGTGTAGATGGCGGTCGGCACACTCCCAGTTTGGAGAAGCAGACCGGAGTCACAGCACAGAAGCTAAACAATACAACTGTGGACGGGAGAAAAACACACTTAAATAAATGCCCACCTTTAAATCAGTTTAAGTTAATGCTGTATTTAGAATATTTGATCAATTTAACTTGCCGTCAGACAGCCCTATTCTTTGGCATTACATTTTCTCAACCACAGAACATACTACTAATTTATACAGAAAGTAGTACAGTATATTATTATTTTGTATACAAAATAAATATATACATATACACAAATATGCCAACCAGTTCCATCTCTGGATATTTAGTGCCCTAGGCCATACATATTTTTACTATGATGAAATTCAGAATCTGATTGTAGCACAGCAGTGTGTGTGTGTGTGTGTGTGTGTGTGTGTGTGTGTGTGTGTTGGCTGCATCATATCTATCCCGTACTACTGCTTCAACTGGCCAGGTGTTTCTGTCAAGAGCATGCGATAAGAGTCTTGGCCGCTCTTTTGATGTTTTCTCCAAAACCTCTCAAATTGCCAATCACCTTCTCTCTCTATCTCTCTCTCTCTCTCTCTCTCTCTCTCTCTCTCTCTCTCTCTCTCTACTTCTTTTTGTCTCAACAACATCATCCCATATCCTTGTTCCCCATGTGATTATATTTTATTTTGTTCCTCCAGGCTGACAATTGAAGTGTTTCCTCCATATCGTACATCAGATATTTAGCTCAGAGTTTACCAGTTACTACCTGGTGAACATAGACAGACAAACCCGACTTAAACATGTTTCATGCTTCTTGCAGTCAGTATGGCCTGTGCATGCAGGGTAAGGGATTTTGTAACAACAATGCAATTACAACGACCAGACGGCTTGCACCAACCCGACCGAAAGTAGCATGAAACATGTTTTAATTGGTGAGGTATGACCATTCATCTTTGGTTGCTAATTTAAGCCACAGTGACAGCTGTTCAGCAAAATTTACAGTTTCACATTGTTTGTCATACTTGCCCCTAATGTTTGTAATGTCAGTTTCTTAAATCAAAATCAAGCTACAAATGATTAGCTTGGTTAAGGTTGCAGGTGTGAGATGTTCAAAAGGATACTTTGTACTCTCAAAGTTGATACACTGTAGCAACTGATAAACTCAAAAAACTGTGAGCCCAATCGTGGTGCCATCACTTCTCCCAGTGCTTTCTGTTGCTGTGTTCACACGTAGTATATGTGGGACTGGTCCATAGTTAAGCAACAGCTCAGAAGCGTTCCTGCATTTGAGTTCATTCAAAGGCTCTAGAGACAACATATAGGTGAAGTGTTGCTGTCAAATGATCCAGAGAAGAGGAAGATACTGTAGATTCAGACAAACTGAAGTGAGTAAGCCTTTCTGTCAAGAGAGGACAAAACATATGTTTGCATGCAGCATTTACCCTCAATTGGGCTCTCAGTGGTTGAAAGACAGGCGTGAATACTACTACTCTTCTTTGGAGCAGCCTGGAACAAAAACCTGGGCTGTGTAGCTTTTAAACACATTCTTTTGGTGGGTTATTCAGATGAGGCCTTTGTGTGATTTATCCTTCTTGCATCCAGTTATTTAATCATTAATCATTCCCTACATATGACACAAAAAAACCCAGTTCCCCAGCAATTCACCACCTGAAAGCTGACCTGCATCTCAACAAGGAATCCTATCTTCCAGCTTTCCCGTATGGAATAAATGCAGCATATCTCTCCATCTCTCTTTCTTTTTCCTTTGTCACTATCCGTCGCTGTCTATCCCTGCCATCTCTGCTCCTTGTTAAGATTCCCAGCAGGCACTGATGAGGCGGCAGGAAACGAAGAGTCGCTAAACGAACAGACAGATTGTTAATTTCCCTCCTCTGGGCACAGACTTCACAGGGTTGAAGTCCAATTCTGTTTGGAGACAGAGTAAAATGCTGTCCCTTTATAAGCTTCCTGACCGACTTTCTCCTTTCCACTGTGACATGTTTTCCAACACCATTGTTTTTCTATCTCTTTCTCCCTATTGCCAAACAATAAAGCCTGGCACATTGTATATTAATAATGTATCAAATATGAATTAAATAGGAGGGATGAGTCTAGCTGTGCTGAAGTATTTATTTATGAAATCACTGATTAAGAGTTTATTGAAGCAGAGTGACTCCACCAAAACCAGTAGGATCAGTAATGCACCGGATATATAAGTTTAAATTAGATCCATTGAAAAATAACAACAGACTTTAACTGATCTCAGATGCTTATAATAGCAAGTTATTATTGAATTTTCGACAGAAAAAGTATGCTTTAAATGCAGCAGACCTGTCGACAGAGGATATTAACTGTGCAGGCATTATTTTTGGTGAGACTTTTTAGAACTTATGTTCTTATTGTAATCCGTAGGATTTCAGTCCTCGTTGAAATTCATAGTTACTGTGGTAACAGCAGAGAGGATTAATAGAACAGCAAACACGCTTTAGCAGCTACTTCAAAAATACGACAACTGCTTATCTGAGTATTATGGCCTAACAGTAAAGAAGTCAATCAATAATATGTTTCCCAGTAACCCAGTACATCTAACTAAATTAGTGGGGCTGTTATCAATGAGAAAAAAGTAGCTGGATAACATGCTGCATCATGTACTGTTAATCCCATCCATCCATCCATCCATCTTCATCCACTTATCCAGTATAGGGTCGCGGGGTCAACTTCTCCATCAGGGGACCCCAAACTTCCCTTTCCCAAGCCACATCAACCAGCTCCCACGAACAAGACCCCAAGGTATTTAAACTCCTTCACTTGGAGTAAGGTCTCATTCTCTACCTGAAGAAGGCACTAAGTTGGTTTCCTGCTGAGAACCATGGCCTCAGATTTAGAGGTGCTGATCCTCATCCCAGCAGCTTCACACTCGGCTGCGAACCGATGCAGTGAGCGCTGAAGGATGATGCCATCCGGACCACATCATCCGCAAAAAGCAGTGATGAGATTCCCAGCCCACCGAACTGCAATCCCTGTACTGTCAAATGTTAGTTGCTGCACCATCATGATCCATAAATCACAGTATTTCTTACGTGTGATTTTCTATTCATACTATTCATACCGTGAAGCAATGAGGCACATACATTTAAAGGTGCTGTAGGTAGGATAAGATCCAGGATTTAGCCAAAGAATTTGAACATCGACCCAGACGGTCCCCTAAGCCCCTCCCCCCATGAGGGAGAATGAATGTGTATGCCTGAGCAGTGATTGACACGCAGTTAAACACCCCCTTTGGCCCTGATTGGTGTATCTGAACAGGGAGCAGTGGATTTTTTAAGTTTTTTTTTTAATATTTCTTACCTACTGCAACTTTAAACGAAAACCATTATCCTCAAACCACAATACCTGCAGTGTAATGACAATCCTGCCATTCTGCTGAAACACCAGTGACTCTAATGATAGAACAAAACCAAATGCTGCTTTATCCATCTAAAGCCAGAACTGCTGTGTCGTTCGGTCAATCTGACACACAACTAAACCAGCCATCAAATACCACAGTAAGATTCAACTGTGTTACCTATCAGAATCAGAATCAGATTTATTTGCCAGGTATGAGGACACATATGAGGAATTTTGCTTTGGATCATATTGCTCACAATATGCTTTCTCATACATTATCTCCCCTGCCTCTGTGTAAAAACATATTTTTCATATGTTTTCTTGGTTCTCAGTTTCAATATTTACATACTTACTTCCTTGCCTTTACATATGTAACATTGGACATCATATAAGCTGAAGTTAAAAAGTCCTGTCACTTTAGTTTGGGTGGGTGCCTGGCCCCCTAACTATGGTATTAGTTTATTTTAGTATTTTTACAGACTACTGAATAAACACTTTATGGATTTTCAGAATGTATTTTTCAATACAGTTTTCTCTCTGATCAATTTCAATCACAAAATTAACCATCTGTCATTTGCACTCCCAACGTTATTAAATATCTACATGTCCCTAATGTTGAGTCTCTTGGCTTGGAGTTGCCTGTGAAGAACAAATTAATACTGATCATCTGCTAGCCCTGCAAAAAGAGGCAGAAAGGTTTATACCCAGTGAGCCACCAGCAGAGACGGATGATAAAGAATGAATTCCAGCAGGGCATACAAGAGGATTTTGGGCTACAGTACACCAACAGGAACAGAAGTTACATTTGCCATTATTTACAGGAAGCTGATCTGGCAACAAAGATGCAACAATTTGCAGAGTTTTTATTTTGTTAACTTTAATTTTAGGATGCAGCACCAAGTTTAGGATGCATTATTACAGTTAAAATGTTTAAACAATATTGATGAAAATACACAAGGTTGTGCTGCATTACTCTCAGAAAATGAAGAAAATCCTAATTACTGACAGCACCGGTAACACTGAGGTGTGGAAAGGTGCAAGGGTAAATGTCACCATTATCATATTGTCTACCCTTTAATTCACCACTCAAATCCCCAACATTACTCAAACTCAGTTGTTGCTGACTGTTCTAACCTCAAATAGAAAATGACACCTATAGATTTTAGTCTGTCAGACACTTAAATTATTGACAAAAAAATGCCATACAAAACATCTTGCATCCAGATGTCAAAATAAAAAGTTGTCCACACCATGTCATCGTGATGGGGCTGGCAAATTAAAAGCCCCCTACTAACCACTACATAGTATGGGTAATGTTTCGTTTGGGCTGAGATGTGACAGTGATTGATGCCAAGCTGTCATGCTACAAATTTCAGACACTCACACAGAGATATATACAAATGCTTGCATGCACCATTATACACACACACAGAGTAAATGCCTACCCGCATGCTTACTTGCCCAGACCTCATTACCACGCTTGCACGCACACACACACACACACCACATCACAAACACACACCACATCACAGTTCCTAAACTGTCTGCCAAATCTCATAGATGCATTGTGTCACATGTCCCATTTAATTTACTGCATATCATCAGTGAATTTATCTAGCTAAAATCACACACATACACACATACGCACATTTAACCCTCAGAGAAACCTGCCGTTGCATACTGTAGATGTCACAAGTGAACTTTTTACCCACTAAGACACACACACACACACACACACACACACGCACACACACATTTCCTACACACACATACTACCTTCACCAATGCCCCTTCAACACAGATTTTCCTAATTCCACCAGTGGATTTTCCCCCCTTTAAGTTAGGTCGAGCAGCTCAATCTTTGGGCTGATAGGCCAATTATCGAATGTTAAATCCCGGATTGTAGACACCCCCAGTTGGATTAGTGGGCCTGTCAATCACCTTTGGCACTAATCCAGATAAAAGTCACATGGGACTGAGAGAGACAGAGGTCGATTCAGTCCTTTTGCAAAGCATATGATTTACCCTTATCGTCTTTCTCTTATTCTCACTTTTTCAATTTCTGTTTGAAGCCTTTCCTAATTACCTCTGCCATTGTGACTAATATATTGACTTATATATTCTGATGTTTCCTTTATTTTTCCCTGAAATACATCTTCTGAGGAGTTTTGATTGTATCCATTGGTTTAAGGTGAATTTAAAAGCTGTATTCATCAATGATCGGCCGCCAAAATATGCGTAAATATGTATGGATAGACTGCTATGTCCGTATCTGTAGATGTATCTAATGCTGAGCATAAATTACACATAATCTATATATTTCCTGCTGGAAATAGCTACACAGTGATGAGAGTAGTAAGACTCAAGCTTACACTACACTAGTAGGTCTAAGAATTTGTTGTCCCCGTTGTGCCAGTGGCAGTTCCATCTGAGTGCCCTTCTTGTGTAATATGTGCCCTACATTTTCCTTTGTGTTATGATTATAAGGTTGGGTTTGAAAACATTTTAGCTCCATTCAGGTTGAGAGATGTTGTGCATTTGTCATGTTAGAAAGGTAAGTCTCAGTATTTTCCTCAGTTGGAGCCAAATTTGGGGCTTGTACTTATTGTGATAGTGAGCTTTGATGTGCAAGAATTGATACAATATGATTTAAGCTGATTGGCTACAAAGCTAAGGGGAGCTGCAGAGTTGGCTGAAGATTCCATCAATAGGAGCAATAGCTGAAGAATGGAACATACTTTAAGAATTGACCACTGGGTCAAATGTTACTGTTCAGTCAGGTAATGTTGGTTGTACAGGAATGTCATTCCATCTTTGGACAGATGTGTTTGGTATTTATTCTTGTGCAACAGAATAACATCCTTGGTGAAGTACATCAATTTAGCACATTCATGATGTACTTATATTTCAGAGGATGTGTTTATTGTCCATTAGGTGTGAACCATTCATCAGGTCTGTCATGCCAAGCCTATTTAACTAGTTTTTCTATAGATGGCTCCATTTGTATTTATTGCATCATTTTTTACTGACAAAAACGGATATGCCTTAAGTTCAATTTTTTTATTTTTATTTAATGTTTAACATTCAAGAACTTAAAGCAAAGTCTGGCATTTGCATTCCTACTTTTGTTAACCAACTTTTCCTGAAATACATAATATACTTGTGAGGAAAACCAGACACAATGTGTTTGCTTATCATCACTGAATAGATGCGTGTTGTGATATGATTTGTAGATCAATAGACGTTTGATTCACATCTCATTTACTGTTTAATGTTTGATTTGCTCCTACGTTTTCTCATCTCTTCTTTTCCAAACACCTATTGAATAATCCATGGATCTATTAATATCACCCGGCTGAATAAAAATGTCACGTCTAATCTATCTGTCTGTGCATATGCTTACTGTGTTATGAGCAATACAACATTTTTTTATGATTACTCTCTCCTTCTCTCCTCATTTTAATTGTTTCTTTCTTCCGTCCCTTTTTTACTGTATGCTACCTATTGAATTATTCTAGGGAACCTAGCATGCCAAGCTCCTTTAGGGGTTTACTGGGTTCCCTTTGCATGTCTTTTTTACTTCATGTCTCACTAAATAAATAAATCCAAATCAAATCACACCCTTGTTTTTACCAACCTGAAGTGCATGGATGGTTTGGTAACACGGAACCATCGAAGAACTGGAAACTTTGTAAAAGGGCAGACACTTAGAAAATTCCTGGCAGGGGATTGTCTGTCTATTAGAGCGTTTTTCACACCTATAGTTTGTTTGCTTTGATCTGAATCAGTTGGTGAGTTTGTAAACTTGGAGCGATTTACCCTTGGTTTGGTTTCACTTCAAAAACCAAGTGTACTAAAATGCGTCATTACAAATCAGGGAAGAACGTTCACTCTTCTTATTGGTCAGATTTGTCTGCGGCTGGAGCAAGAAAGTAATTACAGGAACACGGTCCTATGATCTGGACTTGTGCAATTTTCTTGCATCTCATGATCAAACCAGCTCATTTCATTTAAATAATCAGACATTGTTTCAAGCAACATTGCTACATCTGCTCTGCCTGTGTCTGGCTCCAACTTTAGTGGCGGCTGGTTTGACAACAGAGATTCATTTGAGGGAGTACCGAGACCATCTCATCAAGCAGGTCTCGGTACACGTGTTTGGTCTTTCTTTGGTACGTATCCAAGTGTGATTGTTGCGTTCACACCTTCCCAAACAAACCGCAACAGCGAGCCAAACAAACTCAAGTGCAAATTAACCAAACTAAACGAGGCTGGTGTGAAAGTGCCCTTAGTCAGTAGCTCCCCACTGGATGCTGATTGGTTCAGTTCAATGCTTTACTTGAACCCATTGCTTGAAGCCAGACAAGATGGATTTTCATGTCATATGTGACAATGAGATGCATTGCTGCATCTAATTTTTCTCTATGAGGTACTGTATGATATTAGCATATTAGCAATTACATGTTAAAAGCATTTGCAAAGTGTTCATTATCATTAATCTCGTAGCTGCTGTAGTAATTATAACTCTTGTCAGTCGGGTTAGAATTGCCTCAAAAGTGAAGCCAATGCCTTGATTATATTCAAATGGCCAGCAGACACAGCAAGTTTAAAAAATATGTCTGATTGTTGATTGATGTCTTTGAGAAAAGGACCTTACTTATCACTTGATTTATTAAATCAATAAAAGTTTTCCTAATGAGGTTATAGTCTTAGTCGCTAGTTCCAAGTCTTCTTCAGTAGAGCATGATGTTATTTTGTAAATTATGGTCCCATTTAGAAGAAAATTGGACAATAAAGTAGGCTATGCTGTAGGACGTGGCTACATTGGGGTTGACAAGTCACTACCACGTTTTGGGTGTCCGTAAAAAAAAACTTGAAACACTTGCGGATGATATGTTGCGATGACCTCTTCTATGTGGCATCTACTGTTGACCTGCTATCACCTCTTAAACATCCCAAGTCCCTCTGAAAAAAAAGGGGACGGAATGCTAAGTGGTTTTAATTTATGTGCTCTTTTCTGTCCTGTCTTTCCCAGAACATAATGTACCTTGTGTAATACTGAGAACATATTCCTCTTAAACCTTTTCTTCCCTCTTTCCGGTGCAGCGTTAGTTTCTCCTCTGTCAGCTCAGCTCTTTTCTGCACATCTCTTTTGTTGGTGAAGCACACGATGAGCTGAACTGGAACCCACCATTTCTCTTCTTCACTTGTTTCATACTACTACTCAATCAGAATTTTTCTCTCCGTGGTTGTCATGTGGCTTTTCTATTTTCTATACCTTTTTTCTGTTGACTACATCTTGTTCTACCGCTTCAGAATGGATATACTAAAGGGTTTCAAACACACATTTGAAAGGTTATTAGAAAAAAATGGGAATTAAATTTAGCTAGCTGTCCTTGATTTAAAAAATCCAACAGGTCTCTGTCACTTTGCTGCTTTACTCAACACCCTGTTCCACCTCCTGCAAATATTCAGGAAATCCATACACCATAAATTAATCATCCATCCTGTGATCTAGACGACACACAAGTGCACCAAGAACTGTAAAGAACCATATAAAAAGGAATTAATCCACTTAGTCTTGTTTGAACCTTTGTAGAACCTTGAAAACTCACATGGGTCAAATAATAGTTGTCTTTATCGCATTATTATCATGGGGTGATATACATTGTTTTTTCCATAATGTATTGTTGAGTTTGCAGTGTGTGCATTGTACAATACTTTCAACATCTTTAGTGTGTAGATTTTTCCAAGGTTTAGATTTTATTCTTCCAAAAGCCAACATTGAGCCCAGCTTGTTTGAGTGTCACAACTTTATAAATGCTTACCCTCAGATTAAATTTGAGGTGTTCACAAATAAATAAATTAATCATGCAGACAACCTGGATATTATTACCCTGACTCACTCATTTTTGAACACAAATTAAAAAAACAGAAACAATCCGTCATCTTAAAGAATATGTCAGATAAAACAGTTTTTCATCTTTCAGTATCCTGTGTTGTTTGACCCATGCACCACTCCAACCAACCTCCTTACGTGGCATTTCGGTCTTTCATATTACTCGCTACTGTTGTTGCTCTTAATACTACATCATCTTAACAGCGCCACTGTTGCGCTGCTGCTCTGTCCAGTGCGTTCCATATAGACGCAAACGGATGATTTTTGCGTTGGTATCTGATGCTGAGAGCCACTGACCAAGCATCAGTATTTGACAAATTGAAAATAAGAACGGGTTGAAATAATAGTTATCTTACTGTAAATGAATCTCATACACTTAGTTGTTGTTTCTCCAAAAAAAGTCACCTCCCAATAATCAGAACTGGGCTTTTTCTGAAGTTTTTGTCGCCTTTTTTGTTGAACCCAAAGTAACGCCCTTGCGTACAGCTCTTTTGCTTCTTTGGGGTGTAACAACATTAAGTGTCTTCAAAAACAAGTCAGTGTATAGTCCCCGGAATTGTGACAAAGTCACTGGTTGTGAGAATTACACTACTGGGGTGCTTACGTAAGTAGAAGGGCTGATGATACAATTGTGGATGCAGTTACAGTAGCAGATTTCAGTCTAAAGCCTGTTAAGGGCGGTAGTACTTTATGGCAGGTTTTACTGTGGCATGGCCAAGAGTATCTTATCAAACCTTCTTCAGTCTGCTGAGAGAAAACATTTAAGGCCGTACCTCAAAGGACACGATGACAGGATGATGAAGGGGTTTATCTTGTGTATGTTTGGCCAACATCAGCCCAGGTCACAAGAGACTTTGTCAGCAAGTCCTGAACTGAGTGTGTGAAAGATAAAAAAAAAAAAAAAAAAGCATCAAATCAGGTTTTCTCAGCAGACTTAGAATATTACATGGACACAAATTTTAAATTAATCTCAACAGAATTTGAATGGAATAAAAATGTGATTAATCAAGCAATAATATTTATATTTAGGTACCTGATTTCGCATCCGTTTTTACGGCTTTTACAAGGTCTTCAATGTTTTTTAAGCCAAGGCCCCCTTAACTGAGAGAAAGATAGAGCAGGGACCCCCTACTACATATATTTTATAACATTTGCATAACAAACTGGGCCAACAGTAATGTGTAGGGTAGCTTAAAGCCTTTATATATACCTTTTTTGCATAGAATACTAAGCTATTAAAATACCTTAAGGGCATGCTTTTATAAATCATGTTTTAATGTTAAAACATACATGTGGCACAGTGAATCCTTATTGAATCCTGTATCTATGGATGGCGTTAGTGACTGCCTTACCTATAGGCCAGTAAGCCTATCATCAGAGGGGAGTTATATTTGCTAATAATATGTTGAAATCATGTTAATGTTTTGAAAAAGCTTAACAATACGACACAACTCAAAAATTAATAATTTGGTGACCCCCCTGCATTGACTCTGAGGACCCCTTAGGGGGTCCGGACCCAATTGAAGATCCCTGCAGGAGGTGTTACCCAACAAAAGTATTACTTTGTCCACAGTATATGCTTTTAGTTTGGGTTATCTCCTCATTATATCAGACAGAAAAGTACATATATCCCAATTAAAGCAAGCTGGGCTGAGCAACCAACCAGTCAGGCACATCAGATCAATAATGACAAAAACAAAAGCAAATGATACATTTTTTTACTCTGGGCTTTTATCCAGAATCCAATTCATTTAGCTGAAATACAACCCATCACTTTAGAGGTGTTCTTTATCTTAGTTCTTTTTTTTGGCCAGAAGTAGTACATTAATTGAATTGAGTTGCTCTTCTATCCATTATTTCAGTCTAAGCTGAAACTTTACCTTAAGGGTACTGAATAAATAAACAAAATACGCCACACCATCATAAAACACCAAGGCCCATACAAAGAAGAAGTGAAAAGAGAACAATGCGAGAGCTAGCTACTGACTTGATGGAAATGCTACACAGATCATTTGAGGGACAAACAGATAAACAACGCAATATGAGTTGGTTGGAGGAAATAAATGTATGAAATGGAGGAAATGTGCAGAGGGATAACGAGGAGTGACATTAATGCTAATGGTCAGATAGATTATTAGGACTGCAACCTCAAATGATTTTTGAGAAAACACAAATAGAAAAGTAGCAATTATATGAGCGAATGGTTTTCTAAATGAAAACCAATCTCAGCATCTTTTAATTCTGGAACAGGGTTCTGGTACATAACGCCTCACTTCTACATCTAGTCATACAGCAATAGTTGGTTTTGGTGTTAGAAAGATCTTTAAAAATTATGCAGTCCAATAACGAAAAATCAGCACTAATTACAGCCTCAATAGCAAGTCTATCATCTGTGAGAATCTATGCATGACTACTTAGTTTTGCGTGTGTTACAAGGTTGTATAAACTGTTTTCTTTGTAGGCCTATTTGCCTATGTGGTTAAATCTCCTCTGGGCATGTGCTGCATGATGTGGATGTTCTCTCCCTCTCCTCCCACTGTGGATGTTCACTCCCTCTCCTCCCACTGTGGATGTTCTCTCCCTCTCCTCCCGCTGTGGATGTTCTCTCCCTCTCCTCCTGCTGTGGATGTTCTCTCCCTCTCCTCCTGCTGTGGATGTTCTCTCCCTCTCCTCCTGCTGTGGATGTTCTCTCCTATGAAATGTTGTTTTTTTTTTATCCCTCCTCCTGCTGATCTGCTCTGCTCTACTGGCTGCTTGCTGATCCTGCTGCAACTTTATGGCTATGCCTCAGTGCTGCTGCCTCGTTGCTCCTTTTTGTTCTCAGCTACCAAGGGAGGTTTTGTGTGATTGTATGTGGCTTCCTATGAAATGTTGGTGTTTTTTATCCCAACACGGTGCTCAAGAACAACACAATGCTGTTTTTACTGTTTTTACTGAGAGGACTGCTTGTGATCCCAATTGTTTGGCTTGTATGCCACTCCACGCCAGCAGGCCAGGACACTGTGCCGACCGCGCTCCTGAGCTACAACCGGGACCAGCTCCTGGTTCTGTAGCCCAGTCACACACCTGCCTCTCAGCT
This sequence comes from Etheostoma perlongum, assembly GCA_026937815.1. Lineage (NCBI taxonomy): Eukaryota > Metazoa > Chordata > Actinopteri > Perciformes > Percidae > Etheostoma > Etheostoma perlongum. The sequence continues at coordinate 7,072,211 of CM049390.1, read as the reverse complement.
ACCGAGGGGGGTGCTTGCCCAAAGTCCATCAGCAGGTTGCAGTGGACGGTTGCGGCAGCGGGGGAAAAGCAGCGGAGTATGACAGAGACTTCAGAGAAGAGCACACAGAAAACCCCTCCATGCTTCTCTGCAACGTCCATTCGCTGAATAGCAAAGTTGAGGAGCTCAAAGTCAACATCAGATTTCTACACAAGTACCGTGAATCATGCCTGCTTGTCTCCCTAGTGGAAACTGCCATAACAGACTGTGTTCACAGGCAACTAAAGCACACCCCTGAAGCTCCCTGTTTTATTTTAGTTGATTGTAATCATTGTAAAAATGAGCCTGCTTTACCATGGTTTAATCAATATGTGGATTGAAATACCAGAGGTAAAAATAGTCTCGACCAATGCTACGGTAACGTTAAGAATGCGTACACTGCTAAGATTAAACCCCCTCTAGGATCTACTGATCACAATGCCGTCCACTTAATCCCCATGTACAAGTCCCTGCTTAAAAGCAGCAAACCACAGGTTAAAACTGTATATTGTGTGTGTGTGTGTGTGTGTGTATATATATATAAAATGATGGCATTGGAACATTAAAAGGCTGTTTCTTCTGTACCAACTGGGAGCTCTTTCATTGTCTGGAGTTAGAGGCCACAAAGGCTTTCACTGATTACATTAACTTTAGTGTTACTCAATAATTAATCACTAAGTACAAATCTTACATTTCCAAGGAAATCAAAGAGTGCATTGTGCAGAAAAAATAGCATTCAAGAGAGGGGACGTTGAAAATTATGCAGAAAAAACGTAATCACAAGGATAGAGAAAAATTGGAATCCCACTGCTTGGCTATGAACAATAAGAAACTCTGTGAGTCTGTAAAAGCCATAAGAGGTATATTAATGTGATAAATAAGAGGGATAAAGAAAATTAATTGATTATTTTTTTTCTGTAGATTCAAAACAAGAAACGACTTGTGGATGGTGTACCTGCACCTCTGTGAAAATCTCCATTGACCAGCATGCTGTGGAAAGACGTTTTTCATGCATCTGCCCCAGGAAGGCTTATGGACCGTATGGCATCTCTGGGAACCTATTGAAATCTTGCAGCAAAGAGCTGGCAGAGGCATGGTGCCCCATCTTCCAGAAGTCTTTAATCATTTACTTTGTTCCCTCTATCTGGAAAAAATAATGACTACCGTCTTGTAGCACTTACATTACTGGTGATGAAATGTTTTGAGAAATCGGTCATACAGTTCTTGAAAACAGAGGTCAGTTGTCTTTTAGATCCCTTTCAGTTAGCATATTAGAGTTAGCATATACCATCATTGCTGTGAGACATAGTATTAACAAAGTATTAACACATTTAGATGATTCTACCTCATACGCACGCTTCCTATTTGTTGATTTTAGCTCAGCTTTTAATAATATTAAAATAATGTTAATTAAGAAGCTGAATGATTTTAAAGTACACCCCCTTAATGAGACTCTATCTGAACCAAAAATGTTGCACATAGGATTCCCCCAGGGCTGTGTCAGCTCACCTGTGCTTTTCACTTTATACACAGATGAGTGTGAAGATTTTAACCCAATAATTATGTCATTACAATTTCTGATGACACTGCAATGTTATCTTTGCTGAAAGAGAACTGTGACCCATCTGATTATTTTATTGAAATCCAAAAGTTTGTGAATTAATGCAACAATAACCATAGATGATGGTGGTTGAGTCGGTGACCGCAGGCCTGTGGTCATCGACAACCAAACCATCACTCAGGCCCACTCATACAAATATCTTGGTGTTTATATTAATGAGTTACAAACCTGGAACACATAGCGTCGACAATCTCTGCTGCAGACTGCAGCAATAGTTGAATTTCTTATGTTGCTTGTGAATACATGGCGTCAATAAAAAAAATGATGTTGATATTTTGTCAAGCAGTCCTGGAGAGCCTGGTTACATATGGTGTTACAGCTTGGTTTGGCAACCTGCCTGTGCAGTTGAAAACTAAAAGGTTATTGATTCATACTGCATGGAAGATCATTGGTCTTAAAGATCACTTAACCCTGCAAAATATTCAGGAACAGGCTTCTTTGCGACAAGCTAATAGAATTGTTAGCGACACGTCTCACGTTCAGCTCTCAGAATATGGGCTGCTGCCATCTGGTAGGAGGTTTACTCCTGATTTCCAGCAGTTGCGGAACAGCTGCGGATCCGCTCCGGAACAGCGATGGAGTCATTAGGTTTCCATTAAAGTCAATGTGTGTATTTCTACTGACTGTGGCTGTGTCCCGACTCCGTTCCATCTCTGACGATCCACAGCACTCCAGAGCAGATATCCAGTGCTTGTAGTTTTTCCGGATGCTGGAGAGCTCAGGATCACTTCAGCACACGGCAGATAGTTCGTGACAGGAAGTCGAGCACAGAAACAAAATAAAACATCCGGTTCATTTTCAAAAATAAAATAGACCGTGCTCATGGCGGATCATATTTCCCTGCACTACACCTTGAAAACGCAGCAGAGAGTTCTTTCCTCTCTACTCCTCTGGAGGGAAACAAACTATTGTTGTTTTTGTTGTTTTATTCTACATGATTTTGCGAGTTATTGTGGGTCCTCGTGACTTCAGCTGTCAGCCATGGCCGCAGCCGTTCCCAACAAATCCGGACCTGGTTTGTATTGAGGGACGGGGAGCACAGAACCAACACGCAATGGAGACAATCCACAGCCATTCTGCAACCGGTGGAAATTGGGAGTTAGAGTTCCTCACTGCAGACTTAACCTTTTCAAAATGCCATTTATCCCAGTGACCATTAAGCTCCTAAATAGCCACAAGTAAAAGGCAGAACAGGCCTGCATGACGATACAGATTTGTAATTGTTGTACTTTGTCTTTTTTTTTTTTAAATTTTTTTTTTTTTTTATTTTTAGTAATGTTTAACTAATGCATTGCATAACACGCTGTTGGGTTTTATACACCATCAGGACCTTAGTACAGCCTGTGGTATGGTATTGTACAGTATTTGGTGTTTTTACATGTTTGTGTTTGTTTGTTTCTACAATGGCTGCAGCATGGGTTTAGTGCCCACGACAGATATCCCATGATGTGGGACAATAAAGGTTATCTTGATCTTGATCTCTGTGTGATGGGCTGCAGGCACAGGCAAGATTGGCTGATTGAATGATGGACTACAGGTGCATCGCATAACCCTTATTTGATAGCTCTTCTACTCCTCGGGCCTTGGGTGTACCGGAAGTTGTTTTGTCCCACCTCGGTGAAGGCCGTCTCAAAGCTCTCATTGCTGCCCTGAGGACTGAGGAGCAAGCATTGAGAAGGGATCACCGAGGAGCCATGATCAAACATACACGAGAGCAGCCTTCCTGGAAGCCGTGCAGTTGAAGGAGTTGCTAACTCCACCCATACAGCTGACAAAATCATGTGATGGCTGTGAGGAAAGGATGTCTCATCCCTCTAAAAGCACCTTTCCTCTGTTTGTCTCTCCTCCCATGATTTCCTCGCATCTCTTCCAGACCTCCTTGGTGGGAGGGACTAAGATGCAAGGATGGGAGGCAAGTGGAGGAGACAAGGAAGCAATTTAAGGGTTATGAGATGCACCTTCTGGGAGGTTGCGCCAGGGACTGGTCCCAGCCTCTAAGCCTGTGGTTTAGATTCTCCCAGTTCCTACTCCCGGCTCTCCTCTCTCCACTCCCAGCAGGGATTTCTCTAGGAAAATGTGTTACAGCTGTCAAGTGACAGACTGTCTAACAGCCCAAGTTCAGTAAGTGTGGTAGCATTTTTGTTTACAACTTTTTTTTGTTTGAGTCAGTTTAGTGATTTGTCTTTTGGTTTATCTTATTTTGAGTAGGTAACTTCATGTTGCTACACATATTTCCTTTTGTTAGTTGTTTAACTGTTAGCCCCCTGAAGCTAAATGTTGGAAATAACCCTTTAATGGGGCTGCAAATTCTTTGTTGCTGGTTGTTCTTGGGAGCTGTGAAGAGAGTTTTGTCACAGCATGCTTTAATTTAAATAGCACAGAACTAAGTACAGCTGAGGCTGATGGGAAGGTCATTGGTTTTCCAGGTATTTTGTCATAAAGCAAAGTATTGGAATAATTCAATTGTGATGCACTTAGATTCAATTAAAAGTTAAGGTATCACCAAAATCATTACAATTCATCCTGAGGGGGAGATAAATGTTTATAATAATCCATTCAATTTGTTTTTTCAAATTTCAGTCAAAACCAAAAATGTCAATTGAATGGTGGTCGGGGTAAAGGGATCACCAAAGTCATTAAAATTCATCCTCCAGGCAACGTGATGTATCAAATTTCATGGAAATTGTGTAGAAATATTTCCATAAAATCCAGAAAATATCAACCTCACGGCACAAGAGGAGATGTCAGGAGACTAGCAAAGTATTAAGTATAAATGTATGAATGCCTGGACCAAATTTCATCGGAATTCATCCCTCCAGCTTTTTGACCGACCAACTGACTTTGCCATCTGCAGAGCCAAGCGTGGTTAGAAAACTAAACATGTGACGATTCCATAAATGTGTGATAATCATCATCTCATTCTGGTCTTAGGGATGAATCAAAACATCATCAGGGAGATAAAATTGATGGATAAGTTCAACCGTATTCAAAGTTCATCAGTGCAAATGTGGAACTGCTGTGTATTGATATTAATAAATGATGAATGAACAGAGAAAGGCCAGATAATAACCAGAGCTTTAAAGCAAACTTTTGTTAAATCTGCCAAGACTTGTACAAGTCAAAATATAAGGTGTTCAGGAATTATATCTGTTTTATTATTGATCTGCCCAGTAAAACTGAGAAAATGATTGACACTGATTACAATGCAAGGAAGGTGAGAAGAAAAGAGCAAATGTATATGAGCAATGGAGATGAATAAGAAAAAAAAGAGAAGGGTGAACTTAGGAAAGAAAAGCACCACATAAAAGATGCCTAAAAGAGAAATAAGGCAGTAAAACCAGATTGTTGCCACAAAGCAAGATTAGTGGGTTAGCGAGATATGTTGAGCCTAAAGTCAGAGTTTTCAAATGTTGCAAAGTCTAGACATCTTGGTAACTCATGCTTCTTGGCTAACCTATGTTCAGAGTTTGTGACTGAAATCAAAAGAACGTTGGTAAGTTATCTCTGATTGGGCTTTTAGGCTTTGTCGAGCCAGCAAAGCCTGGCCTTGTCGAACTTGCTTGTGGTACACCCCTGTGGTGTCAATCTATTCAAGTTTACTTAAATAGAATATCAACAGTGCTGCCATCTTCATCAAACCCAACATAGTTATCCAGCACACTCTTCATTGCTTTGTTTCAGAGTCTGACTGATTGTACATTTTGTAAAACTGGCATTTCCACTTCAGCTGATAGCTGCAAAGAGCACAGTGCATTTAAGTCCTTAACACACACAAACAAACACACAGAACACAATTTAATATGCAGGGAGACAGAGAGAGCTGTCAATTGCCAGCAGGTTAGCTGTTATGGGGATTATGTGTGAGCAGATGGGACAGAGAAAAATGCAAACATGGATAAAATAGGACCACTTGGGAAAAAATTACAGGTTACAGAGATATTTATACATGGAGGAAACAAAATTGGTATTTCAGCTGCCAAATTACAAACCCCAATTCAAGGGAAGTTGGGATGTTGTATAAAGCGTAATACAGAATACAATGATTTGAAAATCCTTTTCAGCCTTTATTCAATTAAATACACTAGCAAGACAATATATTTAATGTTCAAACTGATGAACTACATTGTTTGTAAAGGATTTGCAAATCATTGTATTCTGTTTTTATTTACGTTTTACACAACGTCCCAACTTTTTACATTACATTACATTACATTACATGTAATTTAGCTGATGCTTTTATCCAAAGTGACTTCAAATTAAGTGCTTTCAACACTGAATAAAGCAAACTCCAGACAACAAGTAGTAAGTGCAAGTACATTTGCTTTAAACTACAAATAGCAGTATGAAAGTGCAGCTTTGAGAAATATATGTATATATGTATGTATGTGTATATGCATATATGTATGTGTATATGTATGTATATATATATATATATATATATATATATATATATATATATGTGTGTATATACAGTATGTATATATATGTGTATATGTGTATATATATATGTGTGTGTGTATATATATTTATATATGTTTATATTTATATACATATATATATACTGTATATATATATATACTGTATGTATATGTGTGTGTGTGTGTGTGTTTATCCGAGGTGTAGTCTGAAGAGATGTGTTTTTAGCCTAGTTTTACAACTTCATTGGAATCGGGGTTTGTATTATCAAAACTAAAGAAAGGTAGTCTGGCAGTCAGACAAGGAACTCCTAATATTGCAGGACAGTCTTGAGCTTAAGAACTTTGAAAGAACTATCTAAATCTGGTCAATAATCAAAAAGGACAGCAGGCAATACGATATTCAGCTCAAGGTTTTGGGTTAACTATTTGTTTAAATACATGTTCATGTATGCATCATTGGTTGTGCACGATCTTAGAAATAAAAGCTATGTGACGCAAGATGACAACAATGGCAGGATGTTTTGAGAACAAAGAGACAGTATATTTCACTGTACAGATTAAAGGAACTAATGCTTAAAGGTATCATAAAAACTAAACATTGCAGAAGAAAAACACTGAAAATGGTTGGCAGATGGTGTAAAAGGGACAAGGACGAAAAGAGGAGAGGGAAGAGAAAGGAGAGGAGAAAATTGAGGAGGCTGTGGGCCGTCAAGAGTATAAAAAATAGATCGGACAGTCTCAAGTCAAAGGTCTCTGCCCAACAAGACTTGAGAATGTGAGTGTCCAACGCTGCGTATCACCCAGCACTGGCACTGACGCATACACACGCATCAACACTTCCTCTCTATAGATGATTTGTTATCGCTGCCTCTCCAGGGTCACTGCTCGGCTGCTACACTGTAATTTAGAGGAAGTGGAGTGTTGCTATGCCAACCTCAGTCAAGGCCATAAGCAGAACAGAGAAAAGAGAGTGATGAGTGACAAATATTGAGTCTTTTAGCATAACATTTGGTCAGTCACTGCTTTCTGATCAACTTCAAGTGAGAAAGTACTAAAGACTGCATGATGTAAAGGCCTCAGGTGGCGTTAAGATTTGAGCACACCTGCATGACTGAATGTTACTTCACAACCATGACTATCTGGCTTTTTTTTTAGTTCCGCATATGAAATGTGTCTTTCATTATGTATTACACCTGTGCTTGATAAGTTAGTCTACTATAAGCATAATGACTTGGTCACAAAAGAAAGTGTCACACAGAATTCATCTGCATGTCTCCCGAAAAAAAAGACATGATGGTGGAATTTGATGATGGTGATCCACTGTAGCTGCTTAAGGATTAACACGCTAGCAAGCCGATAACATGTTAGCACCAGTCAGCTCTCTAAGCATCTTTCTATTATTTCTTTACCGGGCTGTTCACTACCCCTGGCGTTTTGTTGTCAGGATTGTAAATTATTTCATTCAATTAAGAATTAGCCTACAGAAGAGCGAAAAAAAGGCAGCTTGCTAACCGTCTGTCTTTACTGTGAGTTAACAAGCTTGTTGGGTGAACTAATGAGACAATAAGTTCAGTTTATTCAAAATATGTAATTGTACCAGTGACTTCTATCTAGTAACTGTCTGCACACCATTTCTCTTTTGTGGAACACTTCATACCTGACAGAGGAGGATTGCATTTTGGATTCAGCTCTCCTTTCCCTCGAAGAACAGCACTGTCCACTGGGCATGTTATAGGTTAACGCCATTTATTTGTCCGTCAAATGATGCATTCATGTGATATCATAACATTAAGAAATATATATAAAGAAATATTTGCAGACTGGGTAAATTGGCCCCTCAAGTCGAAACAACAATTCAGAAAGTCTGTGAAACTTTTGGTACATGACTTGCAGAGTTAAAGTCAAATTGTAAGTTATAAATTGCTTATTAGCATTAACACTGATAACAAGTCAAGTTAAGCAATTTTCTTAGTGGTTTTAGGGTTTGTAAAACTGCAGCAACAAGTCTGGGACGCTCTGAGCAATAAAATACACAAATCTTTTGTTTTCAGATTACGACTAAGGTGCTCCTGAACACATCAAAGTTGAACTTCTCAACTCGGAAAATGGGACCATCCGAGGAGCATGTGAACGCACCAAAAGTTTACAAGAAGTGGAACTCAACACGAAAACTTTCCACAAATTCAAAACTCTGCTAGCAAAATCACAGATTACGGTGACTCCATTGAAATCCATGTAATTACACCATTTTTGGGCTTCAACACCTTAGATTTCATAATGTGACAATGTGTATTCAGTGTGCCCCTAGCTGCTCTCACCTTGGGAAATCTGACCACTCCAGCTGAGCAGATGTACTTAAAAGACACACAAAAAAAGTATAATTTCCTGTGGAAAGAATCATCAGTAAGCCGCTGGCAGCTGCACCTGGAGGATTCCTGCCTGATAGTGTTAAAAAGAAGTCAAGTCAGGTGAGGTTTGCCTCTGTTTGATTTGGCCAATCCATGCGAGGAAAATGAGGTCCTTATTTGATAAGAGGATTTCAGTGGGTGTGTTTTGATAGAGTTAAAGTCCAAGTCATGATTCATGATTCATTTCACCCAGTTGTAAGAGTTGATGTGACTGCAGTGGTGAACTCTATTTTCTTCTTTTTTATGAAATGTGTCTCAATTTCATACTGTGTTCTAATTGTATAATATATTTTGTACTACCGGTACATATTATTTTTTACGGTACAGTCTTTTTTTAAGTTTTACAGTAAATTATGCACTGACTGACACCAATATTGATTTAATTGGTTTAAAAAAGGTAATATTTGCATGAAAAATAATTTGCTTCAGTGAAACATACAGTACTTAAGTGTTTAAGTATATAATAATGATGGATGTGGAGGAAGGGCAGCGCAAAAGAAGGAAAAGAAAACAAAGTAAAATTGTATCTTAGATTGACCGCCAGTTACACATGGAAACTAAAAATGTTTTTTTTATAATAATATAGGACTGAGGACTGACCGCACAAACAAAAATGCAGGACAAACATTTTATTTACACCACTCAAAACAAATAGAGGCAAACTGCAAGGTAATAAGAAAATGTCACACACACACTTATATGTGCTGGCAAGCGTGTACACTCTTATCCTTGTAATTCAGAGAGCAGAGAGGTTGTGTAAGTGGTACACACAGAAAATAAAGACTAAAAGCATGGATACAAATACACATGTTTATACATACGTGTCCCTAGCTTTGAAATTGAACAATTGGAAATGATGTCTTTTCCATTTATGGTTGTTGTCTTTTCAGTATGTAAACTGCCAATGATAATTCTGTTTGTTTATGAATATTGTGGTTGGCCATTGCTGCTCCTTCATAGACTAACAGCGGCTCAGTAAACCCCTCTGAGCACAGCGGAGCAGATCCATAGGTGAACTGGAATAAAGAGCGGTGAGGGGCCAACTACTCAAGACAGGGTGAAGGACAACTGATCCAGCGTGAAATCACAGAGACTCTTTGCTGGACAAAAGTCTCAGCACTTGTTTCAGGCACAGCTGTGGGTTGATTCAACAACCATCTGGGTATCCTCTATTTAAGCCCATTTTTCACACACACATAGAGCATTTTATTTTTCAAAACCCAAAAGTTCCTTCAGGCTCTTAAAGTATATATGAATGATGTTGATGCTTTGTCCATATCTGCTTCAAGGTTACTGACAGACATCTCCACATTTGGGAATATTTGGCATACATACAAACATACGAGGTAAGCCTGAACCATTCAAGCCATGCTGGCACGAAGCAAGTTGCTTCCTTGATAACATGCTAGAGGTGTGCTGAAACCTTTTATAAGTGACTGAAATTGTTAAATATTTCCACTGGTGAGAAAATAGAAAATAAAACATCACGATATAAAGTATTGGTAAGAAGTATTGGGATTGGGATTTCTGAACGGAAACAATTTACGTCAATGAGCAGCCAGTAGGGACTAAAGTATAGGGGCTTAGTTACCATATAATCCATAAACAAGAAGGTTACATGTCCATATACTCCATAATATAATCATATAAGGATATGTAGGTTGGGTTCAGCTGTGGGTTTGCAGATGTTGGACAGTGTCTTTGTTGAGTATTAGTGATGCTTTCTTGGCCAAGATGGGCTTTTGCCTTCTTCAGCTTCCTTCTCTTTAGTGTGTGTGTTGAATGTGCCTCAATCTATCTGGGCTCTGCTTTTCTCTGTTTAATTGCCAACAGCAGTAATTACATCACTGTCACTACACTCATGCATTCGCAATTACTGTACATACAAATGAGCACACATAATTATTAAATTAATGAGCTGGTTAAAAGCATCATGCTGGTATATTTTTTCCATGCAGTTAAAGCCTGTGAATGGTCCAAACCAAACTGACTGCTGCTGTGGGACTTTCTTACCTCACAGGCAGCATAGGCTACCATTTTCTTTTTTAAATCCCCAAAACAGCTCAGACACACAGCTGCTCTGTCCTAACTTGACAAATCATGTTTTCCTAACTTGGCCTCACTCACAGTTTTTTGCTTTGAGTGAAAGTCTTTTTAGTTTTTTCTCATTTGGGTGACAGTGTGTGGAGAACAACGTCTAGAGACACATAGTGTTTTTTAACATTAAACTCTGGTAGAATAGAGTAATGCTGTTTGTAAAGCTAGCAGTATTACATGTCTCTGAGTCTTTTTGAATGAATAGTTTTGAAGAAAAATGGGCAAAGGCTTTAATTATGGGATTGGTACAAAGGATTACTTAAACAGTATAAGTATGCTTGAGAGGGCAGTTGAATAAACCATGTTGTCACGCACTGTTAATCTAGCAGAGATAACAATCACATGAAGCTGTAAACCTCCCAACATCTCTGAACTGCAGCCTTTTAAAAATATATATTTTCTTTTAATTCCGCTCCTCTTCCTCTCTCCATATCTCTTGCTTAATGTTCACCAAGTGTTAAAAAAACATGTATTCCTCCTTTCATCTGTATCTTCTCCCATTCACCACTACCTGCTCAACACCCCTCTACTTAAAAACATGTATTCCTGCATCTTTTTCACCCCTCTCTCCTTTGTCCTGTCAATCTTTCAGTGTATTCAACCTTTCCTGTCCGGGTCCTCTCTCTACTTAAATATCTCTATACTTACCATTAATGAATCTCTCCACAGAGTGAGATTGCAGACCACGGTCACAGTGTACAGTGTAAATTGGCAAATGCTGCCTGCACTCTGATGGAGGGAATGGGTGATGAGAAGGACTGGAAAGGGAGGAGAAGAAATTACAGCAGAATAGTGAGCTTTTGGAATGGAAAGGAAGAGACTGCCTCTGTTGACCTCCACATTTTTTATTCCTTCTTTCACAGAATATTCAGCCCACATTCCAGCACAAACTCATTCTTTATCTACTGTATCTAACTAACTCTTCCACTAATTCCCTGTAAGGTCTGAATATGTGACTGAATAAAGTGTTTCATAAACCTGCAAATCTGCCAGTGTTGTGCAATATGTTTTTTGAAAATGCTCTTTTGCTGCCTTATTTTGAGGCACTTAAGCTTGATTTTAATAAATGCAGATGCGAAACTATCGGTAAGCATGGTACTTGGTTGTTTACGTGCCCGGACCAATCAGGGGCCAGCGTGACTGTAAGATATTGATTGACAGCTGGGGATTTTCATTTCGTAACAATCCCAGCAGTCCCACATGCACTCTGAGCTGAGAGCCACTGACCAAGGGGGAGTGAGAAGAACGGGTCAAATTCATGTCCTTGTTTCTGCTATGAAGACGGGACGTGTGTGACTCGAACATCTCACATTTACCAACAAAACATAGCCTTCAGCAAAAGACAGTGAAAAATATTTCAGACCTTCCTGCCAACGTGTATACATTACATTACCTGTATACAGGGATTATCTAATCCCAGTGGTAGAGTTTTAAGAAAAATACATATCATCGTCCCGCCCTCTATTCTCACCTCTCGCTTCTCTTTCCCAAAGGTGTCTGTGTTCCTTCATGTCATGCCAAGTATTCACAACACAGGGGAAGCAATCAAGAAAGAATATTCAGCCCACAGCAATTGTTTTTTTATAGTTGATGACGGAAAGAAACGTTATTGGCTTCAACATCATTGCGCTTCGCGCAAATAAACACAAATGATTGCAATGTGAACCCACGGTCAAACTCACACAGTAACGCAAGGTGAAAATTTGCTTTGCATATGGTGTGAACACATCATTACAAGAGTATTATTCTGATGTGACCTTTTTCACCACTCACATATACAAAAAGAACAAATAATGATGGGTCCTCAAATTGGTGATTACTTTGCATTCAAGTATTTGAGGTGTCTTTGGTGGGGTAGAAAATCTTATCTACACTTATAGAAATACATAATAACATACTAGCGCTCCGTATGCACTTACTTTTCATCTCAACATGTATAAGCAGCAAATTGAATTTTGTTTGAATGCATAGGTAATGCTGGATCTTTGATCTTTACAACACATGCTGTGTTGGAAACAACACTGCAGACCTTCTTTTTATTCATTCATTCACCTGAATAATAAATAAGGATTCAAACCTCCTTGCTTCTTCCCTTTCTCACCCTACCAACCCTCTTTACTACTAACATTCCTCCCTCCTTCCCTTTTTTCCTCCCTTGCTCACCCATTTGAAAAGAAAATGGGAGCGGCAGTGTATCATGAATCACACAGCATGTAACATGAGCATGTAGCTCAGCGTAAATTCTTTCAGGAAGACCTAACTTTTAATCAGTGCACTCCTAAATCAATTCAGCTGTTCCTAATAAATATTTTTTTGCTGTGTATACTCACATATATGCAACTAGTCTCTCCTGATTTAAATATAGCGTAAATTCTTTGCAGGAAGACCCAATTAAATCAATGCTTTCTTCCTAAATGGAATCAGCTGGTGGAGGCCTTCACCTTCCAGCTTAACCAATCAGAATCTTACACAAATTGCAAGGGCCAATCAGAGAGTCACAACCCTGCTTTTACCCTGTGCTGTTCAGTCATTGCAGGCAAAGAGTACAACCCTCCACCTCCAGTCATCTACTCCAGCTGACCAGTCTGGAGCCTCCTTCAATCTGGTCTTCGGGCACCTTCGTCGCCACCACCGGTGTCTAGATTCCATCTGGGGGTCTGATGGGTCTCTACCCCTATATAGATATACAAAATATTCGAATAGCGATGGAGTCTAAATGCCAAAAACGTTGTACATTTTATTGAGCTGTACAATAAACCTCATTTATTTCTGCAAACATGTCTCTCCTGATTGAATTTAAATCAGTCTGGTTCTTGGGGGAGTGCTATGTCCACTTAAGTTGCTTTGGGAAGTGGGGGTGGAGAAATTGTGCAGACACCACCAGCATCCTTTTTGATCCCTCTTTTCAAGTCCCTCACCTCCAAAAGCCTCTCAAGTGTATTTGGTGCTCCACTATGTCTCAGATTTTTTATATTTTGTGGTATATGAGTGAGCCAGACATCCTCCGCACAGCATGGTGCTGCAGGAAGGTGTTTATCTCATTTCACCCATTCATTCTGTTTAAGGCTTGAGCTGTGTGACTAATTTTTTTGGCAAGTTAAATTTAAGGGGTAATGGCAATGCAGAGCAACAGTGTGAATTTTGTTTTCAGGGACACAGCAGAACAGCTTCAAGAGAACATTATCTGCTACAGAGCCACCCTCTTCTTTATACTGTCATCCTGTTGTTGGCTACAATGTGCCAACACACTCACAGAGCTTTTTAGTAAGACTGCTTAGGAGTTGGAGAATAAGTGAGGAGGAGGAGTTTGCCACCAGTTACAGTCCATGAAATTTATGAAATCTAAAAATGCATATTTATATGTGAGATTGTTTTCTGTATAAACTTCTGGGATTGAGTGTTACAGTTGTAAAGTCTTTAATCTTTTCCCTACCAAGTTTTCATTGCAAAACATTTAGTTTGAGTGGAATCATTTTTCATATTACAATACTCCGCTGGGAACACGTGGGAAGTACTGAATAGGGGCGCAGACGTCGAGAGTGCACTCGTAGAATGTGCTTGGATGCCTGCTTGGGAGTTATAAGCTTGGGTGATCCGCCTCGCACAGCCAGAGAGACAGACGCTTTTTTGAAAGGGCCGCTCCTTGGAGTGTTCCCTATAGTGTGCAAACAGCTGCTGTGTTTTCCTATGTCCGCCGTGCGTAGAACTTACTGTGATAATGCATGTACCGGACACAAACAGTAAAAACTCCTCTGCGTCATGAAGCGGGGGGAAAAACCCTTTGAGTGAAAACACCCTTGACCGAAAAGAATTTGTTTGAACTTTTGGTGTGAATGAGGGGCATGGCTATAAGGTGGCTGCGCTCCCGTCCCCTCTAATGGAGAGGCAGGTCAGCGAAACTGACAGAGCACATAAATGGCTCACTCTATTGGCTGACGTCAGGGCAACAAGTGCTGTTTTTTTGTGGCAGCATCCTGAGAGAGGCTTGTGCCAGAGGCTCGAATGGAGGCTTCCCAGAGCTCCGAGCACCAGGGCTAGGTCCCATTGGGGGGTGAGAGAGAGCGCACGGCAGGTTTCTGTCGCCTGACCTCCTTCAAAAAACGCTTCACCAGGGGGTGCAAAAAACCATCCTCTCACCATGCTAACTTTCCAATGCCTGCTCAGAGGAAAGCTTGATGGTGAGCCTCATTTGTTCCATGTTTGGTCCATTTGCCTAATACAAATTGATGCTGCTAACTTGACACTTCACTTTGCACTTATTTATTGAATGTTGTTCAAAAATGAATCTCATTATTTTCTTTAGAGGTGATGTTGCGGTATTGTTATCTGGTTTAAATTTAACAACTCATTTGATCCTGATAGAAGAAAAGCAACAAAGGCAGTTATTTCACATATATAAACACACAAACACACACACACACACACACACACAAACAATGTATTCCAGTCCAGAATAATGCGTTTTTTCAACATTATGTCCCTAATTCTAAATTTCCTCAGCAAAGACAGTTATTTCACATATATAAACACACAAACACACACACACACACACACACACAATGTATCAATACAGCTGCTGATGCTCAAATTACAATATTGATGGCATAAGAAGGTGGAGGAAAGCTGACAGTAAGAAGACTATCTGATACTGTGGGGAGGGAACTCAATATGCAACAGCCTGGATCTCTCTCTATCTCTCTCTCTCTCTCTCTCACACACACACACACACACACACACACACACACACACACACACACACACACACACACACACACAAGTTGTCTTGTCTTACTTAATTCCAATAAATTGCTATTCTTGCTTATAATTGCTAAAGTGCCAGTGCAAAAAAGGTTTGTCTGATAATCCAAATATCCAAATGCATATGATTTGGAGAATGTAGCTTACAATAAGAAATAACTAATTTAGGTTTAAAGTGAAAAGTTTTTTTTTATTTTAGCTGTTTAGAAACAGCTTAGCTTAGACATACTTTACTATGACCTTTTATCTCTTTTTTAAACTTACTATACTATGACTTTTTCAACATGCTATACTATGACGTTTTTTATCACATATGTTTCAGTAAGTTTTGAAGGCCACCATACGTTAAAGAGACAAATATGACATGAATTTGTGTGTCAGGTTAGATAGCTTGGTGTGATAAAGTAAGGCTTAGAAGACAGGAGGTTGAGTGCTCAAATCTTACAGGGTACAACTATACCTTGACTTTTTTTCAACATGCTATACTATGACTTTTTCATCACTTTTTTTGACATACTATAGACCTTTTTCAAAATGCTATACTATCACTTTTTTATCACTTTTTACCGACATAATATGCTATGACTTTTTTCAACATGCCTTTTTGCCTTCTATGACAATTTTATCACTTTTTCCAACATGTTATACTATGACTTTTTTTTACATTGTATACTATGACTTTTCATCAGTTTTTTTCAACATACTTTACTTACTTTCTTTTGTCAAGCTATACCATGATATTTTCAACATGCCACGGTAAGACTTTTTCGACACATTTGACAAAGAAGACTTCCTGGAGTTCATTCAAGATATTCTGGATAACAATCATGCAGAGTTTGCACCACCGCCAGAGGGAAGGGAGATGTGGTACCTTCCCATTTTTGGAGTCTACCATCCGCACAAGCCCGGTAAAATCAGGGTGGTTTTCGACTCAAGTGCTTCGTTTCGAGGGTGTCTCGCTGAATGAGGTCTTGCTTCAGGGACCCAATCTCAACAACGGTCTTCTGGGAATTCTTCTTAGGTTCAGGAAGGAACCGGTTGCCATAACTGCAAACGTTAGGCAAATGTTTTATTGCTTCCTGGTCCAGGAGGAACATCGAGATGTTTTGCGCTTTATGTGGTTCAAGGACAATAACCCTGAAAGCGAAGTGGTGGATTACCGGATGAGGGTCCACGTATTTGGAAACTCCCCATCTCCTGCTGTGGCAACCTACAGATTGAGGAGAGCAGCCCAGGAAGGAGAGAAGGATTTTGGCAGGGATGTCTGTGAATTCATTAAAAGAGACTTCTACGTGGATGACGCATTGCGGTCCTTTCCGACTGAGGTCGAAGCAGTTGATATTCTAAAGAGAGCCCAAGGTCTGCTGGCAGGTTACAACATAAAGCTCCACAAGATCACCTCGAACAAGGTCGATGTCATAAAAGCCTTTCCCAAAGAAGATCGAGCTAAGAGTATGGAAGCGCTGGACCTTGTAGTTGATGACTTACCCACCCAGCGCAGTCTGGGAGTAGCCTGGGATATGACAAGAGACACATTCATCTTTAACATTCCCAAGCCCCAGAAACCCTTCACGCGCAGAGGGGTGCTCTCAACCATCAATGGCTTGTTCGATCCTTTGGGTTTCCTGGCTCCTGTGACGATTGAAGGCAGGCTCCTTCTACGAGAACTGGTCTCTCAAGGTACAGAATGGGACACCTCTGCCTCCAGAGAAATTTGAGAAGTGGCAACAGTGGCAGGACTCGGTGCAAGAGCTTAATGATCTGAACATCTGTCGTACCTATGCTACATGTTCACTGATTAGGGCCAAAGGCACGGAGCTGTGTGTCTTTTCTGATGCCTCTGTAAAGGCAATTGCAGCAGTTGCTTACTTAAAGGTGAAAACTGACGAAGGTCGCACAGAAGTCAGTTTCGTGCTCGGCAAAGCCAAACTGGCACCTCTGGCAGAGCTTACCATCCCGAGACTTGAACTCTGTGCCGCATATCAGGGAGGAAATAGGAGTTACGCTCGACAGGATCACGTTCTTTACAGACAGTAAGGTTGTGTTGGGTTACACTATACTATGACTTTTTTGACATGCTATACTAAGACGTTTTTTGACATGCTATACCATACTTTATCACTTTTTTCAACATTCTGTCCTATGACTTTTTCAACATGCCACACTATGACTTTTTCTTCACTTTTTTTCAACATAATTTACTTTTTTTTTATATTTAAAAAAAAAAAAATGATTTAACCCTTATTTAACCAGGTTAGTCTTATTGAGATATAAAATCTCTTTTTCAAAAGAGACCTGGCCAATATAGCAGAACAAATAAGTTACATGTAACAAAAATTTTAAATCTCAAAACAAACACATTATCTACCATGCATTTGTAATCACTTATCTCATCATGACATTTTCATTACTTTTTCCACATGGTTATTATGACTATATTATCACTATTATTTATGAGTATTTATTTTTTGACATATTATGACTTGTTTATTACAATATTTTCCAAATTAGTCCTATGTTTATTTTTTTAAAAGTAAGTGCTGTAGTACAACTAGCAGGAAACATGTTATAATTGAGGTTTGGAGACACTATCTTATTTAATCATTAAATTAATAAATATATTTGTATCTCTTTTTCGGTCCCTAAAGCACTCGCCTTGCCGTCTCAACACCTGAACCAAACAGAGCTGAATTAGCTCAACTTTTATGCATTTCTTTCACATCTTCTGCATTCGCATCTTCCATTTCCAAAACATGGGTCTGGTTCCATTCAGCTGCCCAGCGCAATGCCACAATAATCAAAATCTCACCGTGACACTTCCGGGTCATCCACAGATTCCAATAATTCCATTGAAATTAATTGTCTGTGTTAAATGCTTGTGTGTCTGGGCCTTTATTTTGCAACAGATGGTGATTTCACCTAGAGCCAAAGACCAGCCAAGAGCAGATGGCTAGTGTTTCTCACCAATAGATGTCAGACTTCACACATACAAGCTTAAGGTTTTGTTAATGCTTTAAAAATATTCTGGACGGCATAGAAAAGTTTTTAATTAGGAAAATTAAAAACTGTAGTCATGTAAAAAAGCTTTTCTGCCCTTGTCCATCCTCCTCTCTCATGCATTTTCTCATTATTTCATTTAGTTTTTCAAAGTGTTTCTTACATTCTTGTAACAAACACATTTGTGTGTAATTAACTCAGTTTCAGTTTCTTGTCTCCAAGGGACCTTGTGCCGCCCACGACCTGCTTCCACCAGCTGACTCAAACTTCTGCTGGGCTCGATGCGGTGGCCTCCATTAGTGTGCTCTACTAGGTTCTGCTCCCCAGTCATGGATCATCTGAGTCTGGATTAATTCATGTTGCACCCCATTGATGTGGCAGAAGTGTTTTGGTTGAAATGCAGTGTAAATGCTACAGCTTATTACTTTGAGCCTCTTCTTCACAAACTATCTTTCACTTCACAAAAGCTGCTGCTAAATTGGTAAAAATATATTACAATGATAAATGAGAGAAAGTGAAAGATGGAGGGAGGGAGAAAGCGGGAGGGGGGGTTAAAAAGTAGAGAAAATGTGGGAAAAAAGGGATTGTCTTCTCCAAAGCCTCTTACCATTAAACATTTACAGCTTAAGAAATACATTTGAAGGTCAGTGAAGGAGGCGCGAACCAGGAAACTACTAACACAGTTTTAAAGAGAGAATGTGTGAGCTTGCTTTGTGGCTCTACTGCACAGCTGGACAGCGGTGGCAAAGGGCTTTTTGCACAAATTAAACTAGGACAATTGTTTCCTCCCTGATCCTATCGTATGACTCTCTAGCGACTCTGGTTCCTGTTTAAATATTCACCTGATGTCTGCTCGCGTCATCAGCTATTGTTATTTAAAACCAGGGAGAGAACCTGAATGAGATAGGAGTGCAGCAGTGGGGGTAATTTTGGTTTTAATCCCAGAGGAGCTTGAGTTTGTATCTCACTCTCTTTAATTAAGTAATTTTGTCAAGATAGGAGACGTACGTCTGTTTTATTGACTTCATTATTAATAATTTAACCTCAGGATCTAATAGCGAGTGCCCTCCGCTGCAGAAAAACACAGAATTAACGCGGAAATATTGCTCACAGAGGTCAGCAATTATTCACCATCATAATTTACTTCATTAAAACAGCAATGTCTGATTATTGAAGTGACAACATCCATTTGCAATTGCCTGTCAGAACTGTTTCATGTCAAACAATTTACAGTGATTTAATTGCAAAGTTAATCAATTCCCTGCATTGATGTTAACTGATAGTGACTTCACCCATACTGCCTGTGGCCCCCTGGTCGCCTTGTTGCTGAAGGTCTATGACAGCCGGCTTTGTGGTGTTTTTCATTGCTTTAAGCCCACATGCTTGGTTGCTGATACATACAAAAAAAAAACGTATGGTGTATTATTATTAATAATACACCAAGTTTTAATTAATAAAACACAAGTTTTTTTTACATATATACAATAATAATAATTTATTATGTATTAAGCTACCTGGCAGTATGTCTAGGGTTTATAGCAAAACACTGATACATTACATCAAAATAAGGTGAATGTAAATGTGAAACTTTAAGCGTTTTAATTAAAAACTACCACAAGTCTTTTTTTTTTCCAAATGAAATGCTGAAATAATGGGAAGAACAATTGATGCCATAAACATAGATGCCTGATGAAAAGCAACTGTGACCTAGCATTACTATTGTCTTTTGTGGTAGAAAGCAGCAAACTAATCAGAACAGTTAGAAGCTCATCCTCTTTGAGGGAATAAAACATAAAACACACATTTTCATTTTATCCCTTTTTTATTTTACACAACATAACAACACAGTACATGTTGTCTTTTTCTGTACAGAAGCTTACCTGGAGCTTGTGACCAACAGGCTGTAATGCAATGTCATGTGAAAAGCTCACAGGGTTTTCATGTCTTTTTTTGTTTTGTTTTATTCTTCCCTTTAAAAAATATCAATTTCATAAGAGGTCCGTTAAAGTCTTCACCTGTTTCTTACTTTTTGTCTCAGTTTTTGTCCGTCTATATGTCAAGAAACATCTGTACTCCTCAGTAGGTAAGAAAGGCTATGTGTGAAATCTCTCTCTTCCTTTTTGTTTGTCCCCTTCGTCCTAATCCCTCGTTCAGGGAGTGTGGTGGAGTCTTAAATCCAGTTATATCATCTGTCAGAGGGTCTGTTGCAAAAGAAGGCACCGACTGCTATTCTCTTGCCGCAGTATTGATACACACTTCCTGTGGGCTTGTGGATGTAGTAATGGTGTGCTTTGCAGTTCTTGCATTATTTTTATTTTCCACTTTTTACCTGTAATAGTTCCGTTTTCGTGGTATTTTCAGATAAAGTGAGTGTGAATCCGGAAATAACATGGCAAGCCCATTGTCTTGTTTTATTTTGTGCTATAAAGTGAAACCGAGACAAGTTGAGGACACTACGAGACAAGGCGAGATACTCGCTGAATGACAGACTGAAAAAAGAGATAGAAAACTGTCAACGTGAAATAAACTGTAAACTGAATTGTGGAGAACAATTATGAAAAAAAAAACAGGCTGGAAAATTGAAGTTATGTTCACGCTTTCACCCAAAACACAAAATCACCCTCTCACACATTTAAAAAGAAAGGTTCAAACATGAACACACACACATACAGTACACACCAAAAAACGCACATCCTAAATTGCAACACACACTGTTTCATATGTCACAAACACACATTAGTTTTCACTCATACACCATTCTAGACACATTCAAAATACACACACACACACATATACATTACATAAACAAAAATGGATAAACCAAAGTTTATTTTATGGTTGCTGTCTCATTCCAGTTCAAACTGTGCTTTCTAAGATCCAATCCGAATCGCACCGGCCCTTGTCTGAGTCTCCATCCCCGTCTTTTGGGAGTAGCATCCCGCTCATTGATTTGCTCCTTTTGTCCCGCATTATGCGCCCTATTTTGGGCGCTCCTCCTGCTCCCTGATGTGACGAGTGAGTCTTTGAGCCTCCTTCACTAAGCGAGTACCTCCTCCTCCCCCTGCTCCTCCCTGCCTCCTCCACAGGGATAGTCTGGTACTTGGCGGAGGATGAGGTGCCTGGGCGAGGAGCCCTGCGCAGGATGGGCGTCTCTCTAAAACGGATGGAGGGGACGGGGCTCGGGGTGGCGAGAGGGCTGGACAAAAAGGAAGGGACAAAGGGAGGTGGGGTTTGGTTAAGAGAAGTGGAGTTGTTGCGGTTAGTGTTGAGATTCTCCAGAGGGGAGGAGGGGAGGAGAGCAGAGGAGGCGGTAGAGAAGGAGGGGAGGTTTTCAGGAGTAGCCGAGGTGTTGGAGCAAGCCGAGCCTGGCTTACTTGGAGTGGGCTTCCGCTTTGGCTTGGTTAGTGAACCGCTGGTGCCGGTGGGTGACAAGTTGTCAGCTTCAGCTCTCTCTTCACCCGCTTTCTCCCATTCCTTGGCTCCAGCTGTTGGGCTTTTGGCTGCCCAAGGCTGGCTGAGAACTGACGTAGTTGTGGAGCAATCAGGCAGGGATGAGTCGGACGACTGAGTCATCGTATCCTTTCCCCCTCCTCTTCCTCCTCCTGCTCCACTCCTTTTCTTTGTGCCTCCTGAGAGGTCGTCTAATCCGATTGAGCCGTGTTTAGAGGAGCTTGGAGTCACAGTGCATCCCTGTGACTGTTGCCCATTGGTCTGTGAGTGAACGTTGGTCATCGACAATGAAACACCTTTACCACCCTCACCAGGGTTACACACCTGAGGAAAAAACAGATGAAAGCAATGAGGTGTTGATTATTCTTTTTCCATACTGAAATGTTTGCGTATGAATGTTTTCATGTAGGGCTGGGAAAAATGCCACACAAAAAAATATTACCACTATTTGGTTTTTTATATAATGACATAAACCAAGTCACTATTTCGGTTGAGCTTAAACAATCCTTTAAATTAAATTAGGCTCCAGTAGGTGATTTAGAGATATAAATTACACAAAACTGAACCTAAACTTCATTCTTGCCAGTCTAGACTTTTACAAACCATACCATTACTGCCAAGGTCCTGTATCTGATTGGTTAGAATGAGCATTGTTTCTGGGATGTATTTGTTGTTTTGTTTAATACATTGTCATACAATGCACTCATTGACAGTACAGTATATGTTGATAGCCTAGCGTAGTGGTTATAGAGTATACCTTTAAGATCCCCACTTTGATTTCAGCCTGTCACTTTTAGCACATACCCTTACGCTATCACTGTGCAAAAATAAGTTGAATGCACAGAAGAAAAACCCTTAAAAAAAAGACTTACTATTTCAAAATTGAAATAATATATTATTATTTCTACATATCTTTGGATTTGGTTGCATGCTATGATATACTGCATCTTAAATTATCAAAAGTGTCTGGTCAATTCATAAGAAGCAGACCGGGCTAGCAAAAGGCCGTCATGTTAATGATGCCAATCGTCCCACATAATGACAGGCTCTCTTCTCTTATTCCTTTCTGGACAGAGTGAATTAAGCGAGACGGACAGGGACCCACCTTGTACCGTATCATCAGGATGATGATGAAAACGAGCACCGAAGCCACTATTATCCCTCCGATGATGATAATCATTGTCCCGCCGAGGAACTGAGACTGCATAAAATGACACCTCATGTACTCAGACTCTGTGTTGAACTGCACACAGCCGACCACACGTGTTGCTGTCAGAGAGGTGATGACATCATCGTAAATGGCCAGCACGCAGAGGTCGTACTGGGTCCCTGCTGCCAGGTTGTTGACCAGGAAGTTTTTGCTTGATGGGGGGATCATTCTGTGGCAAAGGAGAGAGTCAGAGAAGAAGGGAGAGACGGAAAATACAAATGTTTAGTGTTTGAGAGCATCAGCAGACTAGACGTACTTTGAGGAAGAACAACATACAATACCCAATAGGTACAGGAATGCACTGGTGAGGTTTGGAACAATCATGTTAGACCGATATGTACTGCATTTCCTCAACCCATAATGATGTATGCAGTCTGACATGAGGCATTAAAGTGGTGCTTATGTCAAGAATGTGCACTTGTGTCAGCAATTGGGGGTGGCAGCAAGGAGTTGGGTTAGAAACCGGAGGGTTCAAGTCCCCAGACAGACCAAAGTATGGTGGTGAACTGGTAGCTGGAGAGGTACCAGTTCACCTCCTGGGCACTGCCAAGGTGCTCTTGAGCAAGGCACCGAAACCCCATTTGCTCATGGTGCCTTTCCATGGACATCTCTTCATTAGTGCAGGTATAGGTACTGAGCATGTGTGTGTAATTCAGGCCTGTGTGTAATGTGTATAATAACAACAAATTATTATTATTATGTCCACTGTGGAAAATGTGGTCTCTACTAAATCCTCAGGAAAATATCTGGCTTTTTAAATGGTCCACTGTTTGTCTAATCACTGAAAAGGTTTTTAAACGTATTTTGAAAAGAGCTGCGTCTGGAAACAATGTTCATACTAAAAGCATGACGACATTGAAGAAAAACAGTCAAATTGCTGTAAAACTAAAACGACAGATGCTAAAAAGCTAAGATGTGATAAAATTAACTGTGGGGTTTGTCACTACAAAAAACAACTTTCACAAACACATAATCATTTGATCTATTGAAAAGTGGTGATTACAGCTGCTTACCAACTCTTTGAAATTCTACATTCATTGTCATTGGAGTACAAGTGTTAAATAAATGTGTATCTAACATTAAGGGTTCAGGTGACACAGGACTTGTGATAATAGTAAAAACAATCTTTCTGGACAACCTGTATAATACATTTACCTTCTGCTTTGTTACAAAAAGGCCTAAAACACCTTCCTCTGAAGGAAAGTGGACAACAGTATAGTATTGGAAGAAGAGGAATGTAGAAATAAATATAATAGAATAAAAATAAATGAATGAAATAGTTAACAGTGGCGAAAGAACGGAAATGATAAAGAATGAATGCAGTCAGCTCCACTGTAGCTTGGTGCTGGATCATCAAAAACGAAAACCCAATCAGCAGAACAGAAGACCAATTAGATGATTTATTATTGCATGGATCAGGATAGATGCCTTTCCTTCCTTCCTTTCCAAAATATTTGATCTTATTCTGGTTTCACAGTAAAACATTCAAAGGAAACAGTTTCTAGACACTGAATGAATACATCTGGACATTCTTTAAGACAAATACAAAGTGTTGCCACTTTCAGTGAAGTTGGTAATTCTTCACTGAACACTTGTCACATTGACTAGAGGATATGCACATTTGTCCTTCAGTTTCTCTTAAAGGGCTTGTCAGCTTTCCTGGATTTCCTCATTAAAATGCAGATGAAATTCCTTGTTAAAACCAAAGAGGGTTTGCTAGTTCACAGCTCGCGGACCCCTGTGCACTGAGTGGGCTGTTTTGGCCAGGTTAAGTATCTGCTTTGGAGCTCAAGTTAAGAGAAGCTTAGGAGACATGTTGAGGTTTAATGGTAAGTATAAAGAGCTAGGGAATAAATGTAGCGGTAGGTCATTATTTTGCCCTCGATGAAATAAAAGCACAAGGCTGTAGGAGTGTGTGTGTGTACATCTATATGATCCCATGAATACTAATCCAACAATCTGAACGCTGGGTGACCATGAGTGTTCTCCGCTTTGCTTCTCTTGATGTTTTCATCACTAGAGAGGAAAATTACCCCCCCCACACACACACACACACACAGTATTTCTGTGTTTAAAGTGACTTTGAAGTATGCAGGTTAATGATAAGAGCGAAAGTTGCTGGCACCTACAAGCTCTGACACAAGCAGCTGCATTTGTATACACATACATACACAGACAGAGATTAATTTCCCTATTATGGCTGTGGCCTTGGGTTTCATTTGCGTGTATGGATGTGTTTCACATTAGTCAGCAACATGTTCAAAATCTTTGTGCAAAATAACGTGTCTGTAATGTTATTTTATGTGTGAGTTCATCTTTTTTTCTTGCCGGCTTAAATGCTGTCAGGCTCTAAAAAAAGAAAGCACTGTTTACGACAGTAATACCAATTACTGGAATATGTGATAATTTAGTTATTAATAGTCAGTGAATTTCCGGAACATTTTCTGAACTAGAATGTCTGCACCTAACGATTCATCAATGAGTTGGACAGTATAGGAGTGAGACCTTAGCCACTAAACACACACATAGACAGACACACGCACACACACACACACACACACACACAACACACACACACACACACACACACACACACACACACACACACACCCTCATACAATGGTCTGTATGATATCTAATGAAAACTTTGCAAAGTTAAGTTAACAAGATTACTTGATTTCCCAGGATATAAAATACACGTGGAAAGTGAAGGCAACAGAGGTTCCGGTGGTAATTGGAGCCCTCAGCTGTAACCCCAAAACTGGGACAGTGACTCCAGCAAATTTGAGGAACAACATTTGAGATCTCTGTCCAGAAGAGTGCAGTCCTAGGACCAGCTAAAATACTGCGCAGAACCCTCTGGCTCCCAGGCCATCCCAGAGGAACAGAGCTCAAAGGAAGAGGACCGGCCAGGATGGGGTGAGTGGGGAATTCTTTTAGAAAACAAGATACAAAACAAGACAAAAAACATCTTGGTATTTACAACTGTAAATATGGAAAACAGGGGGAATTACAACTCTCTCTGCAGCAACAAGTTATCATAATGCAAACTATTTGAAATTTAAGTGAAACCGACATCAACACAACGTGCTCTGGTTTTCACGGCAGTAATCTGGCGCTACTGGCTGATAAGGCCATGCTGGTGTTTTCTAAGCTTTGTGTCTAAGGCAATCCTGATGTATGTTATGAATTTCCACCTACTCTCTCCATCTCTGACTGCTGCAGTCGCACATTTGATAAACAACTAGCAGACAATTCTCTCCACATTATCCGGAGAGCTTCTACGGTTGCACAGACTGACCTTTCTAGAATGTTATATTGATATCATATCATTCTGAAAATATGATTGACTCACTGTTGAGTAGCCACAACAAAACGTATTATTTACTTTTTAAAACCAGAATGTTGCTGTCCTGTGATGTATCTCCAAAAGAATATTTTCTTTTGAACTAAGAAAAACTAAACTGTATTCAGTTTTGTGACAAAGCCTGATTCAGTTTTGCCAATGGGTTTTTAATGATGTATCTATCTTAAGAAGAAGAATCATTTTCTCACATAATGAAGGAACACTTGACCGAAAGCCGCCAAATTTGGAGATAAATGATTTTCTTTGGGCGGTGATGAAAAGTCATTATATATCAGTGTTATAATATGTTTTAAATATTGTATTGAAGTTAATATTGCAAACAAGAATAATAAGTATGTCACATCTGCTCACTATAGAAACATAGTGAGCAGCAGCACATAGAAAATGTCCATATTGTTTAAAAACAGTAAGTCAAAAACCCAAACTGTGTTTAATTCCAAAAACACTGAATGTTGAAGAATTGGGCAGTAATTGCACTTTGCATGAGGGTTTGGATGAATGACATTCTCTCTGAACTCCACCTCTGAAACTCACTTCCAAGAAACCCTTAGCTACTTGACTCCTGGACAACAGCCCAAAAGAGTTTCCAAACAAAATCCATCTAACCGGATACTCCGGCCAATGACACTCACATTGCATAGCTAGTTTTCACTGTCAACGTGTAAGCCAAGCTGTCATCATTTATAATTCATAGATACAAGGAACATATATTGATAATGTTTTTGCTGTGTTTGGACCCTTTTCAGATACATGCTGAGTTCACAAAATACATTTTTATGCAAATCAGTGGATTTTCTTTTTTACTTGCATATGATCATTTATAGACTGTGTGAGCCGTTAGCATTGTGAACTCATCCAAACTGACTCATTCATTGTGGCTAATTTCTTTGTGTCTGAGCTGGATCTTGCTGCCAGTATTTGAAGCCCTACAGTGGGCCGATGATTGCCTTGGCCGAGACTATTACACTAATCTATCTACTCTGCTCTGCCAAGCCTTCAGCCCAGGGCGCCTCTGTGTGTGTGTGTGTGTGTGTGTGTGTGGTTTTATTACACTTTCAATCATGTGTGCATGCTCCACTATGAGTATGTATTTGTGTACTTATGTCTCTATGTCTATATGTGTCTGCAGTGTGCAGGAAAATAAGTATTTGAACACCCTGCTATTTTACAAGTTCTCCCACTTAAAAATCATGGAGGGGTCTGAAATTGTCATCGTAGGTGCATGTCCACTGTGAGAGACATAATCTAAAAAAAAAATCCAGAAATCCCAATGTATGATTTTTTTACTATTTATTTGTATGATACAGCTGCAAATAAGTATTTGAACACCTGAGAAAATCAATGGTAATATTTGGTAGCCTTTGTTTGCAATTCCAGAGGTCAAACGTTTCCTGTAGTTTTTCACCAGGTTTGCAAACACTGCAGAAGGGATTTTGGCCCACTCCTCCACACAGATCTTCTCTAGATCAGTCAGGTTTCTGGGCTGTTGCTGAGAAACACGGAGTTTGAGCTCCCTCCAAAGATTCTCTATTGGGTTTAGGTCTGGAGACTGGCTAGGCCACGCCAGAACCTTGATATGTAACCTTCTTACAGAGCCACTCCTTGATTTTATCCTGGCTGTGTGCCTTCCGAGGGGTCATTGTCATGTTGGAAGACCCAGCCTCGACCCATCTTCAATACTCTAACTGAGGGAAGGAGGTTGTTCCCCAAAAAGATCACTTTGGTCTTGTCAATGGAACCATTTGTAAACTTCCCATTCAGTTCAAATCTTATTTTGCATACAAATAAATAGTTAAAAAAAATCCATTTTGGATATTTGCTTTTAGATTATGTCTCACAGTGGACATGCACCTACAATGACCAGACCCCCCATGATTTCAAAGAACTTGAAAAATAACAAATATTTACTACTGTATTTAGCTGGCTTGCGAGCCCAAACAAGTGTGTGTTGTTTTGTTTCTGGTCTAGCTAGATCCGGTGTTGTAGTTCTTCTAATGTTACTAGTTGTTGCAACAGCTTGTGAAAAAACATGTGTGTGTGTGTGTGTGTGTGTGTGTGTGTGTGTAAATGCATGTGTGTGAGTCCATTACAGTAATCTTTTCCTCTTCCAGTGGCTGTCACTGTCTGGCACTCTGCCAACAATCATCACTTTGTTGTGTATGCACGTGCACAGATGTAAGAGTGCTTGTGTTTGTGTGCGAGATAATCAACTCTAGCTTTTCCTCACTTCAGCCAGGACAAAGCCAGGAGGACAATGCGTTCTCCATTAGTCACTCTCTTCTTTTTGACTCAAGACAAATGATTGCCTCCATACACAGAACAGTGAACTATGATACCAGATTGTTCTATTTCAGGCCATTTCACTTGATTAAATATTGGACAAAGCCCACAGGCCACAAACACGCATTAGGAGGGGGGGGCCTTTCAAAGCAATGATTCAACACATAAGGCAATGTCAAGCTGGAGCCACACAATAAGAGGCCAGGGCTTCCAATAACTCAGATGCAGTCAGTGGCTCCTCTAGCAGCACAGCCAGTTCAGACCATGTGTGACAGCAGCTTCCAATGTTTTTATATTCTATTCAGCACTCTGGGCTAGCTCATTAGTGGTTTCATGTGGCTACTGGGGGATATATATATAAGAGGAGTGGATGCTGTTGAGTTGTAAAAGAGAATGTTGGCGATCTAACTTTAATTTTTATTTACTTTTTGACCTGATGACTGTGTAGTAACTGTAGTAACTTTGTTTCACTTGGGAATTTCTTAACGTTTGTTTTCGTAACTATTGCGTGACTTTCACGTAATTTTTCAATGCTCACATGTAACCCGACCTCCAATCCTGTGCATGTTCAATTATATAAGATACATGTAAATATCATAATGAAATGGACACTAAATACAATACATTATTAACAGAAACAATGTTCACAAATCTAAACTATTTTAATGTTGCTGTGGGACAAAGTGAAACTGGCCTCCAATCAAATGCCATGTATGTAGATATTATGTCTAGTGGATCGATACAAATAACACAATTGATGGTTTGGTACCTTTGATATTTATTTCCCCTCATTTGTGCTTGCTATACCTATCTCTCATTGACTGACTCGCTTGTGTTGTTCGTTGTGTGTCCGACTATGCGTGCTTTCGAACACCCGCCCAAATCTACCTCTACCTCTGATTGGCTTACCATGAAATTTTACTCAACCTCAGCCAATCGTCAGCATTTATGCGCTTGTCTCGTGCACTGCCCACTAACCAGGTCTAGTTGGTCTGATGATAAAAACAGTTTCAACTACAGTAACACGCCACATTTTTTGGCAGTAACGGTAACAGCGTTATTAAGATGGGAAGAGTAATCAATTAGATTACTCGTTACTGAAATAAGTAACACCATTAGCAACACCATTATTTATGACACCGTTATTCCCATCACTGATTATATCTCATTTGTTTAGTTTGAGTCAGAGTGAAGTTAAAAGAAATCAACTACAAAATATTAGTAATCAAAGTACTGCCCATTATCTCTGTTTGTCAAAGTGATTGATTTACTGGTTTACTTATATATGGCATGTTGTATCTTCAACACACACCGTAACATTTGTAAATATTAAGTAAGAAATCTGCATTAGGTTATTTTCTAAGCAAATTTCAAACATTACTCCAATAATCTAAGATTCCATGATAGCTAGGCGTGCTGTTACAATGAAAAACACCTTGTGTTGAGATAGTTTTGTCAACTGCTTTTTCTAAAGTCAAGAATGATCTTTGAACTTTATTGTATTTCAAGCCAACATGGTTGAGAATTTACATGCCCAGAAATATATATATAGCTAAACGTCTACATTTCCTTGACAACTTATGTTGTGTAACTGAAAGCAAGCGCAAGAAATTGTTTTCCCCATAATCCAAAAAAATTGTTTTGTACAAAACTTAAAGCAACGATGTAATATTTTCTTTATATCCTAACATCTACTTATGTTAAAAAATTAAATAACACAACAAACCCCATGACGATACAGCGGTTTCAGCTGTTAAAAATTCTTGGATTAAAAGTACAAAATAAAATAAAATGGTGAAAATATCAGTGTGCTCTTATAGTATAGTACCACTACCCAGTCTCAATTAAAAAGTGTTTGAACAGAAAAACATTGTAAAATTTCACAGCAGTGTTGCCCAAACTGGGATGGAACCAAAATGTGGGTCACAGATATCTAAAAATAGGTTGTCCAATTATTTTAGAAAATGATATTCAGTGCTTCTGGCTAAAGCCTCCCATGCTACCACAACGCAAGCTAGTCTAAATAAGATAGCCTGAAACATGGAAAACGTTGTCAGATAAGCCAACAAAATAGCATGCAGAAGCAGTTATAGGTTTTAACAAACTTTTCTTTGCACTGCACTTTTTAAACACGTGTTGCTCTCATACGCTCACATGCTTCAGTTTGCTATTATATAATGCATACAGTAATTGGCAACATGACATTTCACGATTCATTTCTTTTCAAAATATTTTTTTTCCCTGTTCATTTTCTCAACAATCATATGTCACACAAGTGTAATCAAACCAGTCAAGAATAACAGGTTTCTAAGCACAAAGAGAAGAGGATTAATGGTAGTTCAACTCCTGCCCCATTACTGTTGACCTCGGAGCTAATGTGGCTTACACAGCAGATGGCACACTGCCATGCTAATAGGTCTGAGTTCCTCAGGCAGACAGAAACATTGCAGAAGCTAGCTTCTTATCTCTGTTTTACCATGCATAATGCCCCTGATGCCAGAGCTAATGGATAACAAGCACCCACACAGCTTGTAGTCAGAGGTGGAACAGGGATTTTGAGCCCAGGCCAGGTGGGCTTTGCTAACACCTCAACATGAATGTTTATTCATTAAACCCTGTTCAGAATCAGACTCAAAGAGCAGTTGCTAAAACACTGAATATTAGCCACCTACTGTAGCTAGTGGCCAAGTAATGACTCCACAGTTGTATTAATGTGGCAATGGAGTGGGACTCAGAAGATTAGGATACTTCTTTCCCCACCAATGCCCACTTTTACAAATTAGTAATGTAATTACAGTCATAATAGTATAGTTCCCAATAAAACACACTTCATTTAAATGCCAGATTGGAGAAACGTTATCTGAAAATGTAATTATCGCCACCCTTTGATTTGCTGTCCTCATTAAGTAATACTCCTCTCTTATCAATTGAGATAAATGGCAAGAACATAAGAGTTTTTTGTTTTGTTTTACCTCATCAGTTAATTTGAATATGGTTATAAACAAATCATAACTAAGGGTATTTAATGGCAATGCATGCATGCCATTAATGCATGAAATTATTTGTCAGATGTGATGACTATTCAGGGATCTTCTCTTGAATGAACAACCAGTTTTAATTCTAATTCTACACTCACTACTGCTGAGCTCAGTCTGAACAAGCATAGCAGAGTGCGTGTCAAAGTGCTGTGCAACCAAAGCTGTCCCGGAAGTGGGGAAGACGTTTCAGCAACATCTGCAGCTGGGTGTAGACCTCCATCTGCCCAGCTCAGCTACATTCCTTCAGTTTAGCTGAGTCATCTACATTTTTCTTTAATGCTGTGGTTGGCTCCTTCCACACTTTCTCCCTCCATACTGTCATTTCTTCCTTCATCGATTCCTGCTTGCTTTAAAGTCTGTTGTTTTTAGTCACTGATACAATATTTTGTGTTCCTGTTATTTCTCATATTATGTTTTTTTAATTTTTTACCTTTCTAATTCCTTCTTTGTTTTCATCAAGATCATTTTCTTCCCATTTTTATTGTATCTTCCCAACCTTCTTCCTAATATTACCCTTCATGTTACCCTTATTGTATTAATCTTTTCGTCTAAACTGTTTACATTTCTTCCTCCTTTCTTCATTCCTTTTCTTGGGAACATTTTTCTTCTTCTTCATTCATCCTCCTCTCCATTCATCTTGAGACTCTCATTTCCTTCATTCCTTCCTTTCTGCTATATGTTCTTCCCACTTTATGTTCTGTTTTTCTCCTTCAATACCTCCTTCCTTCCTTTGCCACCTTTTAACACCCCCTCTTCCCTTCAGAATCATCCTTACTGCTATGATAGCTCCCTCTATACTACTTGTCCCTGTTTACAACTCCTTGAACTACTTACTTACACAAAAAACAACACTTTTAGGTTAGGCCCACAAAATGTTTATGGTGCTATAAAATCAGTATTGGAACATTATAGCGGGATAAAGGCGAGTGTTTTGTCACGCCTTAAGCACAGCTGAGCAAGGTGTAATACCTGGGCCGCAGGGACCATAGGAAAAAATAATCTTCTTCCTGCTAGGAAGTGAGAGAGGGGGAGAGTAAGCCTTTTTAAAAGCCTGGATTCATCCCCCATCCCCTGTTGTGTAGCCTCATAAAAAAGCTTGCCACACAATTTGCTTGATGTGTAGTTTTTTTGGCAAATGGCAACCAGCCCCTGTAGCTCGATGGATCTGCTGGAGTGGAAAACAACTGCCGAATGAACATAACAAAACCAAACACAACAGGCAGAGCAGATGAGGACTAGGATGTGTGTGTGTGTGTGTGTGTGTGTGTGTGTGTGTGTGTGCGTGCATGCATGTTTTCTTAAGAAATGTAATGTAAAACTGGAGTTTGCGTCCCAGGTTGGATGAGCTACATTTTATCTAGGCCTTACATTTATCATTTCTCTAGAGTTTGGATGGCAAACACAATTTCTGTGTTTTATTGATTCATTTTAAAAGCTAATCTGGTTTAGCTCCTAGCTCTACTGCCAACATTCTCCCTCCTTATGAAACAAGATGCTCCGTGTTAGGGATAGGAGGAAGTAATTAATGAAACCGATAATCGATTTTTGGAATCAATATGCATTTATAGTGAAAATGAAAATCTTTAAGTCAAAATTAAGGTTTTGGAATGTATCAAACTCCAACACAAAACTTTGTTTAAATGCTTTAAGCAATTATTTAATAAATTAGAAACTTTCAACATAATACACATAGTCGGATTGTGGGCGGGACATTAACTCAGATTCAGTCGTAAGTGGAACTGGATAATAAAACACTGATACATGGCCAATAATCCCTACTCCTTATGGTCTTCATCTATACACAGGGATTCATGGCTCGTTTTTGTCCCATGTGTCCCTTAAACATACATAGTTTAACCTTACACATGATCGTTTCCTTACCCTAACTAAGTGGTTTTACGCTGCAGATTGAAAAATGATACCAAAAGGATACTCAAAGCATTAAAATGTTACACCAAGAGGTCCTGACCAAGTGTCAGTGTTGACAAGTTGAGGGTGAGAATGTGTTGGTTAAAGGTCTCACGGTCCCCTAGCTGTAGATAGGTTTGCCTACACATTTTTTGTCTCAGTGCAGGCATTGTTTTTGCGTCGCCGCTTCTTAGCTTAGTGTAGTGAATAGAATCCTATGTTGCCAGTTAGCATGTTTTGAGTAAAGGTTAGCTGACCAAAAACAACAACAACCTAACTACAGCTGAAGCACAGCTACATGACGCCGAGATATCACACAGCAACTCTGTGTGAGTACGGGTCTAATATGGGTCGATCGATCCCGAAAAATAACCATGTGTCATGTTTACAGTAATCACTTACTCAGTGGACAGCTGCCAATTGGGTTCATTCAGCATTTTTCCCAGTTGACTTTATCACACTGAAAAAAAGTCAAGGACTGCAGGATGCCTCATGTCCTTGGGCTGTTGAGTGATTGCAACCTCCTCCTCCTCTTGTTCTATTTCCACGTAGCTCCTCTTCTGAAAACTCTGGTTTGTAGAGATATGCTTCTGGATCTTGACTGTCTGAAAAGGCAACCTCCTCGTCTCTCACAAAATCCACCATGTCCATCGCCATTCACTGTCTACTGTAGGAAAAATAGCCAGCTATTCACGCGAGGTATGTTGACGGAAGATGGGGGGTTTAAGGTACTGCATGATCTCTGACCCATGTAGCAGTGCTTCGGCTGTGCTTCTACCCAATATAGTCCCAAGTCAATATCTGCCTAGGAAATTGTCTAGTCTTAATCTGCATTGCTATTTGTACTCATTGTGATGACACAGGCCACAAGAAGTAATAAGGTTGTTGTTGTTGGCTAACTTTGACAACATTAAGTGCAATTGCTCTTGGGGGGCATTGTTGGGTCTCTGTAAATTATAGAGTGTGGTCTAAACCTACTGTGTAAAGTGTCCTGAGTTATCTTCTGTTATGATTTGACACAAAAATTGAATTGAAATTGAATTGAATTGACTTTGAAAAACCACTTAGACCAGTGGTTCCCAACCTGGGAATTGGGACTCTTACAAGGGGTCGCAAGATGAATGTAACGGGTTAAAAAAAACAGGAAATACAAAATATGCTTTCTTCTTATGTAATACAATCCTGTAGAGTTTTCCCAGTAAACCTATGTGAGAAGCAAAAAACACTCACATGCACCCTGAGATAAGGGTACAATCACAATGATACAGCTTTGTACAAAGGGGTCACAAGAAAAATTTGAATTGTGACCAACATGTTCAAATAAAGGCATAACCTAAACCAAGCAATGGCTTATTATTAAAATAAAAAATGTATACATACATTATGTAAAATACGTTATTAGAAAGCAACTCTATCTTTATGTTTCTGTTCAAGGCACTCATATTTTAACAGCCTTTTTTTAACAATGGTCATTGTTTAGTCTATTCATTGACTAAACAATACATCTATTCACCCTTTTATTTGTCAATTCATTCTTCCTTAATGCCAAAATTGCATTGCATTCATCCAAACCACTAATTACATGCAATAATTGGCTTTACGTCTGACTAAGAGCACAATCTACTTTGTGGCAGCTTTATGGTCGTCGCTGTTGATGCTGGCTGTGAGTTTTATTATCATCATCGACATGGCTGTGAATTGTTCAATAAAACCAGGGAGGTGCAAAAGAAAGACTGCATCTGCCGTCATCTGTAAAAGGTTGGCACATTATTTAGGCCAAATAAGCCTTTCCCTAACCTGACCCTGAAATACATGTAAGGGGTTAAAATGTAAAGGTACAATGAATACACAGTTTTAACGCTCTGGATTAGTGCCTTGACAGACGGGTCCCCAGAAATTGCAATTTCACTGTTTCTTGACGGCTGAGAAAGGGCAAGCAGTTAATTTTGTGCAGGAAATAGTTCTAAGAGGAAACTAATTTCAAAAAATCGCCTAGATTGTTAATGTGGAAAAAGACTTGCCACTCTGCTAATTTTGTAATAATAAATAACAATTGCGGATCTGAAAATTGCACTTCTCAAATAGCTATTTTGATATAAACAATGATTCATCAGCCATGCTTCAGTCTTAATAAATAAAATCACAAGCAAAATAGTCATCATTATTTAACTATTGACTATTTAAATCGGATTGCTGTGACTTTTCTGTTATGAGGGGGGTTGCTGTTTGACCGACGGGGCAGTAGGCCTGCCTTCAAAATAGAAATACAATACTTAAGCAGGATTACACATCTGCCTGTCTCAAGTGTCCTTGAGCAAAACACTGAATCCCTGTCAGCTCCTGGAGTGCTGTTCTGCAGCTGACCCTGACTTCCCAGTGGCAGGATTGGTTTCCCTACAGTGATCAACATAGAATCAAGTGTTACTATTACAGTTTGGATGTGTTCCAGGAGTTTAACATAACCGGGCGGATGTGCTTGTAAAAGCTTTAAACTATCACTCACTTATCCATCTGTTTATGCAGAGAGCTGAACTCACAGTATGAAGGAAACATACAACTTCACTCAAGGGCATTATGTGGAGCAGGTGAGGAGGCAAGCGCAGAAATGTCAATGTGCCGCAGAAATAAATAAGATGTTATTGAACCTGAAAAGTAAGTGCCCTGTCTGTGATAATAGCATCAGTCTACCCTCATCTGTCCCCCACTTTCCCTCTTACTCTTGCCATCTCTGCCCTATGTTGTTCCCCTGTGTTTTCCACTAGACTTTTCACGTTGTCCCGCTTTTTATTTCCTTTTTCCTGTTTGGGTAATGAAAAAACTGAATCAATGGGTTGCTGCCTTGTGCCAACAGAGGTGTGGAATGGAAATCAATCTGCTATTCTTAAGACAAGAGAGCTGCAAAATAACACAAATGACATCAGCGCTGAAAAGAAGAAAGGAAGGGAGAGCCAGAGGAAGAGGGGAGGATGAAAAGACAGGAAGAAAAAGACTTTGAGTGATGTGACAGACAGAGCAAGGATCAGTGTGGGTGGTAAAAGGCTGTCAAATTACTCCTCCTCCATGCCCCCACAGGAAGCTTTTTGTTTTGTAGCCGTAATGCACTACTAACGTAATGCTATCACACAAGTATTTTAAAGTCTGGGGCTGAAAGTATAAACGCAGCCTTTTGTCAGAAGACAATCTGACAAAAATGCTTGTGAATAAAAGAGAGAGGAGCAGAAAAAGAGAGAGATGAAAAGAGGAAAAGCAGCTTGATGTGAAAAGTGATGATGCTATCTTTGCAAGACAGACAGCTCTAAATCCTATCGGCGCCGTCTCTCAATGATGCATTCTCTGAATGCAGTTAAGTGCTGATGAATTATGTACAGAGATTAGGAATAATATGCACGGCAGATAATACCAGCAGATTCCTCTGCGAATGATCTGTGTTTTTTAATCATATAAAATATATAAAGTATATAAAGTAGGTGAAGTCACAGAGAGATAAAGACTGTAAGAGATCAAGGATTACAAACTCATGGCTTGTGGTGAAAAAAAGGATATTCATAAAAACCAAGAGTATTGTCATTATCATGACCCATACGGTCAATCTCAATACTCCCCCCGCTGTGGATGATGCTGCATACTGATGTATAGGGATTAGCCGTAATATGAGAGGCAGATAATAATGGCAGATTTCCTACGAAAGCTGTATGTGTTTGTTCAGTTTCTCCCCCCTATTTCACTGGTGTAAATATTTAGCTCAAACAGCAATCATTTCCTGCGAGCTCGATCTAATCTGTGTAACCGTGAGCAAACCGCAAAAGTCAAGAGGGACTCGCAAAGCTCTCCCTGTCAAGGCTGTCTCCGGTGAGTCAGCAGTATACAGCGAGCTGCATTACTTTGCCGGGTTTCATGTTATCATGTCACAGTTTATCTGGTTCCTTTGCTGTCCATTCATGTATCATCTCTGTGTGTATGTATATATGCCATGACCAATAGTCTGTACATACTGTATTCTCCAATGAAAAAATAGCTAATCTTTAACATTTCCACCATTTCTGTTTTGTTGACAGGGAAACAGTTGTTATGTTTGTGCAAATGTAACTCATACTGAATCATACACACATTTAATCATGTAAAAGCCTTTTTATGTATTTGTATTTGCCATTTCCTTTGGGTATCTTATCTGTGCTGTACTTATTTATTTATTATTGTAGTCTTTCATTTACAGGATCAAAGCATTGTCGTGCCCCAGTAGCGTACTGGTGGCCAACTCGTAGGCCTCCTAGCAAAAGGATCCAAACAAGATCATTAAAATTGCATTTAATCTACTGTAATCCAATCCACACAGCTTAGACTTGAGTAATTCTCTACCTCCCAATCAGCCATATCATGGTTCAGTTTT
This sequence comes from Etheostoma perlongum, assembly GCA_026937815.1. Classification (NCBI taxonomy): domain Eukaryota; kingdom Metazoa; phylum Chordata; class Actinopteri; order Perciformes; family Percidae; genus Etheostoma; species Etheostoma perlongum. The sequence goes on along the minus strand of CM049390.1, from coordinate 7,034,254 downwards.
CATTGCGTACTGTCTGACTGTCTGTGATGAACGTCGTCGTCTTACCTGTAAACCAGCGAGTCATCTTGGCTCCCATTGTATTGTATCTGGAACATCCTTATGCCTGGAATATTCCTCTGGAAGTTGAACTTGATCAGGGCTGTTGATGATGTGGCCTCGGCTGTTACAACCCTCTTATCCACCCCACCCTTAACGTCACCCGTCACGTTGCTGCCGTTGGCTCCGCCTCGGGTTGATGTGGAAATGTCTGACGATCCCGGGTCGGGTTCCTGGATGTTGTTGGTGTTGTTGGACATGTGGGGGAGTTTTATAATAACCAGGTCTATTGTTTGGTGGGCTTCACCGGCAGGGTTGGAGGAGATGCAGCTGAAGGAGCCAGTGTCTTTCACCGTACTGATGAGGATGTCCAGGGTCCCGTTGTTGTAGACCAACGTTCTGGAGGAGTTAGACACCAGTTTGCCCCCGGGAGAGATCCAGTGAATTGCTGGCTCTGGGTCACCTCTTGCCTTACACCTTTAAGGAGAGAAAAACAGTAGAGTTGAATGTATTAGAAACAAGACATAATGGGGTCAACTGTACAGTACAAGCAGAGCATTGCTTCATGGCGGTTTCGGGACTATCTCCACCTTCCACCTGGGACTTGAGTGGGTGGGAAAAGAGGCTTAACATGATCTACTGTGTCAGCAAAGCACATTATTTTAAGTTAGAATACACTTTACATTACAGCTTTTGAATTACAATGTTATATATTCATATTGGGCATGTACTGGGACAAATAAGTATGTACAAGGAAAGAAGAATATTTTTCATACAGATTTTATATTATCTCTTGAGTAGTTTCAATACTGAATTAAAAAGGGTGCAAGACCAAAATATCTGATGAGAGCTCATGTAAGGGATTTTTCAGGGGACTTTACGCATTCCTCAAACGTGGGTCTGTTATGAAATAAATTGAATTATTGTGGGAAATAAAAGGGAAAATAATATGTAACAGCAGCACTCCAAATAATACTTTTTATTGCCTCATCAGGGAGTTTGACACAGGTCCCTTTTGAAAAGGGACAAAAAGCAACCCCAAGGCATGTATTTCAGAGGTATTACTTTAAAATGGTAAAATAAAGGCTGGGTAAACTATCACCATGTCATAACCAGAAAAAAAGGTATCTTCAACACAAACCATGTACTACTGCAGTTGAATGTGTTAAAAAAAACATATTGCAAATGATGAGAAATGTTAGGTGGGTTGACCACTGATAATTTCGAATTATACCTTATACATTGACCTGAAGACAGGACACAATAAAGGAAAGATCATTATGGTATCTCATTGATTTTCTTCACCCTTTTTTTCTCCATAATTCCATATCTAAAAACATAACATCTATCATGATTTGAAGTGTATAACCAATATATATGCAAATGAAGTAATCATCGTCTCACAGACCTCTTCTTGATTTAGATTCATCCTTCTTAAAATTGTAGCGTGATGTCCCTGTCTTCTGCTTCATTGAACAGTCGGGCATTTCATGTATTCTTGAATGGCTTGTAAACATAATGCACAACTACACGAATGAAAACAGACAGTGTGTGACTGTGTGTGTGCGTGTTAGTGGTTTTAGGATAATGAGGAAACCTTGTTTATCTTTTCCATTTCTGCATGTATTTATACTATCTTTTATGTATCTCAGTTAAAAACTGATACCTGAGTATAACTCTCTGCCCTTCAAGCACATGCATCTCATGGGAGTATCTGGTGATGAGTGGAGGTTCGCAGAGAAACTCTTCCTCAGGGATGGACCAGAAGTATCGGCCAGAGAGGTGTTGGGGTGAAGCGCATGTCTCCAGGTCGTCCTCTCTGTTTAGCCTTCGCAGCCACAGTAACTCACAGTTGCAGTGGAGAGGGTTTCCACCGAATGATAATGCAAAAGAAGTGGAGGTCATGATCCCTGATGTGGCCAGGACCTAGCAGTGTGACACAATGATTGCAATTAAAAAAATATTCCCTTCTCTACCCAATGGCCTACTTCTTCCTGCAATTGGATGAGTGATTGCATAAATCACAAGGGCAAGGAAACATGAAATATGATTAGAAATTTAGTTTAAATACCCATACATTTTAAGAAGATTTTTAACAGATTTACAGTGATTTAATATGTAAGTTGTCCCATTGAGCCACTATACATTTATTTAGTGGCCCAACATCATATTTTTATTAAGGGCAGTATGACCTTTTGAACAAGGCAGTAGGAGTTTCTATGTAAATATACCAATGTAAATAAACTGGTAATGTCATTACTAAAAAAAACTAAGTTTCAAAAAAGTTTTCTTGAGTTATGAGGGGGCGCCAAAACACATGAAAAGGCATTATGTGATATGTCAGTCGTTTAAACAGTTGTCAGTTAAGTACAAAGGGCAACTACTGCACAATGTGCGACCATTTAGTTTGAATTCAGTTCATCTACACGCAAGAAATTGCAAGTTAGATGAAGTGCCTGGTTGTGTTTCAACATACATTTTTGTTATGTTTCGTTTTTATTTTGGTGGGAATAAATCCTCTGAGAATACCTGTGCTCGTTGAAAAAGTGGGTCCGGCGGCAGCTTTAGGAGTTTATTAGAGGTGACGTCCAGCCGGTTGAGTTTCTGCAGCAGAGAAAATGTTCCCTCTGGAATGAAGTCCAGCATATTGTGGTCTAAACTCAGCGTATGGAGGCTAATCATTTTCTGCAGGAATAACAGAAAAAACAGAGAACATTTTTGTTATTTTGAAAAAGAGTAAATGGAGGAGTTGAAAAATGTAGGGGTATGAAGAAAGGTTTTAACACTTCTTTCTTTATTTCTTTAGTCTTTCCAAAAAGCAAAACCCTGATTATTGCCACAGTCCCTTTATCTCTCATGCCTTGGTACAGTGGTGATAGAAATGTTAAAGCTGTGTTAAAGCATGTTACAATGTTAACATGTCAATGTAGTTAATGTAAAGCTGAACTGAAAAGAACAAAGCCATCATGTGGCTCAAGAAACAAGAAAAAACAAGAAACCTAATACAGAACATCAAACTTGACTATAACTGCTCAGTTAACTTAAGTGGCAAAGCATGCTAGTAAGCTGATCCACAGAGGCACTGACATTTGTATTACATAGACAACTGTAGGTAAAATTGTAAAACTGCACTTAAAATGCTTAAGAATTAAGCTTAAGTGAATCTTAATAGATAGTCCACATAATGGCCTCTGCTCCCAACAGCCCTTAGGATCTCTTAATTTAAATTTCAAATAAATAGCCAAAAAGGTTTTGTGGCCATTTAATTGTGCTTGGGATTGCATTTTTCAAGAAAGCCTCCAGCCGGACATGTCTGAAAGGCTGTTGGAGTTTAAAGAGATCCTGACCTGGATGGCCTCCCAAGGAATAGTGTCCAGGTTATTGTAACTGAGGTCCAATTCTTCCAGTGCCAGCAGGTCGTTGAATGCTCCCTGGTGGATCAGCATCAGCTGATTGTTGTTCAAAATCAGGTGGTGAAGCTTCGACATCCCGCAAAATGTGTCATTTCCTATCCTCGTCAGTCGGTTACTGAGAGAGAGAGAGAGAGAGAGAGAGAGAGAGAGAGAGAAATAACCCTCTAAATTTGGAAAAAACACCTCACATCATGTAGTAATTTATTCCATGATATCACAACCACATATCAGTCTACAGCGGTATGCAAATCCATACCTGTTGAGGTGTAGAGCTCTAAGGTTTTCCAAATCGGCAAAGGCATGAGGTGTGATGTAGGAGATGGTGTTTCTGGATAATGTTAGGTCCACCAGCCGTGTCATATTTGCAAAATCTTTCCTCTTCACACTGTGGAAACAGATAAGCACAGTTCAATTAGACAAGAGACTATATAAATATATCCCAAGATGTCCCTCCAGCACTAGATCTGCTCAAGCAACAGTTTTGAGTAACACCACAAACTCCAGTTGTCAATCTTACTATTAGAGCATCCCTTTATTTCCAATAGTGATATTTGAGATTTTTTAATGGGAACATTCTTTAAATATTTGTAAGTTATCAGAACTCACATATACTATTCCTTTCATCCTGTCCAGCTCATTCAATAATTGTGTGTGTGTGTGTGTGTGTGTGTGTGTGTGTGTGTGTGTGTGGACAACTCTCTCCAAAGGCTGCAAACCAGAGAACCACGGCTCTAAACTGCAATGCTATCAAGAGACAGCCTTGAGCTGCTCCATTGACTTTGAACCGACTATGACTTACTCAGGGGGCCTTAAAGAATATGCTTTTTCCCACACCTAAATGGCTTTTATTTTATTGTAGCGCCGGCAGAAAATGAGCTTGTATTTTCATAAAAGGACCCTGGGCGATGCCGCTCTGTCCAAAAATTCAGCAATATATTCTTCTTCGCCGGAGAGGCTCCAGGCTTTCTTGCCTGATGACATCATAGATCAGTGGGTTTGTTTCCAGCTTTGAGAAAAAAATGTTCATTCTCCCACACGCGTACTGAACTTTCCAAGGACTAGTTAACTTAGCTCTTCAAGTATTATACATTAATTGTTAATAATTAAATGTCGGCAATAAAAAAAAAATCGTAATAAAGAAACATTGTATACCTATATAAACTTTTCATCTTAGGAATAAGAGTGGCAATGGAAATAGATATGGCGTGATAGGAATATTTTACCATATTAGGTAAATGTTATGTTTTTGGTACATTGCTTAATGACATCCACATGATGGAGCGATAAGATGAGATAATGCCTCTGTATAAGACTGGAGGGTTTATATAAGACTTCTGTGCAGAGATGTGTCTCAGTTCTATTGTGTAAACAAAGAGATCTTATGGCAACACTTTACTTGAAGATATCTATGTAAGAATGACATGACACTGCCATGAACACATGACACTGTCAAGACTCAGTCATGACACATGAACTCTAACCCTAACCACAACTTGTCATGACAAAACCGAATGAAATTTACTAAAAGAAGCGTTACATCATAAAGGTTTATGACACTTTCATGACAGTGTCATGTTACTTTTACAGTATGTAGATACCTTCAAGTAAAGTGTAACCAATCTTATTTAACCCATCTACGGCTTCAAGAGTTTTCCTCATCAAAGTGTTAGTTCAGAGCCAAGACATACTACTACTATAATTTATTTTAAAAACATGACACAAATAGGTATTCACTTTTGATTTTTGAAAATTATTCACATATGTCAGAATTTAGTGAACATATTTTGAGAAGACAAAACGCACCACTTTTGTGGGGATACGGCACCTGAAAAGTGTATTAAGGGAAATCCTGACAAATCACTATACCAGACAGTTATTAGTATTATTAGTTAGTATTAGTATTATTAGCAGTTTTAGTTGCTAGTAGTAACAGTATCCTATTAATTACAGTAATTTTAGATGTAGAAGCTTAGGTTGCAGTTGCTTTTCACTAGTAGCAGTAGTTTGGGGTTACAAAATAGTCAGAAGAAGTAGAACATTTTTATTTTACAGTATCACTAATAGATAACTTCCAAATATTCTAAAATTCTGTATTCTATATGGTAAAATTCTCGTTGGCTCGCATTGGATCATCTTGTCACCTACAAACCTAAAAAGTTGTTTATTAATCTAATCTTTGCGTTAAACCTAAGACCAGGACGCCTGGTTAGCTCACCTGAGTAGATTTCGTGCCCATACATAGGCGTTTACTACTCAATGCAGCAGGTGCAGGTTCGACTCCCACCTTTGGCCCTTTGTTGCATGTCATTCCCCCTTGCTGTCCCCTTTCATGTCTTCAGCTGTCCTATCAAATAAAGGCCTAAAATACCCCCCCAAAAAACTAAGACTAAACGTACAGGAGAACTCACTGTAACTCTCAACACAGATCATTTTAATGTTTTGCGATCATTACATTAGAAGATACACTTGGATTTGCTCCTTGTACTGCCTGCACTTGACTTGACTTCCCTGCAGGATTTCAAATTAATCTTACCTGACAGGTTGAAATGCCCGGAGGTTTTAAGGGAATCTGCACATTTTAGCTCTGAGAGTGATTTGTTTTTGTTGTTCTTTTTGATACAGTATTGATGATTTTCGTCAGCTAGACGTCACCCAGTGCACCCGGACTGTCTAAGCAGTGTTCTGATTGAAAAGGATGAGGCCGTGGTTTCATGCAATACAACTGTCACAAGGTTTGTACTTAAAGTTGTCCTAGTAAGGCAGTAACCAGAGGAGCAGTGTCTGCAGAATCAGCAGTATAAAGTACCAGTTCTCTAAATAGTAGTATTATTGTTGTGACCGTTACCTTGTGACAAAGTTGTCAGCCAGCCGTAGCTCCACTGTATGCCTATCAATGTTCGGCGGTACAAACAGTAGACCTTTCTTGGCGCAGAGGGTCGCCAGGTTGGGTGACAGGATCTGACATACGCAGCGCTTCGGGCAGATCTGTGCCCGCACTGCCATGGCGACTGCCAGCATCACACACAGCCACAGCCTCTCCATGGTTACCAACCCACCTGGACACGACACCTGAGACATACAGAGACAAAAACAAGAGAGAAATGGAGCCGTTAATAATGTTGGACTTTTTTTTCTTTCAATAAGAATTGAGCAAATATTGTATAAGCCACACTGGAAATAAAATTCAAGGAATGCAAAGGCATTTCTTCACCCAATTCAATTATTGGGAATTATAGCCCATTTATTGACATGGTTTTTAATATATTCCCAGTGTTTCTTCAAAGGTTTTAGTAAAAAAAAGAAAAACCTGTGTTTTGGGGTATAACTGTCTCATACCAGGCTAGACTAATTGACTACTTATGACACACTGCACTATCTTCTATATCAACACTACTATGCAGCTCTGAATGCAGAGAGCTACATTGAAAGATTGAAGGTAGGATGATAAGTGCAGTATGGAGAAAGACTGGCACTTTTCAAGTTGTGTATTGTGTTAGTATGCATTAAGACTAGGGTTGCAACACTCTAACTTAATATTCAAGGTGAAAATCCATGGAAATTAAAACAAAATGTATAGGAATTACAGGATATAATGAGCATAAAATGGAAATACCTTTTTTTTTACAATGCCATAAGCAGATAAAACTAACCTTTTACTATACCATAAGTGGATATACTCCATAATTTGACAAACAATTTCATTGATTTGTCAAAAACACTTTGTATTTGAAATGTGCCTGTTGGTAAGTTAGCTAGCTAGCAAGTTAACTAACAGGAAAAGTTACTTTGAATTGGGTTGTGTGCCAACTAATTTGTAAAATCAATTTTTTTTTACAATAAAGAATGAATGGAAATAGATTACTATAACTTCCCAATTACTATCTCAATCAAGCTACATCCCACATTGTAACAGCTAGCAAAAACTAGCAACATGTTATGAAGTGTGCTCTTTGCTTAACTATCTGCTGGTTAACTGAAATATCATGATCAAAAATCTATTCACTCCAGTAATATAATATTATAAAATGTGATTTACATTAAAGCATGTAGTTATTAGACGGTGCAGTACAGGGTAGGGCTGTGCAATTAAGACCACTGTAATCATGATTATGATTTTGGCTCCCAATGATCAGAAAAACAGAACTATCAAGAAAAACATATTATTATTTAGCTCATTATGTTTTGCATGTAGACTCTAATTTTCTCATGTGTTCTGAATGAAAACAAAGGTTTAAAGTTGTAAGGCAAATTTCAAATTTATAGGTGTTTTTTTGTTTATTTAACTTTTCCACTACTTTTTAAGTTCAATAATTGCAACATATTTCCAGAAGTCAACAAGTAATTGTGTAAAATTCTCGTTATTTCAATATTGCTGGCCAATGATCTGTTTTTTGCGATGAAGAGTGTGCTGCAGTGTGAGAGGCGTGCCTGAAATTTTACCAGGAGTTTTCCGATCATAATCAAGAATTTAAGTATTTGTGCACATCAGTGGCTCCTGAACATGAATTAAACTTGGCAACTGGAGTGAATCAGATTCTGATGAAGTTAAACATCTTAATGAGCAGACATGACTAGATGAACCCTAAGGCCTTAAAGAGTTGAATCACCACCAACCATTAGGCATCGCTAATCAAACCAGAGGAGATGTTTATTAGAGTAATTCATTGCTCAGCAGTGTTACCATACACACAGACACACACAACCACACACACATTCAGCCATCATTAGTAAGCAGCAGTGTTTGTAGTTAATAAGGAAAGGTTTAGAGCAAGTGACAAAGAGCAGGGCGAGGCAGGGAGAGAGAAAATGCTCATTAATGACAACCTTGATTTGGGTTTGAAGGACATGGGTGAATCAGGATTAAAGGGATCACAATGCAAATACACACACTCTCTCACACACAATAATACACAGACACAACACAGGCTTGGTTAGGATGAAAGCAGTTGAGATTTTGACTCAGTGGAACTTTCTCACACAAAACCTAACCCTAGTTAAAAAAAGCAGTGCATTGCAACATTTTCAGTAAGCTACAATAGCAAAAAATAAAAAGACAAAAACAAGTTGTAACTTATGGCTTTATTTATCCTAACAAATCATGTGCCAATGTTTGAGATTTCAATTAAAAGCCATCAATAAGAACAAACTTCCGTTGGCAAGTCATGAAAAATCCATTTTAAACAGGTTGTTCAAATAAATGTGTTTATGTTTCACACAATGAAATGATTCAGTAGTGTAATAACATAGCCACAACCTAACGGATGGCTTTAAGAACGGAGCAGATTTCAGCGAGCTGTAATTCCCTCTCACTGAGAACCAAAGTTAAGGTGTACAATAACATTAATTAAAATCCAACTGCTTATTTTTGTTTAATTTTGCAAAAATCCAGCATTTTAAAACTGGCTATGGGTTGAATAATCATAATCATTTTCAAAAGAGAGTTATAATACAGCTATTTCATTAAACATGAATGAAAGATTATTTGTAAAGCGATCAAGCAGCAGCAACAAGAGAAATTACAATGATGCATATAGAAGGACAATTACAGAGAAGTGTTTGAAGTATTCAGTATCCGTTTTGGTAAATTATCTTTTTTCCTGTTGCTGTCTGAATCAAGTCAATGAGATAAAACTCTACTGCAGGTTGATATACTGTACATGCTGCATATTCATATTATATCAAATCATTACCCAGGTCTGACTAAGAAGCCATTCACCTTTCTCTAGTCTAGCTGTGTGGCCCACTCTCTATATAGCTTGGTCATTTCTGTGTAATAACTGAGCTGAAATCTGCTGCCACCTTGGAGGTCATACAATTCCGGCCTTTCTTCCCCCTCTATTTGGGTGGAGAGAAAGAAGAGCAGAAAGACAGCGCGGCAGCTAAATAGAGCGCTGGATGACTCATATGCTACACACAGAGAGAACGCGAGAGAGACGGAGAGAAAGCTCATGACCCTTTTGACACGAAAGCAGATATCAGCTTATTAATTACTCTGAGAAATGACTGGTAATGAGAGAGAATGAGTGAGAGAGGCAGAGACGTGCAAAAGGAAACGAGGGAGATTTATCAGAGAGGAAGAGGGGAAAAAGAGAGATCAGAGAGCAAGCTAATTAAAATGAGTGCTGAGCTGTGAAAGTAAAAAGGGAGAGACGGAATTTCATTTAGCGAGAAAAGACAAGGTAGGATAGATGATGCCGCCGTCGTGCTGCCACGCTCATACGTGACACGCAAACCACATTCACTGTATGGGAAAATGTCACTTGTCTTATACATGAAGAAAAAAAAGGTCACGGTGGAATTGAGCTCAATTTCACACATTGCCTTTCCATAAACACACACAAGTCACAGACTCGGTGTAGCTTGAGGTGACATGTAGGACCACTGGGATCAAATCAAATGGTGAATTAACCAAAGGGATTATGGGTAAGGAGGACAAATTAAGCTCTGTTTGTAGCGGTGTGTAAAATACGATTCTGTTTCACACATGTGTGCAGGCTGCTTTATCAACTTCTTTGAAAGCCTTCCACACTGACAGAACCAGTTCCCTAAAGGGCTCCGATAAAGCCAGTTTCACCCCTGGCTTGCGCACTGATGAACAACTGGCTTCCCGGACAGCTGAAATGGATTCTCCACACGCTCCATATACTGAAACTGATCTTAGGCTGCATTCAAATCTCATGGGGATAACCAGCGGAACGACTTTACTTGGCAGTAAAAAGCGACATCTTGGATGTATTCACACATTCAATCTCTTTTGAAGCTGCCAAGAAGCTATGACTGAACATTTCGGTCTCTTGATCAGCTTTTTCACACTTAATTCACACGCAGTTAGCCATTGCTACATCTAGGCCATACGTCTTATAGCAAACTCTATATGGCAATGCTCAGAAAAATAAGAAATACAGTTACATACAGGTTTATTTTGTCTTCTTATGTTCGAATACCCATGTATTTACATCTGAGAGCTAAGGTAAACAGCTGTGTAGATTTGGTTCAAGGTTTAAGACGGGCTTAATCCATTGTTGTTGAGAAAAAAAATAATGTAACCTCTTAAACTCAGTTGCTGTGGCTTGTAAAAATCACCTAAATGCCACTAGACATCATTGTATCTGTCAAAATAATGTAATTTTGACTCCAGAAAGAGGGATTCTGATGCAAAAACATTGTTCACGTCAATTCATATATTTGACAGTAATTGATACTGTAGAAGTCTGTAAAAATACATCATGAAGTACTTTTATTGCACACCAATATTTTACTATTATTCTGAATATTTCGCATTTGACACAGGTCATAGCGAGGAATATAGCGACGAAGGCCTTTTACTGAATATAGCATTTTCCGATTAAGACATGTGGGAAATTCCGGTATTATTCAGGTTTTAGAAGCCTTATTTGGATATGTATACAGCGCAATCGGAATGTGCGTCTCAATCGAGTTTTTTACCACAGGCTTATGGCCAGCGTTATGTGTTGCTATGGTTGCTTTCCACAAACAAACCAAATAACAGTTTGCAGGGCTGCTGATCCGATAAGAAGGAGAAACACAGCTACTTTTAAACATTATGAAAGGCTTGGATATCAACAGGGTTTTGGATATGCACACACATCGCTATGCCAACTTTTTCGAGAAGCTGTTTGAAGGAATAAAAAAGGGGGGCGCTGTGCTTGCACGGTCCAACAACTCTGCGCTGCTGGTAAAAACAAAACAAATTTTTCATAGCTACATGTAAACTGAATTATTTGTGGAATATTCACTTTCTTTAGCCATGTCAACAGCTTAGTTGGAATATTGTCTTTTTCCGAATCAGGGCAAAAACTGGAATATTATGTGCATGTAAACGTACTGACTGTAGAGACAAAATGCTGTACTATATATCACTTAGATTTGTATTTTACTGAGAAGCAAATAGTTACCACTATATATTGTTCAATTTGCGTTCCTAAATAATTTCCTCAGCAGTTGATATGGTCAGCTGGACTGGAAAATCAGAAAGCTAAAACCATTTTTTGACAATTTACTAATTGCACAACCAGCGCTATTATATAGCATTTCTCTGAATTGCCTTCTACAGTAAGTTTACCATACATCAAGTTTAGTTGCCATTTCAGTTTCAAGTTTCAACTGAACTTTGGCTTGTTTTAAAGGTACCCTGCCACACATATTTAGTTACTTTGTGGTAATGTCTACCATGGACTTTGTAAAAAAAAAAAAGTGGAAACAATGTCTTAGTTAACTTGTTTCAAGCCATATAGCGTGGTATAGAAAGCCTGCAGGAAGACTCACCTCAATTTGTGCCAGTCGTCATTAATATTCAATGAGCTAAGCTGCTTGACTCTAATTGGCTAACAGTTAGCCAGTGAGAGCCTGGCTTTCAGCATTCTTTACCCAGCGCAACTGGGCGAGCTCATGAATAGTAATGAGCTCAGGCAACATGACGTCAGACTGACCAGCTGTTGTAATTCGCCTGATTTCTCCGCTTATTTCATTTCAGTGGCTGGAGCTGACAGAGGAGGTAGCAGTTCATTTTCACATTCACAACATAACGCAAACAAAAAAACAGGAAATGAAAAAGGTTTGTGTGGCAAGGCACCTTTAACACATCAATAAAGTCAACACATTCTTGGGTCATATAGCAGATAAGTCTTGAATAGCTACCAAAAAGTGGGAACAAGGACAGAAAATATATTGTAACAAAGTGTAAAATAACTTCTTTTTATTTAACTTTAAAGTTACTGAAGAGAAAATAAAGGTGACAACTAGTTGACAATTTAGAGGCAGTATTTCCTGGTACTATTTATAACTAAGATCTGAACAGTACCTCTTTCTGACTGACAGGTGAACTATCTTGAGTCAAGAGTTCTAGCCACCATCTTCACCACATGATGTGAATGTGCCTTTAAAAGTAGGAAACTACATCAACCTAAAGTGTCATCCCACGGTTTGCAGGGCTCTTTGTTGAGGAGTGTCAGGTAGTTTACTATGGTACTTGTGTTGTTAAAATAGATTAGTCATGTCAGAGTTAGGAAAACACTTCATTTGTTGAAGGGTTCTCCAACAGTCTCAGAGCGCTGGGCTCTTGAAGGGAAGAGCAACATTGTTTACTGCAACATACTATTCAAACCGCTCCAACATCAACCCAGACCTAAAAGGTTTAAGTGACACAGAAACTTACATCATTGTTTTAGATTATTGTACATATATTAGGATAGTGGTACAAATTCGGAAACTCTTCTTTAGATTTCTCCTGTACTGCTGCAGCCTGCAGCAGATTGTTGTAATATGAGATAAATCCAATGCATATCTCAGTTAGTTAATTTGATATAGTGCATTTGCTCTGTTCAATCACCTATTATGGAACATAGCATGCAATGATTAAGATAATGTATCGACTCTGATGTAGAGCCCGATGAGGATTCTTAACGCTGATATCAATACAAATATTTGGTTGTTTAAAAATCCAATATTCCGACATATTGGCCGATAAATAAAAAAAAAAAAAATCCAGAAATGTGTAACAAATTATAAACAGATTTCCCTAATATTAGTTATTTGTAATTATTTATGAGTTCACAAAATAATATAATTATTTGTCTTGTCACAACAGAACAGAGGAACATCAAAATATATTACAGTGCTGATAAACAAAATGTATAAAAATACAAACTTAAGATTTGAAACTTAAAGTCTGTTTAACAAAAACACAAAAACAAATGTGAGTGTTGCCAGCGGTAGAGCTACTACACTAGTAGTAGTAGTAGTATAATAGTGCTCTACTCTGATGTTATAGTGTATAGGACTGTTGATTATACTGTATTATTGGAGATACATGTGCATGTTTCTCTACGGTATTTGATCACACATATGTAAACATTGCTTATCAACAGGGCATTTGCTAAGGTTTAGTTCTTTTAAGGATCTATAAACAGATATTTCCACAAAAATGAAGAATCTGTAGGGGACCAGATTTTGGTATCAGCAACTTCCTGGTTTGTGTTTGTGTTTGTAGTCTGAGTAGTATTGACCAATCATGTTTGAGTAGGCATTAGCTGCATGCAGGTACACAGGTAAACGGTCCGTGTTGAGACCAAAAGAGGAGGACGGGTTCCAAAATTGAGAATTAGTCAACCCAAATTACAAAAAATACCTGCGTTGTCACTTAAGCATAGCATAAACCCACACAGATGGTTATGATTTCTGTGCTTTCTATGACAGATGGAACGATTGAAGAATTAGGAAACTAACAGCTAATACACTTAGTTTTAAGAAGGTTCTCAGATAAATGAAAATTTGAACATGTACAACTACATGACGACTAGGCAAACTCATGATTCAAAGCACCAAAACAGCTTCTAAATGGTTGTTGCTGTTTGACTGTTTTCTCAACTTCTGTTTCCACAATCAAGAGTTAACTTTTGGCTTTTCATTAAAAGGTTGTTTTTAAAAACTAACATGGCACAACAACTTAAAAATAACTTTTTTTCCTAAAGCATTTGGGGCACTAAAAGAATGTTGATTTAACTTTTTACATGCACATCAGAATGGACCAGAGATGCACTTTAAATACAGCGCACATTAAGAGCAGATTTGAGGTAATGAAGGCAAAGCTCATGCAAAATGGAAGTACATTTAGTCACCTGATTCAAAGCATGTAGGCATTGCTGTTGTTGCTGGAAAACCTTTTAGCTGCTGGTTATTCATTTTCTCGAGTGATTTAATAGTTTACGTGTTTTTCTGTGCCTTCAAGCTTGTACCTTGGTTGTTTGTACCAGCATCTAATGCATAACAAAAAAGCACCAAAGCCCAAGCCACTTAACTAACCCAGCCGTTGGCTTCCTGTTCTCTTGCTTCCAGTTGTTGGCTTTGTTTTTCAGTTTGTCCACTGGAGTAAACCTTACGCTTAAGCTAATGGCTTTACCCACTTGAACAACAGGGGTCAGCAGCTGCCTAAATACATCACAATTACTCTTTATTCAATTAGTGCACTTTGAGAATGCTGCACTGAGCAAGGCCAAGCACAAACACACAGACAGGCACAGGCACAGGCACACACACACACACACACACACACACACACACACACACACACACGCTCTAGAAATCCTGATCGTATATAAGCAAATGAGCAACCAACCACACACAAGCACACACACATGCAGCTGAAGGAAAATGAATCCCAACCACAGAAAGTCTTAAATCTCATCTGCACGGGTGTTTTGCATTCCAAGCTGAAGCCAAATACATTCTATGTGTGCACAAACATCATACAGACACACACACACACACATGCAGGAGGTCTGAAAAAAATATTCAAAATGAGAGATTGCCTTTAAAACATTGAAAATTATAACTGGCAGATTTACAATTGTAATGTCCCAGTGACAAAAGCAGTTTTCTAATTTCTAGCAGACAATTGCTGGAAAATAATATCAGATTTAGCTGGCGAGCTAATGAATCTAAAGTTAGCTACATTGATTGGTAGAAAAAAAACGGACTCCAGCATGTTTCAGCTGACCTGTTATTAAGTGAGAACCCTAAAAACAGGCATTTATATATGCATTTAATTACTACTTACATGATAGCATGAGCTGCGTGTTCCATGCAGAAATTTCTAAACAAATGTTTATTGATTTGGGCAACCCTTTACATGAAGGAAACCAGGCTGGGCCACAAGGCACTGGTTCCCATTACAAGTCTCAATTGTGGAGTGAAAAAAAGGAATTGAGATTTCTTGCAAAATTAGTCAGCATCCTTACCTGTAAGATTGGACTGTTATTTTATGAGAATGCAAACCTGTTTTCCGGCTTTAACCCTTGTGTTGCCTTTCCGTCATAATTTAAAATCAACACTTTTGTTGATGCTTTTTATCAATGTTTTAAACTTTTTCTTACGTTTTTGTTCCTTTTTTCAATGTCTGTCACTTTTTTGACATTCTCAACACTACTTAATACTAACTTATTAACTTTAGTTTGACAATTATTTTTGGAATTTATGGTCAAAAAACCTAATTTTTTGGAAATTATACCTAATGTTGGAGTTAGAAAAGCAGAAATAAGGAATTATTTAGAATTAACTTAAAGGAATGTATATTGATGGATAATCACAGACTGGAATATCTTTTACTCAATACTATTTCAAAACCACTTGAATTTTTTTGTTCAAATGCTCTCAAATTGAAAATAAAATTAAGACACCCTAAAATCAATGAAAGTAGAGATTTGTACTTAGCATAGAGCGTTGTGTTATGTTATTTTGGGTAATTAAAAATAACATTGATAAAACAGGTCAATTTGACTCGTGGACAACATGAGGGTTAAACATTACAAATATAAAGGTTTTGTTATGAGGACTATGCTTAGCTAAGGATTTAGAAGTAAAGCTTGTTTCTACTGCTGCTAGTAAGCTGGGCATGCTTACAGTTGCATCTAATAAAGAAGCCTTTTAATCCATTCCTTACCCCTTTGCTCTTATGTTTTGGTCTAAACGTTTAAAAGCTAGAAACACCTCCCTCCAAACTCTAATTGCAGAGTAGCAATATTACCACAGCTCCATCCACACAAGAAAAGTCCAAAGCTTGACAGACCTGCAGTGCCTGTACCTTCAACAATTGCTGTCCATGGGAGGGGTTTAGTGAATAGTCGATTCCAACGCATCCACCTGCTCATATTGACGTGGAAGTCATGCACGTTTTTATTGTATTAAGGCTAAGTAATCCGTTGACCTGCCTCCTCCCATTCATCACTCTCCTCTTTACGACTGAATTGGACTTAATGGATAAAATCAAACCAATCAATAACAGAAACAGCCAGCTGGTTGATATATAGGAGTACATGAGCTGCCAGGAATATGAGATGATCACCGCGAAGGTCAGTCTGATAGCAGTGGAATGAGAAAACACACACATGCATGGAGACACACACACACACACACACACACACACACACACACACACACACGCCTACAACCATACACACAAATGCATGTTTAATGCTTTTGCATGGAAGTATACACCAGACACACACATATACCACCAGCATTGATTTTAGATCCAGTTATAAACACACTTATGAGTATGACTGGGCCAGAAAGAGAAGCCGTAAAAGAAAAGAAAAAAGGGAGTGAAATAAAGACTTGTAATAGGAGATCTTGGCCGTCAGAGCCTAACAGCAGTACTTTAAGTGCCTGATTTATGACGTGCTGTGTAATATCTGGTATACAACGCTTTATCCGCACCATTACATCACAGTACCATATTGCAAAACATGTTGGAGTGCATCCGTTGCTGGCTATCAGATGATATTTTGTTCACAAGATAGTTTCTATGCCATAACATTATTATGAGCATCCCTCACTATGAATGTGAGTGCATATATTCGTGATGCTGTAAGGTATCTGATGTAAAATGGTTTCTCAGCTTATTGCTTTAAGACGGATCAAGCATTGATGGTCCAATTCAAATACTAGACCCATTGTACAGAAGGTAAAGGAGTCCATACCTTGTTGGCCATGATCAAAATTTAGAACATTAAGCTATTTCAACTGCATGTTAATGGAAGCTATACTTCCACACGGAGAGCAGAGAGTCTATGTCATAGAGTGCAGGGTTATAATTAATGCAAAAAATGTTCCACGCTAGCAGGATGGCTTAAGGAATAACAATTTCAATTTGTTGTTCCACCACTTTTGTCCAGAGTGGACTGTCTAGACACATTTTGGATAAATTGTAATAAACTACTGGACAGGACAGATCCTACTGACTTTGGTGATCCCTTAACCTTTCATCGACCACCACCATCTGGTTGACATTTTGTTTTATTGTGAATTGTCTTCACAACTATTTGTACTATGAAATCATGACATTTGGTACAGATATTTAATATTACAATTCATCCCTCAGGATTTTGATGTCGGTTTGGGTCATGGCATTTGCTTTAAAAACCAGGCTGTTCTCATAAACTATTCATATATTTGCGAAAAGTAATGCACTATGTATTTATTTTTGTATTGCCATTGTATAACCATTGTATTAGAAACCAAAAGATCTCCATAGGAAGGACAGCCTGGATACACAAGACTTTCAATCAGGAAATGGTTGTTTGTGTCCCAGGAGTACTGCTTATGGGGGCCAGTGTTTTGACTCAAACCACAATATTTTTATTTCTATCCTTAACTAATGTAGCTCAGCATAAATTCTTTCAGGAAGACCTAAGTTTTAATCAATGCACTCTGAAATCAATTCAGCTGATATACAAATAAATGTACATGAATAAATGTACTATGCTGTATATAATTGTCACATATCTGCAACTAGTCTCTCCAGATTGAAATGTAGCTCAGTGTAAATTCTTTCAGGAAGACCTAACTTTTAATCAATGCTCCACCTAAATTGAATCAGCTGTTGGAGGTAGTCACCTTCCTGCTTAACCAATCAGAATTGTACACAAATTGCAAGGGCCAATCACAGAGTCCCAACCCTGCTTTAAAAAATCTGTTTCTCCCTGTGCTATTCAGCTGTTGACCTTCCACCTCCAGTCATCTACTCCAGCTGACCGGTCCGGAGCCTCCTTTGGTCTGGTCTACAGGCTCCTTTGTTGCCACCACCCGTGTCTAGATTCCATCTGGGGGTCTGATGGGTCTCTACCCCTATGTATATTCGAAATATTCGTATAGCGATGGAGTCTAACCGCCAAAGACTTTGTACATTTTATTGAGCTGTACAATAAACCTTAATTGCATATCTGCAAACATGTCTCTCCTGATTGAATTAGTTTTGGTGCCTAACCTCAACTGTCGCAGAAAATTCTACTTTTTTTGGCTAAACTTCCCCAGTACCTGGGTCACAGTCACCTTTTCTCACACTTTGTGCTTTCTGCAACACACAAAGAATTTAGCAACTACTGAGCCCCAAGGTGCTTTTGGATAGAAAGTGAAGCAAGCACATTGAATTGAAAAGGTTTCTTAAGCTAAAAGAAAAGGAGTAAGAAGTGATAAAAGAGTTCCTGCTTACTTTTGAAAACAGTCTGTCTGAGCTGTGACACACTTAGGCACAATTCACACACACACACACACACACACACACACGGACTCAGTGTGTTTTGTTAAAGCAATTGTCTGTACTGTCATCGGAACATGTCCACTGGCCATTTGCAGATGAAAACACAGATAGAAAAAAATATACTTCAATGATAGAATTTGCCAGAACACAGAAAAAAAGACAATCGAGCCTCACAGCCAAGTACATAAAGATGCACAACTGAGTTTTATGCTGGGATTTACAGGCGCTATGAAAAAATCAGGGAGTGAGTCACCCTTGTTTCACACAGATTAGAAAGCAATTTGTTGTGGTGGGGTTGAATGACATCATACACTCATTTGCATATTTGTGGTGTCATTTTGCAATAATTTGCATAAAGCTTAGTGCTTGTGTCAGCAAGGTAGATAGAAAGATATAGAAATCTGTAGCCAAATAATCACAAATTCAATACAGGAATTTACTGTACCGTATAATTATTACTTAGGTAGCTTGTTTTTGAAGTAAAAAAAATAAATTCTACAAAGGGAGGGAAAAAGATCAATAAAGAATTCTCAGAGAAGGCTGGCTCGCCTAGGGACAGGCCAGCTCAGCGGTGTCTTTCTCCCTTTGCGTCTCGCCGGTCCCCGCACCTTGTCCCTCCTCCACTTTCTACCTGCCTGTGCACTGTGTGCAGTGCTGGCACACATGAGGAGAAAGAGGAGGGAAGGGGCTGCTCCTCACACAACAGATTCAGAGAAAGGTGACAAAGGTGAAATACCTTGAATGCTTGCTGGACGATACTGGTGACTATTTTACAGAAAAATCTTTGTCGGTAGTCGCTTTTGTGAAAGAAAGTCACTGAAAAGTCTCTATATCTCGCGACAAAGTTGCTAAGTTGGCAACACTGTTTTCATGGAGACAGACACTGTGTGCACGGAGGGGAGGGGCTGTGTATGTGCATGTGTGTAAAGTGACAGAGAGATAAAGGAGAGCAGGGAAAGGATATGCAGCTGAACGAATGCATGTTTTAAATACTGTTAAAAAATAAAATTAATAAGGAAACGCAATAAGAGGCGGCTGGTGTTGACTGCGTGGTGCAAACATTGTGTGGTGCTGATTGTGTGGGAAACACTGAGTCCATAATTACAAGTTCACAGCTTATTTAACCCATAACACATAAGTGTGTCCTGCCACTGCAGTGGATCACACTTTCTATCCAATAAAGCTTCAGTTTTTTTTGGAAATGTACTGACACACCAGCCTCTCAGCAAGGTCTGCTTCTGTGATAATGGAGCTCTCATACAGCCAAACAAACCACTCCAGGGTTAAAATGACTGCTGCAAACCAAATAGGTGTGAAAATGCCTTAAGAGGTGTTAGTTGCACAGTACAACAATGTCTTCCATAACACTACACTGCACAAGCCAAAGCTTTCTTATTCTTCCTCACGTCTACCACAGGCTGCAGCGTCTCTAAATGTGAAACACAATATGAGCTTTTATTACATAGAAGTGCTGATTTTTCTTGGCTGCCGTTTTTATCCTCTAAGAGGCAGGCATAGTAGTGTTTACTGTTGATAAAATGACACCAAATATTTCACACTGTCATCCAAACTGCAAAAGCTCATGGGTACATTCCCCTGAAGAGGTATAAAGAAGAGGGTGAGATACGTTTTGGACAAAATAAATAAAACCCATTATTCTATTCTGACGTTACAATCAATTCTCCTCAACACTATGTAGATTTTGTGTTTTTAATATACCGATGCACAGAAATACAAACACGTCCGTCCATGCACATATAGTGTTTTGATTTAAACAATCACGTCCAAGTTCCTACTGAGACCAAATCTGCCAGATATACTCTGCTTTACAATGTTGTATCTTCCCGGCTTATGCACACACGCACAAGACACAGGCATCCACTTTCACACACCCTCACAAATCTCAAGGTAATTGAACTTGGATCGCATTATGAGAAATTCAGAACAGACTATTTGGAGAGGATAACCTACGTTTGGGCGTTTGTGTGTGGTTTCATTATTCTCTATTATATCACTATATCATTATTATTATAAAGTCAGAGTTTTGACATCATACAGATTATGCGTACACTACTTTTCACCCAATTTCAGAGCAATGATAGGTTTGCATTCATTTCAATATGCCATTCAATTTAAGTTGCAGTACCTTCAATTTGCTTTGGTTGGCTAATTTATCAAAGTGAACATTCTGTTAAGTTTAGAAAACGGAACTTGTAGTAATGATTATGGTCCTTATCAGTTTATTGACCTGTAAATGACTTCATTAACTGTTTTCTGTTTTTGTTTTTTGCTCTTCCCATAAATTTTGAAAATGTATTCGTTCAAACTATTTTTTGTAATTTGTTCATAAATTAAGCACTACCATAAGGAATGATATCCTTAATCAGTATGCATATGTACTGAACAATCTGAATGTACTGTATTGTCAAGCAAAAACACTGAAGTTAAGAAAAAGTGAATTGTGAAATTCATGAAATATGAAAATAAACTGTAGGAAGCTGATGTAAAAGGATAACTTGGAATAATAGAGATCAGGAAAAAATACTAAAATACTAGTAGGAAATAAGATACTCAGAAATGATTTATTTTCAATGGGCTGTCTAGAGTAAAAAATATATTAATCATTAAATGGGAAGGGGCAATGAATATTTTATTCAAACAGTCTAAATTAGGTCAAGGGCTTTCTATTAGAATTTATGAAAGACCTACAGTGACAGTAATGGAGTGAAATACAGTAGGCAAAGCAAGATCACAGTCTTAAGTGATCTTGCTTAATAATAACTGCATGATACTAATGGAGACAGAAAAAGAGACAAGAACAAGAGAAGACACTTTTTCCATTCAACTGTTGAGAACATTTGAAGCAAACTTTGGAAATGCCATGAAATACAAATGCATCATTAGCTGCTTTTAAGGCATTTTATGCTTGGTTTACATAGTGACAGAGAGGACCTTGAGCAAAGAGCCTTAGGCAAGATTCAAACCCCAGGCACTGCGGTGAGGAACCTCGATGGTACGCGCTCGATTTGATTGACATAGTATTACCTTATAACGTTAATATATAGCTGTCTATACAATCAGCATAGACAATACAATATTAGCATTCATAATTTACAACAGAGTTTTTTTTGTGATCAAATTTTTATTTTTATTTTTACAATCAGAAAAAAAAGTAAACATAACATTCAAAAACAGTTACAAACAACATACTGGGACATACAATCACAGAGAGGAAAAACGTGAGGGAGGGAGACAAAAAAAAGACACAAACAGACACACATACAGACAGACACAAGACTTAATTTAATTGGGCAGAAGGGCATAAAGGACTGTTAATTGTTTTCATGTGATGCATTTTCACAGGGGTGAGCTATGTCCTTTGTATGAAATTGCCGTGAATCTGCTGATGATCTGGATTCCGAGAAACTTCTGGAATGTTAGACCATACATTATGCCAGTCGAGAGCGAGGCCTGGGCAATCGCGTGCCCACACCCCACGTCAACAACATTATATAATCATCTTTAAGCTTGAATTGTAAATGTACCTACCTACCAGTTGCTTTTTTACACATGGAGACATTTCAGAGCAACATTACTATTCAAAAAAAAAAAAAACTGCTGCTGCCTGCTGCAACTGAAAACAACACCATAAGAACACGGAGAGCCAAATTGTAGTCAGACGGCTAAACAATGGCCTGAAACTGAAGAAAAAACTTGGTAAAGCTGAGGAGATCTCGTATTACACAGTTATTTCATACAGTTTTATCTTGGCGTCTTACGGCCAGTTCAAATCTAAAGCGTGATAAAAATCCTCTAAAGAAAAAAGCAAACTTAAATCTTGCTTTGTGATACAGTACAGTTCCCAGGCAATCTCCCCACCGTGTCTATTTGTTGTATTTATGTATTTTTCCACTGTGTCTGCTGTCGTAAAAAATACCATTGACCAGTTTAAATTGCACCTCCTCTTCTGTAATTGGTCAATTTGGAAAAAGTGACAAGTTGCTGGACCAAGTAAGAAGAAGGAGCATAATGGACACACCTATAGTTGAGAAAGGTTGACTTTCACTGAGTGGGAGTATTGCCTTTCCATTACAGTCACAGCTGAATGCATTACAATATAGGGCATCAATATTATTTTTGATTAAAGCAAAAGTATTATGAATAGTGTAACACACGGCTTATTTCAGGAAACAATAAAGCGCTTTTGTACACGTTTGTCCTTTTTTTCATGAGTCAAGTGTATGATTAGGCTGTTGTCCTTTTTCAAACAAAGTAGTTCAAACAACTTACATATGCGTTCATTCACTCACAGGTAGCTTTTTCTCTCGCAGTGTCTATTGACTGACTGAAGGATCATTCACTGACTTGCCTCTACTCTGCAATCCTTCAACTGTGTGGGGAGCTTAACATCTGACATTGTGTCACACTGTTCCAGCAACAAACCTCAAGCGTACATCGTTGTTGATGTATTTGAAATTCATATTTAATTATCTATTTGAGTGTGTCGGAAAGGTTATGTTTGCCTGGAAATATCTCTGTTATGCCAATGGAGCACATTTGATTTGAATGGATAGAGAAAGAGAGCGGGAGAGAGAGAGAGAGGTGGGAGGATGACAGTTTTCATCATCACGCTCGAGGCAAGAGTAGGCTGTATGCTTACATAAGAATACACAAAAAACAGCATACAAACACACACACACACACACACACACACACAAAGATCTTGTTTTTGTTTGTTTATATGCAGATCAGTAAATGGGGTTGGCCTACAGAGCAGCATATTGTGGGAGGGCATGGCAAACATATTATGGCATTAGCTTGTAATGACACATTGTTGGTTTACGTGTGTGTGAGTGTGTGTGTGTGTGTGTGTGTGTGTTTGTGCGTGTGTGTGTTTTTGTGTGGTGTCTGAAAATAGCCTGTGTGTCTCTCTCATCTCGGTGGCTGTCTATCTATCATCTATTTTCTACTGTACTGCGCTGGTGCCTTTGACAACAGAGATAGTAGGAAGTTTGTGAGGGAGCGAGGGGGAGAGAGAGACCGCAGTTGAAATGATAACGAAGAAGCAGCCCCGTTTCATCTTCCAACCAATTAAGAATAAAACAGTCAAATTCTCACTGGGAAAATCTCACAGCAAGCATATTTCTTACAAGCGGAGCAGCTTCCTCTTCCCCTCACATGTCAGCTATTGACTTTTTTCTGTGTTGGTGCAGAGGCAATCAAACAGCTACAGTCTCTAACAAGCATACTAGACAACCCCCAACAGCCCCTTTAGTTTGGAATGTTACCTTGAATGTGAATTACTTTAATGATCTATTTCTATCTAACTAGATTTCCACTTTGAAAGAAGATCCAAACAGACTTTGAATTTGCACAGACAAGGACAACAATCTTGTTATTTGAGACTTTACCAACTCATATTTCATGCTAAAAAATCCTCAATACAATAGACACCCATTTAATTATAGCCATCTTGAGTTAGATTCCAAAATATGAGATGAGTTAACTTTCCCCAAAGCAGTCCAGGTACAGTACATCTGTGAACACCTGTGTTGCTAATGTTGCACCAGATGCAAACTACATTATCTTCAAGATCCCAATCTATGCCATTCATTGATATTCCCTGTGTGTTTGTTGCTGGAAAGTACTGTTATGTCCTTGCTAATGACACCTATTAGAGATCTCTGTTGGAGATGTTACATGCAATTAGAAAAAAAACATTGTTTAGCCAATCAGAATAAGGTTGTATCTCATTTGCTTTTTTTCCAAATGGCACCATTATTTTCTTCAAACTGCCATCTTACAGCTGACACCCACCTAATAGCCAGGTTAGTTGCATGGGGTTTTCCAGATTGTTCTTTTATAGCTAAGTGCTAATAGTATTAAGTATTTACTAGCAAATTAACACTTTTCAATTGCAACACCACTACGTTTGTTCTGTTCTAGTTTAGTTGGCAGTGCATCCATTGATTTCATTTTTACTGGGAACCAATCAATAGTCAGAGATTAGCATTGACAGCCATCAAGAAGAGGTCTAATTACAAATTGTCTGGTTAACTATTTCACTTCACCCTTAGAGCTAAATACGTCCTAATGTGTCTACATGACCTAACATCTCTCTAAAAATGACCTAGCACTTATGTGACTTTTATGTTTTTTTTTTCTCTAACAGTTACATTTTACAGAAGGAATATTCTGAAAGGAATCATGGTGTGAACTTTACACTTCTTATAGTCAGCTGTTGTAGTGTTAATGAACTGGGAACTTCATTTTTATCTCAATCCCACCTCGAGTGGTGTTTAGAAGTTGTTTGACTTTAAGAGTATGAGGCCATCTGCCTAATAATAGGATGGAAGTTAACATGTTGTAGGCCGAGTGCATACATTCCCCAACTCCTTTCTAAAATGGTCCTTCTTTATGATGTTACAGAGAGTGAAATCATATTCTGGATATACATGTTTACCACATGCTTACACACAGTATAGGTCTAATACAGAAATGATGATAACATTACACCCACAATTCATGTCTGCCTGCATTGATCAGCAGCTACCAATCCAAGTCTACTTTCTTAAACTTCCCCCCACCCGATAACATGAATCATAAAGAGCAGAGAGCGGAAAGGTGGCTGTTGGCTGCACATTAAGCTTCATTTTCAGACAGAATTATTGCAGGCATAAAAACATTTCTTTGTATCCTTGACTACACATGGATTTTGTGATTTATGAATTTATGATACATAGCTCGGCTTACAGACAGTTACATATGTCATTTAATGCATTATCATCATCACTATGGAAAGATAATATTGCATTTGTTCTCAAGTGCTGCTTTGGAAAATGCTTAAACATGCAAGAATTAATGGAAATGCTCTTCAGAAACACTTCTAATGTAAATTGTTATCTTAAAGACCAGGGCCCCAATATTTGTATATAAAAAAATAAAAATAAAGTAACTCATCCAACTAAACTAAAATATAAATGCAAATGCATATCCAAAATATAAAGAACAGACCCAGACTCTGTGCTTAAATAAACAGTGGACTCCTCCATGGGACCTCCCCCCCTCCATGCTGTTATCACAGTTACTAAATAAAGTCTTTTTATACTGCTTTTCCCTCGGTGAGCCCAGATGAGTGATGTACTTTAGACTTGATCAAGTTTGACTATGAAACGGCTAGTCCCAAGCCAGCACACTGAGATGTTTACTTCCTGAGATAAGCTGTCTTGACCTTGTAATGTCCAATGGCGGTATTCAATAAGAAATGAGACACAGAGCAAAAGAGGAGAGGGAGAGGTAGAAAAAAAGAGAGAGGTACTGTGGTGCATGAGCAGTATGTCTGTCGTAGGGTTGTACAGTATTTGCGTGCATGTGGACTTGGTTAAATAATTTACACGGATTCAAACATGAACACAATCTTTCATTATTAATAGGCAGCACATTTAACACACAAAAAATGCCTTAATGCATTCTGTATTTAAAAAAAAAGCAGTAGAAAAGAAGAATAGCCATACATTTTGAAGACATGTCATCACAGAGCAAAAGAAAGGACAAGAGAGAAATAAATAAAGTTGAATCACAGCAAGAGATATGGAGAGTAAGAGAGAGCAGCTATGTGGGGAAAATATTAAACTTGCATAAACCTTTTTCTCAATGTTTACTTTGCTCCTTGTGTCCCATCGTGTCATAGCAATAAAAATAGTCAGAGTACTTTAAAGTGAACAGAGGGGACTTGTGGACAAGTTAAGAGCTGTTTTCCAGTACTTTCTTCTCCCTTAAAGGCCACCTGAAACCGGGCTGTTGTGTACTCTTTGAATATAAATTTAAGAATGTGCAAGTAACCACACTCTTCTCTGTTTATAGTCATAGCCAAGGTTCCCTTGAGCAATGACTGCCCTTCCATGCTCCAGTGACGCTGCTCAGCAGCTAAAAATAGCAGACTAGGGTTCGACAGTTTGAGGCAGCTCCCAGGTGCGTGCCAAATTGGTAGAATGAGCGGCAGGGTACTGCTGGAAAAGTGCATGAATAAATTTACTTATAATAATAAATAAAAAGTGTTAATGTAGCACTTCCTCAAAGTAGAGTGCACCTAGGCATAGGCCAGAATGAGATATTGATACTGATGGTATGATAACTTTCAGCAATAATAATAAAATATCATGGTTTCACGGTATTGCAATGACAGCTATAAATATATAATTTTTCTCTAACAGTTATATTTTACAGAAGGAATATTCTGAAAATAATCATGGTGTATACTTTGCACTTAGAATCAGCTGCTTGAAATGTTGGTGAACTGGGCACTTAATCTTTATCTCAAGCCCACCTCGAGTGGTGTTTAGAATGTTTGTTTGACTTTGACTTCTTTTTCTGTCTATGGCGAGTGGCAACCAGCGTTAAGGTGTATTTTCCGCTAATTAGACTAAAGGTGGGTGTCCGTTGTCAGCGTCAATTTAACACTTCCCACTCATTTCAATGGGAGCAGTTGTGCATTGCATTTTGGTTGTGTCGCAGAAACTTTGGAGAAGCAGGGCTTCCAGCTGCCCGCTCTAAATTTGCACAGCCAACTTAATGCAAATGAGGAGCGGCCGACATGGCTCTCAAAAACGAAAGACGAAAATCTTGTAAACTGACCTTTGTCGATCTGAAATAAAGACAGACTCAGCAAATGCATAGCCTATTTCTTGGTTAAAATGCTTTCTGAAACAGGTTTTGGTGAACTATTTTTGTAAAATAACAGATTTCTAAATCTTAGCATATTCCGAACGAGCCACCATTATGGTCGGTTTGGAAATCCAGGAGCAGCCCGCCCCATGTGATGCGTTCGTCCAATCAGCTGCAGTCATCGCGGTTGTAAGAGGTTGTAGACTGTTTTCTTTGCTGGTCAGTGGTCATTGAAGAGAAACTGGTGGCAAGCCCACTAGCCTACAATGCTGGGAAGCGGGGCGATCTTATCCGGGAAGACAACATGTATGTATATGGACACGTACTTTAAGGTTGCTGATCTGCCAGATAGCTTCTAAGCCCATTGACAGAAAAAAGGAAACCCTGTGATAATTCTGATGTTCTCAAGTCCTTACATCACCTCATGTAGGACTGTATTTTCTACAGATTCAAAGAAAATGTGTTTTAGTCACTGTTTGAATTATTAAGACAGAAAAGTGTGAAAATATATGCATTGCTGAAGATGTACTAAGTTAAGCATCCCCTGATGACATAGCAACGGGTATGCTGAGCCCAGACAGCCCCAGTCCAATTTAACCCCTGGGTGTAGTTAATAATACATTTGTTAGCTGGATGTTGAAGGGCATAGAAAAGGATGGATCAACATACACCTCTGTTGATACTCAAGAAACCCCTGCCACTTCAATTTCACATGGGCAAAGACAAACTGCAAAGACTGTGCAGTTATATATTGGCCCCAGGTTGCTTGCATGCATTACAGTATTGACTTGAACTAGTTACACAACTGGCATTGATTTGTCTAATGACAATTCTGCTATAACAGCAATGACCTGAACTAAAGCGCCATGATATTGTACTGTATGTCCTGTACATACACTAGTATCTTACCCTGTTGGCCCAAAATCTTCTGAGAGATATTACATCCTATTATACATATATGTGGGGAGCAACAGAATTTTCTTCTTTTTTTTTAGAAGTGACATTTATTATTCATTGCAGCCCATGCAACTAAATCAGTTTTAATGAACACAAACATATATTTGTTATTTATTAAAACCTATAAATGGAGAAAGGTTTCAAATTACAGTTTCATGAAGTACA
This sequence comes from Etheostoma perlongum, assembly GCA_026937815.1. Classification (NCBI taxonomy): domain Eukaryota; kingdom Metazoa; phylum Chordata; class Actinopteri; order Perciformes; family Percidae; genus Etheostoma; species Etheostoma perlongum. The sequence goes on along the minus strand of CM049390.1, from coordinate 7,005,964 downwards.
GAGTAAAGCCGTATGCTGCCAAACTTACACTGAACTATTTTGGAGTATTTAAATACAAAGTTAGGAAATATCAAATTTAAGTAATTTAATTGCTTTTAGACGTCTGAGTGAAAACTTCATCCACATCCCCTTCATTGACTTATGAATTCCATCAATAGTAATGTCATAATTTCTGTTTAGTTAAGTCTGACAGTGTTTGTTTCGACCAGGTCTTATGTCATCCATCCTGCGCAAGCGTTTGTGTGCGTGTATGTGTGTGAGTTTGCGTTTGTGTGAGAGAGAGAGCGAGAGCATGCATGTGCTATGTTGCCTTTCATGTGTCAGAGACTATTCAATAGCCACTGGCTAATCACCACAGTATCTAGGTCAAATAGAGATCACCTCTGTATGTGTGTGCACCTGTGTGTGTACACATACAAACATACATAAATAACCACATTGCATGTGTATTAGCCCTTGGATAAAAATACTGTACCTGCACGTCACTGTTTAATTGCTTCATAATACCTAGGAGTGTGACTGATCTAAATTTATCCATCAAAAGCTACTTGTCACTTGTCCCCGGCTACTTTGAAAGATGATATGTGTGTGTGTGTGTGTGTGTGTGTGTGTGTGTGTGTGTGTGTGTGTGTGTGTGTGTGTGTGTGTGCGTGCGTGTGTAAATTATAAAAAGCTCTCGAATTAGAGTCACCCTGTGAATTCTGTGAAATGTTTATTCATAAATACTCTATCTACTATTTAAACATGTCACAGATATCATAATAATGGGAATAGTTAGCCATTTGTTCAACTGACATACCCCAAATTATGGGGGGGGTGTTGAACACTATTGGCAGTGTGGAATTGTGTTTCATTTACATTAAATTTACTTCATGAAGCGGAATAAGGACATAATAGCAGCTCTTCCATAGTGTTTTCCTTTAACAAAGCTGTGTGATTTACTTTGAAAAGACATGTAATCAAACCCCATTGACTGGGATTGAAAAGGGATTTTTAGTTAGTGGACTAGATAGTAGATTTTGTTTTGGTTCAACAAGGCGACCAATCGTTATCCTCAGCTGTACTGACATGAGGCTGGTCCCCGAGAGATAAGAGAGGGGATCACGTTTGAATTAGAAATGGAGTGTTGAATAATGCTGTGTGTATCTGCCTCTACAACTGCAGCTTAAAACTCAATCTGTCAACCTCAAAAGGCCACAATTGCCGAAACACTGTGTCTCTGAAAGCTAGTAACTGGATTCACCTGCTCCAAAAAGGAGCTAAAACACCCAATAAAATTGAAATGTGTGAAGTTATGGAACAGTTATTTTCATGGTGCTTAAGTTGAAGATAGCTGCTGTAGCGTTACAACCACCCTATTATGCAAAGAAGCTGAGTTTCAATTCTTAATCTGTAATCCCTGTTATAACTGAAACTGAACAGACGGCATAGACTATTTAGTAGCAGGGAAGAGCTCTCCATGGCCCTGAATGCACAGCTATTGTTTAGCACAGGGATGCCAAACAACTGAATCTGCCACTGAGGGCAGATAGCCTGCATGTTTTTATTCCATCCAGACAAATACAGAATGTCAATGTGGGGCCATCTTCCACTATTTTCTAGTCTATACGTACAGTGACTCACTGGATCACTCACTGTGAGTGATCCAGGCAAACCAGCTGTGAAATTGTAGCATATAGAAGCACATGTGTACACACATCAGTCCCCACAACAGTCCCCATAGTAAGTTGGCATGAAAAACATGACCTATGGTAATGCTAAGTGTGAGAGAGGGCAGCAATTGCCACTACATTCTGTAGTGTAATGACAATATTTTGCTAGTCACTTACTCACTTTACTTATAATAATAATTTCCATAATTTTGGAAAAATGTACCCATCAGAACCAGGTAAGCAGCCTAACTCTACTTTCACATCACCAAGAAGGATGGTATGTTCTATTTTGTAAATTAATTGGAACTTTAGATATATATATTAGATATATAAGGCCACAATTTTGCACAGTTTTTCAGTTGTCATAATGAATCTAAACAATCTATATATATATATATATATATATATATATATATATATATATATATATATATATATATATATATATATATATATAAAGATATGATCACTGACTGTTAGTGTTTGCAGTAAAGGGAAGTGTTTCATGTTATGAATTCTCAAACCTTCTTCTGGTGCATGGTTGTGGTCTTGTCTTTGCCTGGAATATATTACATATCAGAGTTTGAATGGCTTAGACCACTAATTAGGGCTCAGCCCACAGAGGTCCATGGTCATCTGTCTTTGAAACTACTGAAGCATTCAGTTCTGCACCCCAAATATACCAACAGCAGTCTGGAGACTTTTCCTGGGCCTAGTGGTGGATTCCTAGATTGAGCTGTTGTTTAGAAAAAAGAGACCCATGTAACCCAGGGACACACTGAGTCACAAGGTTAGTGGTCAGATCGCACTAAAGCAGTGTCTCTGTCTCTTAGGTCTCATGGCATAATCAGTCCAGGCAGTTACAGTGGATCTACTGTAAATGTGCATGCTACAAAGGTGCCTCTGGCATCTAAGACTGAGCTTGAGTAGTCCCCTATGGGGCATTGTGGTTGCCTTCAGGCGGTTATGGTTAGCCTTATGCTTGTGGGAGAACAAAGAGAAAATCGGAAGGGGAAGTGCAGTAGAGCCAGTGATGCATCTCCAATTGGTGACATCTCCTGACATGGATAAAGCCTGCCCAGGGGTAGCCAAGCATATCGGTGTTCTTGAGCTATACAAAAATACTCCTATACTTCTGCCATTTCAGTTTATTTAAGTTAGCAACACTATGAAAGAACAAGTTAAATGTAGGCTACTTGGCATTTTGGCATTGTATTAACCTTACTATATTAAGTAAATACAGTACATTTTAAGTAAACTAGAATATTCAAAATAAAAACCTTAAACTAATAGCTAATAGTTTGAGGCAACCTGTAACCTACTTTTTCTTAGGTAGGATCAAATTGCCAGGTTTAACAGTGAAGTTTCCAGTGAGTGTCACAACTAAAAGCCAATGCCCATGGTGGTGGACTCCAGAAAGTTACCTTTCTTAACCTAGGAGAAAACACAATGGCTCTTCAGTGACCATGGGACATTGTCTAGCAAACAAAAAGTAACCAAACACCTACAGTTATTCCTTGGCAGTGAACTGTTGGGGCAGTTTTCTTTTCCTAACTTTTTATTCCTGGGCGACATATGTAAATGGACTGTATTTATAGTGTGCTTTTCTAGTCTTAGCTACTACTCAAAGCACTTTTACAGGAACCATTCACACACGTTCACACACTGTGGCCAAGGCTGCTGTACAAGGTGCTCATCACACACATTTACACTCCGATGCACAGCATCAGGGCAACTTGTGGTTCAGTGTCTTGTCCAAGGACACATGGGACTGCAGGCCGAGGAATCAAACCACCAACCTTCCGATTGGCAGGCAAACGCTCTACAAGCTGCCCCATTTTGCTGTTTCAAAACCAAATAGTTTGATATTAACTCTAATTACCATTGAAAACTTGACATCTCATCTCTTGGCTCTTACCACCACTGCATCGGTTTAGCTTGTTTATCAGATGAGATAGTCATACTGCAAATTGTAAAGAAATGTTTGAATTAATAGGTGACTCAATACACATAGTAACAGAGCTGCAGCTTTGCAATACATAAAGAGGGATACAATGAGCCAAGTGATGAAGATGTTCACCCATTTAACCTTAATTTTATGGTTTAATAATTAAATGAAATACAATTTAAACTGCTTCTTATCATTATACTATAGTGTATGTTTATCTGCTTTAACGTTAAGCATTATACCACTGCTGCTGGTGAATGCTGACATATAGTCTGTAGAAATAAAGATGGAGAGATGGAAGGATAAGGTAAGAAAGAATAACAAATGCAGAGATGTTACAGCTGGAGCCACAACACACACACACACACACACACACACACACACACACACACACACACACACACACAAGTAATTAAGAAGGCGTAGGAAGTACATTTCCTGTTGAGGGACTTGACAGCATATTTCTCCACTGAGTACAGCCATCTACATCCATATTTGGACAACTGCAGTGCACTTCCTGTTCATTGTTCCACATACATCAGCAGTTAACAAAGGCATAATGGGGCAGATGGGTGAAGAGAGAAAAAAGAGAGAAAAAGAAGGAAGAATAAGGACAAATCAGGGATGCAGTAAAGCAAAAACCCAACTAATCTCATTTTTAAATGTATGTCTGTTTGTGTGTTATGTACTGTAAGTCACTTTTATGTTCACTATACCTATGTAATTCCTTTCATCCCAGAACACGCTAAAAGGCACACTCTGTGCCATTTCACCAGGTGACACACAGTACATAACATGTCTTTTCATCACTACATGACTGACCTGTTGCCCTCTGGCAGGCACTACAGGTAAATCAAAGCACAGACCACCAGACCCTGGGCCATAACACTTAACGCCTACATGCACTGAATGACCCAACATGTGCAATATGTTGTGCAATATGTTTACTCTCTTTCAAGGGCAAACTGAATTTTGGCCAATAATTACATTAATTGTAGTGCAATAATTTAGCTTTTGCTAGTGCGATAATTACATTCATACCAGTGACATTTTATTTATTGTAGTGCAATAATTTACTAGTGCAATTAATAATGTATCCTAGTGCAATACAAACTCGTATTCTAGTGCAAAATTACATTGAATTTATTTATTATACTGGACTTTTGTTTGCATACTGTAAGTTGTTTTTGTCTTTGCAATGTTTTTTATGTGTTTCTAATTGCACTAATCAGGAGTAGTTCTCCTAATTCCATTGTATTCTGTACAATGAAAATAAGGTTTTTATTCTAGATGTATCTAACACCAAACATTAGTATGCCACGCCGAGGACATGAAAATATGAGTAGTGCTGCACAATTTGGAGAAAAAGTTATATTGCAATTTACAATACAATGATTATGATTGCCATTGCAATATAATGATATCATAAGTTTACCTAATTATCAAGGAAAATGCAGAAAATAAGCTAATAAAATGTAGAACTGTGTATTTTTTAACAAGTTTTTAACTTCTTAAATGAGCATTAGAAGAAATACACAGAAAAGTGCAATATATTATTTAAAAACTACATTTTTAGAAAACTAATAAACAAAAATACAAATTCTTATTAAATTAATACTTGTAATATGCCATTTAAATAATGACATCCAAGATGGGTGTAATATATTTACTAGGAATTGAGATACAAAATATACTTTGTACAGCCCATGTTATATTCAGATACTGCCTAAACAGACTGACTGATCACTGCTCATCTTTTGTGGACATTGTTAGGAGGGGCACCCGTAATACATCCATGGGGTAGCACAATTCAAAGGGCAGATCCAAAGTAGATCAACACACAACCATAATTCAGGCATTAGTAAGAGCAAGAAGGATGGCCGAGTTTGTGACGTCAGTGCCTGAGTGGTAGAACGAGGACAGTGGCCGCCGGCTGCACGATATGAGTAAAGTATGCGATTGTGATTCACGATATAGGGGGAATGTTCATTATTGGATCATTATTCTAATTTTCATTCAAAAATAATGAACTACTTTTGATTGATTATAGTGTGATTTATGCAATAATCTATACCAAACAAAGATTTTTTCAGTAGTCTGTAGGATATGATGTGTAGGATGCAACGTCTCTGCATCACTATAATACCTAATTCGGAATGGTTTGACACATATTTACTACAAATAACTAATGTTTGGGAAATTTGTTTATGTTTTGTAACGCGTTTCTGGATTTAAAAAATATATATATATCGGCCTATATATTGGCATATCGGATTTTTAAATAGCCAAATATTTGTATCGGTTTCGGCCGTAAAAATCGGTTGGGCTCTACTTTTCAGCAATTATGGTGCACTGCAGCTAAAATTAAAACATTACAAATAATAAGCAAAATATTATGCAGTATGCAAGGTAAAATGCATCTTTTAGCACCAAATGAACTCAGAAAACACCAGGGTTATCCGTTAAACTCCTAGAGCATATATTTTTACCACCGAAAAGACAGGGAGGAAAAGATTGCATGAAGGGGTAGAGACAAAGGTGAAGGTAAGTATACACACTCACATGGATAAAACAGGCCAAGACATATAATGAAGAGATAGAAAAAGAAAGACAAGTGAAACATTATAATGTTAAACTGCGATGCTCAATTAAAAGTAAGGTAGTGAGAAAGACAGAAAAGAGAGATGAAGAGTGGAAATAGCCTGAGAGACAATGGGAAGAGATAAGATGTGCTTAGCAGGAAGAAGAGGAGGAGAAACAGCGAGGAGAAAAAGTGCACAACAGAGAGTACTTAAGGTATGAAAAATCGGCAGACATGTTGGTAGAGACGCATTTAAGGAAGGACGGATAGCATCTGCAAACTATCTGTCTGAATACATTAGTTTTAAAAGGGAAATGAGAGCAGCTGTGGGAACACAAATGTAGAGAGTTTGATGTGCATTAATGAAACGGCTAAATTATAAACAGGGAGTACATCCAACACATTCCTTGTATGACTGAGTAATAGCAGTTTAATTTAGTAGCAGTTTTCCTTGGATTAGGATGGCACCTAAATCATGGCTGCAACTTTCACTGTGGTCCTGCCCCGTGCCCTGCTACACATCTGCAGTGCCCTGCAACGCTCTGCAGTGCCCTGCTATGTCCTGCTATGTCCTGCTATGTCCTGCAATGCCCTGCAGTGCCCTCCTATGCCCTGCTATGCCCTGCTATGCCCTGCAGTGCCCTCCTATGTCCTGCTTTGCCCTGCTGTATCCTGCCCTCCAATGTTCCTATGCCAGTGGCATGCTACACCGTGCTACACCATGTAATGCCCTGCAATGCCCTGCTACACCATTAACTACTCTATGCCTTTTAGTGGCATGCTACACCGTGCTACACCATGTAATGCCCTGCAATGCCCTGCTACACCATTAACTACTACAACTACTATTTCTAGTGATACATTATCTTTATTATGACTATTATTGCCCCTGTTCATCACACCCCCGACGAGCACCGTCAGACACCACCTACCAAGAACCTGGGTCTGTTTGAGGTTTCTCCCTAAAAGGAAGAACTGTTGGAACTGTTGGGTCTTTGTAAATTATAGTGTGGTCTAGACCTACTCTATCTGTAAAGCTTCTTGCGATAACTCTTGTAATGATTTGATACTTTAAATAAAATGAATACAAATTCACCCAAAGTAATGTGTCTGTGTATTCAGCAAACATTAACATCCCCAAATACTCATACAAATACATTAGTGTGTTAGTGTGTACCAGCGGCAGCTGAGTCACTTAAGGTTGCAACGCTGATAAAGATGCATATTAGAGCTGAACGTGGAAAAAGTCTAATTGTGTTTTTTTCCTGCCAGATATTGTGAATATGATTTGATTTGCGATTTCATTTCTTTTTTTTAAAGATTAGCTGAAGTTCAATATTCACTGTGTAACAGATAAAACATGTAATGGAGCATTATAACATGAGACACCATTAAAACTGCTCCATATTCTTATGCAAGGATGAGAACATAGATATGAATTGCCAGTGTAATGGGGAAAAAATTACATTTAAGCATGGTTTCATATATCCTTCAGTAATATTCATGTATCATCATCATATTATGCATGACTATGCTTTTGTGTTATATAACTTCATTCAATTCATACAACTTGTGTCCTCCCTCAAGCCGCAGCTGTCTGTTCCTAAATTCTCAATTGAAAGCTGGTGCCCTGTAGTCTGAAAACCAAGAAGTCCAGAGCTACTGTATGTTTATCAATCAGAAAGCAGAGTCAGGATGTATTTGTACGTAACCAAGGCACACGTTGTCTTTAGCAGCTAAAGATAAATGACCAATAGAAAACGTTGAGGCATGAGGGCCAGATGTAGAAAGACGTCAAAAGGCTCCAACGTGCCTGTATTGTAAGATTAATTGTTTTGCTAAGATCAGACATGATTCCAAACAAGGTCCCCTTCTCTCTAGGGAAAGCATAATATAATTACAAATCCCACCAAAGACTAACTCAGTACTTTTGCTTAGCTGTCTTTATTTTTCTTTCAACAAAGTCTCACTTTGAAAATGCTCCTCTCCTGCTGTACAGAGAACTTCCACAACACCAGCAATAATTGTTTTTCTTTAATGAGCATGGAATTGAACTGTAAAACACACAAAAGCTAAAAGTTATATAATAATAATAAAAACAATTACAATAAAAAATACTATTAGTTTCCTGTAAACTGAAATTTCTGATCTGCCTCAGTTCAACAGCAGCATCTTCATATGGGACCTTCTACAATCATGTTGAATAAAGTAATACAAAATAAATGAAAATCCACTGAAAACAGGACATGTCTGTAAACAATCTGGGGTATGTAACTTTACTCCAGCATTGATCTTATGAAAAATACTCAAACAAACATCCAACTATTGCATATTTGATTAACCGCAGACTTCACAATTAGCTAATTGCATTTTTAAAATCTTGATTTCGACTTTAAAACGATTAATTCTTCCAGACTTAATAGATATACATGAACTCACGTCATCACCACAGCACATTGTCAGACGGGTGAAGACAACAGAGAACACAAAGTGATGATGTGACGCTGAGAGAAGCAGAGGGGCACAAAGTTGGAATGATAGAGACAGAAATAGAAAGAGAGACGGAGGAAGTAGAAGCAGAGTTGGAGAGAAGAAAGGTGACTTGGGAGAGAAGACAAACTTGTAATCTCTATAAACCTGACTGACTGTGTGGGGGAACTGTATTCTGAATCATGCAAGTTACAAGAGTGCACTGTTCTGATGGTAAAATAAACCGTAACACTTTAGTTGAAGGTATCTACATAAGAGTGACATGACATTGTCATGAACACACGACACTGTTATGACACAGTCATGACACATGAACCCTAACCATAACCATAACATGACAAAATTGAATGAGACTTACTAAAATAAGTGTTATGTCATAAATGTTTATGACTTGTTTATAATGTTAATGACGTTCATGAGAGTCTCATGTCACTCTTATGTAGATACCTTCAAGTATGTTTAAAACACTGTGTTTATGTTTTTGTCTTTCCATACAACTTATATATATATATATATATATATATATATATATATATAGCAGTGATTGAATATTACAGTTCAGCTGGTTACATTTTTTGCATTTCTTTGCTCATCTATTTGTAAACTAATAATTGCCATGAATGCAGGGTGTCCCATCCTACATTGAATCATACATTTTGAAAAGCATGTCTAGCTCTGTACACATTCATAAATCTAGTTTGATCTAGTTTGTACCATTACAACATAAGCTACTGTATTTTACCATTACCAAACACTATATTCACAGTACTCTACAAACACTATATTCACAGTACTCTACAAATGAACTCACTATGGCAGAGAGTGGTATTTTCCGGGTATAATCACAATTAAAAGTAGAATATTGTATTCATAGAAGACGGATTATGATGGATACTATTACCTCACAGCAAGTTGTATATAACTGATATAAACACAGTTAACTCAATGAGATTAAATGATAGACAACAGTATGTAAGGCTGGGCAATATATTGATATTATATCGATATCGTGATCTGAGACAAGAAATCGTAGATAGATGTTGGATATCTTAATATTGTGTTATCTTTGACTGGTTTTAAAGGTTGCATTACAGTTAAGTGATGATCTTTTCTGAACTTACCAGACTGTTCTAGCTGTTCTAATATGTGCCTTTTCCCCACTTAGACATTATGTTCACATTACTGATCATTATTTATCTAAAATCTAAGTGTGAAGAGCTTTTTGTTAAAGAACCAATTGTCAACCTTAGAATATCGCTGCATTATCATTATCAAGTTATTTGGTCTTGCTATCTGATTTTCTGCCTATGGCTCAGCCCTAGCTGTATGTAATTCACTTTTGACTTTAACCTTAAATTAAACTCAAAACTTGCACTTGCTGAGAGTAATTATATCTTAATTTTGTTGAATCTGCTTCTCTGCATCTATGTTTGCTATGCCATTATGTAATTATGCTCCCCTTCACTGTGTGATTTCTGTACACATTTCGGCAGAACTTCATTGGCAGTACTGGAAAAATTACATTAACTGTAACTCAAAATGTCTTCACAAGCATGACAACCACAGAGTGAAAAGAGAACCAGCCTCTGTCTGTGTCCCTAACCTCACTGTCTCTGTCCATTGTTGTCATACATCACTGGTTTCTAGCCAGGCTGTGGGCTTTTACTATAAAATAAACAAGTATGGCTACCCTCACATCCTGTTTTACACACTCCATTTCCTGCGCTGCCTACGGTGAGAGAAAAACACAGAGATGGAGAGAACAGCCGAGGATTTCAGAGAGGAAGTCAGAAACAATATGACTTTGTGCGATGCGATGAGGTAGTCATAGAGACAGAAACTCACTTACAATATAAAAGATAACAAAATCCTGAAGGGCTTTCTTTGTGAGAGGTGAAATACTATTGGATTTCAAATTTAAATGAGCAAGAAGAAAAGGCCCTAATACAGAAGAAACAAGACGATAATAAGCAGCAGTGTCTGTTTAAGTTTGTTTGTCTAATGTATTAGTGTGCTAGATCAGTACATCTTATATTTGTTTTCTAAGAAGTCACAAAAGAAATCTTTTCAGGGTGACATTGATAATTAGTTATTTTTTGCTATTGGCAAATCAGCATGCACATACATATAGGGATTCCCTGTATGGAGTCTTTCCTGGAGAATGGGCCATGTATGCCAGAGTTGGAGGGGCTTATGAAAGGTTTTCCAGAAAAAACTATTTTCATTCAAATAAAATAGACTTTTAAAAAGTGTATTAGTGTTGGACATGGCTGAGTTGCCATGTTTTTCATGTCTTGTATTTTACTTTTTTCTTTCCTCTGATGTCTTGTTTTTTTAGTTTTAATTTTAAGTTTTATGTATATGTACTGTAACTATTCTGCACAAACTCAAAAAAATATTTTGACTGTGATGTTGGTCTAAATACAATATTGTTCCTTAGCTGCCTGGTCAACTGTGCAATATGTGCAAAACAATGTTAAAAGAAGAAACAATGTTAAAACATTTAACAAATCATGAGTCAACAGTTTTTATAAATTTTTTTTGTTTTAAGTAATTTTCTTAAAATACATTGCACATATCTAATGCCATATGAAATTGCATCTTTTTTCTTTTGTGCATCTTATATGCGGTATCTGTATCATGCTAGGAGTGAAGTGTAAGTGTGTTGTCTGCTGCTGCGGACCAAGGGAAAACAATAAGAAAGAAAATAGTCCTTTGGAAGTGTTCAACATGATGAACAACTCCACATAAACCCAACAAGGGAGAGAGAGCTTTAAGCATGACTAACTGAATACCTGGGAGTGTGTGTCTTATGTATTTGTATTTATGAATTATCTTCCTCCCCTTGCTTTCTTCCCTTTTACCTCTCATCTCCAGAGAGCAGAGGAGACTGCTCTTCCCACCCGTCCTCACACCTGTTATCCCACAGGGCCAGAGGCAAAGCAGGGGGAAAAGGTTAGCTTTGTGACCCAGGCCTGGCTGGCCCTCAGCAGGTCTCAGCTGCCAAACTCCCCCAGGGATCCAGGCATGCTTTCAACTGTCTGAGAGAGAGAGCAAACACTCTCTCTCACACACACACACACACACGCTGACAGAGAAGGAGGTAACAAGAAATATGAAAATGACAGGAAATGAAATACACGAATGAAGCTTCGAAGGGAAGAAATGTGGGAATTATATTAAGAAACAAAAGGCGAACGCAAAATCCCCCCCCAAAAAAAATGGTAGGTGGAAGGAAGAAGGAGAGAAACAGGAGAAGCAGGGAGGGAACACTATTAAAAAAGGAAAGAGGAAAGAGAAAAAAAAAAGATGGTTCTCTGGAAGATTTGAAATAGTGAAGAAGGGGCGAAAGGGAAAAGGGAGAGAAAATGGGACTTAATCTGCACCTTATAGGGCCAACTCTGAAGAGGGTGATGGAAAGGTCAAAGCCATCCAACTACTTGTTCATTCATCTACTTCCACTGCACGTACTTTCCAACCTCGACATCCGTCAATCCATTCTGAACTCCTCGTACTTTCAGTCATTCATTCATCCCTCTCTCCATCTTGTCCCTTTTAATCTGTCCTCCCTTTCCTCCACCCATCCAGGCCTACATTCATCAAAGTGAGTAGGGGACAGAGGGAGACTTGACTTTGATCTGTTTTGCTGAGCAGTTAAGGGTTTTGCGCGCACACACACGCACACACACACACAAACACACACACACACACACAAAGACAAGGGTGATCCAGCTCTAAAGAGAGCATTAATTAAAGTTGCTCTCAGAAGCTGGAGGGTTGCGGGTTGAATCCCCTCATTGGCGTATAGGCCTCTGAGTGAACTCCAAAGCATATAAATGTGTGGCACTTTGTTCATTAAAAAAGATAAAACAAACAGAGGCTGCTGTTTGATCTCTCATCTCTCCCTCCCTCTCTCTCCGCTCTGTCCCTTAAGCAACCTGAGCCCTCTCTAACCCTCAGTGTTGGCGCAAGGAAGGATGATTGAAAGATGCTGAAAAGAAAGAGAAGACAGGTGGACAGAAATAAAAAGAAAGTTTACATACAAAGTTTACAGTCGGCCTGTGAGAATCGCTTCCAAAATTAACCCTGACACACATGCATGCATTCATCATGCACTGGATAGTGTGTTATGAGAATCTTCCACCTCTAGCTATGATTATATCTAAGCTGACACCTGTTACATGCATACGTGTGAGATTTGTGAGGGTCACGATGAAATTCGCATGTGCTTGAGGAGATGTTACAATGTATAAGTCGCAGCCTTGCACACACACATACACTATACTGTGTATCTCATCCTTCATTTCTGCTTGAATTAATCCACTAGGGTTTTGATAACATAGTACCAAGGTTGAAAAGATACAAAGATTAAGTAATAATTTACGTTTCACATAGATAGATAGATAGATAGATAGATAGATAGATAGATAGATCTAAGTCTGCAGCTGTCCGTCTCCACCACATCCACCAGTGAGCCCTGTCCAGCAGAGAGCCATGAACTTAACAGGCTAGGGTAAAAGTTAGCACTAGCCAGTTAACTAGCGGTTAATGGAATATATTGCATAGTCTTTTTTGTCTTTAATCATGCAAAAAACTTCACTTTCTTTAGTTTGTTGTAGGGCTGCACGATTATGGCCAAAATTATAATCACAATTATTTTGATCAATATTGTGATCACGATTATCCTCACGATTATTTTAATTGATTTTAACCAAAACAAATGTTAATGTCACATAGGCTCACAGAGACGGCTGACTCATTATGAACGGGTCCAGCACGGGTTGAACGGCGGATACACACGTCGTGTGTATGAAATATCTGTATCGTCGCTGCGTTGCATTTTTATGAACTATGATATTCTGGCCATGGGTCACATCTCTGGCCCAGGTCCAGCAGCTCCGTCTCACACGCTGTTACTCTACCAACTGAAGTTAGTTGCATTCAATAACTTCTTCTGTGTTCTTCGCCGTGGCCGCCGCAATAGCAGTTACCCGCGGAAACACTGGTACAAATACAGGTTTGCCCCTCATATTTAACAATATACAGCTGTGTTAATAACAATTAAAACTGTAGCGGAAAGTAAGAGGAGAGAGAGTAGAGGAGAGATCCAAACACAGGCACGGAAAGAAAATGTCCATGGAAGAAATGGGTCATGTAACGCAAAATTAAACCATATCCATATAACAACATTGCAGCGGATGCGAGGACATTATGTGCACCGGTGCGTCCTAGAGGAAAAATATTACTCGCGCCCTACAGCCCGGTTAGCTAACAGACGCTAACTAGCACCGCTACCGACTAGCACTGGTCACTGCTGTTGTCTGAATAACACAGACGGGACAAAATGTTGCGTTTACTGGTAAACTGGTAAACCTTGAGACCGACGTATAACCGATCTGTTGAAATTGTTTACTCTGTCCTCTTTGACTGTCTACATCTAGAAACTAAGCTGCGCGATGCAGGGAACAACTGACTGAAACATGAGCAGACAGGGGTTTACGGAGCGGTAAAAAAACCCGGCGCGTTCTATGAAATGACGCATTTAAAAATAATCGCTCGATCACGCAAATTTGATCGTTGGAAGTCAAAATCGTGATCGTGATTAAAATTTGATTAACTGTGCAGCCCTAGTTTGTTGGGTGTTTAACTGATAGTATGAATCGGTGAAAAATATTATTGTATAAATATTATTTAACTATTAACATCCAAGTTTTGAATCTCTCTTCCTTTGCCCACCCAGTCTGTTCTAAATATTCCTCTCTATTTCCCCACTTGCTCCACCTTCCCTTCCCCCTGCCTCTTTCTAGCTGAGTTAGCAATCAGCTACATCCCAAAGGGATGTATCAAGGATAGAAGTGTAGAAAGGAAAAGGGAAAGCAGGCCAGAGAAAAAAGAGAGAGAACAGATCATCAGCAGAGTCTCAGGGGGAACATGGGTTAGAGGTGGATTCCTGGCAGAGAAAGCCTAGGCTATATGAAGATGACACACTACCATACTACCGCCTGGAGAACATTAGTGGAAAGATAAGAGAAGATGAAAAAGTAGATGAGCATGAGACACATGTGAAGATGTCTTAATAAAAAGAAAGGGCCATCATGTCATTGGTCCAACCTCAAGCCTGTCTGGTTCTTACTGAAGTGGGCCAGCTTGATTTCCGCAACCTGGTTTCAATGACATGTGCAGACTGGGCCAGCCTGGTTTCCACTACAGGGCGAAACCGGGCTAGTCCAATTTCCATGGCAAACTCAATAAGGACTAAATAAAACTAGTCAGGTTTCCACTACATAGGCAAACAAAGTCGGATAAAGCCAAAATGTTGCTATATCCCCATTTTCACTACATGCCAAACTAAGCTAGCCTTTCACCCAGGTGACAAATCCAAAGCCTGCTGCTTTGACCTAGCTGTAGCCTGTCTTCCCTAATTACTGTGACTCAAACTCTGCTAAACAGCGTCAGAGCCCAGGTTCTGCTACCAGGAAAAAGAGGCTAGTCTGTCCTCCGTTACCGTGAACCTCAGTTTAGAAGATTTTAGTCCCAGGAGGAACACACTTTTATTACAGGCCTCCACAGCACAATTATTAAGAGTAGCATAAGAACTGGAAACAGAGGGGAAGCAGCTAGCATTAGCGTACAGACTTGAGAGTGGTATCAACCTTCAACTCTATCTCTCAATGAGAAAGTAAATCAGCATCAAACTACACCTTTAGGCAAGTCCATTCAAAATCACACACAAAAAAGTACCTTACCTTCAGAGATGTAAAAGCGGATAACACTCTGCTTCAGGATTCACATGTTATCACGGCTATAACATCATGGATGAGGGTAAAGCTCCAAAATCTTCTTTCTGGTTTCACTCACTATAGAAGAGGGAACAGAGGAAACATAGGTATTCAATATTGGATTCAGAAAGAAATAATTAATACAAAATAAAAGCAACCTTTTGACAATGTAAGTCATTATTCTTATTTTCATTGAAAAATATTAAAATCTAAAAAATGAAAATCATTTACAGTGTGATTTTTGCGAGGATCCGTGCTAAACCTGTGATATTCAACCCCCACTGCGATTTGGATATTGCAATTAACGTGCAGCCCTAGTCTCCACAACACAACCTGTGACATTTATAGTGTATTTGTAGTGCATATCCTTTTCTTTTTTAATTTGGCTTACAGCACAGTATAGGGTACAAGCTGTACCGGGTTCTCCGGCAATGACTGTGTTCAAAGCAGCTAATTATTTATAAACTGCTTGGTTGGCCTTTAACTGAGAACAAAAGCGCTGCAACTGTGCACCATTGAACCAAGTGGAGGTGTGAGCACATGTCCTATAGCCTAACCACACGAACACACACATATATACACACACACACACAAACACACACACGCAGGCCTCACATGCTGTTGCTACTGGATGTCAATGCTTTGAACAACACTTGCCATTGATCTAAAGCTAACCCTCCTCCTTCATCCTTCTCCCATTTTCACTTCCACCTGTTTCTATTCATCCTCTCACCCATCTTTTCTTCCTATTTTCCCCATTCAGATTTTTGTCCTCTCCTACACTGTCCATGCTTCATGTCTTCCTAGTATCCCTCCCTCCCTTACGTTTTTTTTCCTTTTCTCCTTCAAAGGATAGAGGACACA
Source organism: Etheostoma perlongum (assembly GCA_026937815.1). Classification (NCBI taxonomy): domain Eukaryota; kingdom Metazoa; phylum Chordata; class Actinopteri; order Perciformes; family Percidae; genus Etheostoma; species Etheostoma perlongum. The sequence continues at coordinate 6,989,650 of CM049390.1, read as the reverse complement.
GCTGAAACAAAGGCTGCTTCTATACCAGCTGAGCCAGCAGGATGAGGGAGGGTCGGAGGGAGGGAGGAAAGGAGGGAAGGATCAAAATGAGGCAAGGAAGAAAAGAATTAGGGCAAAGAGTAAGCAGTCCAGAAGCATGGAGATGGCAACCGCTAAAGACAGGGAGGGATGTTACCAAAAAAAGCAGGAGGATGTAGGGATGAGGAGAAAGAGGAAAAGGGAGATGAATGTGAAAGTAAAAAAGAGAAAGATGGAAAAGGATGAAGACAGATGCAGAGGAGAGTTAGAGATTGCTCTCACATCAATAGTGTCTAGTTTCAGCAGGATCACACACACACACACACACACACACACACACACACACACACACACACACACACACACACACACACACACACACACACAGAAAGAGAGTTGAGCAGCACAAACACATACTGTATGTACACTCCATTCTATTGTGTGCAGAATATGCACCTCTCACCAAACATTATTTATCATTAGGATCTTAACTGACATTAATGAATTTTAAAACCTTCAAATGATTGGACTTATCAGACAACACAACTTTAAAATACCAGATAAATGGCTACAGTAGTGATAGATAGACAAGATCTGTGATTTATTAATTCCCCTTCTCTGAATATGTCCTTGGCAAAACACAAAAGCCATAACTAAAACTATACGGTGGTGAAATAGAGCCTCTTTGTCAGCAAATCTGCCAAGAGTAGCAGAAGTGATTGACTGGTGTTAATATGCAGGACCACACCCTGTACGGTATGCAAGGCCATGAGCTTCACATCAGTTGGGCACTTGGAACAGAGATAGGCACCTACTGGACATGTGTGTGTATTCAGCAGCCTGACTTTGCTCATTGAATTTTGTTTTTGCAAACATGCCTTGCAGCCAAATAACACACATTAATGAATGATTGATTTCATGAATTCATTATCCTTCTCCAAATGTGTTTCTTTATGAACTACTTCAAGATTTTATCTGATGTTCCGCCCTCAATATGACCCTGAAAGAAGCATGATTACAAACAAAAAGTGGAAACAAATTTGCCTGCACAGCAGAAACTAATCCAAGGCAATTATATAACTCCATGCCATACTTTGTTGCGGCAGCTATTTACAGACACTAACAGACAAATCAAATCCCATAGACTGTATCTCACCTGTCTGTGCTTGACCTATAACTATTTGTATGTCTACCTTTATAAAAAAAAAACTAAACTTGTGTATCCACAGAAGTCTTGAGCCAGTCACCATTAAACTTTGATGAAATTCATAACAGCACAAAGCATTAAAGCTGCACCAGATCATCATTACATAAAGTGTGGGTCAATGCTCGGTTTCTTGTAGATTCCCAATGGTTGACCATCCGTGCAGTTTAATGAGCCTGCATCCCCAAGCTGAGACTACATTTACTTTGTTTTGGTTTGGTCTGGACTTTACAAGAGTGCATGCATCCTTTAATGAGCACTGGAACCTGGGGTGACATGCCACAGTAACTTCACATGAAACAACATGAATCCCCACATGAAACAACAGTCACAATTCTGTCTACAGACTAATGTCGCCTAAAAATAATCACCTTCAATAATTCAATATCTTATCTAACTCCAAACAAGAAAAAGGCTAAAACTAGGCTGCACAGTCGCAGGAATGCCAGCTTGTTTATTCTTTATTATGACAGTATGACTCTACTGGCAACATACATTTGTTTCATGCTGTCAAAATCAAGGATGTGTATCACCCAATTATCACAGCATGATATCATGCACAGGGTTATAATGTAGACAATGTAATAAAGATGTGACAGTGTAAGACAATGTGCATGGTAGCACATATCTTACCAAATGGCACCATGTTTTGCTAAATTAAATATAACTTTACTCAGCTTGAGTAGCCTATATTGTATTAAGATATGATCCCTTTATTACAGTGATCTACTATGAGGAAAAGTGCATATGTGTTATTATTCTAAGAAAATACATTTAAAGTGTTTGAACTCAAGATGCTAACATGACTTTCTCATGGGCCCAGGTCAGCTAGCATTAGCCACGCTGGCCCACGCCATGATGCGCACAGAGTAATCCCTAATGCTTTTGTGGCCCAACACTGCTAATAAATAATATAACATTAAGTTGTGGGCTTTAGATAAATGATTAATTCGGAGGTAGCAAGATAACTAAATGTAAAGTAACTAAAGTAACTAAAGTGTCTAAATGTTTTCACAGGTTAGATTTCAAAAACTAGAAACTAACTTCTGCAGCTTAACATCTGGTTACAGAGTATGTCACTAAACAGCATTTCATTATCTTCTATTCTTAAAAAAGTGGATATAGTATAATTTAATATCTATGTTTACCCAAGTGTGTGGGCTGTTTGCGTGGAAAGCACTTCGATTTTTCATTTCAATCATAACACAGTAAAATGCCCGTACACCTGGAACACAGACACTCAACCACATTCACATTGTAAGGAATGCAAAACAGATCTCTCACTCAAGCATGCACACGGTCCATTAGCTGTCATTAGCTAACACCATTAGCAATCACCATTCCAATACATGGGGCACTGGGTTCCAAATGCATACGCCAATCAATGCAACACACAGTAGACACAAATACAAACGTGCATACACATGGAGAACAAGTCATATCCTAAAATGTCTGCAACTCATTTGATGTGTATAGCTGTATAGATGTAAAACTGCCAAGCATAACCAACACTACGGGTTTGTGTTTAACGGCTGGCCGAGGGCATGGATAGAGCCCATTGCCAGCCAGCCAGCAAGTCACTCTTCTGAATTATTGAAACAGGTCAGTAAGCAGGAGGAGAACAGCATCTGTATGTATGTGAGTGTGTGCTTGAAATTGTCTGTGCACAGCACTGCACTGCATATTCACAGCTTAAGCTTTCTGTTCTATCCAATACTGTAAAGTGGGAATTCATGACTGTGCTTTCTAATCATTCCAAAGCTTATCAATAGAAAACAGGAGGAGAGTTTAGTAGACTTTTGTAAAATACGGCACTGTCCATCAGATAACTACAAGGGAACCTGCAATGAACTGATTCATATTAGGCAATATAAGTAATGGTCATAATTTAAAAGTTCTTTGAAGGCCCCTCTGAGTTTGCCCAAAGCTTTAGAGTTGCTTCACTCCATTCTGCTCTATTGTCTTTTCCTTCAACCAAACAGGGGCTAGAATAAATAATGCAGCATTGTAAATACCACACGTAACCAGTTTTTCAAGATGAGACGCCAGGCAGAGTTTGTGATCTGTGCTTCTGTGATATTTACCAAATTCACCAGTGGAACAGATGTACAAAAAAAGTCATTTAAAGGCCTATTTGTTGGCGCTTGAATAAAAAAACAAAACAGAATATGGATATGAACAAGCCGTTCTCTTTTGATTTTTATTTGGATACACTTGAGTATTAGATAAAACAACAGTGCACTGCAAGGTTTTTTTTTGGAAAAATGTCTGATTTCGGTTTAAAAATAATGTTTGTTAAGTACTGTACAGTTTCATAACAGTTACAAAATGCCATTGCAAACTAACAAATCAAACAATAATTAAGACATATGGTGGTGCATCTCAAATATTAACAGAGACACTAAAAAAAAGCAAAATCATTTAACTCATTCTCTATAATGTAGCAAAGAATTAGCAGAGAGCAGATTTTGATGCAGGGTGAATCAACAAATGGCACATGCCATCTGATCTTGAGGCTTTTTTTATATCTATTATTGGAGAATTGTTATCATCCGTGCTGACAATTCCATAAATCTGTCCTACTTATTCACACAAACACAATCAGCATCATGCACAAAGTTAAGGAATGTTGGGATATATAATAACTATTTTATATTTTCACTTCTTCCTTTAGATAAATGATTGCATGATTCCTCTAAAGAGGATTTCCCATCCCTTTGTGCTTATGAACATGTTTCAAACACACATTGCATGATGGTTAAGATAAAAGACAAGTTGATTTTTGTTGAAATACAAGATTTACATATAATTTATCTAAATATCTAAAAAATAAATCTAATACTTAAAGTTTATGGGGCAGAATTGGCAAAATTTGTATACAGTGTTTTTGTTGTCTAAAGGTACTTTTGCAGTTCTACTACTCTTGGCCTGGAATCCACCATTTTAAATTGGCTATAAAGATGCTAATTAAATTGTGTTCATAACTATATTTTAACATTCTCCATATTTACCAAGGGGGTAAGCCAGCCTCCACAAAGCGTACTTCCCATGAAGCCCTCTTGATGCTAATAAGCCATCAAGTTCCGTTAGCATTCCATTGACTGCCATTCATTTTGGCGCAACTTTCACAGCGAATAACTTTACATCTGAAGCATTTAAAGACTATTTGTCCATTGTCTATTTCTAAAGAAACATGACAATTTATAAAAGACTCCATTACCTTTTATCTCAGGTTATGACTCTCCATCTCTGCAAGATTGGGAATTATTGAGATTTCTTTTGGCACAGCTACCAGAAGACTTACAACTTTCAGACAGGTTGCTCATGTCACATGTACATCTTCAAGCTCAGTTTGAGGTTGCGCAGTAACGCTCAGCCATCACTAGAAAAGTGCCTCTAATAAACTTCACTGGTCTCCGTGGAAATCAACGGGGTTGCATTATCCATTTCTTTTATTGTATATGATTTTTACACCTGTATTATTTGCTGATGAAAACCCCTATGTTCCCTTAGCAACAATAAAGATTGCACTGACTCAGCTTATCTCACACATGCACATTTGTGCTATCTTTGCAGACCAAAGAATGCAGGTTGCTAACTGTATACAGGAGATTGACCAAGTTTAGTTAGTGCAATGGTATGTTAAAGTCAAACACTCTCAGTAGTAACAGAGCACAGTATGGATGCTCCCACACATTTACTCTTCCAGTTACTCTGACACAGCACAGAGCACTTAACTGAGGCGTGGTCAATCAGCGGAGGCTACACTCAGCGTGTGTGAGACAATCTGTGCCCTGAATATGAACACTAATTTTTAGTGAGCAAATGTGGGTGTAATTTTGCACAGAAGCTACAACTTTAACCAGCTGTTGAACTGGATTGTAATACAAGGCTACAGCCTTTGCTGTAGCTGCCCATAATAGCTTACCCTTTCATATTAGAACTGCCCCCACTTCAAATCACTGTTAAAAACACATCTTCATCTTTTTTAGCTTTAATTTCGAGTTGAGGAAATATAACATAACCTTTTATTCTTTTATTTGTTTTCTTTTGTGATATACTCTGTATTTTATTTATTGTTATTGTTGTATTTTACCTTGTCAACATCAGTTATTTTATGTAAATGTCCTATATCAATACATTGACATTGAAAATGACATTGACATGCTCTTTGAACAAACACACGTACCTACACGCACAATCACACACACACACACACACGCACGCACGCACACACACACATATACCAACACACACACACACACACCTAAGCAATGACATCAGTATTAGACAACACAACAAACCCCAGCTGAGGCTATGTTTGAATGCAACTCAGCAAGCCAGTAACTGGCTGAGTGCTGATTTACATGTCAGACTACAGAGGTGTATACTGTGGGAAAACAGATAGCAGAAGTAGTGCGTTGACTTGGATTTGGCAACAGCTGATACCATCTCTGGATTTGCATTATTTTGTAATTTGACTACGCTAAAGCAAACCTAGAAATGACATGGCCATTGTTTTCCTTCAAATGCTATTCATTTCAACTTATTCACCAGCTATGGTCACCATGCAACCACTATTGCGTCAATCTATTTTTCAATACCAAACTAGTCCGTGCATTGGTCTAACCAAACTTTACCAGGGCTGTGACTAACACTTACAAGAAGTGTTACAGAATCACCACAGTTCACAAAGACCACTTATGTCTGCACCCATGCAAACGTTGACGAGACTTTTTACTTCTATTAAAGGTCAACCTGATGGTCAGAATCACCATAGTCATAGGATTTACTGTCTCTACAAACTTGCATGGCAATCCATCCAATAGTCAAACTATTAAACGCATATAAAGAGGAAAAGCAGCACATGTGTGCAACCGTAACCACGCCAAATTTAGCATTTTTTTTTATTGATAAATGATTTCAACAAAGAAACTGACTTATCATTGTAGCACTGAAACACATGCAATTATTCAAGTGTGTACACTTTTGCAAGACACCCATCTTTAATGAGAAAAAAAGAAGGGGAAAAACAGGGACATTGACATCTGAGAGTCATTCTCTATCATTCACAGCCTTTCATCTTGCTTTTTTTATATCACATAGCTCTGTGCAAAAATATAAACACCAGATGACAACTTACCGTGTGTGTGTGTGTGTGTGTGTGTGTGTGTGTGTGTGTGTGTGTGTGTGTGTGTGTGTGTGTGTGTGTGTGTGTGTGTGTGTGTGTGTGTTATGGCTCCAGCTGGAACATCTCTGCATTTGTCATTCTTTCTTACCTTATCCCTCCATCTCTGTTACTGCTGCTCACCCCTCCTCTGTCTGTCTCTCTCTCCTCCTATCTATCTTTCCATCCATCTCTGCCCACCCAACTCCCTCTCCCTTCCCATCATCCCTCACTGCAGGTTGACTCTATCCACCCCCTTAGCTGTGCTGTCATGGTAAAAACCCAAAAGTCGGAGGAAGATCAAACCCCTCTTTGTATTGAATGTGTCAAGATTTAAAACCGCAGTCAAAATATCTAACTAGATTGCATTTCTTATTATATTTTATGTTACTGTTTCCTAATGGTGAATCATATTTGCACTTTAAGCAACATTGAGGAATTGATGAGGGTGATGCATAAGACAAAGGGAGAGAGAGATGTTAATGGAGGTAATGTGTGCTTGCATGAGAAGAAAATCTCTACTTATCTGTCTGTCGAACTACATGACAGATATAACAAACAGGTCCACTAAGGAAAGCACGATGAAAGAACAAGATTATGTGCAGTTAGATTATTTATACCAGAATGTACTGCATTGCAAAGGCCGAACAGTAACTACAGAGAGAGAGACTAAAGTGTCAGGCTGACAAATGATGTAACATATTGAAATGTGTTTATGTAGTCATTGTATATCTTGTGTACCTTTTTAGGTAGACAGTTTTACACAAATACAGAATACCCAACCTGCTAAGCTAATTACTTCTTAAAAATAATATATGTTATTTCTATCATGACTTAGTTTAGCTACTGCCTTATTTAGTCATTGATACTGTGTAATTGCCAAGATGCAGGTTTGTTGAAGCTAATATTTTTTAATTTAGAAATTACAGCAAAAAGCATGTCCATTTAGCGTTAAGACTAGCCAGCTTGTCTCCCTGTTAAAGACATTGTGGTAAATGTAAGGGCTCTGGAGTCTATGCATTACCAAGCCAAAGTACAGTAACTGCAGCCTGAGCAGCAAGACAAAGCCACAATTCACTTACTCCACAGTTTAAGTGCAGTTAGGCTACTGCAGTTGGGTTTGATTCATGGACCCATGTTGTTTACACAGAAATTAGAATTTTTTTATATTGAATAATAGTAATAATACTTATACAGTAAAACAGATGTCAAAAGGCAGGTTCAGGTTGTGACTTAGTTCCCACGACTTACGTAGGCCAGTAACTGCCTTTAGTCTTTAGGCCTTGTATAGCTTAAAGCCTAGGCGAGTATGTATTAAGCAGAAGATTGCCATAGCAGACGAATAATCCCAGAGCCCCTTTAAGCACATAATCCTACATTATATTCCAGATGAGAAACAATTGTAATCAAGGCAGTCCATTAACTGGAGATTCAAAGCCATGTGGCCATACCTTCTTAGATACAAAGATACATCACTGGCATGACTTGGAGACTCTGCTCTAACTACACAACAAAGGGGGCATGCATATTCCTTGAGTCACCAAGCAAGTACTTTACCTTCAACAAATGGCTTGAAAAAATAACAGAGGCGGGGAATTTAAGAATGTCAAAAAAGTAAGCCATTTCAAACTTTAGCATCACTCCTACACAGATGCACATTCAGCACAGACACACAGTGAAAATGGACTCAATGCAAGCAAGGCTTCCTCTAAAATCCCATTGCTAGCGACTTACCCCCACTTAAGCTCCTTTCACACCAACAGAGGCAGCAAAAAAAGATACACTGCAAAAGGCCACCATGCTGGTTTTGGAGCCTTTCACAGTGTCCCATTGAAAAACCAATGAACACCACAAAATACTGCTATGCCTTTTGGTCGAAAACCCGGTATATTTGATTTAAAGTACTATTAAAGTGAAAACCCTCTGACGTATTTTGATGTTTTTGGCTTTGCTTGAGTTGAAACCCACTGAGGAGGATTTGGAACACAATGGGCCTGTGGCACAAAGGGCCTGTGAATAAAGTGTCAAGAAAGAGTCAAGAATGCAGCAGTTCTTTTTCTCATTTCTATTCAGTTTTATAGCAGATGACAGAGATGTATGCCTCATACAGTATGCCAATGATCTTGACCCACAAGCAAGACATTTGCTTGTTATCGTTTTCTTATATCTTTAACCCATTTAAAAGATGATTATGGATCACAAGTTATAAAAAAAAAAAAAAACACACAGATTATACATGTATATGTATAATGACTGTGCTTTTGTATCTCTGTCTGGACACTGAAGCACCTTCCTCACTGACTTATAATATATTAAAGTGTTGGGCTGTCAGCAGACAGCCTCATCTCTCTGAATGAACATGCTTTTAGAATCCCCTCAGTAACACGGTTGCTGTTGTGCACAATAAGGTTTGTGTTTTACTGAATCCTTCCGCTTTACAGACAGGTTTAAGGATTGTGATTGCTGTGGATCTGAGCAGAGTTCAGCCATTAACATTTGGTGGCAGTATTACCATTACCTAAACCTGTTGCTAAGAAACTGGTGAACCACTTTTAGAATACCTCTGTATAGCTTCCCTATCATCTTTCGTGTTTTTACTTTAATATTGTATAGTTAAACTTTCATTACACTTGAGTTTTTATGTAATATTAATTATTGTGCTTTGTTTGCTACTGTCAATAGGTTAACGAACCCTCCATTACCAGTAGCATCTGAACTTTTATCTACCAAGGCCTGCAATGATTTTGCCATATTCTTCAAAGACAAAATTCTGAAAATTAGACACAGTCAGTGCCTCCATATCAACTCAATATCGAGTCCTCACTAAGACCGAGAAAGTGGTTCACATCACTCCAGTTCTGAAGTCCTTACATTGGTTATTCATTGGTAATTCAATTGGTAATTTCAAAATACTTCTGCTGGTTTATGAATCACTAAACAGTTTAGTGTCAAAATACATTTCTGATTTGCTACTACACTATGAACCACCCAGAACTCTCAGGTCATCCGGGACAGGTCTGCTTTCTGTCCCCAGAGTCCGAACTAAACAGGGGGAAGCAGCGTTCAGTCTTTATACTCCACATTTCTGGAAGAAACTCCCAGAAAACTGCAGGTCCGCTGCAACTTTTAAATCAATCCTAAAGACCTTTCCTTTTGATGTTGCCTTTCTTTAAATTATTGCTCATACTGAAGTTGATTTTTTTGAAACTGTCAGTCAATCAGCAAGGGTAAGATGTATGAGATGTAAGAAGTATGATTAGAAAGTGATTTGACTGTTCTGATGAACATCTTCTAAAGAAAGTGAAAATTTGTATCATTGTTGGCTATATTGAAGTGAACTGAATAACTTGGTGCCTTTTGGGATGTTTTTGTTAACAATGTGTGAGATGAGGGTTGTGGCCATTCTGGGGGTATTTCTGAACAGGAAACAAATACATGTCTGAGAATTTCTCCAACACGGGTGTGACATAGATTTTATGGTAAAATCTACAAGAGACAGTTGGAGCTGTTCAGGATTTTGCAAAGTTTTCTGTGATTAAACTAAGCCTTATAGTGACGACTATATTGTAGTGTAAAGAGAAGTACTTCCACCCTTAATTATGGGTAACCAGAGTACAAAGTCACATGGTCATGCAGGAGACGTGATGGATAAGATGGTGAAGATATATGGTTCTGCCTGTGTAGAGGGCCTACCTTATTAACAAAGTTTGTGTTTCCACAAAATGGTTATTGTGCCCCGATAACGGGTGTAGGGCAGCGGCTTATACACGGTCCCATACTAGCAGCCTAAAATCTGCTTTTTTATCTGCTTTTAAATGTTTAACTGTTTTTAACTGCTCTTTAATGTTTCATTTCTTGTACTGCACTGAAACTTTTATTATTTTAATCTTTTTATGTAAAGCACTTTGAATTGCCCTGTTGCTGCCTTGCCTTGCCTTGTCTTGCCTTGTTATGCAGGTAATGCCAATCACATTCAAAGTAAGTTATAGATCAGAATTATTTCTTCTTTTTATTTTTTATGAGTTACTAGCTAATTGGTGCAAAAAAGTTGAATTGCTAATGCAATACAATAAAGATCTGCATGTGTCAAATCCTTCCATGAGAGTATTTGCTTTGTTTTTGTTTTCTGATAATTCGCTGACAGACAGCAATGCACATTACATTCAAAGATGCACAGAGCAACAACAGTAATCTGTGAAAGGGTGTCGGATTATTGATCAATACCAGTGACTCAACAATTTCTTGGCCAAGTGCTGAGATGTCTGGTTTGTAAACTCATTCTCCAATACATATTCATTTTTTTTGGAACAATAACCTCCCACTCAGCAGAATCATAAGACAATCCAAATCCCTGGGTCTCTGCTTCATTCAGATCCCTCACTTTGAGCTCACACTACACATTAATGCGGATCATTTGAACATATGTTGATTCATAGTTGCTGTGGATTTCCATGTGCATAAAGAAGAGCTTTACCAATAAAAACCTCAGAGACACATCCGAATCAGCAACAATTACAAACAAATCAAATCAAAATTTGCAAATAATATCTCAGATATCTCAGATGCTGTCAGCTCCAGACACCACATAACGAGTGAGATTTGTTAATGAACCTAATAGAAAAACTAATACTCATCTCTCATAATGTCTTCCTATTATCAGTTAGTCTGACAGCATTGTTTATATTCCCAATTAATGGTGCGTAATTGCGAAAGGTCCTGCTTAAAAGTCTGAGAGTGTAGTCTAGATCTGAAGTTCTCAAACTTTTTTCAATAATTTTTTCTCTTTCTCTTTTTTTTTAGGCAAAGTAAGCTACCTCCTGACCAGCGCAAAACATCTTTTGGTAGAAAATAGTTTATATACAGAGGTATAATACAGCACTGGCAGTAAAAGATTTACTAAACATCAACCTTGTAAATGAAAAACATTCATATGCTACAATTCAAATGTTTGAAATCCATAACTAAATTCATTCATTATTATAGTATTACGCGTCTCAGGAATTATGCATGACATATTTTTTAATTAACATGTTGCAAAAATCTCACGTTGCAGTACTCCAAAGTACCCTTAGGGGTACCAGTACCCCCATTTGAGAAACACTGGTCTAGATCTACCGCAGCACATTTCCAGGATAAAGCCTGATATTGGCTTTGCCTTTTCATTTCCATTTTCTGTCTGTTTTTGTTCTCAAAATCCCTTTGCTACGGGAACAGCCTTCAGGCTAGCAAGCTACAGGGTGAAAATTGCTAGTTTTGATTGTGCAACAAAGCAAGCCTGGTTGGTTCTTTGATTGTAAAAATGTACAAAGAATATCTTTACGTGACCAATTGGTGGAGATTGCTGTGGATAAAATGCACAAGGCAATACACTGGTAAGAGCAAATGAAGTTTAACCATGTATCCTGCTCATTTAAATAGCTCACATTACTGTTTTGTTTGAACAGTTGACTTAATTTACTATTGTATGTGGCATTTTCTTGTTTCAGTGTTCCACCAAAACAAGTTCCTTCCTGAGACCATTTTACAGAGCCACCGTCGCTGTGTCCCGAGCTAAGTGCTGCCAAAGACGATTGTGATTGGTTTAAAATAATGCAAACAAGCCAGAGCTTTGTTTATTACATCTATCCCAGAATGTATCTGTGGTGGAATTATTTTTCTTGTTAATCATTATATGAAATTAGAAATAGTGACCTTGTGCTCTTAAGGTGACATCTTCAATTCCCAAATATCTGGATTAGTTCATTATATTAATATTAATAGTACCTTCCCCAAACTTTCATCTGGCACATGTACTGTTGGCCGGCTACAACTTGGCCACACAGCCGGTTTTATATCTCCTTTGAAGAGTGGCTTAATGCTAGTCTTCAAAGTGAAGCATGGTTGAATCAGAGCAGCAGTTGTAGCCAGTCATTTCAGCCTGGTCACAAGCACAGTCCTTTTACCAGGTAGTCTGGGAATTTACTGGCAATTCAGACTCTAAAGAGGTTCTCCTGACAGGAACATCCCTTTTTTTGAAACAGTAATGCCAGACAGCTGGTCAGTATTTTGCGTCAGTTCACTCGCTAAATCAACACAGGCTTAATCTCCTGCTGTTAAAGAAAGTTTTATCTATTTACTTCATTTTAAATTATTTAATTCATATGGGATTAATGCCATTTTGATTTCACGAAACAGGTGGTCCAGCTAAGTGTAATCCACTCAGAATAATACTGTTGTTTGTTCCAGATTGTTAAATCCATTGAGCTGCATTTGGGTGATATGTCAGGAGAATAACTACTTTTTCACCGGTAGGACAAGGAGATGGTAATACATACAAAAAAAGGAAAGACAAGCATAAGAAGGAGCTGAATGAAGGTGCACATAAGCACACAGGTAGAACATTTTTTTGGGCAGTTTACAGATGTTTGCATAAAGAAAAGAAGAGCTTATGTTTTATAATAGGATGGTTGAGGGAAAAAAAGAAGAAGGGAAGGTAGGTGGGGAAATTTAGTTTGGCCCAACTGATTCCAGATACAGGTTTGTTTCTTCGGTCATTTCAGAGATGTAATCATTAAAGGAAACTGAACTTCCACACAATAGAACTATGGATTAACTGAATTTATACCATGGCCACTATAAACTCTTGATGTTGATAGGCTGGCAGGTGTGGATAAGCTTTTAATAACCCGTCAGTAGAACTGGACACCTACAACGGAGGTGTTTTTTTGCAGTTAAAAATGATTAAATTGTAAGTGAAAACAGCAACAAGATAGGGTTATTTGTGTCCAATAAAATAAAATAAAAAATAATAAAATAGATATGGTGGTCAGGACGTATACTGTGTATATGAGGGGAAAAGCAAAAGAGTTGACTGGAAATATACCCCAGACCAACATTTTAAGATGACCACAGACTGCTTTTTCTGACACCACAATTCAATCTTAATTGTGTAGAAAACGTGATGTAGAATCCCTTGTCTTACATATCGACAGTATGCATAAACATACTGTACATGTGATGTTAAGCATATAAGTTGCATAAAACCTTAAATAACAGCTATGAATCACTACAGATGGCAGTATGGACGCTACAATCAGCTACAATTAAAATAAAAACAAGAATGGCAGTTAGTGACCTGGACAAGCTCTTCTACGTCCGATCTAAATGTGCAGCCAAATAGGGCTGTTGGAATGAATTCCGACAGTTGAATATAATTTGAATGGTAAAAAAATCAATATTATTTGAAGGCTGAAATTACTATTCAAATGTGTAGTTTTTTTTCAATAGGTTGGCTAACATTAGCTAATATTCCACTTCTTATGTCACGTCTGATGAACTATAAGTTATGGGAATGACAAGGCATTGTGAGCTTAACCTTAGTACAGAGGGGAGTGACTGGAAATCAAAAGAAGGGTGACTTAACATGAGACCGAGAGGCTCGCCCACGATCAAAAAATCACCTCTGATTCATAGTTTAATAACTTTTAAACAATACAACGCAGTGACTCACCAAAAGTTGCTCCGGAATCCTGACGAATTAGCCTTTACGGCGGTCTTTTCCGTGTCCGTTTAGCCTCTACAGGTGATTTTCTATCCAGCCTGGAACTTCCAGCCTCTTTAGGGGTTGTTGGGCTTTAAATCCATACCTTTAAATCCCAGATTAATCCACTTTATGTCCATAATTCATCGCCGCTGCCGATTCTGCCGTTAGCTCCCGCTCCGCGGTGTCTGCTCTCTGTTTACAGGAAGTACAGGCCCCAGTATGCCCATATATGGGAGGCATCAGCCAAAGAGTATGGAGGCTGAAAGATTCTAGCCCTCCCAGCACTTCCTACACGTCCTACACTTCCTGTCAACGTCTCTAGCATGCAATCAAAGGTGCTAGAGCGGAACAAGATAGATATCTACCGTTTTATAGCGGAAATGGCCTCATTGGTTTGAGATATGGCATATATTTGCATTATATATTATATATTTGGGCCTTTTTTGAAGAAATGTAAATAGTATGTGCTTTATATGAGTTATAATGTTTATTATGTTTATTTTTGCATATAGAAGAACTGTTTTAGACACACAAATGCTTGTGTAGCATTGTTGTGGGTGTAATATCAATAAATATGACATTATTATGTTACCTATTGGCATAGGTAAATGTCATGAGGGCAAAAGCGTCTGGACTTTTTGAAAAGATGTCTGTATTTTGTCATCTGTAAAATTTATAATGATTATTTCTTCACAGTGTGACTCCCAAGACATATGAGAAGTGTTTTAGAGAGTAAAATGGCTTAGGTTTTACCTATATGTCTGTGATATCAATACATATCTGGAAGAGTCATGTTCCGTTTTATTTATTTATTTGTCTTTAAGGTCCTACAACCATTTTTAACATTCAAGTGACCTCATTGCAACCCAAATATTCTACTAACCCAGTTTGTCCTGAAAAAAATGATGTTCATATCTTCACTGTAGACAACAGGGTTGATGTTTTATTGGCTTTTATATAAAATAAATCCAGACGGAAAATGAACTGTAAAAATGGCCTCAGGGCTCAGAGGGTTAAAGTCGACATCCACGAGACAAAATGCTGATGTTATTACTAGTTAGCTGGTTCTGGTGTCCTAACTGTGTCGCAAGTTATAGGAGCTTAGCTGGGAGCTTCATGGAGACAGCTAAATGCAATGTTAGCTGCCGTACAGCTGTCAGAGTAGCTTCAACTTCATATATTTCCTTCTAACATCTGTATGCTCACTAACGTCCCAATCTGCAAGAAACAGGTTGCTTATAATTCACTAAACTAGTAGTGACAGAACTGTTTGGCTTACTTATCAATGCCATTAGCATCATGGCTAACACTACTGTTACTTATTTTATGACAAATTGTTTCGGCTGTGCTTTCTAACATGATGTCATTGTGCTAACCGAGCACCGTTAGCCTTTACAACAGAGCCCCTTCAATACACTTGTTAGATGTTTCATTACAGAGTTCTCTGTTGTTTCCTGTTTGTTGATGTGTGTGTGGTGGAAAATGATAGTAAACAGAGAGTGGTATGTCAGAAATGCAATGCGCCATAGGTCCCCTTCAAGGCCAGGCTGATGTTGGAAGTCCCTCTAGTGGACAGAACGTGTAACAACAACCACATGCTTACAGTGGCATTGACAATGCATACGCCTGAGTAGTGTAGTACATATTTATAACAGGCTGCATATGAGCATTAAATATTCAAATATTTAAAAAATAATTGAAAAATAACAAATTAAATTTGAATGGTATTATAGAGGAAGACTGACACCCCTAACACGTCTAATATAGCTGCAGCAACACCTCTTGCACTATTTTCTTTTTTTATATATCCATGTCTACAGATGTTAACCCTGCACACAAATATACTTTTTTTTACATGGCATAACATCTGTGGATGTTTAATAATGAAAATATTCTGTAATAGTACTTGCACTGTTCCATACTTCGCAGAGTCACCTTCTGTCAACACTAATTAGACTTGTGATTTTTTTCTGCATGCTAAAACACTGCCAAACTATTTTAAAACCAATTCCTGGAACTAGGAAATAAAGATAATATAAATTAAGTAAAGAACCAACAGCATTTGTGGATACATCAACGACCTAGCAAGACAACATTCATAATTAACACAAATTTATAATTTTGAAACTCTCAGGGAAAACAACTTTAGGTCTGGATGAAGCTCTTAAGTTGACCCAAATGTCTCTGCTCAATCATCCTTAATTTAAAGACTAATTTTCAGTTTTGGGTGATCTGATATCTCTGGTCCTAGCTACTGAGACAGCACTGGATCTCAACCAAAATCATTTCTGCAAACCTTGAAAAAACTGCAAATAGTTGGAGAAGAAGAAGGAGAAGACGGTCCACCACAGAGACAAAAATGCCTTTGATGTGCAGCACCATGAAACTGGCCAGCCTACACACACATGCACGCATGGTGTGTGCATGTGTGCGTGTATGAGTGTGTGTATAATTATGTATCTCTCAACAAAATGTCAGTGGACTTCAAAGTACATCATACAAGTACACATACACACACACA
Organism: Etheostoma perlongum; assembly: GCA_026937815.1. Classification (NCBI taxonomy): domain Eukaryota; kingdom Metazoa; phylum Chordata; class Actinopteri; order Perciformes; family Percidae; genus Etheostoma; species Etheostoma perlongum. Next base: position 6,973,218 of record CM049390.1, on the reverse strand, counting down.
CACACACACACACACACACACACACACACACATTCCATTATTTTAAGAAATAAGCCAGAATATATTTTGCAGCAGTGTTTTGTGCTGTGCTGTATGTGCAGGTGTTTGTGTGTTTGTGTGTGTGTGTGCACGTGCGTATGTGTATCTGGGACAGAGGTAGTGTATTTATTCCCATGTAAAGTAGCGCGCGCACACACACACAGTAATGCAGCTACAAGGTCCCAAGATAAAGATACTAATGTCAAAGTACAAATTCCATTCAACACACCAGATATCACATCTTAAGCACAGGACCTGACGACCTAACTGGACAAACCACGCAAGACAGTTTTCTCCAGGCATGACAGTCAGAAAGAAGCACATACTCTACAACTGAGAATACATATTTGGCAATACGCAAGACTATGAAAACAGTCACATGCTTAGGCATCCGCAGAACAATCTGAAAGAACGGGCAAATTCCTGTTGCTGTTCAAAAACAGAACTTGTAAATGAAGTATTTTACAAAGAGAACTGAAGGAGAGAGAACTTCATCAGAGTGACGTACTTAGACACTCAGAAAAATTTGTGAGCATCCACAGGGAAATCACACAAGGATGACCATATTGGGAGAACAATAATGTTGTCAATGGAAGATAGACAGAGGATGGAGACGGTGTCACAGCAGTGACTTTTAAAAGTGAATAAAAGTTGAGTCTATATTTACTTTCTTGGTGTCATCTGACAGGTGCCTTCATGTTTTATTGATTTTGTATCCCTTCTCACCAAGGTTAACTGGCACAAGGGAAACACGCTTTAAACAAATAAATTAATAAATAAATAAGCGAGGCCATCGTAAAGTGAGCTAACTCGTAAAACATGTCCTGTCATAGGCCGTGTAAAATGTATGAATGAAGGCAGCCTAAAAAGAACACAGGTAGTAGCAAAGGGACATTGCACACGTTTGTTGAGTCTGCCTATAATTGTAAGTGTGAACCAAATGTAGTTCACTCAGGAATACTCTGGTCATAGATTTGACCATGTATTGCAACCAATGGAAATACAGTTATGCTTGGCGCTGATGACCCCGCTCTTGATAATGCTCCCTGGACCAGCCAAGCAGCATGCTGAGCTGTAACGGGAAGCACAATGGAGAACGTCCAACCCCACCCCCTCCCCCCCCTTCCCCCCACCCCTTTGTAAAAAACGAGTGTGCCGAAAGAAAGACGTTGAAGACCATTTTGAACTTGAACTAGGAAAGTGGAGGCTGGGGTGGTGGAGGCAAAATGTCGGCAGCAGCAGCAGTGGGTGAGTGAAGCAGCGTCAGTGTAGCAGGGATCAGTGAGAAGGGAGTCACATAAAGGACAGTCCTGATGTGCGAGAAGCTGCTCTTGGTGTGTGGCTGATAGTAATGATCATTTAATTAGCGGCCGAATGACTTTCATGTCCTGCATGAACTGACGCTAAGCTTGATTTAATGGTCGATTGCATTACTTTGTCACTAGTGTGTAGCTTTAAAAAGTACTGATCCAAACGTGTGTGTAGGTGGCAGGTGTGTGGCCTGACTCTTCTTATGTTTAATGAAACCCACTTAGTCTTGTGTTTTTTTGGCACTGATTATTTACTTTGGCACTCATTTTAGATCTAGATTTATTGTCCAACAGGGATATTTGTTTTCACAGCCAGTACACAGAAACATACAGGAGGAAGTGGTGCTTTGATCATCCGTTCTAATAGGCCATGAAATGTTTATATGTTTCAGGCACCCCCCCAGGGAAAAATACATTTGGCTCAGCACTCACTCCAAATAAAACAGCAACAGTTTTCCCTTTGCGAAACGTTTTCTAATTGTATTTTCATTTCTCCTGCAAACACACAATGCCAATGTCCTGATTCCAGTCGCAGATAACAACGTTTGAAATAATCATATTGAAAACGATGGGCTGTGACTAAATCAGAAGACCCATAATGGAACAGGCTGTGTCGTATTTGCCTTGTCATGTTCCAACTCAGCTCAGTCATAATATGTCACTCTCACTCTTTACTAAAGTCTCTATTCATTTGTGGGTTGCAGCCTGGTGTACAGTATGAGGAGCTAAATACCTTGGTGTGCCAAATTGATTTTACTTTAACAAGAGAGTTTTAATATACTCCTTTGTCTGTTTTATTATTTATTCATGATTTGTCACTGGGCGGTACAGGGGGACAAAAATAGGGATGGGGGGGGTTGGGGGATAAAACACCACACAAACAGACACCATAGAACAGGGACCATACATGCTAAAGAAAAGGGGATGGGGGGTGGGGATAACAGAAAACAACAGAGGAAAACAACAATTGCACAAAGCAACAAAACCTGCAAGAGAACGGGGAAGGGGACCGGAGAAAGACAACAGCAACAAAAGAATGACAAAGAGACAGCCAGCCGAACAACAGCAATAAACAGCTGATATAAGAAAACAACTGAGGGAAAATGAAAAGGAGAAACAGTAAAAAAAAAAAAAAATAACAGGAAATATCTGTATTTAAAAAAAAGATTTTTTCTGCAAAAAAAATGTAAGGTTTTTTACTGTCATTTGACAGTAAGTGTTTAGCAACTTTGCAGGGGACGCTTTTGCCTCGCCATTATATAGGCTACGCTGTCTGCGTGGAGTTTTGAAAAAGTGTAACCACACTTGCAACTGCTTTACTGGCATTGCCGTGACTCTGTGACTTTAACAAAGAACAAAGTCAACGTTGTTTCACTCTGTCCGCACCACAGCTGCCTGCCTGTGTGTGTGTGTGTGTGTGTGTGTGTGTGTGTGTGTGTGTGTCGGAGGTGAGCCCCGCTCTTTGTCAACATGACAGAAAGACAGAACAAAATTGTTCACCATTTGATTTAAAGTGAATCGGTCCTCGGTAGTAACCACGTAGTTTGGTCGGAAACTAAAGAAATACCCAACCCTACCATTTATTCAATAAGTAACTAACAAATTTTTTCCAGGCTAATCTATATCTTATAACAATAATCAAAAGATCATAAAAAAACAACAACAAAAACTAGCAAGAAACAAACACATTTCTCACATATTGACTCATTGCTTCCATCTTAACTCAATTATGTGATTCATAAGCAGCCCAACCAAATCAGTGATTTATTGGGCATTAGTTGGAACATGTTTTTCTAAACATGGAGCATTGGAAAATGCCTAACGTTATAGCCAAAATCCATTGCAAACATTTGAGATGTGTATCAATACTCACAAGTCTCATTAGCAGTTGAAGTGCTTCTGACTGCTTTTCCACACACATTTGCATCTCGCCTGTTAAGCCAACGTCTGGATACACATTCAAATACTCAGAGGGAAAAATACACCCCAGAATTAGCTCATTTAGTCATAATCATCTCGGGAAGAAATTGGATTGAGATTTGTGAACATTTATGTAAGGAGGAGACCAACTTGTTTATGTTTACAAACTGGAGCTAAATATATAGGAACAGCTTATGGAAGTTTGGCTTTAAGGTCAAATTTGGTTCCACTCCTATATGGTGTTAAATCAGTGGCCTGTTCAGCCTGAGTGGGTAGCCTCGGAATGAATTAACATCCATGTATAACTCATATGTTTAGTTATGCTATATCAACTGCAAGCCTGTGGGGGAAAACACAAACAATGCGGCTATAGTTAGTTCTATGTCACTGCATTTTTGCAACGGGTTTGAATTAAGAGTCATCATACAAAAGCATAAAATAGACCTACTTCTAAAGTGATCGCTCAGATTAATGTTTTTTTTTTCATGCATCATAATGCTAGCATGCTCTGAAATAATTATTGAATACCACTTAATCTATACAATGCAGTAAAGGGAAGGATTTTTGACCGAAACCTCTCAAGGTTCAATGCGTACAGCACATATTGTCAGCTGGCCGTGGTCATGTTTGGCCTTGCCTCTTGAGCAGTATGTTAATTTATACATTAGGTATACAGACACACACACACAATTCAACGCACAAACACACACACTGACAGACCGACACAAACATGACTTTATATGTGCATTTTGTGATTTCGATTCATGTGTGGCCAAAAATGCAGAATTGCTGATGCAGAGGCATTATATAAATGTTCTAACATGCTTGCTGCTGCAACATATGAGCCTCTATTGAACATGATACCATATATGGGGAAGAGATTTCTTCCTATCTCTTAACTTTTCAAATTCATTGCACACTTTTCATTCAGATGAATGAAAATCGTGAGATACCAGCTTCTGAAGACTTCTACAAATTGTCTTGGATAATACTTCAGCATTACACTGCTTTAAATGCCCATTGTGTGCACAAAATAATCATCAGTAGCATTCCCCTGATCCTATATTTGTTCATCTTTTATGCGAGCCACCTTTAAGCTCATGACCATCATGCCTCTCATAAATCTCAGTATGACACATTCTCGGAGAGATTACTCATTAATCCATCCACTAAAATTACATAACAATGCAGGCCCACACTACCTATATATGTATTACATAAGATCAGGAGCGCAAACCATCTGGTAGCCATGATGTTAGTAACCATCTCTATTGATAATAACCAACCTTTGTTTCACTCAAGCTACTCCACGCAACATAACACACACACTTTCTAACCTATTTATTTGTACACATTTTCACTTAACTCATGGCACTGTGCATGGTTCATTAAAGTAATACATTGCACAATCACAGTTTGACTAACTGCATGTGAAATGCGCACTTACTGTACATGAAAATACATGATTTCTTCTAAATTAACAGTTTAATGTTATTTTTTTTATTAAAACCACAGCAGATATTGAATCTGACAATGTAGAAAATACCCCTGAGAAATAGAAAGATGATACAACAAAACAATTTCTAGTTCTGTAGCCCAGATTTGGGTTAGAAATATATAAATACTCAACTAAAAATAATCATTTTTTTATTTATTTTTTTTACAATCGGATCCCACAAAAGAGCCAGACATCTAGTTCTGTATTAGTTCAGGCAGTGCAGGGATTTCTGCTTGTGTCTTTTCTGTCTTTCTCTTGTACGACTTTACTTTGACCAAGCTGGTTATATTATATTGGGTTAGGCAGAGCTGGGCTGTCTGCCAGACAGTGATGTAATTACATTGTTAACAGTCATTGTGTCAGGCACTGTGAGCTATACACAGGTCGTAGCCTTTACCTATCTCACTTTCTGCAATGACATTACACTTGCTCTACCTTGCTCTCTCGCTCGCTCTCTCAGTCTCGGGCTGTCATCCTGGCGGACACTGAAAGCTTGCGACAGTGACAGTGACTTTGCCTCTGTTTAAAAGGCATTCGACTTGTAACTATCTACTGTCCTCTCTATCCATGTATCTCATTGTCTAGCTGACATTAAATTTGCTTTCACATTATGTCACTGGTGTCAGTTTGTTTTCCATCTCTGTGATACAAAACTTCCCTACCCTGTCTCAGTATTCTTTTCTGTAGAGTGATAATAGAAGTCCTTCCCTGTCAAGCTGATACTGGCCCACAAAATGTAATTACCTTATCATTCTAACCAAATCAAATTTGTTTCTGACATTAGCATGCAAAAGTGAATAAACTCCATTTCTAAATGCAGCCAATATGCAAAGGAAGCTACATCTAAGGAATCTCTATAGCTGACTAGAGACATGACAGGGGCAATAATGTAATGAGTGCAGAAACAGAACAAAAGCAGAAAACAAGCATCACACACTGTACTAGGCAAATGTGTCAATAGTATTTACATTTAATACTCAGCTAGAAGTATACTAACTAGGGTTCAAAAATACTTCTGTAGAAGTTGAAGTATCCATTCAAGCTTTTGTAAAAGTGTAAATGTACTGATTTCAAAAGTATAAAAGTAATGTAAGGGGAAAAAATGCCATTAAGAACAGAAGCTTAGGCCGCGCCACAGGGACCTACAGTGCACTACCCCACCTCCCCAAAAAAACATTTTTCTAAAGGCCATAATGACTATAATGTTATATTAAAATGTTACTGTTAAAAAATTGGGATGCACCTGTTTCAGCCCCATTTATGCCCATTGAAAATGAACACATTTTAGTTCAATGCAAATACATTAAAGAGCCATTTACGTGTACTACTGTGCTTTAACATGGTTCATGGAGTGCAAGACATGATGACTAGTTGCCTATTAAGTATTGTAATGGTGCAAAAAGTCAAACTTCAGAGGCATGTTATCAATAGCCTTTATTGGAATGTAAATGTACATCCAAGCTTAGCTGCAGGAATCTGTGAGGGCAATAGATTCACTCTCCCGATGGTGCAATTTATCTGGATAGGTTTTATTTTTATTTTTTTTAACAATGACAAGCCGAATGAAAACAAGCCAAACTGAAAAAGAGGTAACAAGGCTATTTTTAAAATGTAAGGGGTAGAAAGTACAGATAATTGCATGAAAATGTAAGAAGTAGAAGTGAAAAGTCTGCTGTAAAATAATGACTCAAGTATAGTATGTAAAGTATAGATACCCAACATTTCTACTTATGTATGGTAAGTATTTGTTACTTGACACCTCTGGTACTAGGTGAAAAAATAAAAGGTGAATGAATGATGAACATATATTTTGGATGAGATGAGTGGGATGATGTGTTTAGTCATTATTATGTGTGCAGGAGTATGTAGTCTGGAAGAAATCCAACAAGATGGATCAAAGAGAAACAAAAACATTTTTCATTGTAAAATCTGGAGACACATTGTAAGATCTGGTTGAATCTGGCTAAATTTACTCTAGTCCTGGCAACAAGTCCTCCAAACCTTACGACGATATAGGTCATTTAATCCTACCCTCTATGACCCACAAAGCGCCCCTTGCACAAGCAGGAAAGGAGTGTTTTATACTATACTGTACATTCAAATGCAACATGCCAACAGAAGCATACTTACTTCCTATAAAGTTGAGGGCTCTAAATAAAATAAAACAAAGCTTGTGAATAAATTTGACTGGCTATGCTTTATTTATCTTTTAACACATGTTAAGGATTTTTTGCTCACAGTACTAACAATAAGTAGGCACACTCAATGACACACGCACAGGCACAAACACACACACACACACACACACAATGATCCCAAGCTGCAAATCCTCCCCAATTCTGCCAAAACAATGTCACCTTCTAATGTACTCAGAGGTAAAGATACCTGAACCGTAACCTTGAATTACAGTGTTTTGTGTGTGTGTGTGTGTGTGTGTTTGTGTATGTGATTAATCAAAGCAGTGTCTTTAGCAATGTCAACCCAGAGATGATATATTAGAGCTACAAACACAAAAAAAGGCCCACAGACACCAACATAATGCACGCTCTCACACACACACACACACACACACACACACACACACACACACACACACACACAGACACACACGCACACACAGTCCCCAACTCCACAGTGTGCTTGCACGTGGAGTACATTTAATGGGAATAATAAATGAAGTGAACTACTTCTATTTGAGAGAGCTTAGTACGCTGTACAATTAATTTCACTTTCTTAACTGGCCATTACGGCTGCACACACAGACAAACATGCATACACACACACACACACACACACACACACACACACACACACACACACACACACACACACACACACGCACACACACACACACACAGTCCCACTGCAACTTAAACACAAAATCATAGTCAAAGCTAATTCCTAACTATGTTGTGTGAAAATCTGGCAGCATGATTGCATATTATTAAATAATCACTTGACAATTACTCCGAACTCTTAATTATGTCTGAACGTATAAAAATAAGCTTGTGCAAACTCACACAAGCATGTGCCCTTTATAGCTCATACATATTCTCATTTTCTCAGAAAGACACAACAAGGAGAGCCCAGTCTACCTTAGTCAGTCTGCAGATTATTAACTAACCACTATCTGTCTGCCAAAATGGCACATGAAACAGTGGTTTCATGCTTTAGCCATTGAGGGAGCTACTTCTTATCTTCCTGAATAGTTAAGTGCACAAGAGCACAAACAAACACACTGGGTTCCTCAGTCTGGCTCTTTCTTTTTTCTACAGGCAAATAGACAATCGCTCATTGCTGACACGCATTCTCCCACATGAAGAAACATTTATGCACACACCCACACAACTTTCATTTCTTTTTCTGACACACAGACAAACAGAAAAAAACACACACATAAACAATCTTTGGCTGCATCTTTTTCAGCCACACCATGTTTCACTAGCAAACTGTTAGATATGGTAACACCTCCCCTCTCTAAAATATAACAGTTAAAAATTATGGAAAAAATAGAATACCATGTAATGCAATGAGCTGTCACTAATAAAGACGTTTACAGTTTGTTAGTCACATGGGAGATATGCAATACTAGAGGTGTGACGAGATCATGTTCCACGTGATATTTAAATGTGACAAGACTTACCGTCGAGGTAAAAAGTTAGTTACCTTGTTTCAAGCCATTCTAGCGTGGTATAGAAAGCCTGCAGGAAGACTCAGCTCAATTTGTGCCAGTCCTCATTAATATTCAAAAAGCTAAGCTGCTTGACTCTGATTGGCTAACAGCTAGCCAATGAGAGCCTTGCTATCAGCATTCTTTACCCAGCGCAACTAGGCAAGCTCATGAATAGAATGAGCTCAGGCAACATGACGTCAGACTGACCAGCTTTTGTAATTCGCCTGATTTCTCCTCTTATTTCTTATCAGTGGCTGGAGATGACAGAGGAAGTAGTAGTTCATGTTCACATTTACAACATAACAGAAACACATAGGGACTTATTTAACATATTTAAAAAAAATGCAAGTAATAACGGTTATGTGTGGCAGGGAATGTTTAAGCTATGGCAGCTCACCACAATTTTGCTCTTTTCCAAATTTCAACTTTAACTAATCAGGTTCTCTTCAAGTGACAGAAAGCTATTCCTACCTCCCACCTTGATAATGGATCTGCCACAAATATAGCAGCATAGTAATTTTAACTACAGCTTGACTTTATAGAGAATAACACTCGACTTGGTTACTATTTTCAATCAAATTCAATTTTATTTATAGTGTCAAATCATAAGAAAAGTTATCTCATGACACTTTACAGATAGAAGAGTAGGTCTAGAATAGTAGGTCTACAAGACATTACAATTTACAGACCCAACAATTCCCACATGACTATGTATTTGGTGCGGCAAAGAAAAACTTTTAACATATATAAATCTCTAACAAAACGTTATTCTAGGTGGGCAGCCATCTGCCTCAACCGGTGTGAGAAAGAGAAAAAGAGAGAGTGAGAGAGAGAGAAGAAAAAGAGAGCAGCACAGCAACTACAATAATAATAATTATAGTAATATTACTCACAATAGTTATAGCTGTGGGTATAATGGGATGACATGATGAGCAGTGGCAATTATAGTAACGGTAAATATAACAGAACTATGACTAATAGAGTGCATGAAGGTAATGTGTATACCTTAAATGTGGTGGAGCATATGTATTCCCATAAAAAAACTCTTCGAGGTCACAGGAATAGTACGTAACAGTCCTTTAAAAATCCTTTAAAACACGTTAGTTGTATTTGTTGAACAAAGGCTCTAGGAATATCAATTCAGTGTGCTATCAACCCTGTTAAACAGAGAGCGCCATAAATATAAAAAATATAGAAAAAGCTTTGTGAAAGTCTGTAGGCCTACTCTCCAGCTTTTTCCAACATGCAGATTGTGCTACTAGAGGAAAGAACACTAGACCATATATACTCTAACATTAAGAAAGCAAACAGAATTGCGCCTCTCCCTCACCTGGGCCAGTCAGATCACATCCAACTACTCCTAATCCCAGCTAGGGTTGTGCTGATGGACGATATCATCCTAGAGGACGGGAAATGACCTGTGTCAGTCTTAAACTAGCGAAGACCATTGCGTCGGGCTTTGAGCTGTGCTGCCCCTTAAGTGGAAGCTACTTCCCCCCCTTACATGCAACCTATTTGTAGTGAAACAGTCTCTCTCTTTCCCTGTCAGTATAGTAGCTCACTCCACCTGGACTAGTAACGTATCAGCATGCGGTAAGGTCATGATCTGCGCCTCGGCTTGGACACAGCGGTCTCAAGCGAGAGAGAAAAGGCATCAACATGAGGTGCATCAATAAGTAAGTCTGACGAAAATGTTATGTAGGATTGTGAATGTACGTTAGCAACAGTAGGCTAATTCACGAGGGTGCTATTTTATGTGTGTGCTAATTATTTTACATTTGTTCATGTGTAGACTTATGTTTCTGTTTATTGAATGGATTATTCAGGGCAAATATAACCAAGAATGTAGTTTAATCTCAGTAATGATGGTATATTAGGTTATTACAGTCACCCTGTTAAAGGTAAATGTTCCACTGTACTGTCGTTATGCAGATCACCAAGATCTGATTGAGACGAGACTTTACGGCACCATAGTTAAGTGAAAGTTGTAATTTACTGCCTCTACCAGCGGCAGCATGTAATACTGTCTATTCACAGAGGGCATTTAAATGTCAGTTCTTTTCTATGTTAACTCTTAGCCCATAGTATTATCGAAAAATACCCCCCAACATCTACCCTCCCACTCCCATTTTACTGTAAACATCATCAACTGCCAATTTAGGGGACATCGCCCAACCCTAATCCCAGCATACATCCAGCACAGAAGGACTATACAGTAGGAGGACTATCAAAACCTGGCCTGACACTGCCCCAGCCCAGCTCCAGGACTGCTTCCAATAAGGACATGGTTGTGTGCAATGTCACAGAACAGAGCCCAGTGCTCTCGAATAATTCTTGATATCGTCAAAATTGCCAAAAAATATAGCATGATGGAGATTTACTAGAGGTCCTGTACAGTAATATAAAACAATGTTAGAACTACTAAAACATTTTAAATCCAAGTTCAGCCTGAAGCACACCCTCTTTTCCGACCTCCTTGTTACATACCATCGTTATCTCATGTGGATCCCACCACATTTTGAAAAAAGCCACATGAAGCTTTCAGGTAGGAGTTGTAGGAGTCATCTCTCTGTAGCTCTATGTTGCAGTAAATTAAGTTTCAATTGCAAACATACATGAGAGCTGTTTTTATTCTGAAGATAGAGTTCTGGCAACCTGTGCCAGAAGGCAGCCTGATCCTTAAACCAGAAACCTGATCTTCCAACTGCAAATCTAGTTTTGTTCTCCAGTGTGTGTGTGTGTGTGTGTGTGTGTGTGTGTGTGTGTGTGTGTGTGTGTGTATGCAGGTCTAAGTTTGTTGATGGTTTTGTGTCTTTTCAAAGTATCAGGGGAGACTCTTCTGCTAAGAAGTTCTAAAAGCTTCTAATGCAATAGTGACAAGCCGTGCTTGTGTGTGCGTGTGTGTGTGCGTGTGTTTTCCGCTTCACTGCAACATACAAGCTGCTGCCCACCAAGCATGCCACAATGAGCAACCATGCCACAACACCTTTCCTAGACTGATCACCAACAGACCTGAACACACACACTTTCAAGCAGTTGCTCACACACACTCACTCTCAACTGCCAGTGTATACAACTAATTACTTATTTCACACAAAGACAGTGATGCACACACAGTTTCCAATCAGTGATGGATCTGCTGCATACTGATTGATTGCCGCAAGGTCAAATGGAGAGAGGAAGAAAGGTAGAGAGACACAGAGAAAACAAGAGTGGGGAATGTGTTCCCTTTTCTACCAGTGTGTCATTACTGGGTGATTATGGTGGTAATGACCCTGTAACTCTAACACCTGTCAACCTTACATACACACTATGTTATTGCTCTCTTTTCTCTCCATTTATCCCATCCTTATCTGTGGGTAGTGATGGCCTCAATCACTATGACTCAAAGGGGTCTGGGGCCACCCAGGGACCAGAACTAGATGGTCTAGTGTGTTCGTTAGCAATTGGTTATGGTAGATCTAGAGTGGCTCTGGGCAGATCCAATCATTTTAAACTACAACAGAGTACCCGCCTTCAAGGAAGTTAACACTTGTCAATGGAGAGTTGCCAGACTCTCTGTCCAAATGAAAATGTACCAGAGTCTGGTAGGACCAGCCTGCATTTTAATACCTAGTTGTTCTTGTTTTTTCACTTATCACTTGAACTTGTCACTTATCTCATATGAGTCTATTTAGGGAATAAATACACTTTAAAATCCTCAACAGTGTAAAATTGGAAGCATAAATCTACTGTTAAGAATTCCCAGAGCAAGATATTTGAACAAAGTGTGGTAATGCTCCTCAATTGGCAGGATAGTGTAAACGTTTAGTTGCACTGGAAAGCTCCCAGTATGGATGAATGAATGAAAGCCACAAATATGCTGTACAAGAACACTGAACTCAGCAAACACCTTCCTTGGACACATGACAAATAATCTGACAACTGCTGTTGCAGTCCAGCGAGAAGCGACGACTAGGAAATACATGTTATAATTCAGCTCATCCTCGGTCCAGTTTGGCGTTCATAGGCAACTGGCACGTTGTGTGAAATCTGGCCTCTATTGATGGCAGCATAATGGAAGAAGATAAGATGATCAGGTTGTTAATGTGCATTTGAGATTGCCAATAGAATATGAGTCTGTAAGGATATGCAAAATGGGTCAGGAATTACATTTATATTGGACAAATCCATACCTCACGATGTACTGTACGTCCGGTGCCAACCTTCAGTGACAATGCAGGAAGGGGTGGTGGATAGTGTGAAGCATGTCTGATTTTCATGCAGAAATCGCCTCCCGTCACAAACCTGCAAGTAATAATTGCCTTTTTTTTATTAACTGTAACCGTGAACTTTTTCTAACCTCAAAAAGTGATTAAGTTGTTTTTATCAGAACAACAATCGAACAAAATCAAATGATCCCAATATATACAATAACATAGTTGCCATGCACATATAACAGAGAGCAAGAACCAGAAAAAAATATGGTTAATTGATATTTTAACCATATACCGAAACATTATCAAATGTGATAAAAGTTTAATTATAATAAAATAACATATGTAATTCATTCCTACAAAATGTACGGTTGCATATGTCAGAGTAGAATTGCCATACACAGTATTTGTAAAAAGTGAATTCATTGGAATTGAGAAAAATAAAGCATAATCAGTAGGGTGTGTAAAAAAATCGATTCACATTGTGGTTAGGGTTAGACAATTGTGTCACTGGGGAAGTCAACTTACTGGAAGAAGACACAATTTGAATCCTAACATCAATATAGCTCAGAAAGTTGATACCCTGCAGTGTATTGTCTCTTTTTCTACTTTTTCCAGCCAAGTTCACATCCACCTCCATCTATACACCACATACATGACAACAATCTGACCTTAAAGGGGTACTCCAGCAATATCATACATCAGATCCATAATTGCATGAACAGATGTAAAAGTAAAAGTTCACTATCATAGCAACAGAGCCTGAAGTAGCCTGACTTTTTAGTCATGTGTAAATAGGTTAAGCTCCAAAATGATAGATCTTACAGTACAATTCCTATAACGCAACTAAAAGGAAACTTTCAGTACAAACTCCCTGACTCGTCAATCCTCACATCTTTTAAACTCCACACATCCGATTTGTAGGGCAGGTGGGAAATAAAGATGATAATGATTACATCATCAGGGTTGTTTTCTCAGACAAGTTCCTCCAATGATCTTAAACAACTGTTTTCACAGGCTGACAATGACTTCCCATGATAATAAACTAATCTTACTGTAATGTGTGAAATCAGTGATATGCCCCTTTAATATTTTAACTGTACTAGGTTACGGGGATTGACAGAACATTTGCTGATTAGAAATAACTTTTACATTTGTGAAATGCCAGAAAAGCACTAGACATTTTCCAAATGTAGGAACAATTGCATGTTTTTAATTAAGCTGAAAAATAGTGAATATCAATAAAATCAACTAGGCATTTTCCTATGGTTATAATCACTAAAAGCCTCTGAGAGTTAAGCTTCCATCTCTTTATCAACACGTCTCAAGATTAGGCAAATGAGTGTATATTGTTTGTTTGTCTGGATTTGTGCCACCGTGCAACGATTCCCTCCGTCTCATGTTGAAACATCTCAATTATGCCTCCTCACTTCCATATTTTCCCCTGTGTTTGTGTACATGTGTCTCTGTGTGTGTGCTGATGTTATGGTGAGATCCATTGGGCCCCTGCTTTGTCAAGAAACACAGATACAGGGCTCAATGCCAAGATTTACAGTAGACCTTTCAAATGCGTGTGTGTGTGTGTGTGTGTGTGTGTGTTCATGCACATGTGGGAAATCTGGGAGATAATTATGGGAAGACAATGTGTTGTTTTCTTTTAGATTTCCACCAAAATTATGATGAAATTAACAGGCTGGGACACATTTAATAATTTATTCTAACAAGGGAGGTAACAAATTGCCTTGCGTGTGAGTGTGTTAACACGTGTGTGCACTTACATATGTGTGTGTTGGAAGTATGAATGACAGCAGAGCTACTTCACAGTCAGTCCTCAGGCATTCATTGGCATCACTCAGTCTCTCGTTTTTATGATGCTCTCTCACTTCCATCTAAGGAAAGATATCTACTCAAAAGAAGAGAAACACTATTACACTATTACATTGAGTATCTAAATGTCCTTTACTCTCTTTCTCTGTCTTTTTGTCTGCCTGTCTATTGACGTAATTAGAAGCCAAATGAAGAGGATAGCTGGCAAAGTTAACCCATTGCTATGTTCCTATTAGCGTCACTCTTTTGACACGCACACGCATGCACACACACACACACACACACACACACACACAGTGAGGGTATTTAGAGAATTGGCTGTAAAGCTGCTCCCAGCTTGCCCACTGTGAACTGAATTAAGCAATACAAACAGCATTTAAACGGTTGGGCTAATATGTGTTTGTGTGTGATGTGTGTGCTTAATGTCTTTAAAATTGAGACATATATGACATTGTAGTGTTGAGTATTGCAGAGCAAGAAGTAAAGGATTTGAGAGAGAGAGAATAAGAGAGATTTTCACTTAGAGAAATGGGGAATAAAGGAAAGAGAAGCAGAGTGAAGATATACTTGAATGAAGCATGAAGCAATTAAACAGCATATATTTTCTTTTTTTTTGAAGTAAAACTTCTGACAATTACTGGGAGCAACCAGCACAACAAAACTTCAGTGTAATAAAGAAACAGTACTCTGTGAATAGGTTCAACCACAAGTGCCAAAGAAAAAAAGCATGTTGTCGGATGTACAAGGAAGTGGAGTGTGGACTATCAAGGGAGGACACCCATCTAAGTATTTTACTGGCCTTATTCTTTCTTTAACTGTAAATTAATATATGCACTGGACAACCTAAAGGAAATTTGCAACATGTTGTAAAATGCACTTACTTGTTTATTTGCCAAAAAGTGGCAAGAATTAAATGAGACAATCAACACCAATCTGTGAATATAACTAGAGCCAAGAGGTGACTATTAGCTTCTCATCTACCCATTGGTGTAGTCTAATGGAGAAATAGTCTAATTGTAGTGGGTATACTGTATTGTATGTACTGGCCCAAATATTCCTCTGTGGGGGGGGCATATTGTAGAGGGGGGTCTGGGGATGTTTTTCAGCCTCAACAACTTTCCTTTATTCAGATACACTTTTATTCACCAATTTACAGTGAAAATATCTTTATTTATCCTATGCAAAGAAGAAAAACACAGATGATATTTCATAATATATCAAAAAAAATAGATATGTATAAGTATGTTGCTGCATGTCATTGGGCATTTTTAAGTGGTTATATGGAAATCCTGGAGCTTTCCTAGTGGGTATACTGTGTATACTTTATCACATGTATCACATAGACTACACCACTACATCTACTTCTTGGCAAGAAAGCTAATAAGTGTATTTCCCACAAAGTCAAACTATTCCTTCAAGTGAAATTCCTTTAAGTGAATCTTAATCTCATTTTGCAGTAATCCGCCAATACACATTTTGCACTTTCCTTTTGCTCTAACGCCTCCATGTCCATTGATGGTAGTTCCTACCTCTCACCGTGCTTTCTCTTCTCTTCTTTTGTGTCGCTCCTGCAGACCTTCTCTCTCCCCTCCTCTTTTTATACTCTATATGCTCCTATTTATCCTCTTCCTGATGATGTACCATGATACACTCTGTTACAGTTTCTAATTTGACCTCTCCTGTAAAGCTCCTCTTCCTAAACCCATCGCTCCATCCATCCCATGTGACTGTCCCTCCACTTCCTCTCCTCTATCACTTCACCCCTCCTGTCATCCTTTCACACTTTTGACTCTCTTGTTTCCTCATCTCTTCACGTCTGTACCTCCCCCTGACCCCCCACATACAACCACACACACACACACAAACACATACACTTTACCAGCACCTTATTCTCTCTTTCACATTTTCTTTTCTCTCTTTTTCACCTTGTTATTCTATGTCCTTTTGTCCATCAATACATCTTCTCAATTACCTTGTCTAGATAGCATCTGGTCGCCAGGCCTATTGCGCACATGTGTGTTTGCGTATGTGTGTGTTTTTGTTTGTGCTTGTGTGTGTTTTTGTGTTTGTGTGTGTGTGTGGGGGACCAGGTGTCTAGGCTGTGTTGCGCTGGATTCTTGTCATTCTGGGGAAACAGCTGCAAACAGATAACAAGTAACTGGCTTCCCCACAGTTTTGCAGACAAATTAGAATGCAGTCACATTATTCAGTCAGGACCTTTCCTCTGTCACCCTGGGCTCCAGCTGACACAAATGACCACATGCTGGCGTATCATCACCATTCTATCCAGTCAGCTACTTCAGCATCAGACCTATCATGAAAGGTCCATGTACAGTACAAACGGATATTTAGAAAAACAGAAAATGGGTTCAAATATTCAACTTTTCCTTTTTTCCCGTCATCGAGAAATTAAAAAATTGGATTTTTAACCTGTTTTTCGAATTTTCTGTTTTTATTCAGAGGATCAGAAATTTACAAAATTGCATCCGGGGCTCCAATTATTCAATACTGCAATGATATTCTCTTGCTCATTCCACCTACTTACCAACGATTGGTTGGCTATCATCATGGGTGTGTCTGATGTGTTTAGGCGGGCGTTCAAGAAGACTCGGTCATACTTGCGGACAAAACGTCTTACAGACGAACTTTGGACTGAACGAGGGGGCAAGCATATCGTTATTATACAAGTTTTGCACAGAGTGCAACATACACAGGCTCATGGGCGTCAGATTCGTTTGAACTATGCATTTCCAGAAGTGCTGGGTACAATGACGCATTCATTTTTTTTTCTCTTTCTCTTTTTTTTCCGCTCTTTTTTCTCATGATGTACAAGACGTTTTATGAAGAAGAAAGCCTCACGTTTTCGAACATTAGTTAAGCATTCTAAAAGCTTAACGTGGTTCATCCTAATGTACCTAAACAATGATCAATGATTAACAACTTTCTTTCTCATATTGCTCCTCATAACCACTGAAAACTGTCAAAAGATCTAACACAAAGTCCTATTATTACAGACAATATCTGACAATAAACCTTTATGCTCCGCATTTTGACAGGCTTCATTATGCACAACTACAAAGGGAAGGAACACATACACTTGTCTGGCTGCTGTGCTCAATAGGGGGCGGGGTGTAGCTAGGCGGAACAAGGGAGAGATTATCATTGCAGTATTGAATAATTGGAGCCCAGATGCAATTTTATAAGTTTCTAAATTTCTGATCCTCTGAATAAAAACAGAAAATTGTAAAAAAGAGTTTAAAGATCCAATTTTTCAACTTGTCAAGATGGAAAAAAATTGGATATTTGAACCCATTTTTCTGTTTTTCCAAATGGCCGTTGTGCTTAGAAAATTGATTGTTACATGGACCATGAAAGGTCCTATAACTTTAATCAAGAGGTTTTAGATTCCGATTGTTTGGTTTAATATGACATCTGATATCTGCTATCTAATCTCAGAGTTAAACTTCTTCACATACGCAATTAGTACAGTGTTTAATTCTTTAATAAAAATGTAATTCAATGAGCTTATTCAAGATAATAGAAGTGAACAACAAAGTAATACACATTTCTCGCAGGTAAAGAAACCCTGCTTACACCCACTAATATCTGGCTTTTGTCTGCAGTGGGAAAGGAATTGACATTCATACCCGTGACAAATGTTGGTAGACACGAGTATTTCTCTGCTCCAGCTCCCTTAGGCAGAGAGGGAAACATGACACACAGGTAGATATGCTAATGTTTTGCCCTTTTCGATATAATGCTATGCCGCACATAGCCTCCATCTGTAACTTCTTTCATCTCTGCCACAAATTCAGTCCATCTCCGCCCAAGCAGCGCTCGGATTTAGATTCTTTTTTAACTACAAATAAGTATCAGATATTTAAAATAAGTAAATCAAAGCTGATTTTTACTGTTTACTAACCTTAAGAATAGTGTATCTCTTTTATAGAACGTACATGGCTGTGAAACAAAGGTTTCTGCTCCTGTAGAAGCTAGAGGTCTGTATGAACTCTGTATGAACAAGTTTTATTTGTAATCTTATACAGAAAAACTACACTACCCACAAATCTAAGCGTAACAGCAACATCTCTAATTGGTCCAACTCGCTGTTACCATAAAAAATGTAACCCGCGAAACAGCAAACGGCTAAAGCGAGCTTCTACCATTGAAGTCTCTGATTGTTTCTACACACGGTCTTGTACCTTTTGCCTTTTTCAAAATATTTTTTTACTTTGAGAGTGTTCATTTAGATGACTTCCGGCAGGTTGCGGAGAGACTTGGTCCAGCAGTATCTATCGGGCTCCATCACTGTAAAAACCTAACCGGAAAAGCCGTATTCCCACTCAGAGATGTTCTTCAGGGCTTCAATTGTTGCATGACATAGGCCTATAATAATATTGCCAGTTTGCCAGCTTCTCTAAGTACTGCCATTTTAACTGGAATTTCTACTTCTTTCAGTAATTGCAATTCCACCACAGTCACTTCAACTACAACTTCAACTGCTTCAGTCTTCCAGCTATTTCAAACATTTCAACTGCAACATTTCAGCAGCTGTAGCACAAGGGACTTTTCAAGCTTTTTCTAGTTATGAATAGTATCCATAGATATGTATATATTTTTTATGACAGGTATCAGGTAGAAGTGAAATGTTTCACTATGACTGATTCATAATGAACAAAAGAATATAAAAAAAGCTAATGTAGAAACATCTTTGGATTTGTGTCCTTTATGGTTCCGAACAGGGACCAAGTGGATCACTCCTGCTGTGAAATTTTACAATCCATTATCATCAACCACAGAGCCCACTCCAGATAAATAGAAACCTCATTTTGTTACTTGATTCCACACATTCCCAGCAGGAATTAGGTTTATTGTCACAAGGGACAGAAATGGCATAAATGAATGCAAATCACCCCCAATTTATTACTGTAGGGCCCACCTTTCCGTGGCTGCCAGCTGTGGCGCTGATGATAGAAGGGTGAAGATTAGGAAACCTGATAATAAACTCCTTACAGGGTCTTTGAAAGCCTCTTTTGACCTTTTATTCTCACTTTACCACCCTACGAACCTTTCTCTCGCTAACCTGGACTACTGAATGAATGATCAAATTCAATCTGGTTCTGCAATCACTCCAGCATTTTGTTTACGTTCCTTTTTCAGCCTTTATTACTGTCTATCATCCTTACCTTTTACCAAGTAAGGATGGGATTGCAAATTATCCCCTGCAATTGTTTGTCCTGAAATATATTTTATCTCATTCCTTTTTCTTTTGTCTTCCTCCTTCTAAATGCTAGAAGTAGTATTACAGGAGTACCCAACTTCCATTTATTTATTAACCTTTCACAGCCTGAGTAAAATACCCCATGTTTACTGAAATAAAGGTGATACTTGGACAGTACTCAGAGGTAATACACCTTCAGTGTCTCTTAAAAATGGTCAGTTGACAGTTGAGAGATCAGCATAGCTACAATTTCAGTTAAAAAGCATTGAGTTATGTAAGTTATAGAAAGGCAAGGCCAAGAAACACCAAAGAAAGCATAAAAAACATTGGGTCTGTATTTCCAGCAACTCAAACCTTTTTTTTTCTTCATTTTTGCAAGTATCTCTTACAACGTACCCAAAACTAGCGACTAGTGTAAAAAGACAGAAAGATGGAATAAAATTGTAATGCCTCACTCATGTGTGCAATGTGCAGTAAAACAAAAATATGTTTATTTTTGTTGTTTTTAATTAAACCATTTACACCTATTCAGGTACAACCTCTAAATACAATTATTAACCTAAAAATTACCATAATATGAGCATTTTAAGACTATCAGCTCCACAATACTCTCTGCATTTCTCAATATGGCTATGTTTAGAAAATGCTGCCATCCAGGTGCTTTCGCGTGCAGAAAATCAAATGAAGATAATTATTTCTTCTGAAGAGACTGTCATGTTTTTTTAATCCTCCGTGTCCTTCTTGGCTACAAGAAACTGCGTAGAGGAGGGGAGAGGGTGGTGCGCAATCACGGAGGACTGAATGCGCCAAAAGGTTTGATGTTAATAATATTTTAGCTTTAAGTCAAAGTAATAGTGCACTGGATGTGTTCAATCCCACTACAGAACCACTGCAGTACTTATACAGATTACATCAACTGTTTGCAGCTGATAAAGCACCTGAAATGGCAAGTTACTAGTTTCCTCATTTTGGATAAGGCATCTGGATTGTCTACTTTTACTGAATTACAACAGCATCACTGCATTAATAGTAGCACACAAAAGAGGTACCATACTTGGATCTGATAATGCCTATCTGAGTGGAAATCAGCACAGATACTGCAGCTAAGCTGCTACCTGGTTGTGGATTTTCCCAGGATAAACACATTTTACTTTAGGTAGTAAAAAAAAAAAAAAAAAAAAAAGACCCTGATATCCAAAGCAACTGGCTATATATTTTCAAAGTGTAGGAGTTGTTTATTTAATATATTTTACGACTTTTAGACATGGTTTATGATGGTATGCTGGTTATTTTATCACAAATCTCTTGAGGACCTTCCCTGTCATCTCTCCTGCTAATACAATATCATACCCTATTGTCCTTGTCATTCCATCCGTTTGTCTTTTTCTTTGTCACCCACACTTGTTCTCCATCCCTTTCTCTCCATTTCTCCCTCTATGTCTCATTCCCTCTCTGTCTCTCTCTTATCTGATGGAGTGAATAATTCATGACTATTCTTTCAGGAGGCTCTTTGTTCTGAAAATATGGCGTTATACGTGTCTCATTCCTGACTGAGTAATTGTATGTTTTGAGCACTATATTTTGCAAGCCCATTAGATTGCTTTTTTTTAACATAAATTAACCCAAAAAAATAATTTTGTTTCAGCAAACAAAAACCTATTCCGTGCTCAATTAATTTATTTTCAAGTCTTTCTCTGCGTGCAGCTATATGCTGCTGCGCCCCGGACATGTCTACCTCGCTCTCAACCTCTTCATATATAATTAAACGTCAATTCTGATTGGCTGTTTGTATCCACTTAGATTGCAAGTAGCAGGAAAAAAACAAAAACAAAAATGTTTTGACTGAAAAAGTCTTTTTCAGCCAAAACTTGTTGGTCAGAATACTGGTACAGCATATACTGACTACAGTGGAGCTGTTTGACTAACATTACTGGATAAAAACACATTTTGGTCAGTATTTTGACTTATATCACAGACATGTCTTAATATGTCTGTGTACTATAATGCAGTTGTTTTGTTTAACTCATATCTCCTTGTGTGATTATCGTTAGTTTGGCTCATCCTTCACAAGCAATCTAGCTAACTAATTTAGCACAGCAGCCGACATGTCATCTGAACAGGCCTTGCGGCCCTGTAGCTAAGTTAGATCTTGCGATGCGAGACTGAACAGCAGTAAGCCTGTCACATTATAACCACAAGTAAGAAGTTTTTAATAACTTGCTTACATTACGGTGTTTTATTAACCTGAATTCTGTTGATATATTACCTTGCAAAGGACCTATCCGTTGCTAACACTAATTTATCTCAAAAAGCAGAAACGTTAGCTAACTACTGCCAAGATATGGTTTCCCTGGAGACCAGAGAGGTGTTATAAGACTCGTCAAATGTTGTCATATGTTTGCACTGTGCATAGTATATCCTTATTTATTTTTTAAATGTCTTTAAAATGAAACCATATCTTGGCAGTAAAGTTAGTGCTTTTTGACATAAATTAGCTCATGTTAGCATTAGCAACAGATAGCAACTTAGCAAGCCAATAAAATATACCCTTGGCAAACAGAATTAAATTTAATAAAACACGATAACTAGCTATGTAACCAGTATTACTTAGTAGTATTAGTATAAGTAGTAGTAGTAGTAGCATTACTTTTTACAAGTGGCTGTATTGTGTCATTTTAGGTGTATTTGGTGACATGTTGGATGCATAGACTTGATGGGCGACACAGAAAGTCCAATGTGACAGGAGGGACCTGAACCACTCCAGTGCTGTACCACTGACCCCACCCACTGCTCCAAACGAGCAATCAGGATTTCATGGTCCACTGTATCAAATGCAATTAATTCAGTAGGCCTACTTTCAGCCATTTATTTCTACCATTGATGACTTTGCTATATGTTGAAACATCTGTGTTGAGCAGTTTTGGCTGATATATTGTTTTTTAATAAATCAAAATTTCAAATATTATTTTGATTAGTTAAGCTGCTCCACAATATTTCCAAGTATTCACTGCTAACAGCAGAAATACCCATTGCTGGGGAATTACTGTTTCCCTGTAGATATGTTTCCTGCTACTTGCAATCTAATTGGAGATGAACAGCCAATAGGAATTGACCTTTGATTCTCTGATTGGTTTGTTTGTGGCATACTTGTAACGGTGTGAAAATTTGTGCAAGTGTGTCAAGAGTTGAGCACGCCGAGTGCAGAGGTTGAGAGCGAGGGAGACATGACCAGAGTACAGCAGTGTATACCTGCGTGCAGAGAAAGACAAGCAAATACATTTATTGAGCATGGAATAGGGTTACTAAAAACTAACTAAATTATTTTTTGTGAGTGTTAATTTCTGCTCAAAATACAATGTAATGTGCTTGCAAAATATAGTTCTCTGTGCTCAAAACATACAGTTACTTACTCAGGAATGAGGCACATACAGTATATAACGCCATAAAAAAAGTGTGAGTTCTGCATGCTAATAAATGTGTGTGTGTGTGTGTGTGTGTGTGTGTTTTCTTTTGATTATGTGCTTTGATGAGTGTGATTTCATGTTGATTTTGTGTAGATTCTGCAGCGGTAAAACATATAAAAGTGTGAATTGTAGTATTTTGCATTCTGTGGAGCAGGTCTAAGTGAGTGTGTAGTATACCTGGGTAAATGTGTGTGTCACTGTGCATGGAATGACTGCAAAATAAAAACCTCAGTACAAAAACATTTCATTAAAACTTGTGTGTGACAAACACTGTACAAAATCTCAGATTTATATGGACATTTTTTGATATCACACATGGAAATGTATATAAAAAAATTGTACATCAATAACCGGTTAGGAATCGAATCGTTGGCCTCTGATCAAAGGCAACTAGGGATGTTAATGATTAACCCTTTAACTGGTAACCGACAATAGGGTCAGTTCAACATTAAAAAAACAATATTGTTAAAAAAAACAATTTATTTATTTTATTTATTTTTCCATAGTTAAAGTAAAATAGTCTATACAATCTTTGTTTAAACTGCTAGTTAACTTGCCAGGGCAAACCTTTTTCTGCTAGGCTCTCTGGCGCTCTGCCAGATGGGGCTCACAGCGGAGAGCTACATGACACATGCCACTATATCGATGAAGACTGCCGGGTTAAATTGGCTACCCTTATAGATTATGCCAGGCAGATGCACAGCTAACAACCTTGCAGGTGTGAGACGGGCTCGGACATATGCTCTGCTGATAGCTGTAGATTGTGTCGTGCAAGGAGAGAGGCTCCTTTCCAGGACAGTGTCGTAAGGAAGTCAACCCATCAAAGGTGGAACCACATCAGCCACATTGCATGTTAATCAAACAAAAATAAATATAGACACCAATTCCACTTTGATATTACCATGACATTCTATTATAGAAATATTAAAGCGGAATTTTGGTCAAGGTCCAAAAGAGACAAGGAATGAAACATAACAGCAACTGTGAATGTCTCTGTGCTCATGTTAAATGTATATCCTAACCAACTAGATCTATTTGGATCATTTTATACACTAGCTAACAGCTGCAGTGGCATTTCTAACAGTTCAGATGAACTAACAACAGCTTTAGCAAGTAAACTGTCAAACAGGCAATTTAATGATGTTAACAAAGAAATTAAGAATCCCGCCTAGTTAGTTTGACAGGGTCACACGTGCTAACACGATGGCTCCACGCCATCATTATGTCTTTTAGTCTTGCTGCTGCAGCTTCTGAATTGGACTTTAGTGAAGAGTCTGCCCTGCAGCTTCGCCCTCATTTCAGTGTCTTTCAATCTATTTGTCCCAAGACAAGTTAAGTTTGTTTCTGTTTCTAACTGCCTCTTTGTCTTGCAGGCACTGTTTCCCAAGTATGATGTGCATCAAATATGGCCGCCAAATGACTAAAGCAAATGTAGTAATCCATATTATACATATGGAGCTTGCCAAGCTTGCGAAGGGGCCTACGACAATCATCAAGTGTTCTCGCCCACCATGGAAGAGATTGACTTCATTTCTGTTCTGCTGATTGGAATCACAGCCACTCCACCCGCCTACGTCCTAAAGGCAAAATGAATATGTATACCAGTTTAGACCCTGGTCATGAATATTTATAATGGTTAATGCCAGATATGCAAATGATCCAGCCAACCCAGATGGCTTCAGATCAAGAAATAATGATCACACAAACACGCATGCACACTCAAGAAGAAACACACTGTGAAGGTTTGTTTTCTAAAGGCAAAGACAACATGTCTCACATATCATAAAGACAAAGTGGAGACAGGAGAAAGATTAGAAATGGGCGCAGAATTTTGCTGGGGATTGATATTGGCACCAAATAAATGTGCCACTATGAAGACAAGTTTTCTCTACAAACACTCACATGTTGATACACCAGGAAAGGAGGACAATCAGAATGAATAAATAGTTTTAAATCTAATCCATGCATGTATAACAAAGTCTGGTGTCGGTACTCAACAGTGGTAATTAAGATTAAAGCTGGTTCTCGAGGATTATTGGCACTGTTAGTTGCCAATATCTTTCCCAGGTTCCTGAAGTACAAGGTTAGCTGATAAAAGGGATCAGATCAAAAAGGATTACTGCCATATAAACAAAGTGGACTAATCATAGCGTTGCCTACAGAAGACTCACATTGTCTTGGAACTCTGCCTGTTTTGCATAGGCAACTATGAGAAAAGGTTGATCACAATAAGCAAAACAAGACGCTATCATTCTGATGTTTGGCAGTTCAAACCTTAGTTTAGCATGTAAGCATGCTAAGATTTACTAAATGTATCACTATTGAAATATTTGGACCAAATTCAACTTATATTTAAGTTGATACCA
The DNA here is from genome assembly GCA_026937815.1 of Etheostoma perlongum. NCBI lineage: Eukaryota > Metazoa > Chordata > Actinopteri > Perciformes > Percidae > Etheostoma > Etheostoma perlongum. The sequence goes on along the minus strand of CM049390.1, from coordinate 6,947,704 downwards.
GACATATTTAAGGACTTATTTACTTTCTATTTAAACCTTATGATCATACACACTATTTCCTTTCACCGCCCCCACCCACACACACACACCCTGCCTGGATACTGTAAGTATAATCGGATAATTCCTTTGGGCTAAAGCCCTGCTAACAAGCTTATCACACCACAAGGGCTGGGCGATGCATCAAATGTTTTTGATTAACTCAAATGTGTGGTTTACGTCGAATAGTTTTAATGAAAATTGGTTTTCTTTAAATTGGTTTTCTTTTTCAAATCAGCCTATGCTCCCCTCTGGGCTCCCATAGTTGTGAATGGGCTCAGCCCTTCCCCCACATGTTTGCCAAAGAGATGCACAAACAACATGTCAGGGACTAATATTAGTTTGTTTTGATTACTTAACCATAATCTCCGCGGATATGACCGGCAGCTTGCGGTGCTCTGTACCCGACTCACAGACACCTATTCTGAGAAAACTGAACGACCATCTGCTGCTGACCTGATGGAGCACCATGTGAAGCACCATGCAGAGCACCATGCACTGGAGCCAGTGTTACGGAGTCCTGTAGTGGCTCAACACATCTACTAAATGCAATACTACTGAGTTGTGATGGAGGTCTGTAGTGGTTTAAACAACTAGCAACCGCTGCTTTGTAGCACAGAGCTCTTCTTCCATGTGTGTTACTTGTAATTACTACAAAGGAGCTTGCTACAGTAATGCTACATTTATGAGACCATGGGATGTTAATGTATGTACGTTACTCAGCAACAGGTGAAAACAGGGGCAGGGTTGCGCGATAAAGTTAAAAATGAATTGAACTTTTTGGGCGAGGAACGAGAATTTAATTACCTGTATGTGTGAAACAGCTTCATCTCACACATCAGGTTTGTTGTTGGATATATTGTAGCATCATTAATATATACTTTTGTCATTCTTTCAGGGGGGAGGGGGTCAACAACAACATATATATCCACAAAATTGGCATAAATAATCATAATGGCATACATGCCCCATGTGTATGTATGTGTGTAAGTGTATGTATGAGTGATAAGAAAATAAAATTAAAACTTGTTTTGAACAATTTCTTTGTCATCTCCAGATTGATGCTAAGTGTCGGGGGAATCTATTTGTAAATAGGATTTCTTGTTAAAAGATTGGGGAATTATTTTTAGGCTATATCGCCCAGCCATACAAACCACATACTGCATGTGTGTGCTTTTGTGAATGCTTGTTAACATGCTACAAATGTCACATCTAACACACGCATGCAGGCACGCACACGCACACACACACACACACACAGAGCTATACTTGTGTTCTGATGTAGGATTAAGGCCAACTAGCCTGTAAACTCAACATCAACTAAGATCACACACTGCGTTACTGTCAGTTGTCAGGACTGGCGATCCCATGCATTAGTCTTAATATACTGTTGTATCATGTAGCACATAATGCTAACTCAAATGACTGAATGTATTAATGATATGCATTGCTCACCTTGAAAGTAGCAACATTGCTTTTATTGCACAGTAAAATACAGTGAAATTCATTTTAAATCCAGCTGAAATAATTGCAGCATTACAGTAATGTGCCTAACGAAAACACCTGAACTAGCATCGGCTTTGTTTAACTGTGCAGTCAGAATGAGGTCATGCTGAGCAACATTGCTCAACTGGGTCACAGGCTGAGACTCACTGCATGTTGCACTATACCTGGACTCAGTAGAGCCCACACTTAGCAAGGCATCAGCATACTGGAAAAGTTAGAGAGAAGAGCTAACGTGAGTAGGGATGCCCCCTCGAAGCCAGATTCTAAACAAGAACCGATTGTGAAAAAAAGAGTAGTGATTAAGGTCCGGAATTGCTGTTTTTTGTTGTAAACAGCTGTTGATCAAGGGTGAGGTCATACGTTTAAAAGTGATATATTTCAAAGCATAGAAGGCAAACCCATTCCTCCATAAATATCTAACGCAGGGTTGTTAAGAAATGATCCCCAGCTTCACAAATAAAGAAATACAATTACACATCATCAACCCTATTGTAAAAACTGTATACTGTATATGTGTATGTGAATTTATATACTGTGTATGCAAATTTTTTTAAATTGAAAATAATCTCTACCACAATGTAACACTGTCCATCATATATATATATATATACACAGTATATACATGTATAGATATATGAGCACACTCTTGGTATTGTGAAATGGATATCTCACTATAGTCCATGTCTTGTAAATATGTCGACTTATTGTGTGGTGGTTGAGTCATGCTTTCGATTTATTTCCTAGAGGGAAGATGCTTTAATGTTGAATATCCTTTTTAAGGCCCACTTGCTGAGTTTGTGTGTGTGTGGGCAGATACTTGCCTACATAAGTAGAAGTTTTGCGTGCATGCTGTACTCTGCAGTCTGTGGGACCTCACAGAGAAGCTCTCGCAGTGTCTTTTAAGAAGGTTTTTTGTTTTATGAATCCACACTCTACTACTCTCTGTATCTTATCCTAAAATCATGGTGTATTCATCTGTATCTTCAAAGCAGCGTACAGTATACTGCTGTTAGTGCTAGATAAGCAGATTGTAAGTCATGATATCAGGCTTAAAGGGCCACCCTGCCAATTTTCAACCTGAACCCTATTGTTCTAATGTGGGGAAAGACTTGAACATCTACACCTATGTTTGCTACCCTTTGGCCATTCTGCTTGCCTAAACTCCTCTCTACATTTACTTCTTTGTAGTTGGCACTCCAGTCAAATGCAACATTTTGTTTGCACAGTAGAAGGGAAGGCTATGGAGCTTGAAGACAATGGTGGGCACTAACATAGAGCATATGGACAAAAGCAACTGACTCTATAAATGACAGCTCATTAGCTGGGACAAACATCCCCTAAGGCTATAGATAGGCAGGTGCAGGCAGGTGCCCACACACACACACACACACACACACACATACACACACGTAAACACACACGCAACCCACACTGTTCCAATAGAGAATTGGACACACCTGGCATTATACACCTCAGTTTACCTGAGCACGTTAAGGACTAATTACAATGATTGGTGACTAATTCTCTCATTCTAATTCTTTTACAACAATTGTTAGTATTCTCCTGATAAAAGACCATTTTCATTATTACCAGCTCATAAAACCAAATGGTCTTTCTGATTACAGGCCTCCAACCCAGTTCAGTCCTCCTGGCCGACTGCTCTTTACTTAAAAATACACATTAACATTTCATTGCATTCCATTCTTAATTTGAAGTGATTGTGTTGAAATAAAAATGCCATAGGGCACCTTTAGTTTTTCATTTTCAAATGCACTCCCTTAGAAATACAAATTTTATTTAATCTTTACAGCAACCTACTTCAAACAATGATTATTATCTTAAATTAATTTAAAGGATCAATGTGGTCTAATCTAAAACAAGCCAAAGCTCAAACTACCATTCACTTTATACCACATTAAGCATCAGGAACATCAGGTCATCAGGAACCAAGCGATTAAACATGGATGGATTAGTAAAAAGGCCTAGGGAGCCCCTTCGCACAGCCTGTGATATGTGATACATAATGATCTCATAAGACTTGACAGTAATAGCGCCACAAAAATAGGATTTCCAAGGAAACCGCCACCAGGATCATTGCAGTGAATTTGTTTCAAGTGCTGGTATTCAATGCCTGGCGGGAAGTATTTAATCTCTGGACCTACCCACATTTCTTTACTTTGATATTGCATTCCCTTATCTGAAGGTATGTTTCAGTACTTATTTCAGATGTAATTCATCCTCAAAAAAACTGCTCAAATTCACTTTAATTCAATCTCTCAAAACATATTGTTCTGTCCCCAAGCTGTGGGTTGTTTTTATTAAGAAAATAATTAACTGGGTTGCTCAATATCATAAGAGTATCATTTACACTCCCTGAATTTACTAGCAACCGCTTCAAACCACATTAATATCCTTCAGCCAAATATATCAAGCCGTCAGATTGGTGTTTGTTGGTGAGTAGCAGCTTGCTGAGCTCAGGTCAGAACAAATAGTGCCAACAGCTAGGCTTAGATGTCTGATTTTTCATAGTGTTTGGTGTAAAAGATAGCTAAGTGTGATGCAATGATTTGGAGTGATCCCTGCTTGTAAAACAGATCCTTAATTAACCAGAGTGAACAGCCTACTGTAGAACTGATGTAAAAGCAAATACACATAAAACTGTCTTATTGATTCTGTGTGACTTTGACTTTAAATTGTCATCTAAAGGAAACAAAACAACAGACACATGAGTGATGGTAGTGATTGTAAATGTTAGTGAATGACCATTTCTTATTAAACCAACAAAATAATGACAGTAAACTAAGACAGTGTGACTTGATGCCTTTGTTGACACTGAACATTGCAGAGGAAGACAGAAATGTGTCAAAGAGTACTACAAGAAGACCTCCATTGGAACGAAAGGAATGTGAACTCTATCACAGCACTGAGGAGAAAGAAAAAGAAATCCACCTAGAACAAGATATATACCAGTTACAAATAAAATGATAAAGGGGTTCATCAATATTTGTAATAATGAACAGCTATAACATAAAAAAGCTGAAAATAACAAATAAAAGACACTTTGGCGGCATGTTGTTAGTTCGTAACATGTTTTTAACTCACATACCCTAGCTGCGTATATGACTGAAAATGATTTCCTTTTTTGTGTATGGTGAGTGTAATGAGACACACACTAGCTCATACATTAAGGGTAGTTGCAATGCATATGGAGGTGAAATAGGATTCATTACAAAGAGTCACACCCTGCTTATTGACAAAAAAAACAAACAACAAAAAAGCCAGATAATGTACCCATAGCTAGCGGCTGCTGTGTAGCGTTAATCTGTGTTTGTGAACAGATGGCACGCGCTAACAAGCTAGGCTAAATGTAGCTTCTGTTGGCATGGACCAAGACTGATCTCTAACTTCCTGATCCCAAGCCTCTTAATTAAATGCACCATTTAATCTACTCAGTTTTCAGTCCCTCTGCTGCTCCAAAAAAACAACACTGTTCTTCAATGATGACCTGCTCGCCCTGGTGATTAGAACACAACACAATTGTACCAATTAGATTGACAGAAAGCCGCCCATTTACAGGCAGTGTTGTTCAGAAATGATCATCATCATGACCCATAATTACGTATATTGTTGTTGATGATGACGGAAATATATAATCTTCTGCTGGAATCAGCTTCCGCTGGATCTGAGGCATGCACCAACTATAATCATTTTAAATAAAAAAGCAAGCGACATTAGACAATAATCAATTATTGTCTGTCACTACATCGATGCAGAATCATCCACGTCCGTATCGCGAAGCATCAATGCAATGATTCCTTTTAACACCCCTTATTTGCAGCAATGTAGCACCAACATGTCCATTCTGAAATGATTCCAAGAGCAGTGCTTTTGAACACAAACAACTTAATGCGCTGGGTATCATTTTAGCCATACAGTACAAAGAATGAACAGTTTATGTCACTAAGTTAAATAGTTTCAACCAGAGGAGATGGACCAGCAACTGCATTCTGGAGCTGTCAATGGTCCTAAAAATGTCTACATCAAGATGTAACTGCATGGAGCCGCTGTCCATGGTGCTGATACATATACTTCAAGTTGTACCTGTAAACTGTAGCTGTCCATGGTCCTGAAATGTCTAGTTCAAACTGTACCTTGATACAGTAGCTGTGCATGGTGCTCAAATGTTGATTTGTAGCTGTACTTGCATAGTGTAGCTGCCCATGGTCCTGAAATGTTTTGCTTTCAACTGTACCTTCATACTGTAGCTTTACATGGTGCTTAAGAATCTTATATCATAAACAAGCATTAATAAAATATTTATGAGGAAAATGGCTGAGTGATACAGTGCAGTCACGTACTGGTATTACATGTGTTGTTTTCGAGCTTTAATTGAAGAATGTCCATGTGCAAGGGCTCTGCGTCCAACACAGTTCACTCAATATGGATGCGAACACGGCTGAACACACTTAAAGCAAGGCAGCCCTTTAACTTTCTTGTTATTTAAAAAGAGAAAAAAAAGTTAACTTTGAATGGTTTCAGTTTATCTTACTTTGTCTGTTGTAACATTTTCAGTATATTCTCTTGATATAATTGTTGTATGTTATCTTCACTGTATTTGTGCTTCTCTTATTATATAGGCTTTTCTCTACTGCTGCAGTGACACATTTTCCATGGGAGCATTTAAGTGTACTATCCATAATCCACTGAATGGAGTCCTATATTGAGACCATTTTGTGTATAATAAATAAAGCCTATCTGATTGATGATTGAAACAATCCACTATGAAACATTACTTCTTGTTCATTGTCTTAATGCTCCAACTGTTACAACCACATATGAAAGTCTTCTTAAGGCAGAGGTGGTCTTTATTGTTTTTATCGCTTATTTAATCTGACAAGTTGAGAATGCACCGTTATTTATAGAAATAGCCTGGAGGAGTATTTTCCAAAGAGATAAAACCAACACATAGACTGAACATATAAAAAGGTTCACACCTAAAGTTAGCCCAGAAATGCAGTTTATTATTAGTATTAGTATTATTATTAGCGTTATTATTATTCACAATAATCATATGTACCTGATTTTCATTAAATACTATTATACTAGTATTTCAAATCACCTATCTATGTTTACAAAACATACTTTGTGGTTTAGTGGAGTCCTAGAGTCATAAAACAAGCAACTTAAAAAATATAAATATTGGCAACATCAAGGGATATGACAAGTTTGTTTGGCACAGCATACACATGCAGCTTTGCAAAATAACACAGACCACACAGTCAGCATGCTTCCGTAGGCTGAGCACTCTCATCTAGAGTGTCACAAACTCAGCAGGTGTACAGCTGTTCTGTAAGAGGAGAAAGGTAAGGTTGCAGATGGGCATTAATGTGTAAGATAGATGTTTTTAAATGTCTGTGACTCAGTCTACAAGGGGAATTTCATAATATTTTCAATTGGCAATACTACAATGAATCTCTCGCAATTTCTATAAGGTTTTCCACAGCATTGCTGTTTCACACATTTTACCCTTGGGATTTTTTTTTTCAAAGGAGCTACTGTAATGTTGGATTGAGTAATCTAAAGCAGTGTGTTATTGAGTGTGGGCCAATATCATAGATTAAGTGCTACTATGTTGCAATATTTATAATTAGAATGGTTATGCCAGTAATCTCCTCACTGGAAGCCCATATCAAGTCAGGTATGGGCTAGAAAGTTGGAATCAGAATTCCTCTCTCTAACATCGTCTTACGTAGAGTTTATACAGATGTTAAAGCTGTTCTTTTAAAACTTCACTGTGCAGATGTTGCACAGGGGCAGAACTGGGATTTATTCTGTGTGAAGTTACAATCAGACAAAACCAACAAATCTAAGAGCAAATGGCATGGACATAAAATAAAACACAACATGAAACATCCACTGACCATGAAAGCTGAAAAAGTGAAATGTCCTATTATTATACTGCAACAACCACAAAAACTATTCAAAATCGCAGAGCCTAATGAGGGCAGAGATAGCCCCCGCTCGAAGCAGCCATTATGCCTTCCTCCATAGAAAAATATCTAATTAATAATTATGGAGCTATTAGACTGTCAGGATTACCTCCATCATCAGTTCTAAGTTTTATGAAAAGATAAAGAAACTTCATAGAATAACCCTCAGTGTAAGATAGCATTTTTGCTTTGCATTTCTCCTACCTTGAATTTGAAACTGTTCATTGTAAACACACATATGTACGCATACAGTATGTGCAATGACTTAAACAGGTGTCCACCAAAAGGGTTACAAGATTAGTCTAAGGGGATTTATGAGATGACTACGGAGCCCCGGAGGTGATATGGAGGAAAAAAAGAAAAAAAAAACGAGAAAAAAACATGTACTTTTGCAAGATCTGTGGAAGTCAATGACAGCAGGCTAACCTTAGTAGCTAGCTAGCATCTAGCTAGTAACACAACATGATTACATCTCCTTGGTTGTCTAAATACATCCATTGTTTATTTTGATAAACATTACTAATTAATACATGCCAAAGTGAAGTGTTTTAATGAACAATGTCATTGACTGTTGGTGTCAATAGCGCTAGTTTGTGTTGTCGTAGCAACATGCTCATTCATGAGCTTTGTTCTCATGTCTCTTACAAGTATAGCTAGCTCGTTCTCTTAATACAGCTATAGTATAGCTAGCTAGCTATGTGGCAAAACACATGAACTTGCCATTTCATTGTATAAAATATTCACAACGGTAAACGTGTTTTCATAGTTCCTGATTGTTTACATGCGTATCGAAAATAAACTATGTCTGTATTTAGACAACCAAGAAGATGTAATCATGTCATGTGTTTGAATTTAAAATGTTATATATGCTTAAACATTGTGTGCGATTTGCATTACACATTATACATTTAAGCTAAAAGGCAAAAGCATTATTTCAACATAAATGAAGACATGTTGGTCATGCATTAAGTTTGTTGTTCATGCATTAAGTTGTTTTGCAATACTCTGTTTAATAACATAAGATGTTCTGGTACATTCCCTTTTAATCCAGCTCTCCTAAATGTGTCAGAAGCAGAATTGATGATTAGGGTCTGCGTGCTGGGTCTGGTTTCAGTCCCTCTATTACAGCCCAACGGATCTTTTGCTCTGCAAGTCCTGAACTGAGGGTCATAAACTTTCAGTCACATTCCAACTGAAAGATAACGAAATAAGCACACAAACACATCACACCACTGTGGCCTAGAGACCCCACCCTTTGTGAATAAGACCAGGGGGCAAGAGTCGAAGAGCCAGACAAAGGAAGGGGAGAGCTGTGATAGTTTGATCCAGGTAACTTTGCCTCTAGGATATCCTATGTAATAAAAAGGATTCACACATCAACATCTGAGATTTTGACTACTAATTGACTGAACCCCGAGACTGGAGCAGGATTTAAATCCAACCCGTGCTACTAGCTAGATAGATAGATTTCCGAGATCTTGCAAATAAAACTTGATATCTCACAAAACAAAGTCAAGATCTTGCAAAAGTGTTTGTCCCCAACACGTGTATTTTTTATTTTTTTTAAATTCAAGTGATTTTGGATACCTTAGCCTAGTGATTTTGAACTCTGCCTGTCCTTTGGATAAGCTCTTGTTTTAGGATTTGGAAACTGCGCAGCATCGGGGGCAACTCTGGGTTCAGTGTCTTGCCCAAGGACACTTCGACATTAGACAGCAGGGCCAGGGATTGAACCACCAACTTTCCAATTGGCAGGTAACCGCGCTACGCTGAGCCACAGCCGCCCCATATGAATACACTTGTATTGTATCCCGTTCACCCCCAGTGATCCGTCTCCCAACATGTCTCACATCTGTCATGTAACCAACTTCTCATGCTCACAACATCATACACTTTCATACAGGATTTAGTGTCAGACACATCACAGGTGATTTTGAAGCAGCAAGTGTGCGAAGAGAGGAGGGGTAGTGTCGGGTGATCATGTGGGTGAGAAAATCAAACCACAAACCCCTTCAAATTCCATGTATTTAGCATGTTTTACAAAAATGATTGTTGGAACTGCAGTTACACAGCAGAGGAGCTGAATTTTCAAGAAAATGCCACACCAACATAAACAACAACAAACAGATCTATTCTGATGTGATTAATGACCTATTAATGGATTTAGGCAGGAACTCAACTTGAACTACCAGCCAGCCAAAGACTAATCCTGCCTTGGCAAAGGCTATTCATTTGGAGGTAGTGTGTTTTGTCAGCGATGCCAACACAGCACTACTTTCTGTATTTATATATTAAATATTATATATTTATTTATTTATAATATATTGTTTATATCTTTATGTTACTTCAAATGCCTTTAACGCTACCTTGTTACATTATGAAATGTAAGGGGTTAAACATTAACAAAGTATATGCTGAGACTGCTGGCTGCTGTATTTTGCAAGTTGTAAATAGATGATGTGGAATTTCCTCTTTTAACTCAGCAAGTTCGATTTGAGAAATAGACAAGGGCAGACACAGTGATGCTGACCCCCTAATAGAAGTGCTGGTAACGAGTAGCCTACAGGGTGAGCAATATGGATAAAATAAGCTAGCACACTATGTAAGTTAATATGCATCTTGAGATTTTCTGGAAATTCAATTGAAAGATTATTAATGGTTAAAACAACCACAAAGGAACGTCTGCTTTTGGACAATCCAGCAAATTAAACACTTGTCAAATCGAGGTACCTCATACCTAGGGTTGGGTATCATGTGAGTTTTTTCTGATATGGGTGCTAAAGCAATACTAAAATACTAAAAAGAAGAGCACAAAATGGCTACTAGTTTCAATTGAACACACTGTCTGTGTTGTTTCTCTGACAGCAGCTGCAGAGCAGACTGATACGTCCCGGTGTTAGGATCCTCTAAAATTAAATACAGTCACACTCTACACCGATTAACGTTAGCTGTCAGCATTTCAATGTTTAATCCAGCTGCTAGCTAACGGTAGGCTAACGTTACCGGCTGTCAAGTGTGATGTTAACTAGCGCCACGTGCAGCAATGCTTCTTTTGCCTCTAACATCCGTTATGGAGCATCAGAGGGTAGCACCGGCATTTAAGTGGCACTGAAATGAGGCACCCAAAATCTGGTTGTTTAGGCACCTTGTGCCACATAAGCACAGGGTTTAGGTACCCAACCCTAGTCATATATTGTAGCAAAAATCAAAATGTACGTCAATGGCCTATTACCCACAGAGATATCACAGAGACAGCTACAATGGTGTAAATGGTGTATAGCTGAAGCCACCACGCCAACCAACACTGAGGTTTTGCTTGCATTTGCTGTTTATGAGGTACCATTGTGACCACAGTGGAAGTGTCAAACTGTCAGTTCTGGTCATATCTCACAACTCATTTCCCAACCTTATTCTTTCTAAAACTTTGGAAAGGAATGATAACTTGGACATGGACATGGACATTTCTTCAGTTAAGGCCATCTGACATGAGTTGTCGATCATATGAGTGAGTACTAGAGGAATAAAAGAAGGTTTGTCTAGTTTTCCCCCTTCCAACTCACTGATGGCATTTTAAAGACATATTGTTTAAGTTGATAAAGACCATACACACACACACACACACACATAACCTACAGGATCAATCCAGATGTCACAGCATCAGCACAGTTTCCTATAAGAGCTGCCTCGCCATTGTTAATAGGAAATGTTCCCTAACATCTGTGATCTTCATTCCTCTTCTATCTCTCTCCCTCACTGCCTCTCTCTCTCTCTCTCTCTGTCTCTCCCCTTTCTGCTCTCTCTCTCTGTCTGTCTCTGAGCAGTAGAATAAATTGAATTAGAGCTCCACCACCCACTTCGCTGGATCCTGCACCCCTCTGTCAGATAGCTAAACAGAGAATATATATAGCAAGAGAGAGTTGCAAGAGATTGAGAGAGAGAGAGAGAGAGAGAGAGAGAGAGAGAGAGACAAAGGGCAAGAAGAAAGACAGGTATAATAACCCCCCTCCCTTACCCCTATGGAGAAGTCCTTACAATGTTTTTTAGATTTTTTGGAGGGTTGTGGGGGTGAGAGAGAGAGAGACACAAAATATAACGGGAGACACAAAATATAGAGGATATGAGACATATTGCTTCTGACTCAACGAAACATGTCATTATGGACTAAGATGTTCTCTTTCTTGATCAATAGCAGTACAATGATTATATAACGGTGGGCCAGATGTTTACCCCTAAGCTCGGTACACTTAAAAAGCTATTCATTTGGCACGGATGCCACTACAGCAAATTAAATCCCAAAACTATGTGAAAGCCAGGAGTAGCTTTAAAATACAATCTTTTTTTCTTCGCTGTGTTACATTTCCCGGTAAGAACTCAAAACACGATCTGTAACACTATTGCATTGCCATTCATCCTGAACCTAATGGCACAGTAAACCACTCCTTTTAGACATAAATAGGAGGCTAAACAACTATTATGGACTGAAAAGCACCAATTTCTCTCCCTCGCTCAGTCACCCAAACTCTTTTTTCGAGAGCCAGGGACTCATTTGCATAATGCCTCCATATCTACGGGCCATTAGCACCAGCATGAGTGGCTCGTGTGCATAAATTTATTGCATTGATCAATCAATGCAAGCCACTGTGCCGGTACAAACTGATGCAACGCCAATCTAGAAAAAGATAGCCACAGGAAAGAATAAAAACATGCCATGCCACATTCCTAAATTAGAGACAATTTAAACTCAATGGACCCTCATTGGGAAAAGGTTTGATTGAAATGGTTATTAGTAATTTGAGATAATTTCGACTGATTAACTGCACTTTCAATTTCGATTAAATTAAATAACTTCTCATTTGCTGAGGTTCCCATAGAACTCTTTGACTCTTTGTCCACTGGTATAAAAGTAGATGTCATTCTTTTCAGTTCAGTTACAGGAACAAACGTTTTAAGGTGCTATTTGATTTGATGGAAGACTGTGATAGTGCATACAGTCATTATTCATTTTCAAATACCTTCTTAAATCACCTACACGGTCAATGGACTTGGCACAGCACAGTCGGTAAAGTCAGTTCACATTGTCAGCAATATCATACACAACATTATAGTATATCCCGCAATTCTTTTTATTTCATTCATTGGGATGGGTGCCATGTTTCTTAAGCCCTTGATATTTTGTTGTGTATTATCTACTCAGACAATACAGCACAGCAAAATGTTTAATTTAAAACCCAAAATCCAAATTCATAAAACAAAGAATCAATACATTTGATTGTGTTTCTAAAAGGCTTTTATTTTGGGGGGATACAATTTCATTCTGTGGGCTGGAACCAATATCAAACCTTCCAACTATTGAATATTGATGTACAGTATATACAGTAAAGTGAGATCCCTATTGAAATTAACCATACATACTAGGCAGAGACAATAAAGTTTGCATACTGTATAAGGGTAATATAGCAGTATCCTTTCACTAACACAAAGAGAACAAATAGAACCGCACATGAGAACGAAATCTTTCAAAGCACACAAAGCATACATTGTTAAAGTATAGTGTTTGGGCTGAAAAATATAAAAAGTGTAATTTGCCATTTGAAATGAAAACCACAAATTATGAGTAATATGTTTTACTACAACATTTGAGTATGTACATGAATATTAATAGCAAATTACACATATTCATGGTCAGTGTGTAGGTGAATGTTGATAACATGACCAACACTTGCTGAAACACACTATACAGCACCAGTGTTTTGTCTTTTTACAGGAGTAATGTCCAACTGAACTGCAATGTACTGGATCCTTTTCTGTTCGTTGGTGTCACATATCCAGTAAGCTATTGTATGTCAGGACTTGCGCGTGCACACGCACCTGTCATCATTTGAAACTGACAGTGACGTGAGACTTACACGGACACTCAAAACACTCAAAAACACACACACACACACACACACACACACACACACGCACGCACGCACGCGCGCAAACGCATGCGGCGGATAGCCCGAAAGCTCATCATCTAGCTTTGTGCCAACAAGATAATGGGGCTAGGGTTCAGTTGTGCACGCGCACGCACAGAAACATGCACCTTATAGGCTATGTTTGCGGATTCTAAATGTTCACAGTCGAGTGCCATAAAACCCTAGTCTAACAGGAACACACGAGCACAGTGTCTTCACACTATCTGCCCATCTCTCTCTCTCTCTCTCTCTCTCTCTCTCTCTCGGTACAGGTGCAGAGTGTGTGTTCCGTGCGTGTGTGCCTTAGCTATCTTAAAGTCCGCTAAAATGGTCCTTTAGCCTACTTGAACATTTAAGTGGCTGTACCAATGCTGAAGACACACCGCGCACGCGCGCGCACACACACACACACACACTAAACTGGACGCAGAGCTGCTGAAATGTAGCTTACTGAAACTAGCCTACGTCTGGGTCCACCAACCACGGTCTCAGGCGCGAGGGCGCCCACACACACACACACACACACACACACACACACACACACTCACTCACTCACTCACAGACACACACACACACACACTCATTCACTCACTCACTCACTCACACACACACACACACACACACACCTTCTATAACTTACACCGAGCTCAATTTTGACCTTGCAATGTACTCGGTGCAGGTTTTCCAGCACCTCCACGCTATCCCTCTCTGCCCTCCTCCCGCCCTATTTCAGCATCCAGACTAAATGTCTACAAGGAAATCCAAAAATAACTGTACCTCTGTCCCTTTTCTACCCCTTTTAAACCACCATTCCTCTGCTCCAATAGACGCAGTCAGAAAGAAAGCATTAGAAGAAAGAGAAAGATAAAGATAGACAGGGGCAGAAGAACACTGAGCCGTCATTTTGCACGTATAAAAGAGACAATAACGAGTTTAAACTTTACCTCTTTAAGGATGTCCTTCGTTCACTGGGTGTCAGGGCGCAAATATATTTTCAAATCCCATTATTTGAACGGTTGCGGTGATTCTTGTTGTAACTCCACAGATAGGTTCCAGATAAGAGAACATGCCCCATATATGTATATATCGAGGTGAATGTGTAATATCCTTTGGCTGGCGGTAAATTCCGTTTAGGTTTATAGTTCAATCCTGTCTTCCAGAGGGGTGCGTCCGTTTTGTATTCTCACATCGCCTGACGACTACATCCTCCTCTTCTCCCTCCTCTCTCTTTCTCTCTCTCCCCGTCTTTTTCTCCCAGTTTCATCCCTCCATCCGCGGGGTGAGGGAAGAATCCCATCCGAAAGAAACTGAAATGATTCCCCCTCCCCTTCAACCGCCTCTTCTTTTTTTAATCGTTGTTCTCCTCTTCTTCTCGGCAGTGCCTCCTCTCCCTTCCTCCTCCTTTCCCACCGGTCGCTGTCCTCGTGCAGGTGAAACTGGAAGAATTCCACTACAAGGAAAAAAAAATTATCCCAGGCAAAAGGGGGCTAAAGTCTAATTATTCCAGTGAAACATTCTGGCGGGTTAGGCAGAGTTTCTCAAACATTCCTAAAAATCCAAAGCAGTAGCTTTCCTGCTTTGTTGGAGACGTTACACCTTTGCAATGACGGATTTTTGGATTTCAACTTCACAGTGGCGAGCTTCTCTCTCTCTCTCTCTCTCTCTCTCTCTCTCTCTCTCTCTCTCTCTTTCTGAGTCTCTGCTTACGTCGGTCACCCTCTGTTAACTCGGCTCTGTGCGTCTCCTCTGCAGTCTGGAGTAGCTTGGTTGAATTGAAAAGAAAATAATAGAATACGATAGATTAAAATACAATTACATAAAGACCAGGTAACGTCGCAGAAAAAGCTGTGTTCCGGTGATTTACACTGAAATCTTAACGGTACAGTCCCGTTGATCCACAATCCTCCGCACCGGTCGCTTCTCCCGCACCGTTAATCCGTATAGCGCAGCCGGCATGACATCTGTCAGGTTGGATGAAATCGTGGAGTAAGACTTCCTGAAGCAGATTTCAAAATAAAACCCATATATTGGACACCACTTCTCAATTATCATGCATTATATTTGCACACATGATTGGTTCTCTGTATGCAGGCTAAGGCTATGTGGGAGTGTAATAAATTGCAAATAGGTTGAGGAAAATGCTCCACTACATTACAATGCAAATACCACAAATTAATTGTATATCATCTAATTGTAGGACCACTTTATTCCATGTCAAAAACATGTTTGACTTATGATGTTCCTTACATACCTTGCCTATGTTTACCTATGTACCTGGTCAAATTATATAGCTTATAAAAATAAAACCCTCTGATCAAACAACTGATGTCAAGGCAGTTTATAGATCTCATATTAGCAAAATTACTCAAAAAGCAATGTCTTAGATCATTAAGTAATTGTATTAAACTATCACCTAGGGATCAGCTTCTTTATAGATTAGGCCATATGATCCATCCAAGCTGCCCATAGGCTTTGTTTCAGCATGCATCATCAATAGAGGAGAGAGAAAGAACGAGCAAGCAAGACAGAGAAAAGTGTAGGTGGATGTGATGACCCTAGCTTGCCTTTCCAAACATAAACATGTAGGTGTACTGTATAGGACAATCTTCATAAACTCGAGTAATACCTACGCATGCACTTATTTTGAAGCACAAATCGACATATTTCCGGACTGCACCTTGATAACCCTGTCGCGCTTGTTGCGACTTTAAGCTTGCTGCATGGAAGTTGTTGAAACCCCTCTTACTCCCTGTACTGGGTGCTGTGGCAGCATACACTCTGCGTGCAGCTGGACTGTGCATGGGCTCACATTTAACTCATACAAAACAGCTTTTTGAATGTAGATATAAATTAACGACCCTATCACTTGTCAGTGAGTGCGCTTTAAGTCTTCTTTGTGCAGTCCCTGTTTGTCATTCATAACGCACATCGTCGATAAACTAGAGCGTGTTAGAAATTGAAAAGAAAGTGCGGCTGCCATCCTCGTCAGGCCCGTTTGGAACGGTGCAATACCGTAAAACCAGATAGGCTATGCTGTATATCAACTTCCCTCTTAATCATTTCTAATCTGGCTTTTGAGATGACGTTTCTCTGTGTAAAAAACGATGAAGTCTAAAAGAATCTCTCTCTCTCTCTCTCTCTCTCTCTCTCTCTCTCTCTCTCTCTCTCTCTCTCTCTCTCTCTCTCTCGCTCTCTCTGCTACAGAATATTGTAATGGTTTCAGGGCAAGATGGCTAAAAGGAGAGGTACAACAGATTCTTTTTATTTTTTTTTTCAATTAAGAAGGTTTTCTTTATCATTTTCCATTGGCCGCTTTGCAAATACCAACATAATGTGCCTTCAAATAGGTATTGCAAGGTGTGATACTCTTTAAAGAAATGCAAATGATGTTTGATGGTCTAACATTACATTTTTTTAGTTTTTATAAGGTGGATTTTTTTTTTAATGTTAAGGTTGGAACAGATGTCAGATTCAGGACTTCATAGTTTATTGAGCTGATGCCTCTGCTAACATCTGAGGTTTAGCTCTCAGTGCCATAAAAACAAAAATGGAGATATGCGGTTTCTGCAGGTCACTGATATGCCTGACTAGTGGTCTGTTAAAGCTGAGACTGGAAGGTCTATGGTTTGGGTCCCTGGTTCAGGAGGGTAAAGTAAACAAATGTTTCCTAGCAAAGGGAATAGCTATGATCCTAGTGCTTCGTAAATACATTCAAATTTGAAGCAGGATATTGCTGAGAGAGCATTTTTGAATCACTAACTCATAAAATTAGAAAGTGAAATACATTTGTGGTTCATAATTATTTTGATCTCTTTACAATTATTGTTTGTGATTGTAAACCTTTCTGTTGCCAGTTACGGGATAACACAGACCGACGAGTTCCCCCATAGTGCTGCATTTACCTTTAAAGTTTTGGTAAGCCGCCTGTTTGTCACCAGTCTATCAATAATTCAATAAAACAAACACAACATAGCAGGGTGACTAACAATAGATATCAAATGCACTATAAATAAAAGACAGCTATTATTCTGGAGTAGTTTAAGGCTCTTAAATAAAATTGTGATAAGTGGTATTTTGATGGGATTGACTCAATTTGATATTCAAGATAGGGAGTGGGGGAACAGCAAGATAATGGATTTCTCATTAGAGCTGCACAATTAATCGCAATTTTATCGAAATCTCAATATGAATTAGTGCAATATCCAAATTGCAGAGGGGCGCGATATTTGTTAAAGGCAATACCAGTCGTAATGATCGCAATAAGCTGTTTTCCTAATATCGTGCAGCTCTATTTTTCATTTTCATCATTAATTTTTTTTAAACTTTCATCTTATCATTTCTCTATAAACATGTGGCCGTATTTAAGCTAAATGTAGTTCTGCAACATGTGGCCAGTGTTATCTCAGCACCACAGAAAGATTGGTCTTGACAATAAACCTGGGCTAATAACCTTCAGGCTACGGCTGCTGCCAATCAGTTTATAGATTAGCTCTTAACAGCTGTTAAAGTCAGTGAGACATTGGCAGGTGGCTGATAGGATAGCTCCCTACTGTGATCACTATTCATTTGTTAGCTAATCAATTACAAATGTGGGCAATAGACTATTGGTTAACAATGCAAAGCCAAATCAATTTTTTCAAGTTGTGTCTCAATGACACAATTAATCCTAGCATACCACTTTGTTATGGTTAAGGGACATTGGGGGGCAATTAATGCTATTTCTTTTTTATTGTTTTACAGTGCCATAGAAAAAAGTGACCCAACAGATCCCAATGGTCAATGGCAGGCTTAATCACAACAGTCTACATCCATCGAGTCAAACTAAATTCAGTTTAATGACATTTTGTACAACATTCATGGTTGCCAGAGGCATGCATCCTACTGACTTTTGGTGCTCCCATGACTTTTCATCTAGTGCCACCAGATGGTCTAGAAAAATAGGGACTATGATTATTGGTTACTGGTTACTGTTGTCATTTTAGTAATTGATCATCTGATAAAGCTAACAGAGAAAGGGACATCTATCCTAAGTCAGAATAAACCTATGGTATTTCAAGGAGCTTCAACAAATCAGTTTAGATATGGGTAATATATATACCAGTTTACCCCTTTGAATTCTGTTCACACACATGGTGCGACCTATTAGAGGAAATGTATGGGACAGACATGGCTCATGAAATTCCTCTCCAGACCATAGCTGACTTTAAAGTAGACTCTGAGCACATACTTAATCCTCAAACCCTAGTTTTCTAGAATATACCCCTATTTGGGTGGAAAGAGATCCATGCAATGGTGTCTTGGTTCCACAAATAGATCACTAGAGATTTGTTGAAAATCATGTCCTCTCTGAAAAACCTAAAATCATTCAAACCTACATTTTATACGATTATAACAAGGGGCTTGTCCTTAACAAGCACAGTGTCACAACCGGTCACTGCCGAATGCTCTTGATACACTAAGCCACTAAAACTGTAGGCTTCCATTGGTGCTGATCAGTGCATTGATTGTCTGACCATCTGGGGACCATGTTGGAAACAGCGGTAAGACTGAAATAATTGGATGGTTGGGTAGAAACCCCTCAGTGACACTTGAATCCGTGAGTAGAAAGGTAGACATCCAGTAACCGATTCCAGATATAACATCATGATGAATCTTATAAAGCTTTACCAATATTGCCTGGACATGTTACGAAACATTTGCAGTTGTCAACCCGGACTCTTAAGAGCTAATATTTTAAATTATCTTCACTTGCCAGCATTTGATTGGGTTAGACACTATTCTCATAGAATTGGCTGCCACTGAAGTTGAAACCTCTAAACCTGTGTCATAACTCAATCCACTGATGCCAAAAAAGATCCTGAAGATGGGAGCACAAAGGCACTGTCAGTATCAACATAAGCTGCTGAAGCGTCAGCCTTCTGTCACCATGGATCAGACTATTGATTAGCTGTTATGGCTATTGCAGACGGAAGCAGGTCATATTGGCTGAAATCCTTTTGCACACAGATGAGTGGTCAGGACAGTACACAGTCAGCAATGCCTTAAACCCTAAATCCAGGAATATTTCCATTGTGTCTATTAACTACACATTCTTTTTTCCCTCTGTGGGGTGTAATGGCCTCTGGGTAAGGGCCTTAAGGGCATCCAATTGCTCTGAAATGTTCAGGGAAACAAGTAAGCTAAAGACTTCTACCAATAAACATCAGTAGAGATCAACTGTTGTATTAGTGTTTTAAATTCACTAAAATGTATTGAAATGTAAAGCAGTAAGGCACACAACATCAATAGTAACAGTTTTGGACTGCATATACTATAACACGTACATGAATCTTACACTTGATACAATTGTAGCTTACACAAAACTCAACTAAACACACTTTAAAGTAACTTGGCATGTTGAACAATATATTATCTATTATATTGAAAGAACATAACTCACAAAGTAAATCACAATATAGAAACCTTTTTTTATTTTAATTGTTCAGTATGAAACAAGTCTTCTAACCCATAAGACCACATAGGTTGTTTGTTCCTGCCCTCTAATACAACCCAGAGGAACATTTCTTTAACAAGTGTCCCTAGAGGTGGCAGCAGATCAACACATCCTCATACCCAAACGTAATGATCATACGTGGTTAACATTGCAATTTGGTTAGGTTTAGGCAGAAAAACTACTCGGTTTAGGAAAAGATCATAGTTTGTTTCAAAGGTCCCATGGCATGAAAATGTCACTTTATGAGTTTTTTTTTAACATTTTTATTATTATTATTATTGCGTTCCCCCAGCCTAGGCCTACACCTGGCGATAGGTGTAAACCAAGCCCTGGGTATCCTGCTCTGCCTTTGAGAAAATGAAAGCTCAGATAGGCTAATCTGGAATCTTCCCCTTATGACATCATAAGGGGTAAGGTTACCTCCACTTTTTCTGCTTTGCCCGCCCAGAGAATTTGGCCCGTCCATGAGAGGGAGACATCATGGCTTGCAAACGAGTGAAGCCTGGCAGTTGGTCACACCCCCAGCCTCCACCTTGCCCCCCTCTCTCCTCCTCAATGTCATTTAAAGCTACAGACACAGAAATGGCACATCCTAAGGAAAGTTCATTTGGGACTGGCTCTAGTGGCTGTACTTCTGAACCAAGGATGAATTTTGGGAAAGATACTTCAGATACAGCATTAGCGGACCACAAAGGCCTATATAAAATCATTCAAAAGGCAGCATGTCATATGACCTTTAAAATATGTACATTTGTTACATAACTGAATTTACTTAAGTAAGTAGGTTATAGTTCTTAGTAGTATACGTGACATAGAACGTGACATGTTTATGTTATGTACACAACTGAACTTACAAGTTAACTAAACTTAACTTTTGATGTTAAAATAAGTCAAAGTTGACTTTTGGTTTCACACTGGACACAAACAGCCGTCTCCTGGGTAAAAGTCCTGTGTATGTTTAACCCATCCATCCATCCCAAATGTTCTATGCTGACTTTGTCGCTCTTTACACTATGTCACCTGACTTCCTCTGTTGCACCCGTCAATATTACTACGGCCACTATGAACGTAAATATGGTTCATAAGAGCTGCTTGTGCCATCAACCTGTGGGGTGTGTTTTTGGGGAAGGACAGTCTCTCAGTATGATACTGAAGCATAAGACAAAGTCAACAGCCAACAGCTATAAGCTTGCTGCCTTTATGATTCATGTGACTGGGTGGAAGTCAGTTTAAGAGAGTACACTTTGATCAATTTAGATGCTCCTCCAGGCAGTTGTTATTCTTAAGCATATATTAAAAATCCAGCAGTGACAGTTTGTATATGTTTAATGAATATGCATGTCATCAGTTTTGAATGCCATTCTGTCATAATTTCTGTATTAAAAATAGCACCAAAAAAAGTACAACATGTGGACACTGAAACGGAAAATTAGGAGGGTGGCATATCAGCAAGGAGAGATGACTACATTAGGGGAAACACAGGTAGAGGAAGAACATGAGGGCAGAAACAATCAGTTCAAACATGTATTCTTTGGTTCCTACATCCAACAAGTGGGTTAGAGGTGCTCGTTACAAGTTACAATGGTTTGGGGAAACAAAACTTAAAATAAAAGGGTTTATAAAATGGATTTTGGGATCATCTTATTCATAATCATGTAAATCCTAAGATTGGAAGTTATCCAAATGTTTGCTGTAATCAGAGAAGTATCCCTTTGAAAATCACCAAATTGACCAGATGTTACATGTAATGATGAGGCTTGAAGATTTGGTTTCATCACTGAGGTCAATGTATATATCAATTACATGATGATCTCATGCATACAACTCAGCATATGGTGAGTGGAAATGGAAGACATTATTCTGAAATTTTCCTTTAGGGTCCTTCTGATTACATAGTTTCCTTCTAGCCTGTAGCCATAATGCTTTCATGGTAGTACATAACTGTTAGGAATACTGATAATATTTGTTTTTATTAAATATTCAGATAATTACCAAAACCATGGAAAACAAATAAACTGTGAGATTTTTAGGCAAAATTGCACATTATTAACATGGAAGCCAGACTAATGAGTAATCACTCACTGGCCTTATTTGATCCTGTTGTGGAACTCAAGTTAATGGGAGTTCACCCTCATTACATTTTTTAAGATTATTTTTGGGCATTTTAGGTCTTTATTTAACAGGACAGATGAAGACATGAAAGGGGAGAGAGAAGGGGAATGACATCCAGCAAAGGGCCACAGGCAGTACCCGGGCCCACTGCGTCAAGGAGTAAACCTCTATATACGGGCAGGCGCCCTCTACCAACTGAGCTATCCGGGCACCCAAAACTAGAGGTAATTTAAGCATCTTGGACATATGCCAGCAGAGAGATCTGCTGTGCAAAGAAGGACTGAGGTTTTACATCTGCAATAATTATGTGCTACACGGTCATTTTAGACTGCCGGATAAGAGCTGTTCAGCACCAAGGACAGCGCTAGAAACACTTCAACAGTGCACTACTGCTTTTCAACAATGAATGACTTGAAACAGACAGCACAGCACTAAACTGAAACTTACAAATTATCAAACATCAGTATGCTTGGTGTAAGAGAGAATTGCACCAGCTGTCAGGAACACTATTGTCTTCTACTGTTATCATTGTGTCCACAGTAGTAGATCATTCGCTCAGTTGCTCGAAGCTAACACTTTTACTGACAATATGTTGAGTTATATGATGCAAGCATCACCCCATAGAGGACAAAATAATAACTCGGTCACAGCCCTAAAACCATTTGGTGAATCATTTAAAATGATATGCAGGTAGCACTGACTGTATTGCTAAAATATGTTTATTAGCCAATAATGCAGTGTGTGTCTTCAAGTGGTGAAAACAGTTGGAGCCCCTGACTAAAAGAACAGACATCATGACCTCTGACTATAGGATGGTCATCCTTATGTTCTGGTATTTACAGAAACAACAATCAAATCAAATAAAGTGTTTATCTGTTAAACTGCAACTATATGAAACAAATTCCTCCATTGGTGAAGTACTTAAACATTAAAGTTGGTCTTTTATGCTGTTGAATTATTTATAGTGCATGAAGCATCTACAGATACAGTATGAGGTTCATTAGCAGCCAACGTTTTGACAGCACTGACACAGTCAGCTTTCTTCTAAAATAATAAGGCTGAGAAACATTTTCTCACTATACTAAAGCATGAAGCATGGACAACACCCCCTCCCCCAAACACACACACACAATAAGGCAGGACCTTGCAGTTATCTTCGCAGCTTCTTAGCCAAAAGCCTACATTATAGAGCACTCACTTTAAATAAAAAAAAATCACACTTTTAAGCTAAACTGAAATTTGAAGTCTCCTCATTTTTTGTATGAGGGAATACAAACTATCCAGCTATTGTGCATACTGTATTTTTCCATTTTATTTCCTTGTTTTTTGGATATATTATATTTGGAAACGGTGTCTAAGCTTTAGGCTTCCGTGTCGAGGTTTCTCATGGCAGGGATTGACTGACCAACGTTCACCTAACATTGTCTATGGAAAAATAAATCTGACTTTTATTACTGGGTGAAGTACAAACTACTTTTTGCCCACACAACATATTCAAATCAAATGACCAGTACTGACAGTATCAGTCAGTACTCTGGAGAACACTAATGAAGGGGGCACTATCACTGCAGAAAATTTATTTAAACTTAGATTTCTTTTTTCTGCATATAAGATTTGACCAAATAAGTACGCAAGTCAAAACTAACATCTAGGATACACCGACGTCTTAGCAAAAATCTAATTTAATTTCAGTTCTACTTTAACACAGTTTCAAATGTAGCATGAGCAAACCTAGATTATATTGTCATTTTATTTTTTATAGTAACCAATTGCAGTTGACCTTTAACTGCTGCCAGTTTTGTAAACCAATTGCTTTCACCTGAGCATGATGCATTTCTCTCCAAACATTCATCTCATTATCAGTTAACTGTGCCATGTGCCTTTCATTGTTGATACATAACACCAGGCAAACAGTGTTGTTAGTCATCTTCGCTTTGTCCTGTGACTTTGTTTCAGGTCATAACATTTGCTCTGTAACCTAGGGAACTATACATGTGTGTGTGTGTGTGTGTGTGTGTGTGTCTTTGACTGTGTGAGTAGTTTCCTAAGCCAGGTGCTCCTTACTCTGCTTCTGACACTCTGCCTCGCAATGTTATCTAAACTGACTCAGATAAGGCTCCTAACAGTGTGTAGATAGTGTGTGTGTGTGTGTGTGTGTGTGTGTGTGTGTGTGTGTGTGTGTGTGTGTGTGTGTGTGTGTGTGTGTGTGTGTGTGTGTGTGTGTTTGTGTGTGAGAGAGAGTGAGAAAGAGAGACAAACAGATAAGCCTCCACTGCAAGCCTCTTATTCATGCAGCACCTAACAAGACAAGGCCACAATCACTCTTAAACCCTCTTGTACTTGTTTACACTTCAGCATGACCAAAGACCGCTTGTGTGTATGTATGTTTATGAGTGTGTTATATGTGCGTCATGTGTTACTATCTGTGCTTACATGCATGCTCACCTGGGCTTTGTGTGTGTAGAGACATATTTGCCTTTTATGTGTTGATTGTGTGTTCCTGTGTTGTGTCTGTTCTTGTGTGTGTGTGCACCCTGACAGATAAGCCTCCCCTGCAAGCCTCTTATTCATTCGGCGCCGAACAACAACAAGGCTGGCATTACTAATAAACTCAGCTTCTGTGCTGTGATATGAGCGACACATTTAGAGTTTTTCAAAGAGGCTTAAAGGGTAGAGGCCAGCACATTGTAAGCCCCAAAACATTCACATTTCAGAGAGAAAGAGGGACGAGAGAGACAAGGTAAAAGATGAAATAAATGAGAGAGACTTTTTGCATTGCCCCATGCAGAGTGTTTGACCGACAGACCATTATTGTGCAAAGCATGGCCTATAGAGCATAAAAACAAGTTGTAACACACCATTAAACCATTACTGTAAATGACAATACACAGAAACAAAGCCAAGATAGTATGATAAATTGTAAAATGATAGGGAGAGTTGTCTTGCCACCAACCACTTTGATCGATAAGGATGGTGATATTTTGTATTTTTTAATAATCAGTATTTAATAAAAAATAACAACAAATAAAATGAACAGTAATCATATAGCAAATTCTCAACATACAAGACGCATACACTCATATGGTCCTATCCCTTATATGGCGGCTGCCTATGATAGCAGACAGAGCACAGTGTTTTGCTAGCCGTTTAACCCTCTTTTTGGCATCCCAAGCTGACCTAGCCCTTTTACAACAAGCCTATGTGTGTATCCTAGGCTGCAAAATATGAAAACAAATAGTCTGCACCTATAGCCCAGCTCTGAGATGGTGTTTAGGAGAGGTTGGTATTTATTTATTAGAAGTTGGTATGACTATGGTCGAAATAGCTTCCTCCATGTTAGGATCAAAGGTGCATGCAACCTCTAAAATAAACACCCATACTGATCATAAAGACATCTGGTGTATCAGATAGCAGGTGTGAGAAGGTATCAGAATTGCTATTGCAGGGCTGGAACATTAATGGTTTTTTACAAAAAAATTGTTAATTCTTACTGACTGACACACACACACACACACACACACACACACACACACACACACACACACACACACAGCGTGTATTAATCCCCAGCTGAAAATAGTCCCCAACAAATGCGCTTTTTCCTCCTGTTTGAGTAACATTTGTCAAAACCTACAGTGTCCAGCTATTTTTGGAAATTACGGAATTTTTAAAGATTTATAACTTCAGTATATACAAAGATAACATAAGAATAAGTAAAGTCAGCCTTATGATTAAAAAAATGTATAAGCAATAAATTCCAATAAATTAGACAAGCATGACGTGTTGGTGGCTCATGGCGGAGATTTGTATTAAGTCTTCATCATTGTGAGTGTGTCAGATATTCAGCCCAGTAGAATGGCTTTACTTTAAAACCAGAATGTTCTTCAGTTGTTTCAAACTTTTTTTGTGATTCCCAATGCGATCTAGCAAATGTTCCACTTATATAAATTTTCTCTGGTGTACTGCGATGTATTGGAAGCTGCCTGCTTTATTATAATACTTCTCCCCAGCACTGGATCAGGCTTGCTAAAGTAGTAAAAGATGTATTATCTGACATTACTGTACCAGCGTGCAGCTCCACACAACAGTACTCACATTTAAACAAACACATAATGTACATACATTCACTATACATGCATGTATCAGATAGTTGCAGATAGCTATGTACAGCAGTGCTAGTGAACCCTGTCTTCTGCATTTGACTGTTTCTCATCCACATCACATCGTATGTCGTCTGTTTCAAAAACCTAGGAAAGAACCTCTTTCCTTGCCTGATTCATCCCTGGAAGTCTTCTGCAAATATGTTAAGACATCCAGCATTTATTGTGTCCAAGAGGGACATCTGATAATTTGGTTGGTGGTAGTGCTGGGTGGTATACCTGATGAACCAGTACCGGTTTTAATTTCCTGTATGATATGATTTTTTTCATACACCGCCTCACCAGTGCATAGCTGTAACTCTTCAATAGAAAGCAACATATATTATATTGTTTTTTGTAAAGATCACTACGGTCACGGCAAACTGTGTATTAAGAGGAAAATCACTGGACTCTTGAATGGTTCCCTGCATGATATGTTTATTGAATTAATTATGTGTCAAAGCAACAAAGTGATCCACAGTTTAGTCCACATTGACATCTGCTGTACTGACAGCGTGAAGTTGGAAAAAGTCAACTCAGTAGTGAGTGCAAAATTGTTATGATCCACAGCCTGGCAACTTTGTTCTGTTCGATTATACAGAATCTCACACAGACTCAGTACACAAATGTAGCATGAAAAAAGGAGAGCAACAGAGCATGGTGATTACAATTCTACAGAATGCTTTAGTGTTGACATAGGCTCGCTATCACTTCACTAGACATCAGAGAAGAAAGCCAGATATACAGAAGAGACAGTGAGTGGGAGAAGGAAGAACAGGATGGAGTGAGTCAGCTCACTATGTTTCAGTTTGAGGCAGACTGTTAAGGAACCAAACCTATATAGGAAAGACACACTGAAGCAAATCATGAAGCCAGTTCTGTACTATGTTAGCCTGGTCCAACCAAACTCTGGTACATTTCATTTGGACAGAGAGTCTGTCCACTCTCCATTGACGTGATTGAAGTGTTAACTTCCTTGAAGGCGGGTACTCTTTTGGAGTTTTAAATGATTGGATCTGCCCAGAGCCACTTTGGATCTACCTTGACCAATTGCTAATGTTTGGTCGTGACTTTAGCTTAGCATCGCTAGCGTTCGCCTTAGCCAAGTCCTTTACCACTAACAGAGCAAGCTGGAAAATCTAACTTTTCCTGAACCCGTGGGGATGAGGGTCACAACATCATGGCCACCAACAAAACTCAACAAAGATTGTTCTTGCATGGGCTTTAACTTAGGGTGACCAGACGTCCCCGGTTTTGGTGAACTGTCCCCGGCTGGCTCTGTCCCCGGAAATGTCCCCGATTTTCACTGTGACTGACAGACCCGATATTGGAATGAAAGAAAGAAAACATTGACCAAATGTAGCCGATAGTCGCACACCCTACACACGCAGGCTCAAGACAGCCAGAGCCAGCGCTGCTCAGTGCTCAGAGGTGTTTACGATGCTAAAATTACTGATTATTTACATGGAGTCTGGTGGGTTTAGCGAACGAGGTGTAGTGGAGTATGAAGTAGCAACAGGGGTGAGTCTAGGATCAGACCTTTGGGGGGGGGGGGGCCCTAATGAGAACAGCTCTAGATCTAGTGTCCCCGTTTTAAGTTTTACAAAAATAAAAACATGGAGGAGGTATATATGCTTCTGAGCTAAAAATGTCCCCGGATTTTGTCTGAGAAATCTGGTCACCTTACTTTAACTTCTGGATATTCGGCAGTGTTGCCACAACGGACTGAATTTCTCCGCTGCCATTACGGCTAGCGCACAATGTCAACGTCATTGTTCTCAGCCACTCCCTCTGGTCGCTGATTGGACCGCCAAAGATTTGGCTGGAGAAAATCCAACACTATACCACAAACCCAGACGGTTTACTGAAGGAAAATTTAAATTAGTACGTAGGAAGGCGGAGCCAGGCTAGTACTATGTAGTCGAGTCTGTTCTACCATACACTTTTACATTTTTGTGTTCTAAACTAAAACCAAACTCTGTCTTGAACAAATACAAAAATTCAGAAGAAGTTACAGTGTTACTGAAATTTTTGTATATTACAGTACGTTGGACCATGGTACCTACACAGTGACCACCAAAAGCACCACCAAGGCAGTGATGTATTTGCACCAAAGCTGCTGTGAAAATCTGTCTGACAATCTGGGGTTTACCATATTACTGTAATACCACAAAGCGTTCCAATATTACAGTAATTGATAATTGTTTCATAGTTAGTTAGATAGTTGTTTCAGACACCATAGGCAAGAGAAAACACAACAAAATGTATGAGTGGAACGAAAATGATGTTCCCCAGCCTATGTTATGAAGAGAAATGTACAGTATTCAATTAGAGAAATATTTTTTTTAATTTCCATATTAAATTGAAAGCAAAACAGTTTTATTTTGTTAAGAAGCTGTAAAAAAAAAATCTGCATGAAATGTATTAATGTGACCGTGTCATAACTTTCCACAAATGTTTCTCATTAAAGTGAAACACTAAGTACGGAAGCCCTGTTTTTGCCTTAAGAAGCCTTAAGTTTTTGTCTTACTCCTACGTATGACTCAAAATTAGGTTTTGGACTATTTAGGAGATACTATCTCGTACATCCGAGTTAAACTTTGACTTCTTAATTGGGCTGTTTTGAGGACGAGAAAGCCGTGTTGAAGGCTTAGTGCATGATACAAATGGAATTGAAGGTTAAGCCAAATGTAGCACAGACAAAAGGTTTTAACTTCTTAGTTAACAACTAGCCAGGAAATCCAGACCTAAATCTTAAAGATTAAGGGTCTGGCTCTGAGTAATGAAAATGGCCCAACTCAAGAGGAGGCTCCAAGCGTGCATTTAATCTCTTAATCTCTTATCTCTGTATGCAATTGGATAACACTACGACCAATCACAACAACACACGGGGTGACGTCTCCAGAGCCCCATACGATTAGCTACCAGTTGAGCTAACTGGTAGATTAAACTGTCGTCATCTGTTTAGCTTGCCTCTGGCCCCGCCTATCTCAGATACACCAATGTGATTGGTGCAGCTTGGCTATAAGAGTATAGTTAATGAGCAGCATTACTCGATACCAGAGTAACTCGCAGAGCCAATTCAAATTGTGCTCTCGCGAGAACTCAGATTTTCCAGGGTAGTTAACAACAAATGCTAATGTTAAGTAGCCATGTGTTTGTTAGAAGAGAGAAAATAGATCGCTGGTTGCTTAAGCAAGCTGCTGGGTTTACAAGAATTTGCTTACGAAGTTAAACAGTTGGGCTACATATTAGACAACCTTTCATTTCAGCATCACCACAGCAGATGAGAACAGACTGAAATATCGGTTTGCTACTTTTATGCCTGTTGAACAGCTTGTTTCTCTTCTTCTTCTGGCTTTGTTCAAGATACTCCGGTGTATTTACAAGGACTATGGTTAACTGCTTTTCAGACCTCTGCAGGTTAAATCCAGACATTTAGCTAGACTATTTGCCCAATCTGAGTTTTCTGTTGAACAACTAACGTTTTTCTCCCATACCGGAATGCTGTGTGGACTAGCCAGAAACCTCCTCCTCCGCGCTATGGAGGAAGATCTAGCAAAGCAAGACTAATTTGATCCTTTACAGATCCTGTGTCAAGATTGAGTAGACCTCTAAAGACTTCTACTACAAGGTGACAGTGCTAATAACAACAAAACTGCACTGTGACCTAAATATATTGCTGTTGAGTTTGTTAAAGCTTTTTGTCTGAGCCCCTTCTCTACTGTTATCACTACACTGGGTAGATGAACATTATCAGCTGTTTAATGCATAAGGCTGTGATTGAAGGTCTGTCTATTTTCATAACTGAACTGGCAGAGATAAAAGGAGGCAGCAAGGTCATTACAGGATAAGAAAGATAGTAAATTAAACCCGTAGAAATTCTCTTCTAATCTCTTTCTTTCTCATCTCTTCTTCTATCACGTTTAATTCTATGTTTTTCTATGACAGTGAAGTGGCAGCCCGCCTCTCTCACTCTGTGTACCTTTTTTCTTAAAGAAGACCTATTATACTTTTCTTTATTTTCGGTCATACATACTGTATATAATGTTACACTGTTGGATGTTCATACTGACTGCCGCCAAAGCTTAAATTAATATGCTAAAGCATGTAAGACTGAAGTCTTGTTGCATTTGATTCAGTGATCCAAAAGATCATAAACAATATCAACCAGTGTAAAAATGTATTCAAGCAATCAATCATAGCATTCAACATATTCTGAATAAATGATAATGGTAAGATGTTTTTGTGCAACAAAACAAATTATCATCAAAGGATCTCGGCTGCCATGTTTTAGGAATAGATATCCCAGGTGTTTCATATTCTTTTTAAAAATTAAAGCACCTAGCGCTTGTTGTTTGTGTGCCTCATTCTGTCCTTGACCAGTGCAGACAAACCCACGCAGTTGAGTGGAAAACATATATTTGTTTCAATGAACCCCTGCATCTCTGTTGTGTTGGGGGTGACGTTCTTCAGACAAGACTTTGCCATTACAGATAGTGAGTGTACAGTAGCTTCCAGGCTAAGCCACAACAGCAGCAGTGTAGCTAACCAGACATTGACAGATTGTCAAAGATTAAGTAGAGACTCCAGAGCTGATGTAGAGGCAGGGCAGAGAGTAGAGCCAAAGTGAGTTGTGTAAACTGTGCAGTGTTTCTTAAAGCAGATGCTTTGACTGATAACTGTGTGGGTTTAAATAGTGTCTAAGAAAACAATGCCTACATTGCTGCTCACTGTTCTTGCTTTACTATATGGAGACATGGCAGATACATTCTTACCCTGGAATTCCACCAAGCCACCAGGATGCGCCGCATTCCAGTTCTGTTCCGTTGTCCACCATGCGTCAAACCACAACGGGAGAGGGAGATTTCAATGTTTTGGTCATTTTCCCCTGGATGTTTGTGCTTCTACCTTGAAAAGTAAGTAGTCTACGTAGTTAAATGGTTTCTTCCATTTAGTCCAGTTGTGAGCAACATGGATCAAAGATTTGTGGCTGTGTTGTTAAAGGTCCCATGACATGGTGCTTTTTGGATGCTGCTATATGCCTTAGTGGTCCCATAATACTGTATCTGAAGTTTATTTCCCGAAATGCAGCCTTGGTGCAGAATGACAGCCACTAGAGCCAGTCCCACAATGAGATATTCTTAGGATGTGCTATTTCTGTGTCTGTAGCTTTGAATTTTATTTAGGAGGAGAGAAGGGGGGCAAGGGGGAGGGTGGGGGTGTGGCCTTGACCAACTGCCACTTTGTTCGTTTGAAAGCCATGATGTCTCTCTCTTTCTCCTGGGCGGGCCAAATTCTTTGGGCAGAGAAAGGAGAGGTAACCTTGCTCGTTATGACTTCATAAGTAGCAAGATTTCAGATCGGCCCATCTGAGCTTTCATTTTCTCAAAGGCAGAGCAGCATACCAAGGCTCGGTTTATACCTATCGCCATTTCTAGCCACTGAGGGGCCGTAGGCAGGCTGGGGGAACTCATATTAACGTTAAAAAAAAAAACCTCATAAAGAGAAATTCTCATGTCATGGGACCTTTAAAATAGGGTAGTGATGTCATATACCATTGGCATTCTCCACATGCTGTTATGTTTTACTATTTTGAAAAGTGACCAGATGCTCCAGCCCTTCCACTCTTTGCTGACTGTTGCACGCCTTGTTCCACGCTGGTGGAATAACAATCATTGTCTTGAGTGGCCGTGACTGCTGGTGTCGGCCGTGGTGTCACTGGAACACACAGACGCACCAGGTGGAATCTGGCCGCTGACATTCAAGACAATTCATACAATAACCCCACCCCCCCACCACCACCACCACCTTCCCCCACTATATACAAATGGGAGTAAATAAAATACATACAAATGGAAAAAAACGCCCCTTATAATGATGGTGTCAGCTCCCAGTGTGACCATGAACACAAGTAGAGGACATGATAAACCTAATGTGTTTGCCATGGGTACACTTCGGACCAGCTTACATCACAGTCTACACATCCTCATCATACAGTACCTCTGCCCAGCAGGAGGAGCCGTCATATGCACTCTTGTGGTTTAGAGCCCATAAGTGCTTTTCGTGCAGGAGAGGGATGGACTATTAGCTCGCTAACTTGACTTTAGGGATGGATCCTTAACTCAGAGATGCAACCTGGAGAGGTTACAAGAACCTGTTATCTCAATTGCCAGCACATTGTGGAATCTCTTGCCTCAACAATTTGGTGATTTGATGCATGTGTGCTTTTTTCAATTTCTTTCGATTCTTCAACCATCTAATGTGCCAACTGTTAGGCTGGCAATTTTGGGTTTCAGAAACAGTTAACCACAGCCAATTAACTGTGCTATAAGACACACTAAAAACAATAACTTCATTAATGGCTGTAAATGACTGATTGATGGTGACTGGCCCTTTGTCACTGATGATCACCAGTAGCAAACCCTTCAACCCATTACTTTTATTTTATTTTTTAAAGATGATTTTTTGGGGCTTTTTCATTTATTTTATAGTGACAGTGGATTGAAACTAAAGCGGAGAGAGATACAGGGGATGACACGCAGCAAAGGGCAGAAGGTTGGACTCGAACCCTCGCCGCTGCAGGATGGGGCGTCAGTCATGCCTCTGCCATTGCAAATAGATATGTCACACATATATATGCTTGCTATTATCTATTTGCAAATAATGGTACGTAACAAACCTTGTATGATACAATAAACATAATCACTTATAATAAGACAAAGCTTCTTTTAAGCCTACCTTGTGGAGTTTTTGACTACTAGTGGTGCTCGAGCCATGTTTGAGCCAAGAAGGGGCTCAGTGTTGTGAGTATCTTGGGTGACGTTATACATTATCCTGTGACACTATTCAACTGATCGACAGTTAGTGGCAGTAAAGTTGCAAGAAAAGTAGCAATGCACCAACAAAGGCAATGAAGAAGAAGCCTGTAAGATAGAAAACATTGATGTAAACAATGTTGGTTTCAAATTCTTCCCAAAAATTGGCTTTAAAAACGTTTTATTGGGAAGGAAATGCATCTAAAGTCCCCTGGGTAACTTTCATGTATAGGAAACTCCAATGAAATCAGGACAAGGTAACTTTAACTCAGATCATACCTACGGCTTTTACACAGCTGCAACATACACTGACGTACATTTTATCACTTGCCCATGTCCTCAAGGGTCTGCAGTCCGAAATGTATGACCGCACTTACACACGTGGATCAAATACACAGATTGCACATGCCAACATGTCCTCCTTTGTGTCCCCCCCAAACTAATATTAACAGAACAAAGTACTTATAAGCTGTCCACATGTTAGTCATGTATATCAGGGTCTTACGAGTTTTCATTGACAGCACATATTTGGGGAAATAATCACTGTTCAGACATCTAAAAATACCATTGGTGCTGATTCAAATGCAAATTTCATATATTGGATAGTTTCTTTGTCCTTCAGCACTGTTTTTACTGTCTGCCAGTTATATTCCAAGGTAAATATTAAACCACAATAAATGAATTGTTCATGAATTGTTATTGTTCAAACCATACAAACTTGAATTCCCTTGGTTTTCTTTATATTCTCTTTCCGTGAGACACAGTAGTACATATCGAAGGGTGTCTTGCGACTCACAATGTCCCTACAGGCCCCAATTGTTTCTGTTATAATGTTGTTAAAGGTCAAATATGAAAAGTTTTTAAAGGGCATACCTTGTACATCACGGCTCACACTGGAATGATTTATACAGGAAACTTTGACGTCTTAAAATTTTGAATTCAAACTTTGTTGTAATGTGAGTTGATGGAAGTTCTAGAAATGTATATTGTTAAAAAATGTGATCTCAATTATTTTCATAACTGTGAAATATAGAGTGGGCACTAGAAAAATGAGGCAGCTCTGCTTAGAAGCTGGAGTATTTCTTATCATCTCTGTCTTTCTCTCTGACAGTAAATGGATTCAGAGGTACACTTAGCATCAATCTGCCAAACAGCTCAACTAGATCATTCTTAATAGACTCCAAAGCAAGATGCAGGAACATACTGCTCAATGAGATGCACTAATAGGGCCAGCAACCCCCCATACACATCATGTACTCTTCAGAATTCAATTATCTTTTTATAAAAACAGCATTGTGATAGCATTTTCTTACTTAACCAATATTTCATGTAAAACTGCAAAGAAAAAAGCCAAAAATCATTATCTTCAAACAATAATGGATATCCGGAAGAGAAATAAAAGTTCATGAAAGAAACAACACACCTCACGTTATAACATTAATATTACTGTACCAATAGTATCATGATATAATAATATCTACAAAGACAGAAGTGAAGCCTATTACGCTTTCCATTTTATCAGCTGTACTTAAGATACTTTTGTTGAAAATGCTTCTCTCCAACGGAGACATAAATCTTGTGAAAGGGGTATTAAATCTGAACTGTATGGCTACATACATGACATTGTGCTGGAATACCGAGGCTAAAGCTAACACCAGACGTAATGACCAAGCTGCAACTTCAGGGTCTGAAAAGTGAAGCCAATGTGAAAGTGCTTTAAACCTGCATTCTT
This sequence comes from Etheostoma perlongum, assembly GCA_026937815.1. Taxonomy (NCBI): domain Eukaryota; kingdom Metazoa; phylum Chordata; class Actinopteri; order Perciformes; family Percidae; genus Etheostoma; species Etheostoma perlongum. The sequence goes on along the minus strand of CM049390.1, from coordinate 6,912,921 downwards.
TCTAACGGCCGGCAGGGGAGCAACTCCACTGGTTTTATACTGTCTGTGGTTGGGGCTATCTCGGCAGATAAGCGTGGTTAGAGCTGCTGGAGTGTTAGTCTTGCACTGCCAGATGTTCCTCCACAGTGTTTCAGAGGAGCGTCTGGCTAGTCCACAGCATTCAGGGATGGGAGAAAAACTGGATTTGGTTTAATGGCATGTCTTTAAACCTATCAGAATCATCTTGGGAGGTGCTATGCGCCACACGGTGCCACAGCGCCGCTGCAAAATATCTTTGAGAAGGACCTTGTTTTGGTGGAACTTTTAAAGGTTGTTTTAGTCGTGAAAAAAACACGTCATTATTTCTTTAATTACTAATTAATAATTAATTAACTTTAGTCATTATTGTTCCATTTGATTCAATTTTCATCAGATCCGGTAAGCACTACAATCATATTTTAGCCTTCCGAGTTCCAAATGTCACTCCACAAAATATACATTTATTGATGGTTTATAATTTCAATACTTTTTTCTCTTAATCAGTGCAAGATGATATACTATATCCAAAGAATTCAATATGTGGGGACCAAATTTGACACTGGCATTTATCAATAGGTCAAAACTGTAGCTCTGACATACGTAGTGCATCATGTGTTTAGTATCATGTTCAAGAGTGTCTGTTTTTTGAGAATCCTTGTTCTGATGACGAATGGAGGGGTTTTGTAAAGTGAATTATCCTTCACTTGAATAAATATATTATATATATATATATATATATATATATATATATATATATATATATATATACACATACATACATACATTTAACTAAATCAATGATAATTAGACAGCAGTTCGAGACCACCCCGCCAAAAAAGGAAACAAGTCTCTTTGAGTAAAGGGTCTTTTGAATGGCAAGTTCAGTTTCAAAGCCCTTCAGTTACCTCCAGGATATACTGAGTGATAATTACCACTTGAGCATTAAAACTTGAAAAATATCCCTTTTAAAATACATACAGAACAGATTAAAAATGTACAATTCATTTGTGATTAATTGCGAGTTAACTATGCCTAATCTTACTATTAACCACAATTAAATTTGCTTTGCTTACTCACAGTGGTGAGCAAGCAAATAAACACCTTTATGTTCTGTTCGCACCTTTCTTGCCAACATTTAGTATATAAAGAAATCATGAAAGTAAATAAATGTGGAAGGAGTGAAAAGGAACTAGGGACAAGTGTCCTTTGTTCCACTGATAAATATGACAAGAGGGATGAAGGTACAACATATAGAGTAGCGAAATATTATGAAATATTACAGTAATCAAAGTGTGTGTATGCTTGATGAAAGAACCAGGTATTGCAAATTATTTTAATCCATTATACTATAAAATATATAGGTAGACAACAGTACAATCATATTGTTAAATTGAAATGAAGTGTCCTTGAGCAGAACAATGAACACCAGAGATTGCATGGTTAAGTGAGAAATATTATATAGCACTTTGTCCTGCTCAGGTATAACAGCTTCTATAAATACACTATGTGCAGCCCATTCTTAGAGAGTTTGGGTTAACTATTGAGACATTGTATGTCTGTGTGTGATAGAGCTATTAAATTATTGTTTTAATCTTCCTCATTCATCTGATATTGATGCTAAAGCAGCTACTGTAGCTGTGGCTCCTGGCAGCATTTTATATATTGATGTGCACTCAAAGGAGTTCATTCTTCTTGTTAATGCCATAAAGTCACTTTGTGGAACACACAGTCACTACTGAGTTTGCATATTCCACTCTTTGTCCTTGGTTTTTAAAATAAGCCAAAATAACAAAAATAAGCCATCAGTGAGTTCAGATTGTCTTTTGCTGCTAAAAGATCAGATTTTCACCAACATTTGCAGTTGGATAAAAAGCATTCACCAGCTTCACAGCTCCTCTTCATTACTTTCTCAACCTGACAAGATTTCCATTCTAGACAGCCACATGTCTAGCATGTCCCGCCCACAATGGCAAATTTCATCTTCAAAGCCCTTCTAGTTACCACCGATGTATATCGAATCGACCACCAATACCACTAGAGCATTAAAAACAAGACTAAATTAAAAAAGACAAAGGTAGCATCAGGCTTCGTCCACATCCATAAACACTTTCTTCTGAAGTATTTTTTTTTTAAACTTTTTAGCTGTAATCTTTGCTCTCCAAAAAAACTTCTACATCATTTAGTTATATCTGTCCTGCATAATTACAGAAACATATCCCTATACAATGGTTTGAATGATATATTTTGACAAGTCATGCACAGTTTTTCTTGCATTATCCTATGAATGTCCAGCAACATAAGCAATCAGTGTGCAATCAGTGTTGGTAGGTATGAGTACGAAAAGCGAATGAGAACAGGGTGATGACAGACAAGGCGGAGCTAGCCACAATGCCCTGGCTCACTCATGGACTCACCTTGTCTGTCAAGCCATAACATCTAGACTGCAAATGTCTAGGATTTATTGGAAATGGTGTTCATCAAAGGCAACAATAAAAAGCATAAATATTATATAATGATATTAGATAGTTTCAAAGAAATACCACCGTGATCTAAACATTTGGAGTGAGCCATATGACATACTACTGAGAAAGGCTTTGTTCAAAAGCTGGATTTTTAGGGATTAGCATTGTTACGAATTTAAATGGGATTTTAAATTAGGTTTAATTACTTTTAGACTAGAACAGATCCCAGACGTTCTGGTTGCACTTCTATATGAAAATGCTTACTGTATGTAACAAGTTCACAGATATACAAATTAGCACGTGGCATTATCTAGTCACATCCAGTAACCTTTTAAATTTTTGGAAAAAGAATTCTTGACAAAATCATTGCATGGACTTAATGTATCCCAAACACAGACAGACAGACAGACAGACAGACAGACAGACACACACACACACACAGAGCTGCTCATGAAATCAGTACAGTGTGACTTTGCTACAAGGCCTCTTAGCTTCACTACCAAGGTTATTAAAATCAGTTTACTGATTTGTGCAGTAAAACACAGCAGGGGGGTTATTAGTTCAACTCTGTCTTTGTAGTGGTTCAAATGTCACATAAAAGTACACCATATGCATATATTTTTTCAAAGTGATCATTTGCTTTCTCTTGATGTCCCTTCTCCCTTTGTGTCCAGCTTGTGACAGCCCTTTGGCAAAGAGTTGTCGTCTGTTTGGGATGCTGCAAATTAAAGTAAAACATTGCTTTACATATTTAAAAAAAAAGAATTTATACATACTCTGCCGGTTTATTGACCAGATTAATTCTACCTACTTTATCCACAAGTTACATGCATAACCCAACACACAACAACATTTGGTTGAGGATATTATTAGGTTTAGCAAAAAGCTTGTTTGGGTTGGGTATGGTGATATGGTGACACAAAAAGTTGCTGAACTCACAGTAGAAAAATATCTTTGATGGCAAATAAACATGAGTCATAACTATAAAAATCTATAGACCATGCAGTGGCCATCACTATTTTTGCTGTTGAGAAACACACGTTTATATATTGTTTGAATAATTTTATTTTAATAAATAATACGTTTTAGATCAGAGATCTTCATTTGGGGGTCTGTTGTTTGATCATGTTTTTTTTTACATATTTCTTATCCAAAAATTGTGTAAAATATAACATGAATCCAACATATTATTAGCAAAGATAGATCGGCCTATTCATGAAAAAAACATTAATTCACACAACATTGTTGGTAGGCTTACGTTAGGTAGCCACTAGCCATCCACAGATACAGACATTTTATATTGTAATTTCTTAATTGATGTTATGTAACCTGTCTGTATTTATTTCTGTTGAAGTAATAATTTTCTCTTTCTATAATTTGGCATCCTTCAGACAGCAGGAATGAATGGTCCATTCACTAATTTAAAGTGCAATGACTAACAATGACACCACCACCAAGGCCCTACTTTGCTAACTACATGTTAGTCAGCTTAATAAAGGTACAACATTTGAGGGGGAACTAAATAAATATAACACTTTAGAATACCTTTCATTTAAGCATAAGATACAAATTAGAAGGTTCAATACAATAGAGAGCAATTGTGCTCATGTTAGGGTTTTCTTTCAACTATAGTCGACATAAGACAGTGGATGGGTGTTCATGAAACGTGATTGAGATGACAAAGAGAATGTTTTTCAGCACTGACAATAATAATGATGTTCCAGACAGTCACTCCATGTCACTTTAATAAAAAAAACCTCAACAATGTGTTGATAAAGACAGAATCAGCTTTTTGGGAGCCACACTGGTAGCCTTGGTTCTGATTGGATTCAGTGTCTGACTGCTGCATAAACTGTGCTCCATGCAGTCAGTAGTATCCCATCACAAACTCTGCATGGGGTACATTTTCAAAGCACTCACTATAACTCTTTTTTATCTTCCATGTTTCTGATTTTCTGTTTCCCCCCATTCAATATTTTTCCTACTTTTTTCATCTACTTTGCAGTGTCTCTTCTCTCTCCGGTCCCCCTTACTCGTCAGAAGTTGTACATTAGATTCTCTACTGAGCTCTAACTCTTTGGGCTTTCCACAGCGTGATTCAAGATTTACATTACTGTTGTCTTTGCTGAGGCAGGGAGCTGACTACTCCATTCAAAAATAAAAAGAAATTGCACATGCCTCAACTAGCATCTCTCTTTCAAAAAGGTGGTTGTAAGGAACAAAATGTCTGACAACTGTCTATCTCAGTTCTCTGCAATGAAGTGCGTCGATGCAGTGACCATGATGCCACTGAACAAATCTCCACTTAGACATTACAGAGTTGTACATGCTGCCCACACTTGGTGGAATCGGCACACACGGTTGTTAATTCTCAGTGCATAGAGCTGTTAAATGTCATCATGCAGCTGATACATTTAACAGGGTTTACTAAAGACTCTGTGTCCCTTGTAGGACGCAGCGGCACACGCAGGGCATATATAAAACACAGTTTATCCCTGTTTGCCTCCAGAGAGGTGGAAAGATAAAAAGAATCCATGTGAACTGTCTTGCATTCGAAAGAACTCCAAATGCTCTTAGGTATGACAAACGGGTTGTGCCTTTGTATTAGCACCACTGCCTCACCTCTAATGAGCATAGGGCTTCAAGGGACTAACAGAGCATAGCATTCATTTCCCCACTTGGCGTACTTTAAGAAAAGCAGTTGAGCTGTCTTAATAAACAAAAGCTTAAGACAGATTATTTTGGTGAATTGAAGGTCACCTTAGCCACCTCGTGTTACTTTTGTCAACTTAAACTGGTGGGAAATAATGTCCAGTTGAAGCAGACTTATTACCTCCCCCCCATAGTTCAATTTATTTTAAGGGGATCAGCACTACTTAGGTGCAGACCAAAACAGTCTCAGTCAAGTCACAAATTCTCAAGCGTTTTGTTTGTTGGGTATGTGATCCACACTCTGCAATTTGGACTAAACAGCTCCTGATGAGCAAAGTTGCTAGCAGCTAGTCAGGGAATTAAAAATCTTACCTAGACTATTATCAGAGGAAGTTGCCTTCTTGATATTTAGGCAAACAGGACCTTCTTCAGGAGGAAGCTAGAGAGTGACTGAAGAGAGGAAGCACATAATACAAAGCCGTGAATCAGAGAAATTAAACGTGTTTTTGCCGATTTAGTGCTGGAGGATGCAGGCCCACCATGGTTTAACATTACTACTCCAGGGACCAGTCCTCCATTCAGCAGACTGACCCCCTCAGACTCCGAGCTATGAGCAGATGGCTCGCGCTGGTCATGCAGCAATTACTTTATTTTCCTGCAATATTGCTTCCTACCCGTAGGACTTGGCATTTGAGCCATTCCTTCAAACTGGGAGCGATAGAGATGGCATAGGCTTCAGCTTCACCTTCTCCAGCAGTGGCAGAATAAGGCAGAGAGCGGAACCAGAGTCATGACACCCAAGGGTGTATTGTCATGACATGAGTGAAATGATATGCGTAAAATGTATAGTACATATGCTGTTTCTATCTATTCGATTTTTTACAATGTATATCCTTGATTGATGTCTCCACATCATATACATTGGTCACATAAGTTATTTTTGTATTAAGGACTTTCACAGTGCCGAGGTATGAGTGTTGTCAAAACCATAAATCGGTCTTATATCATCAAATATGTCCTTCCCATTCACCTTATCTTGTCAATATCACCTGTTGATTGTCTAGGGAAGAAGAGCTTTCGCAGAAACTGCTCAAAAATAGCAATCTAATGTCCGGAATGACTGTCCTACTTTGGTAATGCTTAACAGCCGCTGAAATAACCTTAAAGTAATTAGGACAATCATGTCTGAGTCTGACAGAAGAACTCAGTGCTATAACCAAACGTTTATTCCGTCGACTGCAGACAGCCTAAGAATAAAATTCAAACTACTTATCTCTCTTTGAACGAATAGCCTACATTACGAATAAGAGTGCATTTTTGACTCTCGCCTTTACTTTCTTAGCCTGAGTTGCAATTTCCATTAACTTGGAGAAGAGCAATGTTGCATCTCAATAAATGAATGACCTGCACTGGCAACACACCCTGATTGAGTTTTACAATTTACAATTTACAATTTTTACTCAGTATGAATTGAAAATGCCTTCTACCATGAATTACTTTTATTCTGTGTTGTCATTCATTTAGTTTGACTTGATGCCAGCTCTCTCAAACTGTGTATGTCACATTATGAAACCAAAAAAAGTAATCTACAAGAGAATTTTATAATTTGTGACAACTGAAAATCTTGCAGAATACTGGAAACCAGTCTATAGAGTTTTCCTGCTGCAGTAACTGCATGCCCCTTGTGACACTGAGCAGCTGGTAAGGACATTTAATAAATTCATATTCAATTTAGAAGTGAAGAATGATATTATGCCTAATTTAGCATTGCAATGTGATATGATTTTATGAGGCAAAACAGAGGCAGATATATGTGCCAACTAAAAGTTGATGAATTCAGAGCTCCAATTAGCATTGGTGTTCCAAACAGCTCAAACTAATGAATCGGAATGGCCTCTACAGCAAGATGTTGCAACAGACAGCACGCACGGAGAAAGAGATATGGTGAGCCACCTCCACTCTTTATCTCAATCTCTTCTCCCACTTGCTTTTTATGGCTCTCTGCTTATCTCCCTATCAGGTCTTCCGCCCTACCTCTCTTTCTCTTCTCTTCTCTCCTATTTCACTTCGTCTCACTTCAACTCAAAGCCAACGCTCTGTCTCTGGAAGAATATCCGGGTCAAGAGAGCAGGAAAGGATAGAGAGGAGGAGGGGTGTATAGAGAAAGATCTGCCACTGTCAAATAAAGCTGTTTATAAATCTGGTCAGGACTTTGTTTTCATTGTCTCTGGATAATTGTGTGCATTAGCTTCAGGGTGCATTTTGGCGCATGTGTATGTTTATGTGCAGATTAGCAGCTGCAGGTGTCTTCACAATGAAGACAACCTGGACAAACACTGGTGCACTCCATTGTTCACGCTTGCATAACTCTCCAGGCTTCATTTGTCTGCAACTCCTTTCAGAGGGGGATAAAAAATGGAGGTGAGAGAAAACTGCAAAGAGGGGAATGTGAAAAAAAAAGATGAGAAACAGAAAATGAAGCATGGGAAAGGGAGTGAAAGCCTAGAGACTTTGACGTTTCTTGGTTAAGCCTGCTCTAAAAGTTCTACCAACACACAGGAAGTAATGGATTTTGTCTTCCCAATTTTTTGGAAACTCTGTTGTGGCTGTGTTTTGTGACAGTGGTGATTCAAGCTAAATGCTATAATTAGCATGCTAGCATGTATAATGCTTACCACCTTAACCATTTAAATCATAGTGGTAACTGCAGTGGACAGCTATTCTTAAGCCAACTTTGTGCATATGCATGGGTTTTGATGGTATATTTGCAGCTAAGGAATATCCTGCCAAGCCTTCTATAGTAGGAGACCCCTGTAGCTAAATCATTTTTTCAACATCAAGTAACAGCTAAGGAGTAATACAGTATTTTCCAAGTATCGATTGTCTGTTGGGAGGAAATTATGATTAATCATCTGTCCACTAATTGGACATCATGCACTGATAGTTATATTATAACTAATTCATGTTATCAATGTGAATTGCCTGGTGTGCATGTTTCATATAAAAGGAGCTTTACACACAACCTTATCAGAGCTGAATGTTTAATGACCAGTGTTATAACCTACAGTTTCTCTAGTCTTGATTCAGGGGGTCAATTGGTCATGTTATGCAACTGCTGAGTTAGAATACTGTTACCTTTTTTGGTCCAATTCAGGCACTGGACGTTACTTTCTTAGACATAAAAACATGGGGATATTTGGTCCAGGTTGAAAAATACCAAAGTTCCCCTTTAAGACCTCAGTGCAAAAAAATCATTTACTGTTTATTTGAATTTGATCTGTGGTGGAGTTTTTGAACATGGTGAAGTAGCTTTATAAAATGTTTATTACAGCACCATAAAGTAAGAATTCAGAATTCACCCAAATGTGTTAGGATTAATATAAGGCACAATGGCTAAAAGCATTCACCAACTTATATATTCAATGGAGTTTTTACTCACCCACAACCCTTCACTCTACATAATATCAGCATAGCAATGAGCAGGTGGACTACATGAGCTTTGTGTCCTTCTGAAGTATTAGTTGTTGCATAGCACTTAATGCTTATGAAAAGCTATTTATGGCGAGGGAACATTTAGGTGTCCCTATGGATGACAGAGAACAACAGATAGCCGTACAATGGTAACGCACTTAGATTTTGTATAATGTTTTGACATTTTTGTCAGGTAGGCAGAGCCCCTCTTCCAAGCTTGTTTTGCCCTCAGGATGTGGTAAGATGTTTACAAGATACTCACAGGTGCAAGATCTACCCGGATTGCTGTATCTCAACCTGTGAGCCACTGCTATGCTGTTTATAAATGAGCATCTGGGGAAATAAATACTATCTACCCTTCCCTGTCTCAAACCCTATCCAGACACTCATACATGCACAACCACTGGGCAAAGGGAAGAATTTTGGATTAGATTATCAGCTTCATTATTTTGAGCACATGAAGGGTGATGTGTGCTGAATAACCTGACTCTAAATTACTCCCTCAGGCCCTTAAGTCAAATTAAACCTAGTCTGATGCATTGGTATGTGGAGCAGTGCCACAGTGAGTGTTTGTGTCTGTGTTTGAGCACTGATTTTTAAATGTAATTAAAACCATTCTAATCTCAGCCAGGTTAATGCTGCCTAATAATTAGGAGCCAATTCCTCACAGGTCCAATACGCTATAACAGAATCAGCTACGTGTGTTAATTTAGGAAGATATTCCTGCATCTACCCACAGGTGTTAAAGTTTGAGGAAATGAGGACCAAAACGCAGAGATGAGGCAGGCAGGAGAATTATATTAACAATTTATTCCACATAAAACAAGGAATACAAAAAAAGGAATATAAAAATGCAAAGACCAAGTCCAAAAGCCCAAAGTGAAAAAGAAAAAACTCACTGGGGAAAACACAGACCTCAGGGAAAACTAAAAATGCTAAGCCAAATGACTGAAACATGAACACGGTCAGCCTCTCGACAAGAGACGAGGGGAGCACAGACACTAAATACACTCGGTAATTAATAATAAAATTAATAATAACGAGAGGCAGGTGACATAAGGGCTGGGAAACAGGTGGAAGACATCAGGTAATCACAGGAGTGGGAAAACACAGGAAGTAAAACTAAAGACTAGACAGCACAGAAAACCAGACTATCAAAATAAAACAGGACACAGAACATACAGACTGTCAAGGGAAACACAAGACCGGGGAGGAAACTAGGACACAAGCACAAGGAGACAAGACAAAACACAAATACCAAATAAGGAGGAACAAAAACAAAGCAAAATACCCAAACCATAACAACAGGCAGCATTTGTACTAGGATTTACCAGCAATTTGATGTTGTCAACCACCCTAAAATCATAAGCATTGCAAGCTTTTATCAAGGGAAAAACATCCAAAAAATGAAATGTCGTTTGCTGGCAAATTACCCCATGGTTAGAGTTCTGTTGCAATCACAATCACAGACTTGATTTCTTTTTTATAACCTTCATCTTTCTTAACAAGAAATGTGAAAGGTTGGAAATTAGTTTTTGCAAATTTAACGAATACAATGTCACGCTTGTTCCCAGTGATAACACGACTTTAGGGCAGACAAGTCCTTAGATACTTCTTGTTGTTCTTCCCATTAGCTCTGTGCCAAGCTTCTCTAGCTTTTGTGATGGTTGCTGGCAAACTCAATGTAATGATGAAGACTTAGCTGAGTAACAGGTTAGGAAGAGATGCAACTTTAGAATGTTGTCATCTTCTTCAAAATGTAGATATTTAATATGCTATTACAAGATTAATCATAGAAATACCGTGATATAGGGAGTGCCATGTGCATATTAAGTTTGATGATGTAGAACTGATGAATTCCCAGGTGGTAATTGCTGCTGTTTGTCATTAGAGAAAAACTAGTGGGGTTGGATGCTTTCACAGGTGAGAGAGTGTGTGTGTGTGTGTGTGTGTGTGTGTGTGTGTGTGCGTGTGTGTGCGTGTGTGTGTGCGTGTGTGTGTATTTTCCGCATGTCTACATGCTTTAATTTGTGTTTGGATTGCTAATGAGAGCAGCTGTGTCTATGGATGTATAGTCATAGAGGTAAGTGTGTTGGCATACAAAAATCATGAAGCAAGACAAATCTCTCACTCAAACATACTCACACCAGACAATTAAAACCCCATGATCTTCTAAGTATGTATAATTGGCTGTATATGTGTTTGTCTGTGTGTGTCTAGCTCAGATTATTGAAAACAGCAAAATATCTTACAATATGTATGCACACGATACACACAGATTTTAAGATGATATTACCAGGTGACTAGTCCTATCCGACACTGAGTAAGTGCATTGAACAAATCCGTGACTGGATGTGCCAAAAATGTTCATAAAAAAGATTAAAGTGTAAAACAACAGTTTTGTAGCAAAAGAAGAACAATTAAAAGTCAGCGCTCAGTTTCAGTCGCTAAAGTTAAAGACCACAAACCATGACAGAAATCTTAGTGTAGTCAGGGACTCTGACCTACTTTTATACAGATACAAAATCAGCTTCTATAACCTTAAGAACATATCACAAACTGAAGGGCTTATGTCTCAGGATTATGAAAAATGTGTCCATGTGTTTATCTTCAATAGGGTTAACTACTGTAAATGTGTCTTTACAGGTCTCTGATCAGAAAGCTCTACAGCTGATACAGAATGCTGCTGCTCGAGTCCTCACTCAGACCAGGGAAGTGAATCTTATCAGTCCAGTTCTCCGATTATTCCACTCGCTTGGTGTTAAATGATTTACTTTAAAATTATACAGTTAGTTTATAAGGCTTGGTGGCAGTGGCTAAGTCCGTGACACTTGTACTGGAACCAGAGGGTTGCTGGTTCAAGTCCCTGTACGGACCATGGATGGAATGTTGGCTGGAAGCTGCCAGTTCCCTTCTGTGCACTGCCGAGGTCCCCTTGAGCAAGCCTCCAAACTGCTCCATGGGCGCCATACTATGTGCCTTTTACATGAGCTTCCTGTCCTTCTGAAGTATAACTTGCATTGCTGAATATCATTTCATGCTTGTGAACAGCTATTTATAATGCAGAGGGAACATTTAAGTTTATTTTAATACACTATCTATATAGTGATTTCAAATATTCATCAGGTAGGCAGAGACCCTCTTCCAAGCTTGTTTTGCCCTCAGGTCATGGTAAGATGTTTATAAGATCACAGATGCAACATTTACCCAGATGCAGGTATCTTTATATTCGAGTCATTGCTATTCTGTTCATACAGCAAATAAGCATCTGGGGAAATAAATACAATCTACTCTTCTGCTGCTCAAACTCTATCCCCATATACAGACACTTCATTATTTTGACCACAAAAGGGGATGATGTGTTGATTGATGAATAAAGCATATGAGGAATTCTAAGTAATGACAACAACACTGTCCGCGTGTCCACATTATACAGTGATTGCCACACCCACAACCACTCCTCCACGCAGTTGCTAGTAGCCAAGGAGGACACGGAGGATTAAAAAACGCGATTATTTTATTATCAACTATCACTCAAGCTTCTTTGCCCTAATGTCCCCGCGCAACACAATCTTCTGAACATAGCCATTCTGACAAATACAGAGTTGTGTGGAACTGATAGTCTTAATTAGCTTTGTAGCAACTAATTTGGGAGTGGCTTGAATGTAACGACTGTTAATATAAAAAAAGTTACGCACTAAAGCTTTAAAGCACTGAATGGTTTAGGTTCAAAATACATTTTTGATCTGCCGCTCTGTTATGAACTACCCAGACCTCCCAGGTCATCTGGGCCAGGTCTGCTTACTGTCCCCAGAGTCAAAATGAACACAAAGAAGCAGCATTCAGTTTTTGCGCCCCGCCCTGATGTGTTTGACCTGTTCCTGAGCCCTTGTGTCACCTGTCCCTTGTTTCACCCTTGTTACCTTGTGTATTTTGTCTCTGTGCTGTCTTTGTCTCTTGTTGTTTCCTTGTCTTCCTTCCATGTCATTCCTACATCGCTTGTTCCTGGTTGTTTTTGCCCCTTTCATGTCTCCTGAGTTTTGCTAGTGGTTTCGTGGTTATCTTCTTTGTGCCTGCCTGCCTCAAAACTCCTTCATTTGTAATTTTTTTTGTTCAATAAATCGTCTACACTGCATCTTTTGTTCCAAGCCTCATTTTACCTGACAGGATGTACAGACCGAAAATGGAATTGTTGAGGCTGATTGGACTATGGCTAGATATACTGCTCCTGCCCCAGACCGGTTTCTGGTAACCCAACTTGCTCTGGGGGGGTCATCATAGCGCCTGCCAGACTCCCAGGCTTCGGGAAAGGAGGTTCTGTTTTTCTTTGGAGCAAGTTGCCACCATGGCATGTCAATCCAGAGCCCGTCCAGTCAACCTCCAGTCTGCCCCCACCCAGTCTCCATGTCAGCCTGCTAGCAGCCTGCCTGCACACCAGCCTGTTAGCAGTCAGCCTCCATGCCTGCCTAGCAGGCAGTCTCCGCTACAGCCTGCAAGCCATGAGCATGCTGTTCACAAGCAGTAGCCTGAGCTCCCTAAGTTTAAGCTGCATTTTCACTTAAAGAGACCCCCCTTTGCCACCCACCTCATGGAGGTTTGCTGGGAGACTACTGAGCGTGAGTTTTGCCATCCTGTTTCGAAGCCTCTTAGCCTGCGGGGGGCTAAGAGGCTTGGAAAGAGGTTACCATGCTTCCAACGTGAGCTTTCCAGTTCGCCTGGCTCCAGACCAGCTGACCCTTACCCTGGCTCCAGGCCTGCTGGCAGCCATCCTGCTCAGCTGCCAGAGGGGTTCCGCCTTCCCCGTCCTGCTCAGCCGCACAAGGGGTTCTGCCTTTGCCATCGGTCGCCTGTTCTAGCACTCCTGTTTTTGCCTCCCTTCGCCATCCCTCCTACGGGACCTTCCCTGGGTTGACTTTTGTTGGTTGTCTCTTATCTGTTCATTGTCTTTCCTGCGTTGCTTCTTCCTGCTTGTCTTCTGTGTCCCTGCCTGCATCAGGACACCTTCAGTTGTAAGTTTTAAATCCTCTACACTGCAATTATGGGTCCAAGCCTCGTTTTACCTGACACTTGCACTGTGCATAGCTGCACTGTCATTTTCATTATCCTGTCCTATCTTTTTGTATTAAATTTGATCTTTTGATCTTATCATATTTTACAATTTTAAATTCTCTTTAAATGTGCATATGTTATATTTGTATATTGCCTTGCATTACTTTACAAATAAACTTCCCTTGCTTTGGTTTGCACTGAGTTTGACCCACTGAGCTACAAGACTAGTCTCACAGCTCAGTGTGGACAATAAAACAACAGCTATCGCAAAACCACTCTGGCTGTTAATAGGTGTAATACGAATATCAATGTTAATGACCTGAGCGTTATTTAGTGTAATTACTGAGGTGTATAAACCATTACTGCTCTTGCCATACATGATGGTAGCCCCTTACAAGCAGACCACATGCAGCTTTTCTTGTGTTTGTTACATTCTCTGGTGTCCTTGCTCAGTGTATTATTCTCTGTATTATGAATTGTACTTGTGTCCTTCCAACATATTTTCTATCCTTTCAGCATTAGTTTAAGCTGGAAGCAAAGACCATGTGTCAGAGTATTTGCTGCAAATTGTAAAAGCCAGATTTCATAGCATCTTTGGTGTGACTAATGCAAATCTGAGTATCAAACTCACTATAACACAGCATTGCAGCAAAAAGCACCACATTGACTTCTAGAAAATACCTAATTGTTCTTGTTTGAAATTCAATGGGCCTTTTGCAAAGATGACTTAAGTCACCCATGGAAACAAAGACGTCAGATTTTTACACAGTTTTCCAGGTTTTGCTAATTGTACATCACAGAATGAAAATCACAGCATAAGAGGAGAGCAAATAAAACAGAGACTACAAAAAAGAGACACTGAGAAGAAAAAAAAACACAAAAAAATCAGAGGGAGTGAAAGGCTACAAGGTTTTCTATCTTAAAAGCTTCCTTTCTCTTACTTGACAGTTTGATTGTGTTGATTGAGTGGGACCTGTGGTGCAGCTTGGATGAGAACATATGACAAATGAAAACTGTGCTTGACAATGGTGGCACACATCACACACCAGGGATGATCAGTTTTTTTATTTTTTACATTCTGCTCTATTTACTAGAATTGATTTTTGGCTCTTTCAATAAATCATTTCCCTTTTGTGTTTTCAATATAAAAGTAAACTCTAGCTGGAAAAGTCTTTGTAAGATATTTCCTGTTCTTTTGCTATATTAGCAGCATGGTTCTGTTGGTCGGTCTACCTTCTAGACTGAAATATATCAACTGTTAAATGGAGTGCCATGGACATTTCTACACACATTCATGGCTCCCAGAGAATGAATCTTCACTTTTTGCGATCCCTTAACTTTTTATCTAGCGCCCCAATCAGGTCAAACATTTTAGTTCATTCAATACATTAGTTGTGACCAAACACCTCAAAAACAAATGACTTCCCCATCTGGCTCAGGTATGCTAATCACCATATGTTAGCATGCTTAAACACAAAAATAAGACGGTGAGAATAATATCATACCTGCTTAACATCAGGATGTTAGCATTGTCATTGGGAGGCTGGTAAAATGCAAATGTTAGCATTTAGCTCAAAGCACCGCTACTTCACAGAGCTTTAGTCTTTTTAAATGAACATGAACTTTTGATGCACTCTGTGTTTGGATCTTACTCTAAAAGGGGAGACAATTAAGACACATCTTTGGTCAAATTATTATTTAATGTTATTAAATAATGTATTATCTGTGGGTTCACAGACAATACCTTAGATGTACACAATTTTACATCACATATATTCTCAACTAAATTAATTTTTAAATTGAATAATTAGCTGTAATTATTTGTTTCACTCTATCCAATAGCCTCTGTGTTTCTGCTTTCTCTAATCATTATCATATCATATTATTCTCTGTGGCGGTTGCAAGCTATTTTCCTCACAGCAGCTCATGAAAACTTAAATTAATCTAATTAAGCTGGATTAACCATTGATGAGATGCATGCCGAGATCTATCGACTCAAGCTGTTAAATGATAAAGGGAATAAACTGACACAGGCAAAATCTTCTTGCTAAGTTGTGGGTTCCCTTACAACTCGTGGACTTTTTTGTCTTGAGATTAAGTCAAGTTTATTAAATGTTAAGTTATTTGAAAATATACAAATATAATGTAGGTTGTCACTGCTGCAAGGTAGAGTAAAGGTGAAAATGATGGCTGGTTCTGAAAACAATCTAGCTTTGAATGGGGTTGGGGTCGTACAATTTTAAACGGATTTAAACAGTCAGTCACCCACCTAAAGATCTAACAAAAAGTTAGTTTCTGTACCTGTATTCCATTTTCTGTGTTATTTTCCTGCTGCCATTTATACATATATATACAGATACATTTAGCATTTTGCAGCTAATGAACTACCACAACCTCTATTGTGGACTCTCTTTCCTCTCAAAGGTGGCAACAATCGTGCGGCTATCTTAGTAGTGAAGCTTCATCCTGGACTACACCACTAATCAGGTGAAAACTGATGAAAAGTATGAAGTAAAGGATGAACCTTGTCAAGAGTGTTTTCTGTTGAGAATACATTAATTTTTGAATGGATCCCAGACATTTCTTCACCATTTTTTCTGTTATTTGTACACAATAATGTCAATATAGTGGTATGCAATTAATAAGCAACATATTACTTATCATTCATCCTATATGATTATCTGTTGTTGAGATGCAAAAAATAAGCACTAAGCAAAAAAAAATAATTAAGCAAATCTTATTCCATTGTTTTGTGTCTTTTAAGTAATAAATGTTGTTATGTCAGATAAGAATGTGCTGTTCTAAAACCTCAATTGAGACTCACAGAAAGTCTTGAAGTGTAAAAATGGCACTTTTTGTTTTCCATACACTTAGTCAAAGCCTTTAGAAACACATCTTCAAGATGAAATAGCATGTAGCTTTGTTTTATTGTCTGACTAGAAGTAGCTGGTTAAGACGGGTTTGTGTGCTTTCAAGTCCAGAAGAAAGATGTGTATGATTTCTTGAGTCTTGGTAGGCTGGTTAAAAGGCAGGATGTGTCTCAAGATTACAAAAGCCTTAACCACTAATGAGCTTATGTGTCCTAATAGAGCCATTATAGGATTGGCTAGGACCTGCCCAGTAGGTATTACACCTCCAGCAATGGATTTAACTGGAATGTGCACCTGCTTTTGTCATGCATGATCAACATTCTATCATTTCATGCATCATACCATGATGATAATGTCTATGTGATAATGTGTCTATCTACAAAATGCTTTAAAGTTGAAAAAGGCTCCATTTTATAACTGTGAATTTTGAATTTTAGAATAGCATGAATAATTAGTGCCACTTCAAAAATGATTCTCTGGCACTAATGTTTCATTAGACTGAGAAAAAGGACTCACAAGATGATGGTTAAAGATGACTCAGCTTCCTTACCAGAGACAGACCCCCAAAAAATGTCGGAATAACTTGAGAACACTTTTGACAAACTGAGCTAAGGTGTTTCCCCCGGGGGCCTTTTGTCAGTCAGTGCACTCCACACAAACTGAAAGCAGCAGATTTGTTCTCTGTGGTTTTGTGAGTGGCGATGGAATAGACTTTTTGTAGTATTTTCAACCAACATACAGCTTGATGGGTATCTGCTGCCCCGTGGTCACCAGTATAAGTCTTTAATTGGTGTGATCTTTTGGCCTGTGTTTTAAACCATTAGCTCATAGTTTGGATGACATGGATGGATGACATGGATCCGTTTGATGTATTAACTCACATGAGGTTTTTCATATTAAGCCCCTCTTCTCATGACGTCCTTTATGGAACAGCTTCCTGGTCATATGTCATGTGTAAAAACAAACACTGATCACAGAACACAGGGGCTTCATTAAGAGGAGAGATGCTGTGTACAACTTCTAGAGGCCAGACATTTTTTGAGGCTACAGTAATTATTCCATGATAGACCTTTAATTGCTTTGTGTTGCAAGCCGGTTTCCCAAAAATTACATTTATATACTGTAAGATAAAACATATCTGAAAGGAGAGAGGAAAAAAAAATGATATTATTGTTTTTTTATTTCTACACATGCACCAGTCAAAGTCAATGACATTTCCCTCAATATTTCTTTATTTTTGTGCTGTTCTGTTTAGCTTTCATGCGGCGATAAAAAGAGATCAACTGATTTCAACAGCTTCAGTGGGCGGGTGGTTCTGACCCATGATCTTTTAGAATAAAGTCGACTGATGAGTGCCGCACACAGTTAGGCTATTTCTTACTTCATATTATTCATTATTCATTTCCTTAGTATTGATTTTATTTACATGCAGTTCTTTTGAATAGCACAGCTTCCATGGAGATAATAGATTAGTGTTACGGACCTGTCTCCCTCAGCTGAATAGCTACTTTCTTAAAGCATTAAAACAAAAATGCAATATGCAGTCTATCAAGGTTTTACAACATCTTTCAGCGTAATATTGTCACAATCTGGTCAACTTGATATGATAAACATAGTTTTACGAGGCACACTCCCTCATAGCTCCACATCAAATATGATAACAACAGCTGATTTTAGACCAGTAAACTGCTTCGGCGTCCATATCATTGGTCCCCCTGGGGGATAGATAAACGTGGTTTTCCACACACAGCGTATAGAGGCGTCCCCAGTCGGCCCTGGCTCACTACGTCATTGCGGGGGATTTTTTTCCAACAACGGCCAGGCCAAGGACCAGCCACAAACCTGCCGGGGCCCGAGCATGGAAGGAGGGGAAAATTTAGATTGCTTCATGTAAGTACAGCGTCCTATACATAATTAAAGCAGAACAAAATGTTTTCGACGATAGAGCAGATTAAGGGTAACTTAGGTTTGGGAGAGACTTGTTTATATTTTAAGTATTGATCAATCTGTCTAAGATCTGGATTAAAAAGCTGGGGATTAAAAAGCTTTTCTATCAAGGTACTGCAACATTTGGACTACTTGACAAGGTTTGCTGTAAACAAGTGTGAATGTGGACAGGTAAGGTGTCAATCAGTATTACATTTCTGGTGAACTCACGTACAATTGTCACATTTGATGTGATGAAAATCTCAAATACACTTCACCAACTTCAATTAATCAGGATGAAAGCACATCATAAACCAGGATCTATTCACAGAAATGAGCCAGCCTGAGGCAAATCTTACTCACATATCAGATTGTCAAGGCCAACTTCTTCATCTAATCCGACAGACAGCCTGAGAGATATAGCTACTACCAATTATAATCAAGGGTAGATGAGCCGGGTGTAAACAGAGAAAGGGATATGGGTTACATTCAAGCAGCTAGAACCACCTCTGGGCTGTGCCAAGGGTTTTTGGTGAAGTGGCCATTGTTAAAAGTGCAGGTTATATGACGCCTAAGAACTCAGAAAGGCTTTTAGCCTTGCCAAGGTAGATTCTCTCAGAAATATAACTTCCCAGCATGCATGGTTTGGTGGTTAAAACTCCCTAGAGACCCTTCTTTATCAAGTGAAGTTGTGGTTGTTTCCATTTCTTATGTAGCATGGTCACTGGGAGCAGCCTCATGCATTGTTTGTACAAGAGCTGGTACAGAAGTGGCTTCAACAGCAGCAGTTAGCTATAATATGGCTTTATGGTATTTTTAAATTTGACAAGCTTAGAATGTTTCACAGTAATCTAAACCAAATACAGCATTTGGCAAAGACATTGTACAAATTGGTATTGGTATAACAGCAACAACTGAATGTTGATATTTACAACAGAAATGCATTTTAGATTGTGTGCAAGAAAATTGAAATCAATGCTATTGCTTGTGTGTATTTGCACCAAATACACATGTTTTTATATTATCTTTGAGTTCTAAACCAAACATTGCAAGATAATGAGAAAGCAGTGTCATCCTAATATTGTCCAGAAATTCTGATTTTAGAAAAACAAATGTTGCATATAAAACATACTGACTGAAGCCATGATGTAAATTACACTAATGCGCAACACTACATCAATCAATGAGCTCATTTGCGAGGAGCTCGGTATTGAATCTGTTAGTACAAACACTTGATGGATGAACACCCTTGTCAGCAATAGCGTGGCACTGTCAATGCAAAATTACATACTGCTGCCTGGGAGAAGTACACTTCAGAGTGAGGCAAAGTAAAGAGTTGGGAGGGAGAAGGGTGGCGGCTTGGGAAGTGCGGCTCCGACAAGGCAATTAAACGCACCTTGGGCTTGATGGATTTCTAATTGGAGGCTGATCACATCGGAGGTGTGCTGGATTATAGCGATGGCGATGAATGGGGGAGACAGAGCATGACAGATTAGTGCTGTTACACCTCTCCCTGAACTGTTTGGGGAGTGTGTGTGAATGGAAGTTTGTGTGTCTGTGTCTGCATTTTGGCATTTGTGTGTGTGTGTGTGTGTATCTTTAGGTGTAAGAACGAGAGACAGATGTGTGTTTAATCCAGCGTGTATACCGTTTGTTCTGCAGGTAACTGCACATGTGCTTTGAGTGTTTGTTTATGTGAAAGTATTGTGTGTGTGTTGGTTCAGTGCTGCTCTGACATGTGGAAAACAACAGGGGGGGGATGAAGACAAGGGGGTGGAAAAGCAGAAGAACAAAAGGCAATGAGGCAGGAAGAAGAGCAGAACAAGTGAGAGAATGGGAATTTAACAAAAGAGAGAAACAACAAAAATCAAGAAGTCAAGTTGCCATCCAAAATGAATCTCCACAAAAATGAAATTTTGGAATTGATGCCAACTCCTTACTTTAAGTGAGGCATTAAAGGGACACTCCACATATTTTACACATTAAGTTCAGTTTGCTACTCATGGTTAGTAGTTCTCAGCCTGTGACAGATGCAGATGCATATTGTCTTATATGGCTCTGGAGGAATTTAGTCAAATCTGAGAAGATATTCCCAATGATGTCATAGTGATGTCATCAGGGTCACCTCAGTTTGAGCTTGAAACAATTACTACAATTAAGACTACTACTATATAACAGAAAGCCTGTGTAACATACTAGGTTGTGGAGATCTGAACATTTGCCAGGCAGAGAGGGTCTAACAAAAGAAGACAATTTTGTTGCATTATGGGAAGTGTAGGATCTAGCATTTTTGGAGTTGGAGCAATACTAGTGACAAAAAGTTGGGATATCTAAGACTCCGCTACTTTAATCTTTAATTTTAACCAATTCTTTTTTTTTTTTTAATCTGTCTTCCACAAGTCCCCCAACATAATAAGTGTGAAATACTGAAACACTGGAGGACCCTTTCTTAAAAGACATTGCGAGCAAATTGTGATTCAATAGTATTTTTTGACAACTCAACATCAGGTCTGTCTTCACATTGCCTACACTTTGACTATCTTTGGTTTTTAAATCATACCAATCTAAAGATGAAAGGTAAATAACATGTTTCCTTATTAAACAAAATTGTATCCATATATGTGCATATACTGATTAATATACAGAGAGGTGGCATATTAAACAAAACTCACAAGTGTTCCCTGAATGTTGGGTATGAAAGTCATGTGAATCATATGCTATATTCATCACTGTATTCATTGATTTGAAGAAGGTCTAAGGGCAAAAACGTTGTAAGAATAAATAGACATGCATATGGAGGGTGCAACACTTTAACTTCCAGTGATCTACACCCATGGCTGTAGTCAAGTCCACCATTGTCTAGTCCAAGACAAGTCCAAGACCAGGACTAGTTGAGACCAAGTCAAGACTGAGTCCAAAAGGTTCATGTCCAAGTCAAGACCGAATCCAAAAAAAGTTTGAGTCCAAATTAAAACGGACAAAAAGAAAAGGGTCAAATTAGGCCACATTAGGCCACTTAAATTATAAAATGGAAATGTTCCCATTCTTGAACTTATTACTTGTCCTGAAGAATTCATAGTACAAAGTGCTCGCTGACATTGTGTCTGTGGCTACAATGAAAATGATTGATACCTGATGATTGAGGTATATGATGCAGCCAGGTGTATACCAGGCGACCAATCTCGATGCCTGTTCTAGAAGGATTTTGAATTAACCAAATATCTGCTTTCTCAATGAGTGTACTTCATCAATGGTTTTGCTTGAATGAGGAAGTTACTTTACAATAAAAGCATAATTTGTGCTGAACTCGGTCGAAACTAACTGGAATATTTGGCGAGTCCAATGGCCGAGACCGAGACAAGTGTGAGTCCAAATACCAACGAGTCCAAGACGAGTCCGAGACAACAGAAAAGTGTCTTGAGTCAGAGTCCGGACTCAAGTACTACAGCCCTGTCTGCACCTCACAACAGCCCTTGGTGTGCGTTACTTTTCTATATTATATCCATCACAGTCACCAGATCTTAACCCATTTGGATAGTTATTGATTATTTTGAAACACCCAAATAAACAGCTACCCCGGCCATCATCACCAAAACTATATACAGTATATCTACTGTATATCAAAAATAACTTTTGATGAATGGTGTTCATTCCACCAGTAAAGTTCCAGCCTCCAGACGTCTCCAGAGAATCTACGACAAGGAACATTGAAGCGGCTCTGCAATCCGGTTTGTCCGTTAATTTGTTACTCACATTTTAAAGGAACTGCATGGGTGATGACATGAGTGTGATGACATAGTTGGCTAATGACTTTGTTATAGCAGTTTAACTGTGCTTCTGCAGAATTCCTAGCATCATCTGCGTGTAATGCATCAAAGAGCACATCATGTAAAGTGTCACTTAGAAAAGATAGAAATGAGTGAAGACGACAAAAGATTAAACAAGAGGGAGGAGGACAAGCGAGGGAGGGATAAAAAGCAAGGGAGTTAAGAAAAGGAAACGAGTCTGAGAGGGAGAAGTCAAAACATAAGGATAGGAGGCGAGGAGGAGAGGAAGAGGGGAGGAAGGCTGAATGAACTGAGAAAACAGAGAGAGAGACAAGTGTGTGTGTGTGTGTGTGTGTGTGTGTGTGTGTGTGTGTCTGTCTGTAAAGTGAAGGGGGAAAAAACAGGAAGAAAGAACCAGCGAGGAACTTTTAATGGCCCTGCTGTTGTCTTCGTCAGCACACTGTGACAGCCAGAATCAATTATTAACCAAGACCACAAGCCTTTGGAGCAGGAGAAGAAGAGTGTACAGCAGGGAGGTGATGAGAGTGAGGGAGACGACCAGGGCAGAGGGATGGAGGGAAGATAAGACCAATGGTGTTTGTACAAAAAAAAAAAAAGGAATAAACAAGAGAATGAGGAAGAAAGGAGGAGGATGAATGGAAAGGAGTTAAGAAGCTAAATTAGGAGACAGGGAGAGCAGGAGGAGAAGAAGAAGGGGAAAACAGTTAACGAGAGAAGAAAGGAGGCGAGTACAAGGGGATGACACATTTTTCACAGTATTTCACACAGAAGCAGCTATGTATAATAGAGTGAAAGAACAGTGGTGTAAATGAGATGCAAGATACAAAGTTTGTTGCCTCTTTCATGTTTTAGTCCTTCAAGTCATGCATCTCCGGCAGTGTTTTATATGCAAACAACATAAAAAATAAAAAGCTGAGGCCTGTGGTCATGTTGGTATAAATGGGCTGGGTTTGACCAGATCTGACCCCTGTATACTGTATGTGTGTTAAGCACAGGGTCAGGATCTGAAGGGGAATTAGAGGGGGGAGTAAAATGATAGGCCAACATTTGATTTGGACATAATACCGAGCTGAAGGGTAAATTGTTTTTATAATAGCTATGAAGGAAACAGGACTGAGAAGCTTATTTTGAAGGTAAGAGTTTAGCACCAAGGCAGTGTTGCTCATTACCATCATTCAGTTATTCATCACAGATTCCTTTTCTGTAGACAGCAAAAACGTCACTGTTCATCCACTTCACAGATAACAAAAAAAAGACACCAGCTCAACAGGTAATGACTAATTTCTTTGATAATGTATTTACTTGAACTATTCATTTAGCATTGAATTGACAAGAAAGTGCAACTAATGAGGCACCAAATTTGAGCTTAACTACTAGCTGAAGAGATGGTGAGTGGGGGGGGTTGGGATAAAATAAAGAACAGCGATATTAGGACTAAATTTAAAGGTCACCTGGAGGATTATTACATCTGAGCAAGCACGGCATGTCCAGAACATCGGAAAAGGAAAATGTGAAAAAATATGCGTTTTAAATCCTCTGCCCTTATGTGAAAGTTAGGATTTGGTTCATCAAGATAAACAGTTGGTGGCGCTTATTCTCCAGTCGGGGGGGGAGGAGTTAACATACAGGACTTCACCCAGGACTAACTAGTCTTAACTAGTCATTTTGGTGCCTAATCTTCACTTTGGTTGTGGCAAAACGGTCGAAATTTAACCGCAATGTCCGCCAAAATGTCAGCTTGCGGTGCTTTGTACCCGGGTAAAAGGTCTCTGTAGTGGCTTAAACAACTAGCAACTGCTGCTAGGCCTCATGGAGCTCGTAACCAGCCAGCGTCAATGATTCTCGATGGTGTTGTAAGCCCCCAACATCGACTTCCAGGCAGCGCTGCGACCATTTCCTAATCCTAGTGCCTACCGGGCAGCACTGCCTGGAAGGCGACGTGGGGGGCGTAAAACACCGTACAGCCTGTGTCACGTGACCAGCCGGCATTTTTTTGGAAGATATCATATGTTTTAGTGTGCATACATGTTCGTACAATATCATACGGACCGTTCATGAGAAAACACACACACACACTTGCATGAATGTGTCTTTGCAAAATAAAAATAAAAACTATTGAACAAGTAAATGAAAAAAAACAGAGAATTAATGTAATAACCCAACTTAATGTACAGCTTTGATGATTACTTAATCTTGACTGACAAGAAAATTCACCCTGATATTTCTTTATTCTCAATAGATGCTTCACAATCATATAATGTTTTTGCTGGTTTATTGTAATTAAAATCACAGAAAAAAAGATTTGTATTCACCTGTGATTAACCCATCATAGCACTCTTGTCTTGCACTAACAAGTTATTATATTATTTGGCATCATCTGCTCCAAATAATATTTTAAAGTGGTAATCTTCCATCTGGCAATGGAATACGTTCCA
Source organism: Etheostoma perlongum (assembly GCA_026937815.1). Taxonomy (NCBI): domain Eukaryota; kingdom Metazoa; phylum Chordata; class Actinopteri; order Perciformes; family Percidae; genus Etheostoma; species Etheostoma perlongum. The sequence goes on along the minus strand of CM049390.1, from coordinate 6,888,250 downwards.
AGGATTCCCCCCTCTTTATTTATTTAATTTCATCATTTAAAAATATGTTAAATCACATTTTTTGTGGTAACTGATGAAGGGATTTAATTTCAGTTTATATTTGTTTTCCAAACAAGTGCATCTGTAAAACATAAAGATAGAATATATAAAATAGTATCGCTTGCTGTTTGTAAACACACAGCATTCAATGTTGGCCCCTTCTCCACTGTGCAGAGCCAGAGAGAGAGAGGTGTGGGTAACCTGAGCTTTAAGTTAATAAAAATAGGGAGTGGCAAATAAGGCAGTGGATTAGAGGAAAAAACTCATGGCGGCTATGTTCTGAAAATAAAATAAACACAGCCACACGTCTAAGGTGAGATGTTGCATTTCCGGGTTTTATGTGATTTTGAGCTTCCTCTTGTCTAAGTGTCTGTCAATTAAACTTATGCGTACTACTGCGGTAAGAAGCGCCAAGGGATGTTACAAAGCAGAGGTGCCTTGGATGTCACATTGGATGTTTTTTGGTCATTACCGAAGCTTATAACGAAAGTGTGGTGGTGATGGTGCAGTGGCTATGACAAATCCGGGTTAGATTCAAAAAATGTGTCCCTGAGCAAGACATTTAACCCCTAGTTGCTCCAGAGGTGTGCAGCCTCTGATATATAGCAATTGTAAGTTGCTTTGGATAAAAGTGGCAGCTAAATGACATGTAATGTAATGTAATGTAAAGGTATTAGTATGTATTCAGTGAGTTTTGCCCATACAGAGCATTCACCAGGTATTGATAAAGATTTGTGATGCATGGCTGATGGTCTGGTCAGATTTTCCTGTCACAAGTCACTCCCTTACATATAACACACACACACACACACACAAAAAAAGAAATGAACTAGTTATTCTTTGTTTAGTCAGTCGAGTAAGTAAAGTAAAGTAGGCAGGAGAGCAGAACCAACGCTAATGATCTCACTGGAGGATGTTACTGTGGAATAAGTACACAAAAGAGCTTCTTTTCTTTTCTAATTAAACAAAGACAGGTGATCTAAAGCAGTGGTAAACACAGCTAGAAGGATGCTTGTTCAAAGCAGTGGATACTCTGGTAAAAGTTCTGACCAATGGAGAGTTGCACTTCCAAGCAGCAAACAGAACTTCAGGGGGTTTTCATCTGGTGGATAACCCGTTTGGAAGTGAAACTCTTCAAGCTCACACTTTTATTAAACCTGGAGGGGAACAACTCCACATTTCAGGAGTCAGATTGTCCAGGGGAGCAGCTGTTCTTCGCCCACTGGGTCGATATGTGCAGTCAAAAGAGCAGAATGGTCACATTAACACAGCTTGGTCGGTTTTATATTGTGGGATCACTTCACAACAACGATTTAGAAGTTATCTGTTATTTGGCTGGCAAAGAAAAAAGAAAACTTTAAAAAAGAGTTAATGATGCATATTTCTTTATTGAATATCACTCTTTTTCTGCCTCTAAAAATTGCTAAAAAGTACAATACAAATACAAAGTATAAAGCCATTTTAAAGCGACCTTCAGCCATTGTGAACTGCTGTAGAATGAGAAAGCAGTAGGAGCATTTGATTTTGATTTCTAAGAGCCTTTGGGAGCAAGGCGTAAGTACAGCCTCACAAATCCAATAGCATGGCTGTAGACAACACTCACCTAAGCAGTTTATCAGAGGTGTATACTCCCACCCTTGGAGATGGCAGTTGTTAGATTGAAGGGTGGAGCAGCAACCTGCTTCCACTGTGGTTAGATTGTGTCTCAAAAGAGTTATTTGGTTGCTGATCACAGATTTTGTGCAGCTGGATGATCTGACTGAAATTTACTTTACTCTCAAGACTTACTTGGTGTATGAACATGTCTCTGAGTAAAGAAGTACTTCCTTTAAAATTGATCAAAGTGGTTCTGACCTGGGGGTCAGAAACTACTTATCAGGGGCCATGAGGTCAATTTGATTAAATAGAAGAAGTTTTATTTTGAAATACTGGATACTTTTGCCATCTATTATCAATTCAAATATTCTTAGAAGGTAGTGGGGGAGTACTACTTGAAGGTCATAAACATATAAAAGTGTTTGGTCATTTTCTGTGTTAGTTCACTAGCTGATGAGCCAGACTTTTTAGAAAAAGGTTTGCTTGTCGAAACATGTTCTGTATTCCCACATCATCCATCATTGCTGTTCTTACTATTTACACTTTCCTGGTCTAATTACACCCTGCTTTCTGATGTCTGCTTTTACTAGTACCCCCTGTAGATGTGAAGCCTTCCCAGGCCAAACAGATAAAAGTCATGCACTGTTTGAAAATGCACTAAAAAAGCCCACCACTGGGTCTTTGCTTAAAGATTCTTGTTTTCATGTTGCTTTTCCCTGCACATTTTTGTTTCAATGTTCACATGTGGGAAACAAATGTATTTGTGCATCTAGCTTTAATTTTCTTATCTCAACTGCCTGGTAAAATAAAGCTTAAAGGTGCCCTGCCCCACGTATCTCATTAATTTGACGAAATGTCTGAAGTGGTATTTGTTTGAAGATTTGTTTGTGGAAAAAATGCCTTGGTTACCTTGTTTCAAGTCATTCTAGCGTGGTATAGAAAGCCTGCAGGAAGACTCAGCTCGATTTGTGCCAGTTCCAATTAATATTCAACGAGCTAAGCTGCTTGACTCTGATTGGCTGATTGATTAGCCAATGAGAGCCTGGCTATCAGCATCCTTTACCCAGGGCAACTGGGCGAGCTCATGAATAGTAATGAGCTCAGGCAACATGACGTCAGACTGACCAGCTTTTGTAATTCGCCTGATTTATGCTTATTTCTTTTCAGTGGCTGGAGCTGACAGAGGAAGTAGCAGTACCATTTTCACATTCACAACATAACAGAAACACATAAGGACCTATATTTAAATATTTAAATAAATGCAAGTAAAAACGGTTTTGTGTGGCAGGGCACCTTTAAGAAAAACTTTTTAAAGGCAACATTCTGAGGCAGAAAAACAAAATACAAGTGTTTTGCCAAATGGAACCACATTTGTCTGTGTATCTCAATCAGGCAGGTGTATGTGTGTGTGTGTGTGTGTGTGTGTGTGTGTGTGTGTGTGTGTGTGTGTGTGTGTGTGTGTGTGTGTGCGTGCGTGCGTGCGTGCGTGCGTGCGTGCGTGCGTTCAATCTGCGCTAAAAACTTTCAAAGTGACATTTGACATCAACACAAATAATTCAGTTCACCATTGTTGCTCTGGCTAGGTCCCAGCTTCACAACAGGAAGTGAAGCGCACGATAAACAGTAGCAAATAAAGAGGGTGTTTCAGGGACACAAAAAGCAAACAAAATCTCCATGGGAAGCCTGAGGAAATGCCAAATGCCTAACTGTGCAATGTCTCAGTGTCCACAAGAACACACTGTAGCCCTTAAACGCTCGTTGACTCTTACATAAACACCACACTTTGACTTTCATGTGAGCATTTTAAATAAAAGTGGTTGAATTGAATATGAAGCATGGGACCAGGCTGCGCAGCTTGTCCTAGCACTGAGCACTCAGGCAGACACACAATCACACAATTGGATAAAAAAGAAGCACAAATAAAGTGCAATTAGAACTGGGAAGCTCACTATTTGAATTAAAATTCAGGTTGAGAACTACATCCATGTGCTCACCACTCAAGCAGAATATCTTTTGGACTCACAAGTCACCGGACCCAAATCGCAAGTCATGTGAACTCACATGGAACACAAAATAATGCATAACGCAGGAAAAGTTATTTCTGGTTTAAATTTTTATGTTATTGTTTTGATCAAGTTACTTACTTGTTCATGAGGCAGTAACCTTCCAAACCTCTGTGGACTTTCCTCATTCATACATGTGTTATGAAATAGTTTCTTATTTATTCTATGGTCCTCGAATCACTCGCAAAACCAAGCAAAAGGACATTGTGACAATGGCTTTGTGTGTGTTTATGTGTGTGTGTGTGTGTGTGTGTGTTACTTTCAACAACTTCTTAAGGACAGCGGGGGTCTGTATGTGTTTTTCCAGGCTTTAGTTTATTCACATAGGAACACAGAGTTTTATAGACATGGATGAAGAAGCTGTATTTGTATTTTTTAATCTTCTGCTTGAGCGACCTGAACTTGCATGCCTGCACAAACACACTAAGCACACTGAGCCAGAGAAATGCAAAAGAATGGCTGTTTTTAAAGAGCAAAGCACAGATCAACAATTGTTTATTGTTGGGCAGTAAAGTGTCCGTTTCACAACTTGAGAAGCAAGGCGTTCACTACCAGAACACAAACACTGTGTTATGTTGTGAATGCCATCATGCCATCATATGAGAACAGATGTAAAGTGGAGAAGGGCTGAATGGCCAACGCAAAACAATTCATGTCTTTGCTGCTTACAGTTCTGATTTAACTCCGCAAACACAGTTTAGATAACTAAATAGTTAATGGGTAGTTTGGTGTGAGCTTTAAAGCTATAGTGCATAGTTTCTGTCCCCCCCAAGAGGAATTCTATGTGATGACAACAACACTGTTAGCGCATCCACATGGTACAAGCCTTCTGTGAACACACACGCGCCCCCACCCCTCCTCCATGCAGTTGCTAGTTTGCAAGGAGGGCACGGAGGATTAAAAAGACATGATGGACTCTACAGGAAGAGGTCATTATCTTCACTCATCATTAAGTCACCGGACGACACAATCTTCTAATTTCGAAATAAAGACAGAGTTGTGTGGAGCTGATAGATTAGCTTTGCAGCAACGCATATGGCAAAATCTTGAATGTAACGGACGTTCATTAATATCAAAAAGTTACGCACTAAAGCTTTAACCCATGGTGTTATAGCTTCATGTACATTCTAAACCGACATGAAAATAAATAAAATTTCTTCAAGTACTGTACTTGCGTACCACTGTAAAGTGTATTTTTCTTAATTATGCCTGCTTAATACGACTTCTACTACACTATATTTGCAACCCTGTGTCCTAAATATGACATTCTATATGATGCTTAATTGCTTGATTGTTTTAGACACAAACTCCGTACGGCACCGCTGCAAAATAGCCTCGGGAAGGAACTTGTTTTGGTGGAACATGCAACGTTCAAAGGTTGTTTTAGTCATGCAACAAAAAACTCAAATTGGACTGATAGTCTAGCTAGCTGTCTGGATTTACCCTGCAGAGATCTGGACGAAACATCGTCCTAGTCTTATACACATCATCTGTTGCTACCTCGTTTCCTTTGCGCTCATCATGGTGTGACCAACTCACACGCCAATCAGCTTGTTGGCTAGCTTCACCACATGTTGCTAAGGGCATACAGACACAAGTTTTATAGATGGAGTATATTTACATTGTAGTAAATGACCAACTGCTGACTCTGGGGTTATGGGTAATATTTTCCAGATAAAACTTCCTCTTATTTTAAAGAAAATCAATAACAATGTTCAAAAATACACAGACATGATGCAAGGGACACAACAGTTAGTCAGCAATACAGCACATATCAGCATGAAGATTAATGCCGCATGGTACGCAGTGTGCTTGTAAAAAAGGTTGCGTCCCCATAAGCTTCACCTACTTATTGATGCGAAAGAAATGGTTTATCAGCTGTAAGTCGTGGAACTGGTCCCTGGAGCAGACACACAAATACACACAGTACAACGGGTTGTTCACTGTGTGGAAATGTCACATGAAGTCTTGCATGATAATGTTTTAATGAAGATAAAGTCTAATAGTTTTCTGTGACCTTTACTTATTATCCAGCGTGCTGTAGAATATCAGCGCAGGCAGCCACAGAAAGAATCAAGCCAATTTTTGTTGGAACATTGACTGAAGGCTCTATTTTATATCTGTTATCTTTTGTATGTCCTTGTAAAATCCTTGTTCTTCTTGTTTGTTTTCTACACATGTATCCACTTGTTGTTCTCTCTTTATAATTTAGTTCCATTTAGAGTGTCGTTAATGGTTGAAATAGTTGGTTTAGATACAGATTATTATGTTTACTGGAGCAGCTCTAGTGTCCTCCAAGCCATTTTCAAAACGCCTTTCTAACATAAAATGACAATCCGTTGTTTGTTCACAATGTCTATTTTTTCTCTTATTTTAATTTCCAGATGCTTGTGCCATCCACCTGACCATACATATTGTACATGCCTCTCTTTGGATTGCACGTGTGGCATATCCGAGAACACACAAGCAAACATTCGCAAATGTACCTAAATGCATTAAATTCTTTCTCACACAAGCAAACACATGCTCACACACACTTACACAAATGGATCCTAGATGCATGTGAGAAAGCAGACTCCGACTGCGGCAATATATTCACGTAAGATGATCCCAGGACTTCTGCTTATGTGCACTGAGGATCTTGCAAAAAGGATGAGGGGATGGATAAAAAGGATTAAAGGATGGATGGATAAATAAAAGGAGACATACAATGAACAGATGGATTAAAGGGTAGATGAAGGATACGATTGACTGATGAAGAGTCGAAATTAAATAAATGAATAGTTGAGGAGATTTATTGATAGAAAAACTGGCAGATAGACGATAACTCTACTATGGTAATGAGATTTGGGGATTACATGTCATGGGATTACATACAGTCACGGAAGGTTTAGAAGCGAGACAGAGCAACTCCGTAATTTCCTGTATCATTGTCACGTATGTTTAGCTAGTGACTCTCCCCTTAGGCAACTAGTGGCTGGTGCTGAGTGTATTGATTTCGATGGGCGAATTGAACACAGATTACGACAGATTCTTTCACCCCATAATCACCAAAGTAAATATTGAACCCATTTTTTCACAAGCCACATATCTCTTGAACACTCTAACACTAAAATTGCATTTTTCAGAAGGACAAATCGGGAGAATAATAAACTTTGTTCAAGACCTAATTCTGTTTTAGGAACAAACTCTCCCAAGATCTGGCAACATGGTTGAACTAACCTAAACCAACGTTGGCGAACAGCTTACTAATTTTCTTAATGCTAACTGTGGCTTTTAGCTATATAAATATCCAATGTTAGCAAAAGAAAACATAAATGCATTATGCATATATGCATTTCCATTTCCATCACTACACTTGCAAATGAGGCAACAGGAAGTGTGTACCATTTCATGTCATTGGCACAGCTTGAAATCTTTAGTTATAAAAAAATATATAGATATACATAAATATATATATAGTGTATATATACATAAACATACATATATAAACATATATACATAAATATATATACAGTATATATATATATATATATATATATATATATATATATATATATATATATATATATATATATATACATACATACACACACAAGTATACACATACATACATATACGGTATATACACATACATACATATACACACACACATATATATATATATATATATATATATATATATATACACTTTTTCTTTAATTTTAAAAAGGAGAGGGGGAGGTTGCATATTCACACCACAGCAACAAAGTCTACCATGTGAAATTCTAAGTCATTTTTGAAATAATGGGTCTCTGAGGCAAAGAAAAGCAAGGTTCTCATTAGCTAGCAGAATAATTAAGCTAACATTAGTGTCATGAGTTGGTGGAAAACACTGTCTGACCTTTTCAATGTTATTTTCAACTGACTTGTTTTAAAACAAGAATCCAACTGGGGTCTTAAATGTGCACTTAATGGATGCAGGATGTCTTGCTAAAAGCCTGAGACTAAAGCTGCAGATACCAGGTAAAAAGTTAGCATTCTGACATTTGTTATCCATTTATAAGTTAAAAATGAAGAATTGTTTTTATATAGCATTGTAGAGCTGGTTAATCCTAGTGTTTTAAGTAGGCTATGCTAAAGAAAGATGTAAGATTGGATAGTTATTTCAATCTAACTTAATTAGAAATTTGGCTTCTTACTTTTAAGCATTTTGAAACTGTATGTCTTCACTTTGAATATTAAAAAAGAAAATTACGTCTAATTGATGTGTTCGGAAAACATAACAGGTACCTCCACGCTAATTTGGCCAGCCCGGGGGAACCCGGTTCACTTTCCACCAGTCTGTAGGGTTGCAATCCAGGGGTGGGAGAGTCTCCCTCAGAAAGTTCTGCTTCAATGCCAGCCTCACATTGAGGGGTATAGTGCTCCCTAAGGAGTTGTGCCATAGCAGAGGACTGGGAGGGCACGACTCCAGTGTTTGCGCTCCCCTCGTCCGTGTCAGACAACACAGCCCCGTCTCCCCCAGCCTGTGGGATAGCCGCCCTACCGGTCTCCACTGCCTCTCTCAGTTCAGCCAGTTTCACATTAGCAGCCAGTCTCTGTGTTGGTGTAAGAAAGCCCAGGTGCTTGTGACGAGGGTCCAGCATTGATGAGATTATGGGGGCGAATGACACAAACCCACCAGACTGAACCTGTAAATATATGATGGGGGAATCAATAATCAGAAAAAATGCTGTATCTAAATAGGTAACACAACGCAGATAACAGGAAAGTATGCATGAAATTAGGTATATCATGTAAACTAAGATAGAAAAAAAGTTTAGCTTACATTCCTTTGCTTGATGGTGGGGGGATTTTGTCTTTAATTCAATGAGGTCTGGGCCCGTCTCCTTCACTGTGCATGAGGTGGATATAGATCAGGCCTAAGGTGACGGGATAAGTGTTTGAGATGAAGACGTCTTTCTCTGTGGACATAACATTTAAGTGCTGACAGCACAGACTGTGTGTCCTCCATCAGCTGCCAGTACTCTTCAACTCCAGGATCCTGGCATCTTGAAGCTTGGTGATGGTTCCGTCCGACAGCACAGCAACAACAGCCCACAGCTGCTCCACCAGGCGACCAAACATCTCACACACAGAGTTCCACTGTGTTTTACATGACTGGATAAGCTGGTGAATTGCGACGGCCATTTGCTCCTGTTTATTTTTCTCTACCGGCCTGGCAGGCTTTCTATGAGCAGGACCGCTGAGTTCATTTGCCAGTCATCACTGATGTAGGGGCAGGTGATGGTGATTTAGCTCTCAGCTGTTAAAGCAGTCTAGCAATCTGTAGTTTGAGGAACTCTCTCAGCTGTGCTCAATTCAGCCGCTGCTTCCATTCTTCGTAGTGAGTTTCTTCCAGTCTGGTGATGGTATGTCGTGACGGAATGTGATATGCTGGTTCCAATAAAATATCAGTTCTTGAAAACCTTTGCCCTCAACAATACTTAAGGGCAGCACATTCATCTCATGAACTTGAAGATGCCTTGGGTAATTTTCTTGTCGTGCATTCTATCTCCGTGCTAACGCCGACATGATGCTAGGTTGAGACTGAGAGCAGGATGCACCGCCACCGACATTAACCAGGGTTGGATGCCGTGTTGTACTTACACATGGCATTGCAGTGATAGCAGTGAGTTAAGTCATTTTTTAAATCAAAATGGTCCCACGCCACACTTTGCCGTCACCGCTTCATGATTCTTCTTCTTTTGAAATCAAAACTGACACTCGCGTTGCGGGTAACAGAGTATGGCATCAAATATTGGCTGCTTCCACACAGTGAAATTCATTAATTGCTTCAAAACTCACATCATGCAACACAACCTGCATTAGTTTACTCAATAACAAATTAACGTGATCGATGAAATTCTTCATGATCAATTATCGATCGTCGCTTAATCATGCCCATCCGTGCTCTAAAAGCATCCATGGCCAGTTTCCAACTTCTTTCCAACACAATCTGTAATCCCACAAATGTATGCAGTTTGTTAACTACTGATGTGCTCCTTAGCCTTGGACGTAACACTCAATTGCTACTAGGTAATAAACTAGTTAGCGGGACATGCTATCTATTGCAGTTTAAGGGGACAAAGACACCCTTTCAGCCAGTCCTTACACCATTGCTCCTGTGTTTTTGGAATGGCGTAAAGGGTTAGGAGAAAATACACCCTAAAAAAATAATCTGAAAATGCAGTGTCTCTCTTACTATATTCATGATCACAGCCCTTCAGCATGTGGAGAAAACCAACATTCGACAGGCCTGCCTGCAGGTACAGTTGCTACGCTATAATTGGACAATCCATGTTTGGGGGGGGGTTTAGCAACAAATAAAGAAAACCTTAACAATACAATGTTTATAATTGTGGCTCCACACAGAAAAAACACCTGTAAAGTCTGAGGATTTGAGTACCCAGAAATCCTGCAAGAACTAGCTGCACACACACACACACACACATGCAAAGAAAGATACTTTTCCTTTCAGAGAGCTATGATACAATGTTCTTCAAAATTCTTTAATGCCTTTGGGTCAATACATCATTGTACAAGCATTACAGATCTAATTTTGATTTTCCATTAAATATAAATCCAAAGCCTTAGTGGAGTTCAAGTTGTGTTTTGCATGGAGGCTCGGTGAACACAATCCCACTCACACACACCACCTCTACCTTGTGACATTGTTATGAATTTTAATGTTTGCTCATCCTTATAGCATCAGGTAAACAACATCAACAATAACACTCAGGAACACTTCTGCTGCCAGCATGGTTTAATACTAAGGTGCACTGTAGAAATTCCCTGAGCACCCCGAGCCACAGCCAAACAGCCTCAACACTATTTTAGGCATAGCTGCTCAACCAAATAACACTGTGTCCTCAATATGTTTTCCTCTGCTGTCTTCTTCTTTTCATTGTCCTTCTGCGCCCTCCTCAACCCTATAATCATATTCTTCCATGTCAAAATATATAAAATTTATATTGCCTGCTCGTCCAGCACTTTGACTCTAGATATCAAAAATTTCCCCTGCCTTTTGGGAGGACAGCAGGTCCCCGAGGATCACCAAAATAATCCCTCTTCTTTTCCTCTGTCTTGCAGTGGAAGCCACCAGGTTATCTCTCATGTAAAACAGAGGTAGCAGAGGTAGACTGGGGGCATCGGGAGAAGAAATACTATTTAAGTTCCAAGCATTCATCAGTATTGCATAAATCTGTAAGTTCCTTCTGTGTAGATCTTCCAAACAATGACAACCTTCTATGTTCAGCCACTTGAACTATGCAAAAGTAAAGTAACTTGCTCATGTTTTTGGATGAAAGCGTTTACTTATTCCCTTGAGACACATTTTGCAGGAATCTTACCTTTACTCTTAATTATTTTTGGTAATTGTGTCATAATAATGGATGCTTGAAAATGTCTCTGTTTAATGGATCTTAACAACATTGATGACCACAGAATGCCTTTCCAATTACACAATGAATCAGTTTGTTGGTTAATTATAGTGAATGCAGATTTCATCGGGGGTTTCTACTTGTGCCCTTAGAAAACACTATTGTGAACTTTGAATGTAATCTAAATGTGACAGCTAAGATTATGTGGCAGTTTAGCCTAAATGAAGCAAAGGGATAAATATTTACCAAACCATTACATTTGCACAAAATGTTCATATTCTATGGGAATTAAATTGGTCCTATTACATAACTCATTCCAAAAATGTGAATAAAGTTAGAGAAAGAGTTAGGATGGATGTTATTAAAGTGGTGTAAAAACACATTAAAAAGTACTCTTTGTTTCACCAAATCATTTAATGGCAACATTTGGAATTCTTTTTTTACGACCTGGTGTAAGTAAAGGTCTTAACTCTGGTGGAGAAGCGATTGTTTCTGCTACGATACAGGGTTGAGTTAACAATGCTGCCGGTCAATCAGAGTAGTTCCTGAGTAATGCTATTATTAACTTCAGGACCCCCAAACAGCTTTTTCATGACAGTTATTTAGAAACCTATTACATTTTGTGAAATTGACTTTTCTTAGAAAACTGCTATATGTATTAAACCTTGCAGACGTCCTTAATAATGTCAAGTGTATGCTTCATTCTGATTTTGGCATTGTTATCTGACCAGAAGTGACACCAGTAACATTATCTGAGGGAAGTCAGTGAATTATTGAAATGTAATGTGATTATCATATGTAATGGGGGAGGTGGAGGTGATGCTGGGGCAGAATGCCAGTGTTGCCATCAAGGTGATAATTAACATGACATGGAGTGGACAGTCCACAGTGTGCTCTCGTAAAGGAAGGACTGAGTTAATGGATGTTAATAGAAGAAAAAAAAATGTATTTAACCACTGGCTTTTTATTATGTGTCCAGCTTTAGCACATAAGCTGTGGGTTAATTTTAAAAGTGCTTTACATTCATCTGCTATGTTAGCAGCGTCGCTGTCTGAGGTATTGCTGAGATTTAGTAAAACACAGTATATTGTGCACACAGGAGATGTGATTTAGGTTGTATATATACCTACATTACATAGTTCATAAGGCTTGTAGAGTAGAGCATGCTCAGTACACCTGTGGTAAACTGTAGACTCCAAGGTTATCTGACAAGTTTTCTTGTAAACAGACATAATTATATTTACATTCAGCATTACTCAGTAAAACACATTATTAATGTATTATTAAGGCCTAACAGACATTGCTTTCCTTTCCTCATATATTGTGTATGTGCAACAATATGTCATTTTGTTTTGACTTCTCTACCTTCTACAGTTGGCATGTTTCCCCTCTGCATCTTCTTACACCTATTGCTATTCAAGTCTTATTGCTTGCATGCACCACACAGTTGCAATATTGCCCTCTGAAGTCAGGAATGTAAATAAAATAGATTGATAAATAGACGATAAGTTAACAGTTCACTATTTGCTTACCGCAGATAAATTGGTATTGATGTAGATGCCGGCAGATAACTAAACTAAATTAAGATATAGAAATGTCTCAGATGTAGTAAAAATATTTTTACTATTTTTTTTTAATAACAGTGCATAGTTTGTCCATCACAGAGCACTGGGAAATTTTCAACTGCTAAATTCCGGCTCACTACATTCCTTAGCCTGTAAAAAAACCATAAATGTTAAATGGACTGTGTTTATATAGTGCTTTTCTACCGTCACGGACAAATTCCTTTACAATTTGCCTCTAATTTAACTATTCACACACACTCACACGCCAATGGCGGCGGTGACTTCCTCACGGACACTTTGACATGTGGACAAGAGGAGGCAGGTGTCGAACTGCCAACCCGAAGATTAATGGACTGACCTCTAATCTGACTGCTAATCATCATGTGTCTGGTCCAAGAAACCTAATTTGTTCATTCTTATCAATTCAAAGCTGCTGTAATAGAACGTCTTTACTTTCAGCCCTTTCAGTTCTTACTTTATAAAGAAGGTCATATATTTGATGAAATGTATGTGCAAGGTGGGCACAATAATCAGATGTCAATCTATTCAATTGGGTCAATAGTGTATACCTACTGTATATATCTCACTTATTACATCGTTGATGCTGTCAATGAGTAGCACTACTGAAGCAGTTGGCTCAGGGACATTTCTGCAGTAGGTGACGAGGCAGGGGAAAGTGCTATTTAATCACTTCCAAGAAGAGATTTATCCTTCTGGTCTCTGACTGTGGTTTGATCCTTTGGTCACCTCAAAGCTCTGACTTTTGTCATAAATATGTCTTAGAAATAAAGCGAGATATCTGGGGATTTCTGCCTGAAAATAAAATCCACTAGATTAAAGTTGGACTTACTTTGGCAAAGATAAGAAAACCCAATGATAACTATGATCCAGACTGAACTGATGAACCAAAGACATTAATGTTTTCCTCTTCACTAAACCTGAATCAACAACAATTGGGAGTTTAGTCTGTACCCAGTGGGTTTTTCCAAGCACGCCCTACCTTTTTATTTATTAGTATTTATCAAGGGCAAGAGAGAGTAGAGGAAGTTGAAGGGCAGGGAATAGGGAAACAATGCTTGCTTCTATTCAACAGCACTGCTGGAAATGTCATTCATTAATAGCGCTCTCAGTTGGTGCTAACATGTGTTTTTGATCCCTGTAAAAGGTGCTTACACATCCCTTCAAATTAAAATGAAAAGTTTGTGGAAAAGGAATAAAATAATGGTAGCAAGAATTTATAGAATGAAAAGAGATGGACTCTGAAAATTCTCCAAATTGTAAAAATAACTCTTAATACGTCTATATTCTATCTTCTCCCTCTCACTTACCTTGACACACACACGCACGCACGCACGCACACAGACAGAGCTTATAATAATAGACAGACAAGACCATACGATTTCATGATGAGATTTCCGACTGAAATTACATCAGATTCCCTCTTACTGTTCCCCAAACCACTTCCATGACACACACACACGCGCACACCCAGAGACCGTACAATCCCTTTTAAATCTCCTAGTGGAAATGGGGATTAGATATCAAACTGCAAATAGAAGCTGCTTAGATACCCACATGCTGTACATACAAATGGAATTATAGCCTACATGTATGATGATAGTCAGTCCCACATCAACATGCACATACAATGGTTAATACTTTCAATACAAGAGAGGCCACACTGAATTCAGTTTTTTGACAAAGATTGATTGCAGTCAGCTTCTGGCTTTATCTTGACATATCTACAGCAGCAGCTTTCACAACTTGATTTTCTCTAACCAATCACCAGAGACCAACATATCTGCATGAATCTAATGTCATTTTAAGTTGACATGGATGCCAAGCATGCCAACATAGTGGTTTTGCCTAAATAAGCAGAGTGTTTTGAAAGCAAACCACGATGTCAGTAAGACAGCTTGGCAATGCTGATTGGCTACTCGTTGACAATAAGCGCCTCGGTCGGGACTAACTCCGCTCACTGGATCGATTGCTTTTCTTAAACAAAAAAACGCTGTTTCACGTCATGATGCATGAACGATGATGAACTCGGTGGAGTGGGCAGATACAAAGATCTGGACCCAGGCAATAACAAAGCAACCTTTATAGGAACATTATAGCAACAGCCTAATAGTACATAAATCATTTGAAAACTTCACAGTAACATGTCAAGCCATCCATAGACATCCATTCTGAACTATTCTATTGAGAACAATATAATTTGCAAAGAAAAAAAGAAGTACTGTGATGAACATGATGTTTAAGTAAGGGTTAATGCCCGACAAGGCATCCATTGTCAGGTATTAATGAACGACAGCGAGGCGTAAACCCTCCGACGTGCAGTGAAGTCCAATAATACCTGACAATGAACACCTTGAAGGATAATAACCCACTTATACCCTGGTCACTTGCCAAATAACATGTTTTAAAACAAAGGTTTATAATTTAATTTGTTTTGCAATTGAAATCTTACATTTTCCAAACAATAACTCAGTTAAATAATTACTGTACTCTTGTGGAAAGATTTAGTGAAGTGTTACAGTGTTTTCAAAAAGCTTTACAAACACGCTCTAGTGTAAGGCAAAGATGCTATTTCCCACCAGCATGAACATATTCTATAAATGGAGGGCAATGAAAAATATGTAAGAGACTGGAGTCTTACTTTCTATTTCTGAGAAATGTCAGTACAGAGTAAATTCATCTTCTCTCTGGTGTGTACACACAAACCGCTTCTGAGAAAGCTTTGGTAAGCTTTAGTTTATAGTCAGTGCTTCTATCTGATTCATTACTCATACTTAGTGATTTTTTTTAATGACTATGAGAAATATACTGTACTACAGTTAACCTTCCACTTTTGCTATGTTCCCCTTTTCAGAAAAGCCACAAAAACTAGCCACCATGTGCATTCAGAATAGCTTAACCCAGGTCCTAACTAGATCAGTAGTGAAGAAGGAGAGCCTCTATACCAAGGTACAAAGGCCTGGTCATCCCAAGAAGTTGCATTGTGAAATCTGTGATTTTAGGAAATAGGTGGTGCAGGAAGCTTGGTGACATATTACCTACTTACAGGTTCCGTTTACAAAGTGTTGGAGTTGGTGAGCAAACTGGAACATACTAGCTAACTGTGAAAGTGCGAGCATTTTTCCACACAAAAGCTCTCCAAGCTGACTCGGTCTGCTAACTGGCAGCTAGGCCAACTGCTAATTGCAATTTAGCTGTAAGCTTGGTTGCTAAAATCATCATAATCCCAGTCCGTCCAAGATGCAAATGCCACTTTTGTGGAGTGTTTTTTTTTACAGATCAGTGTCATTCAAAATTGGATAGGGCGACAGAGCTAGTAAGATAGCCTCCTCAAAGGTCAGCACTTTGAAGACACATGGCTATTGGTTAGCCGTGCACATTTATGTGTCAAATGAAGGTAGAAGAGTGATATCCAAATCTGCTGACTGGGGTCGACAAATGCTGATGGATTTTGGTTTTAACATCAATGTAAGCACCCTCACATTTGTTTCACAGTACACTTTCAACATTCTCATCCTGGAACACATTGCATTAGAAATAAATTGTCCTTTGTTGGTTGGTTAAATACATGAGACACAATGAAAATAGATTTAATAAAAATACAAAGGTTGAAATTTGAAACTTTCAAAAGAAACAATTGCGCAATTTAACAAAACTACTCAACCAGATGAAACAAAGCATGTGTTTATGGCAGCACAGCAAAAATGCTACTGTTGTGTAGGGTTCACTCAGCCCTGGACCACACCACTATCAGCCTGAGGTGATTATCCAAAACATTTTGAACATTTTGAACAAAGAGGTATGCAATTCCACCCAGTTACCCCTCAAATGGGTAAACCAAACACATGCCACATCACTGGACACAGGAAACCCTTCATTCCTTGGTTCTGACCTGCGATCATCAATGCTAGAAATACACCACCAACATTCCTGCGTGGTGACCAGACAAAGGAACAAAGAAATGTGTGAGTATGCAGAAACAAACAACTCACTGTTCAAACTTACACCGTAATAAAGCTAACTGAAATTAAACTGTTGTTGTGTGTTTTCTTTAAACCAGTGCTTAATGTAAGAAGGTAATTATTTTAACACTAACAAACCTGGGATATAGTAAGTCCTGAAATGTTACACAAAAACAACGATAACATTTAAGAAAATTGAAATCCAACATCCAGATCTTTTTAATACATTCATTCTAGTCAGTTACAACATGTTACAAGTTATGTGTAGGGCCATTTACTTCCCCCTGGCATTTTGAGAGTCATGAAGCAGGACAAAATGCTCTGGCAGCTCGCGAGCCTGCTAACTGACAGTTAGCGACTATGATAGCATCATGCATTTTTTACTTTGTGGTTCTCCGTTTCCTCAAAGTTCAGCGCTCTCAAGGTGGCTTGGTCAACAGTGTATTTAGTCAGTTTAACAGTTTATTCGCCAGGGGCCATGCAAAAACTGATGTGTCTGTTTTTACTGCCATGCGGTTTAGTAGAAATCTGAAACGGTGGACAAAGTATTCAGATCCTTTACTTAAGTGAAAGCACTAATACCACACTGTAAAAATGCTCTGTTACTGTAGAAGTAAAAGTCCAGCATTGATCTGGTTTATTAAGTTAAAGTATGTAAGTATCATCAGGAAAATGTACTTAAAGTATTTAAAGTAAAAGTACTCAATGCAGAAAAATCCTCACATTCTAAAAACTGGAAACGATCAAAAAAGTTGTATCAATCAACTTTTAATCAGCTAATCATTTTCGGTTTATAGAAAAACATTGTATATTATAACCTAGATTTGTTTTCTGTTCAACAATCCTAATTTGTAAAGTAACTAGTAACTAAAGCTGTCAGATTAATGTCGTGGAGTAAAAAGTACAATATTTCCCTCTGAAATTTAGCAGAGCAGAAGTAGAAAGTGGCATGAAGAGAAAAGACTCAAGTAAAGTACAAGTACCTTAAATTTGTACTTAATTGTACTAAATGTACTTGGTTACATTCTGACACTGAAATCTGACCTGAGAAGAAGCTCTGACTTGTGAGGCTTGCAAATACGATCAGCTCTGTAAGTATAAAGATTTCAGACTTCTGCAGAAATCACACAACCTCATTCTACATTTCTGCACATGCAAGCATACCCATGGACTAAAATAACGCTCAGACAGCAGCAACCTTTGCATGTTTCATGGGTCTGGACATGGTCATCATTGCCATAGGCGAATCTGAAAATGTATCTGAAGCACCATGAATATTTCAGATCCATAGGAAGCCTATGGTGATGTTGAGTCATAACATAAGCTGCTGCCAAATACCTCTGTTTCAGGGAAAACAATGCTAATTATCTGCATGAGGTTGCGTCTCCTATTGGGACAAAGAAGATTTGGGGCTCATTTCTGGAAGGAATAAGTGTGAAGGAAGAAACCCTTATGGATCCATAAGAATGGGAGCATGTCATGATGTCTGTACTACCTATCCTATCCTATCCTATAATGCTATACTAG
The DNA here is from genome assembly GCA_026937815.1 of Etheostoma perlongum. Taxonomy (NCBI): domain Eukaryota; kingdom Metazoa; phylum Chordata; class Actinopteri; order Perciformes; family Percidae; genus Etheostoma; species Etheostoma perlongum. Next base: position 6,870,077 of record CM049390.1, on the reverse strand, counting down.
CTATACTGCATTTTACACATTGCAAGAAGGAAAACTGACATTTGGGCACTTCCTACAGTTATAGAGGTAACGTCACCAATCTCTTCAGTCCATTGAGGCTGTTATGAATGACAATCCTTTGCGCCTACTTTACAGAGGGAGGAGGACATCAATGTATATGGTGTATCTTTGTTATGACATGAAATACTTGCAATTGGGAACAACCAATGAAAGAGTAATTCATAGTAACTGTTGGTGGTTCCCTATTTGTTTTTGTTACAGAAAAACTTGAATTACACAAAATCCACATTTTGAACAGAACATTAATATTATGTTTTACACTTGAATAGAATCCTTACTATAGAGTGTACTTTGTAAGTTGTTTTATCAACAAATTGGATGTCTTCTCTTTCCATGAACCTACATTATCTATCAATACAAATGACTGTGGTGTTTCCATTGCTTACACCTCCATTACTTTGTGAAAAACAGTAAGTGTGCAGTTTTATAGTAAAGTAAGTGTTTTTCACATTTTCACAACTGTATTTATAAAGTCAGACATCTTATCTGGACATATTGTTATCTTTGCTCTTTTACCTGTTCACTGGTTCCCTCGAACGGTTTCATTTTTATTTGGTGTTTCTTTATTTCCAAAAAAGGTTTTATGAGCCGTCCCTATATACTGTATATACAAGTCTTAAACAGGAAACCATTGCAGTCAGCAGTGGTTGAAATGCACCGTGCTGAAATCTGTACTGTTTTGAATGTGTGGTTAACAGTTTTGACAGCAGTGTGTTAACATTTGAACAAAGTGCTGGAAATCCACAGTGTTGTGCAGGTTCAGGTTAAAGTGATGGGAGAAGTGTGTGGAGTTTTGAAAACTGTGTTCAAGCAATGAAAAAGGAACTAGAGTTTGATCCATATGAACTGCTGCTGTGCAGACTGAAGTTAGAGTTGTTCCTGGAACCAAACTGGGTATGTCATAGAGATGGGCATTAAAAGTCCTTAGTCAATCGTCTGGAGAATTAATGATTGACTATAAATTAATAATTATGATTATTTATTATTTTATTTTATAATTTTTCATTAGTTGATCATTTATTTATTTAACATGTTATAAATTAAAAATGCAATGAAAATGCATTGAAAATACAAAAATACAGCGTGTTTTTCCTCAATGAGACCTTTATTACAAGAAGATCAACTTGTGGCAGTTAAACTGGACGTTTTTAAGGCTAAACTTAACAATAAATAAAAAAAATAATCATGTTAAACAACAACTTAACCAAAAACATAATACTTAGATCTGACTAAAGTATCTGACAGGTTTTGTCAAAATGTAACTCAAAACTACCCGAGGCACCGAGTCGAGGAAGAGTGAGAGAGATTGGCCTACCTAATAATTAATTAGGCCACTTACCAAAGCCTCATAAAAATAACTAGTAACTCACATACAACTTCTGCACCGGTCTACTGTTTTTTTTGTTGAGAAAGATAAGCATGTTGACATGATCTGGGGTCAGCCACAACCGCAACCTGGTGACCGTCAGTCCAGCCGCCGAAAACACCCGCTCTGAGGGGAGTGATGTTGCCAGGATGCACAGGTACCTCCGGCCGGGGAACCTTATTCTGTTCACTTTCCACCAGTCTGTAGGGTTGCAATCCAGGGGTGGGGGAGTCTCCCTCAGAAAGTTCTGCTTCAATGCCAGCCTCACATTGAGGGGTATAGTGCTCCCTAAGGAGTTGTGCCATAGCAGAGGACTGGGAGGGCACGACTCCAGTGTTTGCGCTCCCCTCGTCCGTGGCAGACAACACAGCCCGTCTCCCCCAGCCTGTGGGATAGCCGCCCTACCGGTCTCCACTGCCTCTCCCAGCTAAGCCAGTTTCACATTAGCAGCCAGTCTCTGTGTTGGTGTAAGAAAGCCCAGGTGCTTGTGACGAGGGTCCAGCATTGATGAGATTATGGGGGCGAATGACACAAACCCACCAGACTGAACCTGTAAATATATGATGGGGGAATCAATAATCAGAAAAAAATGCTGTATCTAAATAGATACAACGCAGATAAAACCGTGGTGCCACATTTAAGTGCTGACAGCACAGGCTGTGTGTCTTCCATCAACTGCCAGTACTCATCCTTCAACTTCAAGATCCTGGCATTTTGAAGCTTGGTGACAGTTTGGTCCAACAGCACATCAACAACAGCCCACCACTGCTCCACCAGGCAATCAAAATATCTTGCACACAAAGTTCCACCGTGTTTTACATGAATAGATAAGCTGGTGAGTTGCGACGCCCATTTGCTCCTGTTTCTTTTGCAGCGCTTTGGTTGTTGCAGTGCTGTGATTAAAGTGGCTAACGAGTTGACTAGCCGCTGATATAGATACTTGATATAGATACAGCGCAAATCTGTTTATGGCCAACTGGAGAGTGTGTGCAATGCAGGTGATGGTGACTTAACTGTTAAAGCGGTCAGTCTGTAGTTAGAGCAACTCTCTCAGCTGTGCTCAATTCTTTTAACAGCTGCTGCTTCCGTTCTTCGTAGTGAGTTTCTACCAGTCATGGTACATCATGATGGAATGGGATATACTAGTTCCAATAAATGCATCAGTTCTTGTAAATCTTTCCCCTAAACACAACACATAAGGGCAGCCATCTCATCAACTTCCAGATGCCTTGGGTAATTTTCTATCCTCATTGTGCATTGCAGTTCCTCCGTGCTAACGCAGACTTGATGCTAGGTTGAGACTGAGAGCAGGATGCACCGCCACCGACATTAACCGGGGTTGGTTGCCGTGTTGTACTTACACATGGCATCGCAGTGATAGTAGTGAACTAAGTTGTTTTTTAAATCAAAATGGTCCCACGCCACACTTCGCCGTGACAGCTTCATGATTCTTCTTCTTTTGAAATCAAAACTGAGGGTCGCGGGTAACTGAGTATGGCGTCAAAAATTGCCCCCGGGTGTTAAAATGTTTGATTGGTGCCACACAGTGAAATTCATTTCATTGCTTCAAGACTACGCACTACGCAACACAACTTGCATTAGTTTAATCGATAACAAGTTAATGTGATTAATGAAATTCTTAATGATCAATTATAGATCGTTGATTAATCATGCCCATCCCTAGTATGTCACCTACCACTGGCCACACACAAACAAACAAAATTCTCAGAATGTGTGTGTGTATGTTTCAGGGTTGCATAATTTCACAGAGCCTCAGGCTAGGAAAGGGATGCTGAGCAGGACCAAGATCAGCACTGTGTGTGTGTGTGTGTGTGTGTGTGTGTGTGCATGCATGCGTGCGTGCGTTATAACAGGGAAGGCAGCCTTAATCCCCTTGAAGAGTGATGACCCAAGCTTTACACAAATGCAGTACATACACACATTCAAAGATACACTGTGACGTTCCAATCTATGGCCTTTGTTGGGGAGAAATATTAGTTTAGGAATAATTGGGGCTTTGGGACAGTGTTGTATTGTTGGTTAATTGTCATCCACAGAATGGAATAGCCCAGTGTTTGTGCAACACTGTGGGTGTGCGTGCTAGATTAGATGACGTATGAGGCCCAGAAGTCCCAACAAACTGATCATACTGTGTTCATTTTTAATGCACTGAAATTGGATTGGTACTCGATATTGGATAATACAGACGATCAGGTATTGCAATCAGTATTGGAAAAGGAAAAAAAATGGTACATCTCTAAATAAAGCTTATAAGCCATTAAAGGGATATTTCACCGTTGGAAAAATGAATGTATCTTTAAATTGTGTCTCTTATGTAGCAGAAATATGAATTCTTTTTAGAAATCGGTGCCTTCTAGGCCAAGAAAAGACTCATGTGGCTGAAAGACACCAAATCCCAGAATGCCCTTGCATTGGGAGTCCACTCCCAAGACACGCCTACAGTTTACAGACATAGACTGACAGTGGGGCATTGAACTCAACTCAAGTGTGTTTTATTGTCGTTTCAACCATATACGCAAAACAATGTTTCACCGTGGCTCAAGTGGTGTTACACATTTAAAATATATAAAAACTATATAAAAATCATATAAAAAAGACAAAACAGGCTAGTGCACACACATTATAGGCTCCATAAAGTTCAGCTAACGCAATTAGGGCTACACAATTATGGCCAAAATGATAACAATTATTTTGATCAATATTGAGATCACGATTAATTACAGAGCCATGTGTGAGTGAATGGTGGTCGGGGCTGCACGGAGAGTAAGAGGAGAGATCCAAACACAGACACGACTTTACAGAAGAAATAGGTCATGTAGCACATAAAAAAAAAAAAAAAAAAAAGAAATGACTGAAAGATGCATGTAAAATATCGCTCGGCCAAGCAAATTTGATTGTGGGAAGCCAAAATCATGATCAAAATTTGATTAATTGTGCAGCCCTAAATACAATGGTAGCATTAGCGCTTGGAGTAAACACTGAGTATAAACACAGCCGTGAATTTGCGTGGAATGTAGAATGGTCGGCATTTAACAGTCACAAACCCCACCAGCGGTTAGCAGTGGTTGGATAAAAGCACCCCATTTCTGAATCAATCCATGTCCGTGTTATCACAACCCACCTCCACAAGTCTTACCTGGCAGAGCAGCATCTGCTCGGAAGGCAGTCGGCCAGGTAGCTAGAGAGCGGAGTCCGTATACTGTTATTCAGCCATGTTTACACAAAAACAGAAACACAGCCGTTCTCTGAACTTGTGATGGGAGTTTTGTTGAAGTTGGATGTAGTTGGATGTTCAGTTTGTTGTCTAATGATCGGACACTTGAAAGCAGGATGGATCTGACAGGTGGCCGTCTAGCATTAGCTTTCTACCTAGCTGAAACTCCCTGCATAGTTCTGCATTTCCGCTTTAGCGCACACCACCGTTGATGTCACCTTACCCGACTAGCGGCATCGGGCGACACTGCTGGCTGAGGTGCTGGTCTCTTTAGCAGGCAAAGATCGCATAGTGTGTTGAGTATTCCGTCTGTAATAAAGTTTCTTGCATATTCTCCAATCTGTACCTATGTATCCCGGTGGTACACATGTGCAGTCGTTTGAATGCACATAATTGTTGTCAAGGTTTGCTGCTGTAAAGCTCCAAGACGGCTGACACTCGACTTGCTTCATCTCTCTTCAGGTAAAGAGTCCAACCCCCTATGGACGGGTTGAAAACATGCAGAACTAGCTTTTTTTCAGACACACAATACAGACATCTCTTGTTTTAGGGGGACATTCAAAAATACTACTGGATTTATACTGATACAAAGCTTAATGCTAATTGGTGAAGTATCCCTTTAAGGATTTGCTCCTTCAGTATGAGCCAGTGGGATTGGGACTGAGAGAAACAGACGGAGTTGGTTTCAGTCTTAATGAGATGACATAAAAAAACATTGAACATCATTCAACACAAAAAGACTGCCAAGATATTGCTCCTATAATACACCATAACAAAAAGTTGTGGTGAAAAAATCCCATCCCCAAATATCATAAAACAAAAACAGCGTGTATTGCCATCACAGAGTGGACCACTGAGGGAGACAGAATTGTTAACAGCCACCAGCCACTGTTAAAGAAGCAACATGGTTCCTCCTTGTAAAAAACTGGAAGTGCCATTTGATCGATATTAAAAGCAAATGCCAGTCATTAGCCATATGCTGTTCCACATACAGAAGTACGTGCAGTCAGATAAACTGTTCTGCACAGTAAACAAATGCACTGAATGGCAAACAGGAGCACAAACCACAAAATTGAGATGCATCTTCCTATTTGAGCAAACACTATTACAGTAAATAGGCTGCTTCAGACATGTTTATCTGCATGATTTTGCATATCATTTACAATCAAAACAAAACACTCAGTTTCTGCGCTGGCACATCAGAAAATAAATTGAATAGGGACCAAGGTTTAGGTCAAGCAGCTTCAAGGGTATCCCCATGGGTGCGTGCTTTCTGGTTTTTATGCCACTCTTCTCCCATGTAGCGGTCACTAAAACTGCCTCAGGTGTTACTCTTTTGAATAATCAGAGGACATTTGAGAAAAAGCAGTAAACTGTGCAGATGACAACAAAACAGCCGAAGCTGTATTTATGTGTGAGATCTGTGGATGTTTGCTTATGGTTATAGTTTGTCTATGCTTATCTAGATAGAGAATGAGTGGTTACGTCCAAATCACATCCAGAGATTAATTCATTTAAAAAAAGACACAAAACATCTCTAGTAACATGGTTATCTTGCGCCGGTGTCACATGCTTTAAGTGCTTGATGATGTATACATAAATATGCATAATCTCAGAAGCCAGAACCTGATGGCTAGGATTGAGAATTGACGTGTTTATTCTTGGTATGAATAATCAGATCCTTGCTAGACCTTTCATATGCTATGCAGTCAGTCAGTCAGTCAGTCAGCGTGTGTGTGTGTGTGTGTATGTGTGTGTGTGAGAGAGAGAGAGAGAGAGAGAGAGAGAGATCGATCAACACCACACAGTGTTTAAAGTACAACTACAATGTAAAATACTGGAGTCAATTTGCTCAGTTTGTATCACCTGAGCCTCTCCACGTAGGATCATAAAAAAACATTTTCTCTGAGGAATATCCTGAGTTTCATATCAATACTTTAATATCAATATATAGTACTGGATACCTCCTCCTTAATGTCTTTTTTTATTTCAGTGCATGTATATAGTATGCAACCACAGAAACATACATCCGGGCGATGCAGTAGCCTTTGAGGGAATTGTACCTCTAACCTTGGCAGTGTAGGGACCTTTCTCTCTTTACATGTAATATGTGAATCATGTGTGCAATTATCTTCCTATCTTGACATGACATACCACAGAAAATTGTTTAAAGCCATCATTATACCAACAAGGCAGTAAAAAGCCCAGATAGGTAGCTGACGAAGGTATCCTTTAATCAGTTTTACCACAGCAGGCAATAATGTGGTTTAAGTTAATGACACATCCCACGCACCATGTTACTGATATCAACTTAACATGCAGACACACAGACGTCATTCAGCAGAGCTTATAGTGTCAGTGAAATGGTGGTGTTAAGCCAGTGGCAAGTCTATCTGTAGACACTGAAATACAATTTTGATTTTCAGGGTTATGCTCTCTTAACTGAGATTCCCTCCCATTTAGCCATTAAAGGAACATCCATGGAAAACAATCTGTATTACATATTACATAGAATACAGAAACCATTAGACTTGTGTTTCTTTAGGTGTCGGTTGTACAGAGATGGCAAAAGTACTCAATTCCCGTACTTAAGTAGAAGTACAGATACTTGTGTTAAAAACACTCTGGTAAAAGTAGAAGTACTGATTTAACTTCTTTTACTCAAGTAAAAGTTGCACAGTACAGGCTTGGAATATTACTTAAAGTATAAAAACGTAAATGTAGCCATGTGAATGACAACCATTTATTATGCAAAGCTACCTGGATCACACACATGTTACTAGAGAGCGGACATGGAGAGCTGGCTCTTCACATGCCATTACCTACATTTTAAATGGATGTCTGCCAACAGGCTTAAAACATCACCTATTGTATTTGATTACTGTGACAGAGACTGGGACTCCAGGTTAATAAGATTCAAACTGAGTAGCAAGATATGAATTCAACTGGGATTCTGTGAGAAATCACAGATCCAGTTTCTCTTTTTTAATCTTCCCCTTAACATTTAAAGGAATTTACATGTATTTGTGTTTACTCAAATATGGCTCCTGGAGATAAATAAATGATTGTGATTAATGAATATTTCAAAAATAAAACAAAAACGGACGGTCAACCATGAGTGTTGGTGTTGCATATTTTGTCCACCAGAGGGCGCACTACAATTTCTCCCTGTTGGCAACATTGATTATTTAAGTTTCATATCTTAAGTTTCATTTTTATATCGGCCGATATATCGGATGATTTTTAAATAACCAAATATTTGTATTGGCCTATCGGTTGGGCTCTAGACCTACGACACTAGACGTTACCATTTTGCTGCAGAAACATTTTCTTGCCAGCTGACATTTACATTATATAGACATGTTGGCCCGGGGAACAAAAGCAAAGGAAATAACATTGACATGCATCTAACACAAGATAAAAATTTACCATGCATCCATACGCATACGTTATTCATAGCATCAATTTTTTGCCAAAGTATCGTTAAAGAACGTGTACCCCATTGGTCCATCCATCACTTTTAGCAGCAGCACAGAGTTACGATCACATCACAGTGTCTCTAATCTCTGCTCATAAACTCTGCAGGAAATATGAGGCAATCACTTCAACCTCTGTCACTCTCCCGTTGTCTCTACTTACAGATTTATGTCCAGGTGTAAAATCCCATATTATAATTAACTTGTCTATCACTCTCTTTTTTGCATTTTCAGGCACTTAACTGATGCTCTTTTCTAGAGCGACTTAGCAGGAGTGCAATACAAAGGCTCCAGTCCCAGACAGGCAGAAATTAAAATCCAAAGAAATATACCTTCTTTAAAGGTCTGGCAAATGTGTAACATGTTGGCTTGGCATACAGAAATGTGAGAAAATGTAATATGGAAAGTAGTGCAATATAGGCGCTTAATGGCATTAAGTGCAGAGAAAAAAGGTATTGCCTGGCAGTTACTATGAATTGCATTATGGGAGATTTGAGGAAATACACATAGCTGCTTTCTTGCCAAGAGTTAGATAAGAAGATTGATACACTAATCAAAACCCTCTCTGTCAATTAAACATGAAGCAAGAGCCAGGAGAAAAACTGGAAGCAAAACATAAGCAACATGCCTGGCTCTGTCCAAAAGTTTTTAAAAAATAAATAAATCTACTGTGGTAGCACCTCTAAAGCTCAATAATTTACACATTAGTTTGTTTTTATAATCCTTACAAAAACTAAAATGTAAAAATGCATGTTTAAATGTTTAAATGGGTAGTTGCATCCTGGAACTATACTACACAGAGCCAAAGTGAACTAGAACTTCAGAGGTAAAACAAAAAGAAATATTAACCAAAAAATCCAGCCTTTGAAACAATTTGAGCATACTTTGCCTATAAATATATAAGATTAAGAAAAAGTCATATATTTTTCAGTTAATATCTCTTTGATTGCCAAACATTATTTCCCATTAGCCCACAGGCTATCGTGGGTTAAATGACATGGCAACAGCAGGACAGGGAGAGGGTTCAAATCCCTGATGAGCTCTAAAAGCTGCAGCTGTTTTGTCTGTTTAAGCTGTTTGTTCGGCACCCGACTCCACATGAATCCATTTTCATGTACTGGTATTATTACCATTACATTAGCTTAGCTTAAACTGTATGCTGAATTTTCCAAACTTTCATTCACAGCGGCTTCCCTCGTCTGAGTATTACTTTGGGGGGAAAAAATCAAAACACCCAATGTGCCTTGTTCCCCCATTTGACCTTTTTGTTCTTATATTCTCTCTCCATCTAGTGCTTGCCCTTTTCATTTTTGCTCATTTTCTAATCCGTTTCCCTCTCTCTTTTCTCCTCATATTCTGACTTTTACCTCTAGCTTCCCCCATATGCCTTTATCCTCCCATTGAAAACGGCAATTGCCCTTTGGCCTCAGATTGATTTTATTGGCTGGAACCCCAGCCAGTAAGCTGCCGGCTAACGAGATCACTGCTGGTTGAGCTAAATGCAACTGACAAAAAAGAAACTGGTTTTCTCCCTAGTGGGAACAAGCACGCATGCCTGCGTTAGAATACTATGCAGAGTAAGAAACAGGACATGTGTGCAGGAGTGTGAGGGAAATTGGATGTGTGCATTCTCTTATGAGTGTGTGTGTGTGTGTGTGTGTGCATTCTCTTATGAGAGTGTGTGTGTGTGTGTGTACGTGTGTGTGTGTGTGTTTGACCACACCTCTATCTCACTCCCTGCTTGTTCAGCATTAGTGACTGTCAGGTGCCTGGAGGAAGGTCCCACAGCTCGAACCAAACCCACACCAGCTGTTGTTGCTACAGTTCTTAGCTGTGTGCGTGTGTGTGTGTGTGTGTGTGTGTGTATGTGTGTGTGTTTTGGTAAAAACTATCAATATGCTGCAAGTTGAATGGTTGAATGACCCTTTGGTAATATAGAGAAAGAGAAGTAAGGATTAAGGTCCCAGCTGTAAATCATACGACTGACAGCACCAAAGACCTTTGTTCAACCAAAGTTCTCAAATCATCAGGTCTGACCAGCGTAACATTTGTTAACTTCATAACCTAAACCATGACCATGAGGTGTGACCCTGTGTCAACATTAGTAGCTGGTGTGGAGGGTGTGTCAAGTTATGCCATCTACACATTTCATGTGCAGCAGGACGCCCTTTTTACACCAATGCTCAACCAACTTTGAGCTTAAGGCAACAGTATGCTTTGTAGAGCTGTCCCAAACGATTATTTTTTAAAACGATTAATCTAGCGATTATTTTTTCCAATTTAAAAATTAATTTTTCAATTTACACAAAACTAATTTTAATAAGATTCAAATAGCTATTTCTTAAAATTGTTAAACACTGCAGTGTTCAGGTAAAATTAATTTGTAGTGCAACCTGAAGCCAGATGTCAATCCAACAGTAAAATAAAGTCACTTTCAGGAGGAATGCAAAAGTAAAAACTTAAAGTAAACAAAGCAAGTGCAAAAATTAACAGTAGGTAAAATAATAATAACTCTTCTCTGTTTAATGTTACAGTATAAAAAGGGCTATGACATATCACGAAAGACACTAAGATATTTTATGTGAAAATATCAGTAGAAAACTGCACTTTAAAATGGAACTGTCGTTTTTTTAGTGGTGCTTTTTATATCCAATTCAATGTTCAACTTGTATAATAAATGTTGAAAAAGATTTTCTTTCATTTCTTTTAAAATCAACAAGCAAATTGTTGTACTGAAGCAGAATACTGAAAGAAGCAGAAATGCAGAACTGAGGACATTTTAGTAACATTTAATTTAAAAGTACTATCGTTATTGCTATTGGTCAGCAACATTATTGCATGCCGCATATTTTCCTCATATCAGGCAGCCCTAATTTTAACAGCTCTAAACACTCGTAGTTAGAGGACACAACGAATGAACTACCCTGTCCTTTAATGTGAAAGAAAAGTGGTATTTAATCCCAAGAGCTGAAGGAAACCCAACGGAGGTGACCTTTGGCTGAAAGTACAATTATAGGTTACAGAATATACATCTTCTATCCTTCAAAGAGCTTGTCCTATTCAGTGGGATGAAGCCAATAACATTTATTGGTGGAGAGGCAGAGTACATCCTGGACAGATGGGATGACATATGCAAGGACATTCACTGTCAGTCACCAGACAGACTGTGAAAGGAACCTGGATCAATTGCAGGAAATCCAGGCGTCTCGATCATCTATATTATAAAATTATCATCTGCATCCAATGCTTATGGATTTTGTTTTCCTTTTTTTCCCCTTCATATTTACACCAAAAGAACAAGACAGTCAGCTACCTCTGAGATCAAAGACAAAACTCTTGTGCTTAAAATGAGGTAACATTATTCTTTATATTTATAAAACTTGACACATGCACCGACACTTGAACGCTACAGCAAATGCATCCCATCCAACATACCTTTTCTCCCGTTCAGTTTCTATGGTAACAGCTTTCTGTCCGTCTCTCTCTGTTTCACTCCCTCCTGCTCATTATCAACATTGACACATTGTGATGCAAATGACCCATATTGTTGATTTAAGTGCCAAAGAACGCTAACAACAATGTGCTTTGATAGTTTTTGAAATGTGTTTTTCATTGTTAGATGTATTGGGATTTTGCAGCTTGATAACATTTTGTAGTCCATTTATAGTTGATGGCTGTATTCCATGTTGGGACAATATGATAAGTGAAGGTTTTGATGATTTATGTTTTTGCTAGTGTAGCATGAAAGGTAATACTTCATAATGTTTTACACTTCTCCTGAAGAATTTATTGATATGTCCATCCTAGTCTGGCATAGCAACCTTCCTCCACAGCACTGTTAAGGAGGGTCTGGCTAGTCCACACAGCATTCCAGGATGGGAGAAAGCATGCTCAGGTTTATTAGCATTTCTTCAAACCAATCACTTGTTATGGGCAGTGCTGTGCACCGTATGCAGCAACGTTGCCTCTGCAATATAGTCTTGGGAAGGAACTTGTTTGGGTGGAACACATGTATGTTCAAAAGTGGTCTTAGCAGTTAACCATAGTCCTCATATATCAACCGGAATTTAAAATGAGCTAAATGCAACTGACAAAAAAGAAACTGGTTTTCTCCCTAGTGGTAACAAGCAGGCATGCGTGCATTAGAATACTATGCAGAGTGCGACAAACACTTCTAACATGGTTGATCACTATCTTCTCCTTGACAAACTTTTTGCTATTGGCTTTTCAGGACATTCTTTACTATAGTTTGACTCATACCTTCACAACAAACGCCAGTGTGTTTCTCACAGTATAAAGGTTGTCAGTCCAAACGTATAACTTTTGAAAAAGGTGTACCTTGAAGCCTTAAGGGTCTTTGTTATTCTCTATTTCAATTGCTCTTTTTTTTTTTCAATTTTGCTTTTGTTATTCAATCTGGGTTTAATGGAAACCAAGCGAAATCTCTTGCCCTTCTATTTCCCATTCCATTATTCTTCTTTTTATTTTGCCATGCTCCCTCAACACACATTTACATTTCTTACTCTGCATAGTGCAAGCACGCACACATGCACACTTTATAGGAAGGGGTAAAATTCCCTTCTTCCTTCCTTTGTTTTTTTTTCCTTCAAATTCAAAAAAATTGTTTTATTTGTGAACTTTGAAAGCTCTTGCTTCTGCTCATCTTTAAATCCAGTAGACATGTAAAAATACTTAAAGTGAGGTACTCAACATTTACACACTAATTCCAAATATGAACCTTTGAATTTCCTCTCATATCTTGAACAGAACAGAAGGAATCAACAAAAAGCTTTGCTTCAACCAGATTTCAGCAGGTCAAATTCTAACAGAGAGAACAAAGGGTATTAATGTTGGAGTTAAACCCTGCCATCCTTGGGGACATGATCATTGTATTTAGTTCACGCAGCCTGTGTTGAGACATGACAGCACATGATAAATCCCTTTTAATAGACTTCTCACCTACGTGATGTGAAAGGTCACCATGTACCTGCAGCTTACCACAGTGCAAAACACATTTATAACTACAAACCCACCGGAGGTGACATCCAAATCAGCTTCGAGAGTCTAACCAGAAGATTAAGTCCACATAAAAAGTGCAAAAAAATAAAATAACATTATGAATTAGGGGGACTAAGACTCTTCTGTCTACTCTCTGCAGCAAGGACAGAGCGCTGTCACAATTTCCGCAATCATTTATTCATGAGAAAGTATTCCACATTTTGCCTGAAAGTGTCAATGCACTGTGTAAAGAATTGTTTCCAGACACAAGCGTAAATTTTCAACTCAACAGTTGCAGGGTTAAGCAGACGGTTATTGTGAGATGTGACAGAGTTTACGAGATCCACACAAAGACTTGTTTTGTGCATTAAACTGCACAGAGAAAAGTAATGGGTGGTAAATGTTCAATATCCCTAGAAGGAAACCTCCCTGTGGCTCAGAGTGAGAGAATGCTAGATTTTTAAAAGGTAGTGGATAGTTTTGCAGAGAAACTGTTGAGGAACAAACAGTGTTATGGTAATTGTTGCTGTTATTGTGGCGGTTTAGTGATTTAGGCTCTGTAATGCTTAGGTTATCAGTTTGACGTGCGTTTAGAGTTTTACTGTGTGATTTGGTTTAGCTTGCTTGGATGGAAAATGTGCCACGTTGTTGCACTTGGAATATTTTACAGGTGGTACATTGCACATTGTGGATCACCACGAGCCTGTAAACATAAGAGGTTTCAATGAAGAAAAAGGAAGAGCATTGCAGCGCTTGGGAGCGCTTTAAAACCTATTTTATACAGTCTATGTTTAAAACTCACGGAAGAAAGTAGAAGCATTTGTGATGCAGTCAGCTTGTAAAATAAAATGAGAATCGAAGTAATTAAAAAATATTTATTTTTTTATTATTAAAAATTAATTTTATTTATTTCAAAATGAAATCGTGAACAGGGTGAATCGAGATCGTGATTTTATAACAATTTCATGCAGGCCTATGTGCTGGGCACAAACAATTAGAAGCCACTCGTAAAAAATAACTGTTGTTTATGTTGACCTAATATTAGCAGGTTGTTTTCTGCTGGAAATGGAACTATATGTATGAATTGATGAATGAATGAAATTTATTAGGTTTTTTAGGGTCAGGAGCTTCAGCTTATATCGGTGCTTTATGCGGTGTTAACAGTTTGTGATCATTTCACGGATTTCTGCGAGACCAGGCTGGTTTTGACAGGCAGCTGCTGTCCCCTCTTCTCGGTACTGCGTACTGGCCTTCAATCTTTTAGTTGTACGGAAAAGCAGACTGTACCGGTGTACATTCACCCCTGCCTAACAATACAGGAAATCTACATCGTTGCAATAATACAAGACATATGTAGTGCAGGGATTTAATATAAGTTACTTGTTATTTTATGCTATTGCTACTTGTTTGAGGGTGTTGTCTGTACTCCCTATGTTGCTGCCTAGGACTCACTCAACAGTTAATTGTGTGAAGTCTCCGTTAGCAATATTACTCCAGATGTTGTCATTTCTCACTGGAATACCATGAGTCGTGAGCCATGATGACAGATGTCCATCAGCGTGATGTAAGCAGTAAAAAAAAACAGTTTTGGAAATGGGAGGACCTGTGCTGCATACAAATTCACCTTTAAATAGTCTACAATTTTACTGATTCCCATCAAATTGCTTAATTTACTAAATACTAAGATGTCCTATGAAGCACGTGAGCTACCATGGCAGCTGGAGACAGACAAGAGCACCATATTAAAGAAAGTAAAATATTTGGATACCTACATGTGACTGTGGAATCTGTGTGTTCCCCTTGCTTCAGCCACAGCTATCGGCTGCAAATACCTTCCTGCATGCTGATTGGCAGATGTAAAATGGCTGCTTAAAAGCTGACAGCCTGCTAATTGGCAGATGGTTGATTTGCTACTTTTAATTGGCTGCTGCTAACTGATGGTTGTAGCCCATCTGTGTACTAACATTACTTGCAATGCTAGCTTTGTGACAGCACTTCACTTAACCATCGCCGGCTTTGCCTGCATGCCTTTACCTCGCTTCCCATGCCCATTATCATTTGAACTGTTTGCAACACGAAAACACTCGACTCCTGTGAAAAATGGGACACACATTAGCATAACTCTGGTTTTCACTTTTTATCTTTCTGTTCTCCCTCCTCACACACACACCTCCATGCCCTTGGGTTACAGATTACAACAACGTCTCAGTTTCTACCTATGTTCCATCAACTCTGTGCTTTTTCCACTGACTTTTGGTTAGTCAGGTGGGAACACTTGATAAAGTAATTACCATAATCCTCATCATCTGATTTTCCTGCGTATGTAACCTATTTTATTGCCAGGTGTGAAGGCAGACCCTTCACTCTGTGCTGATAGTGATAGCTGTCATGCATCTCCCAGTGGAAAGGCTAAAGACAAAGAGCTTTTGTTAGCCCACATGTTTTTCTTGTCAAATTGATCCTATTTCAGTTCAAATCTTAATCTCCATTTTACATTCAAACTGTATCTCGACCTGAAAGGAAAATCTTTAAATTCCCAAACAGATTGTTGAGTAAGTTTGAAATGATTATGTTGGCATCGTGCAACTTTGACTGTGGCAGCTTAGGGCTGCAGTGGCTAAAATGTGCAGGGTATACTGTCCTGTACTGTTAACCTTTACTGGTGAGTTTTACTCTCTTACAGTGACACGCTGGCTCTCCCATTGGGGCCTCATTCAAAAAAGTGGAGACATAACAGCATGTTTTAATTGCTTTAAAAGCAGATGCTCAATGTAATAAGACCATTAGTGAGTTAAAAATACATTGTTTCCATTAAGTTGGATAATACATAGCATGCATAATGTTCTCTCTACAGTGCAGAGAGATGTCAGACAAGAAGCAGAGGAAAGAAGTGGAAATTTTATTTTGAAAGTGTGCAGTTGTGTGTTTACAATGGGTCAAAGGACTACATGCTATATAAGAGGAGTCACTTGGGAGTGACGAGCTCAGGAAACAACCCTGTCTCCTAAAACATGATGTTCCTATAAAACAAAATGGCATTATCAATTACATCTCGAGGAAACATTTTCCAGCGGCGGGCGCATGTTTTGAAATACTCACAGTTTTAAACATGTGGTTAACGTTGTCAAACAAAAATCAAAGTCTTTATGGTGGCCAAAAAAAAAAAATCCATAAATACCACTTTAAAGATCTTTGCAATAACATTACTTGTCAAATGTGTCATTTACTAGCTCAGCATTTCAAACTTTAAAAGACAGGGCAAACGTGTTGGGTTGAAGTCACAACAAATCAGATTCCAGTATGTGTAACTTTACCCAAATGACAAAGGACCTTTCTCTGCTTTGACTGACTGCCTCTGGAATCGGATTTATGGACATCTTAGAGTAGTAATTGTATGCCACTTCAGTTCAAATGGCATCATTTTCAACTCCTCAAAAAAACCAAAATGAAGGACTTAGCACTCCACAATCAAACCACTTTCAAAATGGTAGCTATGTGCCAACCTCATCAGGTGAAAAGTTGCTTTTAGCCTCAGCAGAATAGCCTCAGTCATACACTACGCACTGAAAACATACAATCATCTCAGCCCACTGAAGGAAGCTTAGTGGAGCACATGGTGACCTAAAGCTAAATATCACCTTCAAATATTGTTTTGGGATAAATTAATTTCCATACAGACGGTTGCTATTTGTACTTTGTAACACCGTTCGCATTAAATTGAATCCAGCTTTTGGATAACTAATTACATATTGATGTCCCACTGTGTCAAGGTTCCTTTCACCTCAGGGCCACAAAGGAAGTCATTTATTTCAGTTGTCAGTGTTTTCTTATATATTTATTAACCAGTGATGGACCAAAACTGCAGGAACGTTACTGAATGTAAAATGAAAAAAAAAAAATTGAATTCCAAACAAACTGGGACCAAAATTGAGACAGGTATTGAAGTGAAAACAGGTACCATTAAACAAATCATAAAGGTGAAACATTGGGTAGCTTGGCATAAGGTTTTACCTTCCAGCTCATTGCTGTAATTGCAGTATCGTTTCCTGAGTACGCATGCATCAAAGTAAAAGTCTCCTAGTGCAACATTTCCAGTCCTTTCATCTCATTCCCAGTTCATTTTTTATATTCTTTTCTTCTTTCATATTTGGTAAAAAGTATGCAATTTGTCTTCTTTTTTCACAGAACAAAGTGTGAAAATGCTACAAAAATACCTAATGGGAGTAGTGGAGTGGTGAACGTACCCACGGAGTGCCCCTGATGGCTGCTTTTCTATTCCCCAGTCCTGCATTTTAAAGTTTTCTTCTTAACACAGGCTAGTGGCACTGGCATGTGAGCAAAGGCAGCTTTTTGTCATTTCTAGACAACAGAATTGTTTGTTTGTCAGTGTGTATTAAATCTTTTGGAGCCATTTTTGCCATTTTGGAAGACAAATGTAGTAGGTATGGTGAAATATTGATTTACTCATAAGCAATTTGGTATGGTTAAGTTACAGTCTTGCTTGCTAGTCCACACAGCATTCTGGGATGGGAGAGAAACATGCTCTGGTGTATTGGCATTTCTTTTAACCAATCACAATTGGAACCACGGTGCCTCTGCTAAAAAGCCTCAGAAAGGAACTTGTTTTGGTCGAACATCATAGTCATACAACAGAAAACTCAGATTGGACAAAGAGTCTAACCATAGATCCACCAAGACTAAATTGAATTGTGTTTGGCTAGGGAAACATCCCCTTCATGGTTAAAAGAAATCAATAATCATTTTTGGTAGGACAAATGGACACAAATCATTGTCAGCATTAAAACCATTGCTGTGTTTCATCTTTCTCAAGATGAACCACAAAATTGGCAGAAGCAAATGTCTGTTATTTCACATTCTTATCCATTGCGAATATTAGCAGTTGGCTGCAGTAAGATAAACAGTTGGTAGCGCTAATTCTCCAGTCGGCTGCCATTATACTACAGCAGAAGAGGATTGTGTCAGTCTCCTCATCACTTCACACAGATCTCATGTTTGTTTTTAGCTGCTGTTTTTGTCTTTTCAGTGTAAGTAAACATGTAATGTATTTGCTTCGTCTGTTTCTATTGCACAGTTTCACATTTTGTTTTTATCAAACTTTTCCATCTCGGTGGAAAGTGTAAGAACGTTTATGCAATATTTCCACATTTTATGAAATGTAGTCTCTGCTCAGGTGTTTTACTTACAAATTGAAAATGTACACAAAACAGGTGGATGAAAACGCAACTTTCTCACTCTCAGTATGTAAATGGTAAATGGATAGTCTTGCTTTGCCAGACCTTCAGCGCGGGGGAGGAGGGTCTGTTTAGTCCACACAACATTCCAGGATGGGAGAAAAACATGCTCTGGTTTATTAGCATTTCTTTAAACCAATCACAATCATCTTAGGTGGCACTAAGGGCACGACGTTGTCGCTCTAAAATACGCTCGGGAAAAAAAACTTATTTTGGTGGAACGTGTACGTTCAAAAGTTATTTTAGTCGTGCAACAGACAACTCAGATTGGAAATGTTTATTTTTATTTTTTTATTTTTTTTACACAAAGAAAGTGGAAGATAAAGGACATCTGGGCGAATAGAGGGTGATACCAGAGCAATCCCGGTAGGGAAATGTTGTGGATATAGATTAGTAAATGGATAACCGTAACTGAAATGCTCTTCTAGTGGGACTAGCTTACTGCTTCTGCCACTATACAAAGTCTATAAATTCATTCTACAAAGCCTACAAATCTCCCCAATGTTTATTTGATTGGATTTGTAGTTAAAAGCTGCTTAAAGCAATGTCAAGCGTGTTTTAGGGTACAACCCTTGTTGTCACATACAGCAAACATCTCCTCACACTCAGCTGTCTGAGCACACTGTAAAAAAACATGGTCTCAGCACACAAACGGCAACAAAAATAAACTTTGCTCACCTGCATTGTGAAGCATATCCAAACAGTGTTCCAGCCAATAACTGACAAGAAGGATTTGGGGGTGGGAGGTTAGTGCACAGAAGCACAGAAGGGAGGGGACAGGATGAGGAGGAGGGAGGGGAAAGCTAGTCTCGTTTTGTTGGAAAATACTTTGAACGTCAACAAGAAGTAACATCACCCAACATCGCTTAGAGCACCTTTAATATCTTGTGTCTTTCCTGTTTGTACGGACATGAAATATGATGAAATACTAATATGCCTATGTATATCTGTAGTACGTTTACAAAATGTGGAAAAAAAATCTTTGGAAGCAATTTGTAGCCATTGCATTGCTTTACAAAGTTCAGATGTTTTTACTGTGGGAGAACATGTTATACACTACTTGTAATTGCCTTGACTAGTGGGCATGCATGTCTGTGCACGTGGGTGCACTTGTCTGTGTGTAGAAAAATACCTCACATCACCTCAGGTGTATTTGAAGCATATTTTCAGCAGTTGGAGATAAATCATCGGAATCCTCGCCGACATCAAAACCCCTGAAGCGCTAATCAGCAGTGGTCTCAAACAAATGTGAACAGGCAGCGAGTCTGCCACTACGTAGGCTTCAATCACTGCGGCTGATGTCTTAGTTTGTGTGTGTGTTTAACAGGTATCTGGGCTGTCGAAGGAAAAGATAAGGAGATGGAGGAGGACAACGGAACACAAAGAAGTGAGAAAATCATTAAATTCAAGGCAAGGAGAGAACACAGATTGTATGCTAGACATTTTCTTAATTCTGATTGGCTGCAGTAAACATCACATCTTTAGGGAACATTGAACATCTCAAACATGAGCCCTTTGACAAACCAATGTTGAATCTCATGTATTGTATTTCTTTGTGTATTTCAATTCATGCAAAGTGTGCTTATCAGATATTCAACACTATAGGTGACCAGTGCACTCCTCACCCTGTGAAACTGAGGGGCTAATTCAGATCAAAGCAGCTCAATCAATCAAACTGTGACTCGTGCTCCATCACATGAATGATATAGCTTTTCTAAAAATCAGACATAGCACGAAAATAACATTTGTCGCAAGAGCAGGAGTGAAGTTACGGTGAAATATTTCAGTGTTAGTTGGTATTCCAATATGCATCTATCTATAAATCACAGGAGCGTCTCTCTGTCTGTGTGTCTTTAGCATATCTTTATATGCTAGTCCAATGGATTTCAAACTTGACAGGTGTCTTGCTACAGGCACGGGTAAGGGCAGTGCCAAGTTTGACATTATTAGGATAAGAAATGCAAAAGATATGGTATATATTGCTAAAAGAAGCACACATTGGCTTTTGCCGATCTAGCCGCTGGCCACTCACCCTCTCACACTGCACACTGAGTGAGCACAGTGCAGGACCAGAGACAGACTCAAACAAAGCAGCGGAGCTTTGGCAGCTACAATGTGAAATACACTTCAGACCCACAAAAATGTGCAAAGTAGCACTACTTTATGCAAAAAACAAACAACAATTCCCAAATTTAGGACATTTCAGAATCCCACACATGCAAAGCACAACAAGTGGCAAACAGAGCGTGATGCCACCAGACACTGCTTTTGAGTCATTTTGTTGCAAATATCACATGATGATGCATCATTCTACGAAATGGTTTGTCTTCTGTATTATCAAGTTATTCAATTGGCTATCTATTAGGCTACAGGAACGCCTAAATCTCAATGCATTTGTTATAACACTAATAACAATACTCTCTGCAAAATACCCCCTGCGAATAAAATCCATACTCTTTCTGCATTTCTGGTTGTTGATTAACGCAGATGTGATGATTAGTTCTTATAACAGGCCGGACGGATAGCGCACTGCCAGGAGTTCATGAGGCAACTGTCTGATTATTCCACATTTTAATTGTGGTATTTTGTGATTAAATTGTGAATGTGCCACGTTGTCTGTCAGGTAAATGTAGTAGTACAATGTCTTCCTCTGATGTAGAAGTACACGGTTAGTCAGTAGTAGGCTATACAGTGGAGTTACATATAAAGTGGTTGGGGTCCTTCTGTAAGTAATTTCAGGGTACAACGGTTCTGGAGAAAGCTACACACAGCACAACCACAGGCCAAGCAAACATTTTGAATGGGCACTGTACTAGTTCTCTAAATTCCATGATCTGGTAACCCAAACTATGTTTTCCTGATGTTTCTATTGTTATTTCAGCAATAATACAGCGCAAAAGTGTGAAATAGATATTGCTGGAATTGGCAGAAGCTCTGCTTCTGTTTCTGGCCAGATCACAGTGAATTAGGAGGCAGAGGGGAGTGAGAGAGCTCGTCACACTCTTCACTTGCCTTTCTGTGCGTAATTGGTGGACTTGCATGCCGTTTGCCATTTTCCTCTAAAACCAATGGACACTCAGTCAATCATTAAGTACCTACCTACCACCTTGGAAACACTAGTTGTCATTTCATACAGAGACTTTGGCTAAATGTCAAGCAAGAAGTATACGGTGGAAGAAGCTCTGAAACTGGCTAAGCAGCGACAAGGATGCAGATGCTCAGTCAGAGGGGTTCAATTCCTCAAAGAAGAAGAATATCGTAATAATGAAGATTCAGTTGAAGATCGGTTAGAGTATTTATTTTACAAAAATTATGGGTGCGTAAATGTGACCACATACTAATAACAACACAAGCGGATGTATAAGAATGGCAATCAGCAACTTAAAAATAAAGTGGGAGAAATGGAAGCGAACAAAATAAAAATGAACTATGAACATTAACAAATCACACGGGGAGTCCTCTCGTTCCTGGAGATAAATCAGTAACTTTTAAAGCTGACTCCTCTATGATGAGAGGAGCAGCAGGTCTGTATCAAAACGAGATTCATACCTACATTTCACACCTGATCACACCTGCATATACTCCACTAATGCTAATTCAAATGGCTGTGAAGTTGTTTTACTCTTTCCATTTGTCAGTGTCAGGCTTATCATTGGGTTTCAGAGAGCCTTTTTAGGAATAGTTGGTAATGGAAAGATACATATGTATAAGGAATATGATACCCATTTAACCAACAAAGTGAAAAAAAACCTGTGGTTTGCCTTAGTTTCATAATCTGCTTCAATGTTCATTGAAAATCATTAAAAAAAGAAAATGTTGAATAGTCTAATTCTTTGAAATGTGTATTTTAAGTGATTATATTTTTCGCTTGTTTAAGTAATTTTGATAATTACACAGTGTTTGCTGACTCCGCCACGATCGTCTGGCAGGAGGTGCGATACTCTCATTACGTTTTTTACTAATAAATAATAAAAAATACATGATAATTAATATTAGACATATTAGACATAACTAGTTTCATTGTGGATTACACTAAACAAATGGTACTGTTTAGGATTTTATGAAATCAAAGTGATATAAAATGGGGTGATCAAGAATACAGACTGTGCCTAGACTGTCGGCGTAAGTCATCTGTAATTAGAAAAACAGATTTACTGTAGTCCAGCTACATGACGGTGATTGTCATTATTCCATTCAGACATAAAATCAGATTTAGTAGTGACTGCTATACATTTGTTTACTAATGGTATTAATGACAAGCTGCTGTTAAGTCATGATAATCAAGACATCACATATCATCTAAATTGATCCTGTTAACAGCTGTCTGTCTACACTTTGGCTGCTGAGCTAACATTAGCTAATGTTGCACAGGCTTACAAGGCAAGCTGCTCAGCTCTGGGACTCTGATTATCTGCTAGAGTCAGATGACAGTTAGTACTTGACAGCTATCTAGCAGCAACGTACGGGGCTAGAGAATAATGTTCACAGCTAATTCTAAATTTGTTTTCCTATAATCCCAGTATTCTTGCCTGACTTTCTTTTGCATACATCCTCTTATATACTGTAAAGCTTGGCTATGGTTTAGGCTACCATTTGAGTATTTTGCTTGTTCCCTACTTCAACATGGCAAAGAAAATAAATGCATATTATATCAGTTTAACTGCTGCAGTATTAGGAATATGTCAAGAAAAACATCCTACCTACATAAAGATCAGCCACACTAAAGA
Source organism: Etheostoma perlongum (assembly GCA_026937815.1). Classification (NCBI taxonomy): domain Eukaryota; kingdom Metazoa; phylum Chordata; class Actinopteri; order Perciformes; family Percidae; genus Etheostoma; species Etheostoma perlongum. The sequence continues at coordinate 6,846,963 of CM049390.1, read as the reverse complement.
CTAGTCTGTGCCGAGGAGCCGTCAAACCCAATCACCGCTCTATTTCTCCTTTATCTTTGTATCCACTGTAGGACTGTAACTTCCAGTAGCAATTAATTTGTATAAACAGACTCCTGATCTGACACTCTTCTCTTAAAAGATAAATGCTCAGGGAAAAAATACCTATTCAGAATTGCTCTGAACGCTATGCGGGAAAACCAGTTGACTAATTGCTTCAGTGCTAAATTTAATAATTTCAGCATTGGCATTCCCCTATACACTCACATTAAATACATACAGTAAATAACACAAAAATAGAATTGAATGCTTATCAAGCTCTTGGATTAACACAGCATCCTGTGAATTTATGCATTTTGCACCTACAGACACCCTGGTGTAAAGGTGTTAGGTGTAAAGGAGGAATTGCTTGGATTTTAATGGATCAGCAATGGCAGAACTCTCCTGAACCGGAACTGTTACGCTCCATAAATGCTCCATAAAACCCGAGCTACTGGCTGAGCTCTGCATGGCAACACACAAGGTGATGATTCAAGGGTCCCTAGCTGAGCACAAAACATATTAACAGGACACTTTATATGCTTCATATTCACAGGGTCAATTTATCAGGATTCCCAGAAATATGTCCAGCTTAACAAGCTGCTTGTACTTGCTGGTCTAGCTGCAGGGTCTCTGTGGTGTAGTTTGGGAGGGCTTACTGTAATTCACTGAAATTCATAACCCTTACATACAGTGTAAAGATTGCTAAGATGGGTGTCTCTGAGCCATAACGTGCATCTGTCAGCTCCTGTATTAGTAACTGGTCGGATTCAATTCCCCGTGTCTTAGTCTTGGTTGGAAGGGCATCAATCACAGTCCAATTGACTGTGGTATAATTGGGTAACTAGTTCATATCAGGAAGGAGCAGTGTAAGTATAAAACGTTTAATTTCTACAGTGAAATACATTAACTTGATGCATTAATTACATTATCATAATAGAGAATATATTGAATGAATTCAAAGAACATGGGCTGCTGAGCTCCTCTGAAAACTCAAGGTTACGGTTATAATTTATAATTCAGATAAACCAGAACAGTAGGGCAAGAGTTCACTATACAGTATGTCCTTACTCTATTACTTTTGATTTTTTCAAAAGGGACACGTTTATCCATTCAATAATCCATCCAACCATCCATATGCCATCCATTGAGCCCTGTCTGTCATTCATCAAGCCATTAATACATCCATCACTATTATTCATCAATTAGTACATCATCCATCCAATCAGCCATATATCTTCCAGCCAGCCAGCTATTTATCATCCTTCCAACCATCCAACCGGATGGACAACCATATACCATCCTTCAATCCATCCTTCCATGTATCATTCATGCAGCCATCCACCCATTTATCATCCATCCACAAGGCCATTCATCAACCTTTTCATCTCGCAATATATCATTCATCCATTTATCCATCCATCCATCATTCATGCATCCATTATCCATCCCCAAATTTCAACCCGTAATCGGGTATAGCTATCTTTGCATTCCCTAGTTTCATTGTTTAAGTATTTTCCATGTGACTGATCCTGTACAGTAATGTTAATCTGTTATCCTTGATTTGTATTACAATACATTTAGAAAGAAGAAAAGAGCCAAGGGGAGGAGGAGGAAGAAGGATAAGGTCACACAGACCAGAGGAAGAAGATGAATTTGTATAGATGAAAACAATATCAATGAAGGCATCTATTCTTCAGACTGTGAAGATTAGAGAATCTCTCTGTGTCCAACCCCCCTTCCTCTTTGTATCTCTGTCCTCAACATATCAATTTCATTCTACTCTGTCTTGCTTATGGCCATGACGGTTGAAAACAAACTTTGTCAAAAGCCTCAAAACAAAACTAATAAACATGTTTGTACTATAAATTGCATCCTCTCCCTGCAGAGACCTCGTAATCATACACACACCCACAGAACACACTTCTCACACACAAGCAATCCATTGCTTACTGAGATAGATTGTTCTGTAGCTGAAAGGTTTAGGGCCTAGCATGAAATTAAAGGGTCATTTCACTGAAAACAAAGTCATATTAAGCTATGGCTTTATCTCCACTAGGCAGGTGAAAAATTTATTCTATTTGTATTTCATGGTAAAACATAGTCATTCCAGAGTTTTTTCGACCTTGCTTTGTCTTCTGGTTTTGGATCGCTGCCTTAGTTTTGGTACTTTCGCCTGTTTTCTGATACAGTATATGTGAATAAACTGTGAGCTTTCATTTTACACTAGCTATGCTCCATCCACAGTTTTTTATCCAAATTAAGTGATATCAAATGAAAAATGCCTTATGAAAACAATAACATTTGATTGAATTTCATGAATATCGACTCAAAGGAAATACGTTCGGTCTCATCAGATTTTATCTTGATTGAAATATGGCTTATGTGATAAATGCTGATGGAAACGTTATTTGCTGAATAAATAATGAATTGTGATTAGGTTTTAGGTCATTTTATTGTTGCAACCCGCCACAAAACAACGAAGAAGTTTTAGTTCATTTCCGCCCAGTAGTTCCGCTCTGTTTGCACACATGGCAGATGTCAACCAAGACAGATGTAAGTGGATGAACAAGGAGACCAGAGATACTTTTTGAATTTAATTTACGAGCAAAATATAACGCCTATTTTTGATAGCAAATATCTAAGAAATTCCATAATTTATCAGAAACTCACAAAGGAAATGGGCCAACAAAGGTTACACCAAAAACCGTGGACGTCCTCCGGAGTAAATTGCGCTCAAAACAGCGGTACATGTCTCAAAAAAGAGAGTTGTCTCCCAGCGGCACATAAGCACTATTACAACTTGTGCAATATTGATCATTTGTTGGTAGATTCATTTTATCTAGCAAAACTTTGTTTGCAAATGTTTACTTAAGTGTTGTGCGATTCAGTGCGAAAATGAATGGAAACACCTTAAAATGTCTCAAATCAATTCAATATACCAATTTGTTAGCAAAACAGCATGTGACATCATCACGCACAGGTTTTTATTCGCTTTAAAGCCGTTGGATGGGAACACACTTTCACCAGCTTTATTTGCATGAGTTGATTTTACCAAAATTCAAATAATTTGATTGACAAGTGGATAGAAACTTAGCTACTGCTATGTGATTGTTAAAAATGTTATTACAAAACTACCACCTTTAATAAGCTGCTATAACAGCCTATGCTCTAATGGGAATGCCCTAATACAAGCTAGCATCGTTTTGTTAGAAAATACTTCAACAAGTCAATCGCTTAGAGCACCGTTAAGTCAGTATTGTGTCAAAATACACTTGAAGAATGCAAAGCTATCTTTTAAGAGCTCTCTGATTTAATGGTGTCTCTTTGCCATCTTGTTGGTGAAATCAATAATGTTAAAATGAACCCCTTCTAACACCTGAAATTAAGTTTTTGGGAAATGTGAAGTAGGGTACTGTGAGCCAAAATTGAGTCTTTGACCACTGTTTGTAACTATTGTAACATTAGCTGCTATCTTGATAGTCTTGGATGCACACAAAAACAAACTCTCTTTTCAAACTTTTGGCCTCAATTCACTCCGTCGGTCTCCGTTTGGTTGTTACTCAGAGGGATTGTGTGTGTGTCTGTGTGTCTGTCTCTCTGTGTGTGTGTGTGTGTGTGTGTGTGTTATTACTCTGCGCTCGGCCCAGCATGGAGAGGAGCATCTGAAATGCTACATAAACAACCCTCTCTTCCTTTCTCAGTTGCTATCTCTTCTATTTTCTCTCTCTGTTATGCTCTCTTCTTTTCAACTTTTTTTTTTTTTTTATCTGGCCCAATTTTTCCTCACATCAGGTCTGCCTTTCCACATCCACTCTTCCACAGAGCCACTGTGCATTTACCAACTGTTAACTTTGATCACTGTGTGTAATGAGTGTGTGTGTGCGTTTGTGTGCAATGGCTATGCATGCCTGTGTGTTGTTGTACCCCAAACATTTATATTTCTTTACAGGGTCAGTTTAGCTTCAGAACTTGGGTTTAGAGTTTAGATAAAAATGTGCTTTTATGTTACTGGATTAGGCGAGGTTATGTATGTAAGGTTATATATTGCCTTCATCTTTTCAATAAGAGAAAGTTACTTGCAGACTGAAAGTTTTCATATAGTGAATGTGTCAAGGTGCATGTTTTGTAGCCTTGCGGTTAAAATACCCTTGGCATAGAGTGGTAGGCCGCAATATTGGCTACGCACACCTGAATCTCTGGTTGCTGTTAGCTTAGTGTAAGGAATTAGTGGATTTGTCAGGTTTAAGGACGTTAGGACCCAAGCACAGGAAGGCGAGGAGAATGCAGCAGAGTGAGAAAGAAATACAAGAAGAGTCTTACAAACAGGTAGGCAGCAGGTAAGTAAATCCAGAGACACGGGAAACACGGCAGCAAGGAACACAAGGGAGACCTGACACAAAAGAAGAACAACAAGAGAGTGACCGAGGACTGAAACAAAACATGAACAGGATGGAACAGAACATATACAAAACAAGACCAAAAATAACACATTACAAGACAAGACAGAAAACCAGGCTAAGAAATTAAGACAGGAAAACAGACTACCACAATAAGACAAGACAAAACACCCAAACTATAACAAGTTGCACTCTGAATTGCATTGTGGGTAATGTAGGCGCCAAGTTTTGACAAAGAAGATGAATGTGTGGAATAAGAAAGACAATATGCTGCATCTATTTCTATACTTACAAATAGCCAGCAGACAATGTTACAGGAGTGCAATGCTAAACTGGTAGAGAACACTTTTGAATACAGGAATGGACAAAGGTTTAGCTCACAGTTCAAATTTTGCTTTGCCAATTCCCCATTATGCCCCTTTTCTGGTGATATGCTCATCTACAGTATAGGTTGATTTCCCTTTGGGTGCTCACAATTGCTCGTAGGTAGCTTTAGCTCCTGGGCACCCACGCAATTGGCACTTCATCAATGGCCTAAAATATGTGCACAGAATATATTGTTTCTTTCAAAATATGTTCAAATAAACATCATACACACTGTATTGATGTTCAACACATCTACCCTTGCATTCTGCTCTTCCAACATCAATTATTCTTTGCAGGGTCAGGGGCGGCTGGAGCCTATCCCAGCATGCATTGTACAAGAGGCAGGGTTCTGGGACTGTAGACTGTAAAAATAATGGACAGAGCTTCTGGGGGTGACTCCAGTGGTTACACAAAGAAGCTGCTTTTGCATAGAAGTCTAAAAGAAAATGACTCGTTCTGGTTGTTTTTTGTTTTTTTGTCTAATACTTATTTACTATTTATTGACTTACTGTTTTGTTTATTTTATTTTCCTGTATGAGTCATAAAATGTTTTAATATCGTCTGCTTCAATGTTGTTTTGGACCCCAGGAAGACCAGCTGGCAGATCCAGTCGCTGAGACTCAAGATGTAGAAAGCCCTATCTGCTCATGTCACTATGATACAACCTGCCAATCTTTTGAAATACTGGGACAAAGTCAGTGAGATCATTTTGATCTTTGAGTGAGAACAGGGAGAATTCATTATCTGGATCTTTCAGTTTTGATCTTAAATCTCTCCTCAGTCTGTTTGATGGTGTAGCTAGTGTGTCCTCCGCCTAACCAGATTACCTGTCAAGAGCCATGATTGTGTGTTGCTCTGTTTTGTTGTAGCAAATGTATTTGAACTGTTTCACACTATCGTATTACTATCAAATACAAATTACCTCCAGAGTGCGACATACGCACAAAAATATACCCAAACTTTACAAACACATACAACGTAAGGATGAAGCAAATACACAGGCAGCCACAGTGATTGTTATCAGAAGAGACAAGGAAGAGGAAAGCAGAATCCTAATCTACATCATCTCCGTCCATCTCCTCTCGCTGTCTGCTATTCTCTGTCACATACATCAAGAAAGATGAAAGTCAGGACTGTACATTTAATTGTGTGATCTGCGCTTTTTTAGTTATCCCCAAAGAATCAACTAACCTAAAAAATGACTCCCACTGGTTTGTAACTTGACCTCCAGGCATCTATCAGTCCATCCCCTGGGGTGTTTTAGGTTTTAGGCTTCTTTCAACCCATAAAGGGACCACGCAGCCCCTCGTTACACTTAAAAAATTTACAGTTTAACAGCACTACATTTGTCTCGGTATGTAGAGTGCGACCTTACACACAGCGGACTGGCTCAATTAAACAGAGATGGTTTAGCTGGCGGGTTATCAAGAAGAGAAAGTGCTTGTAGCCCCTGATAAAGTCTTGGGAGGTCTCAAGCCAAAGATACAGCAGCCTTAATCCAAAGCAGGAAAGATTAGACTTTCACAGATATGTCCCTAGAGTTTTTTGGACGCAGGAAAGGATGAATAGGATGGAAAGACAGACCATGAGAGAGAGAGCATTAAAGGGGAACTCAGTGTACCTGTAATGAGGAAAGGTCTGTTTCGAGGCATAGCGTGCAAGTGGATCATCTATAAGCAAATCTTTGTATTTTAACACACAAACTGAAGATGTTGAACATGTACACACTATACCTGCTTAACATCAGCATATTAGCATTGTTGTTGTGAGGATATTAGCATTTAGCTCAAAGCACCACTGTAAAGTGCAGCCTCACTGAGGCACCAACATGGCTGAAGACTCTTAATCTTGTATAATTTGTCTTTTGTGAGTTCCCCAACTTTATGGAAGTAAGCAATGTGCATTTTTCACCTTAGATTAAAAATTACATTGACAAAGACAAGTGGAGACATGCCCCAGTTCACACATCATTTTCCATCTCTTCTCTCTGGCAGCTTTGTGCCTGGAGCACTGAAGCTAAACACAAAGGGACGCACAAGACAGGGCGATCCCCTTCATCTAACGTAGTATAGCTATCAATGGAACATTTGCTGCTTCTTATGGCGCTTAAATTGCCTTCTCGACTCCTTCCCTTGCCTCCCTTCCTTGCGTCTTCGTCCCTCCCACGGAGGAGGCCAGGGAGAGTAAATCACTGGAGGAGAGAGGAAACAAGCAAATGTGTTTAAGAGGAATGAGGCATCCTTTCCTCTGAAGCGTCACATGAATACGTCAACTGTTTCGGCAGAGTTAGCAACTCCTTTAGCTGCACGGCTTCCGGGCAGGTTGCTCTTATCCTCGCATATAGCTCCTCCTTGATCCCTCATCAAAGCTCGCTCCTCGGCCCTCATATGTATGTATGTATGTATGTATGTATGTATGCGAGACTCTTATGTCTAAGTGGGTGGAAGAGGTGACCGCAGTTGTGGAGGACGGGAGTAGATGAAAGGACTGGTGATGTAAAAGACAGGTGAAGAGGTAGAGAAAAGATTAGCGTTTCTCCTGACGTCTTCAGGACACCTGCTAAGTCCCTCGACGTTGACATCAGCCTCGTTAAAATGTACCTTTTTTACCATATTAAACACACTAACTCACACACCGTATTGAGTCTCTCAAGGCATGTCTTATGCAACCCTAGAGTGTTGTCTGCCAATTGAATTATGCAGAGTGGAGTGGGATCGTCTTCAGTGCTCCTCTCAAAGTTATACACACACTGGAGGACACATGCAGGCTCTCTCTCATTCTCTCACCAAGTAAATCACATGTGGTTATGCATATCTAAAGCTCCCCTTAATGTCTCCTCTGTTGTTTTTAGTTCCCGGTGCGTCAGTGTTTGAAGTAGAGTAGCTCGAAACCATTTTAAATCTACTCTCGCTGTACCCAATATCAAAGACACAATCCTGAATTTATTTGACCATGAAAAGTCTGCATGTATTCAGGATGATTCTCCGACGGTGTTCCCCCTCCGCTCTACTCCCACAAACCTTCATTATTCAGTATAAAGATCCGGGACTGTAAATATAACAGGAAATGATTAGTGTGGAATGTGTTCCATGAATGTTTTGAAGCACTTACAGCTGTGAAATGCACAAGTACCTGTGAAATGCTTGTTGTTGTTTAAGGATAAGAGGCAATACGACTAATCAGCAGTTGCTGAACATTTACTGTGCTTATCTTTTAAAAATACCCAGCTCCTGGGTAATGTGCTTCATTGTAGAAACTTCTCCCTCTACCACTTTCCTCCTCTCTTCTGCAGCTGAGGATTTATTATTATTATTTATTAACCTTTATTTTACCAGGAATAATCCCATTGAGATCCAGAATCTCTTTTTCAAGGGAGTCCTGGCCAAGACAGCAGTACAATAGTTCCACATTTAAAATATACAGTAAAAAAAAACAGACATCATAAAACAGAAAAAAACATCTGGTAATTTAACATTTTAGCATTATCTCAACATAATTGCCAGCAGTGCCCAATAACAGCACATGTGCATTTAGAACTCAAATTGTCCTGTTTCCTAACTTTAAACTTTGTCATTGTTGGTGGGTGACAGTGAAACTCCCTGGCTGCATCTCATGGTGTTTTGTCATATAACATCTCATCCAACAGAATTACAAGTCAAAGCACATTTGCTAATTGAGAGAGCCAACATAATACAATTGCTGCTTTTCTGAAGATGTAATGTGACAAGATGCCCCAGGTGTGTGGAAACAAAAGGCACTGGTGTTTTGACACCCATCATAGGCCCTGAGAAGCTAATCCCTCGCATCCCAGAGAAAGTGCATGGGGGTTAAGTTGCTGTCACTGGCTCAAAGAAAAAGCTGCATTTAACTCACATGTTAAGCTTAGTTAAATAGCAATATTTCAAGTAACAACATCTGAAATCAAAAGGGCTTGCCTAAGTCTGCATCAAAAACACAGTATACAGGGCCAGGCAGCATGAAGGCAACAACCGCAGGACAGAGAGCACTACAGAAGGGCTTTCACTGGCGACCCGATAGCTGGTTAGTAAATACGCAGGAACACCAAAAGCGGGGGGAAGCGGGGGTTAATATGTGGATTGATGCTGGGATGTCTACACAACTGTGTGAGTCGATTGACTTCAAATTATTCACCACTTTACTCATACCAAAACCCCTGTTCATGTATGTCTTCTTTAGTCTGTTGGCAGTTTAGGTTTTTCCTCCTGGAACACGTCACTTACACATTTGTGTGTCTTGTGTAGACGGTTTACAAATTTATGACCATATATGTAGGCTACATTTTATATACTGGTGCTATAAAACATTGTGAATACGATGTTTTTGATGAGTTATTATTACACAATACTTTTTTCTGACCTTTGTGAATCCCCAGACAAATAACACATATTACAAAGAAAGACTAAAACTAACATTAAAACTAATAAAAACTAAACTAAGTCACATACATAAGCATTTTCTAAAACTAAGCATTTTCCAAAAAATAATTAAACTAGCAAGCCCAGTTTAAAAACTAATTAAAACAAAACTGAATTTGAAAACAATAACTCAAAACAAAATAGAAATAAAATGACTGCAAAAATGCAAAACTATAATAACCTTGGTCCCAAGTAAATATCTGCCTAAGAAATTGTCTAATCTTAATCGGCATTGCTATTTGTACTCATTGTGAATACGCTACAAGAAGGTTAATGTTTTTTGTTGGCTCACTTACACTCACAACATGCTAACCGGCAACATAGGATTCCAGTCACTATGCTAAGCTAACTAGCGGCAGTGCTGCCAGTGTTGCACTGGACTAAAACAATGCGTTGGCCCACCTATCTACAGCTAGGGTGATAAGGCCTATTTCAACAAAAAAGGTGGCATGTTCCTTTAAGAAAAGATCGCGAGTTGGATTAAAACACTCACGAGGAACAAACAAGCGTTTCCTGGGTCAACGTATTTTGTTTTTGTCTCAAAGTGAACTCTGCTCGAAACTCTGCACTTGAAAGCGCTGTGTTTTAAGTTGACACCACAGAGTGCTATTTCATTTTTGAGATTATTTTCCATTGAATATTGAAGTTAATAAATATGTGTTTTTGCATGGCTGGCCGAGTGGCAGTTTATCCATGGTGTTGAAAGGGGGATTTGAATCTTGCACGATTTGTTTTGTTGTGCATGATTAAAAAACATCCCGTCCTCTGCTTTTTTTTCTACAAATCAAACCCTGCATAAGGCTTTGAGACGTATAAGACCTCTGTAGTTTTACTTTAGTAGGATTTTGAATGCATAATCATAATTGAGTATGACATATATCATGAAGTGGTATTGCTACTTAGCAAGTAAACACTTCCACCACTGGTGACTGCTGATAGTCAGCCATTTTAATAAAAAAAAACATTTAAGGCTCTTTTAAGGAACTATTTCATCTTAATCTACATTATAACAACACAAATGAGTGAATTTCATATTTACAAAAAGCATAATTGAACTTAGCTCCCCCTAATGACACGTGGGACCCTATGTACCCCGGGCCAATTTAAATGTTGATGATGATAATATTAATATTATTGAGACAATGGAAAGGTCTTCTGTGTTCCCCTCTTGTAATTTAAGACAATTACAGGATCATTATTACAAGAATGACTTTCTAGTGCATTAATTAAACTGTTATAACTCACTGTGTTTGATTCAGGGTCATCACTTATCCATGTGTCTTTCTGTAGTTTCTTTTTAAATTATGGACTCACCCTCTTGGGTTTTAATCTTTTCCTAAATTGTCCTGTTCCTATTGTAAAACCCTCATGCATTCTGTTTAGATGAGTGCAATCTAAATATGATAATACTAATAATACTGAAGCACTAGCGCTGCTTTCTTCTTTATTACTTTGCTCGTTTTCTTTCTGTTGGCCTTTTGCTGTGGTGTTTGAAGTCGCTGATTTAAATGCAGGAATGGCATTAGGATAAAAAAAAAAAAAACACTTTCTCTTGCTATGGTGGAGTGGGTTTTGTTCTAACCATGCTGATTTAATCAGGTCTGAAAGAAGGATTTCCGCTGACTTTATTTCTGTTTTTCTTTGCTTGCACTCACCTCTCATCATGGGGGAGTCTTGCTATTAAGGAGCTTATTTAAATTTGTATAACAGCAGGCAGGGGCGTTGCTAAACATAAAGCCTTACTGGGGCACAGGCCCCCCCAAAAAATTCTGAATGCCTGCTTTGCGTATGAAATGTACTATACATACTGCCCTTGCCCACTATTACTGCCCTTTCTATGCTGCTGCTGAAATTGAAACTACTGGGCTCATTGTGCAATAACAACAATGAACCCAAAATGCAATAAACATACAAAATGCACTTTATGATGAAAGGAAAATATCTCCAAGAGGTAAAGCCATTTCGGACAACACATTTACAGACACCGACTGATAGAGGACCTAGTTATGTCACACAACTTTTGTCTTAACAAGATTAAAGAACTGCGTATCAAAATCAACAATATATATAGTATATATCCAACAAATTTATATTTCAATAAAGTTTCAGAAATTGACAACAAATGCAGCTTTGTAATGGTCATAATTCCCTTTTTATTTCATGCTTATATAAAAACATCTCTTATCTACATGAATAACAGCATTTATTACATTGTCTAGCCCAAAACTACATTTTACAAGATTACATTTGAACACATCTGTTTTTATTTGATTTTAGACTTGTAATAATAAATAAAATAATGTAATACTGTTAGTTGTCCTGTGTTTGTTGCTGCGATTGTTTTTGTAAGGATAGGATAGGATGTTCTTTCATTGGTTTTAATATACAAATGTTCCATGTTAACGTTTGTTATTGGATGGCACGCAGCAAAGGGTCACGGGTCAGAATAGAAGCCGGGCTGCTGCCAAGAACTGAGCCTACATGGAGCGCACAACTCCACGCAACACCATGCACCATCCCACCCTACTCAGCTGTCCATTAAACTGCTCATATTATGCCGTTTGGCTTTTTCCCATTACTTTATTATGTTACATATCTTTTTTTTTTTTTGTGCATAAAAAAGGTTTACAAAAAAAAGCCCAAAGTCAACCCCGAAGGGAGTTCTCCTTCCACAGAAAACACTGTGCTCAAAACTGCTGTATTGTAGTCCAGCCTTTACTTCCATGACAAACGTCCATCATTTTGCGTCACCTTGTAACACACATTATAATGCTGGCCTAGCTTCTAGAAGGGCACCCCCTCAAACCAAGCTAGTTAGAGCAGAGGCCCGAAGAGTTCAGATAGTCGTATCGCTATGTCCAGGAGACAGTGCTAATTAAAACATTATGTATGAAAGACTATTTTCTTAACATGTAAAAACACTGAAACGTCTTGTTCCATTCTTGTTTGGGTTGTTCTGCCTGTGTTTCGGGATCAGACTCAAGTTCGAGTAACATGTAACATGTAAAGCTGAGCCAAAGCCACGGGTTTGTTTTGGATCACGCTAGCTTGCTCGTCAGGGCCTGCCCTTCTCTGTTTCTGACTGGCTAGTAGTCCTTACCTAGGTACTGCCCATGTGCGCCTCCCGAGAAAGATGGAATAGAAGTTAATGCCTCACTTGGTAGCTAAAACGGAGAGCCCAACATAGTACAACAAAAATACGGTGTATTTTTGTGGTACAACTTCTAAATACAATTATGAACCTGAAAAAGAGCATAAAATTAGGTATTTAAGGAATGGGCGGCTGAGCAGGGTGTAACTGTGTCGACAAGCACATTTATCATGTGCAGGGTGGGGAGGGCGCAGTGGATATGTCACATACCTTTGGTGTGTCCCTGAGCAAGACACTTAACCCCTTGTTGCGTGCAACCTCTGACATATATAGCAATTGTTGCTTTGGATGAAAGCGTCAGCTAAATTTAATGTAATGCATATCTTTATTAAAACTAACACCATTATAGCTCAAAATAAGGTGAGAGAATTGTTACTGATTGACCCACAGGTAGCAATTTCTAGTGGATGGAATATATTCTATTCTCCATGTATATGGAAATCGGTATGGGGTAAACACAACTCAGTGTTTAAAGGTATCATAAATAATCTGCAGGGGGGCTTGCATGTCCCCCCTGCAAATTCCTCTTCTCTCCCTGTCCTCCCTAAAGAGCTCAGACCCAGACCTCTGTCAGTCTAATTCTCCCTCTCCTGTGTGCTCTCTCGCTCTCTTTTACAGCTCTGAGGGAAAGGGATTTTAGGCAGAGAGACTCAGATGGCTAAGTGAGGATAATACTGTCATTAAAGAGAGAGAGAGCAGCAAGAAAGAGCAGGAGACGCGGACAGAAAGTGGGATGGGAAGGATAAAGCAGATAGGGGTAGAGCGGAATCAAAAAAAGGCATTCATGAAAGACTTAGTGGGAGAGAGCATAAAAAAATAGTCATTTTTATTATTCGGATTTAACTAAATCCACTGATGTCTGCATGTGTTATATTTTTGCCCCTGCAAGAATACTTTGGTTTGTCAGTAGGCACTGTTGTGCCTCACAAGAATGAAAGATAGGTTAAAATGAAAGAAGATAGAGGAGCGGTAGAGAGGAAAGGTTTCAAACGCTGACTGAGATTGGCCTTTCTGCAAACCAAGGATACGCAACTCTTACATGTCTTTCATGGCGTCTGTCTGTCCCCTTACTTTGAGTGATCACTGACAGCAATTCCACTCCACTTAGCATAATTCAGGCACTTCACTCCCTAATGCTTACACATCCTTACACTTCAAAATGTGTGTCATCACATATCTGTTGTTGGGGGTGGCAGTAGCTCAGTCAGTAGGGAGTTGGGTTGGGTTTTAGTCCCCAGTCCAGTAGTAAAATATCATGGCACTGTTCTCTGTGTGTTGAGTCATGGAATCAACAACCTTCCACTTCCGGCATTTCTCTGTTGCCGCCGGAAATTTTACCAAATGTCTTTCTTATTGGCCGGATGTCCGTTATCTTCCGCTGTCTTTTCGTTGGAATTTTAAACTCGGGTGGACTTATGAGGACTATGGTTAATTGCTCCTCAGATCTCTGCAGGGTAAATCCAAACAGCTAGCTAGGCTATCTGTCCAATCTGAGTTTTCTGTTGCACGACTAAAACAACTTTTTAACGTATACATGTTCCACCAAAACAAGTTCCTTCCTGGGGCTATTTTGCTGCGGCAACGTGCCTCCATGCGGTAATATTCTGAAATTGTCCACCCACCTTCCTGTCTGGGCCAGAACTTTTTCTTTCTTTGCTTTATTGGCATGAATATTGAATGTATTTCTGGGGCTTTCCTTTCTGGTCTATAAAGACTCTAATTCCCTATCGACATGGTCTGCAAAGGTAGAATCCATTAGCATTCTTGCTATGTGCTGTCTGTCTATGTGTGTGCATTCCAGAGAGTTGAAGGTCAGGGAAAGGAAAGGCAAACACCATCACACTTGTCAATCAAGAACACGACACAGAGAGAGAGAGAGAGAGAGAGAGAGAGCATGATGTACTAGACGAATGGAGAGAGAAGACCGGATTCAGTACAGATGATGAATAATTGAACCAGCACCAAGCTTATGTTGCTTTTGCAAAAAAACTGCTTCAAAAAGGACATCTCCACAGACACGCCCAAACACTCCACACACTGTAACCCAGTTTCACTCCTCTGATCTGGGTGTCTGAGTGTGTCTTTTGCTGCTTTTACCCACTCCCTTGTTGCCAGTTCATCAAAAAAGACTTTTAACGGCAGCCCAAGTATCTTGTGAGTACGAGCAAACACTCTAACTAACACAGTCTCCAATGCTGCTTTTAGCCTTCCAAATACCAAATAAACTTGGGGTTAATGTGGACAGAAGCTGAGCCAGGCAGCTTGAAATTCACTATATATATATAGTTTTTGATCTGTTAGGATGCCACATCATAGGGTGCACTGATATTTCTTTTTAACTCCTTTATATTTGGGCAGCATCTGCCTTCATCCCTGTGCACATTGTTATTTTCATTACTGAAAGTGAGTTGCCAAAGGAAATGAATGTATTATTATGACAATGTAACTTCAAAACTTCGTATCTTTGCTGTGATATAGAATAATCTCTTCATCTAATGCAAATTAGACTTCATGGGACTTAATAATACTGTAAAGAAAGAGAGAAAGCAGTGATCATGTTCAAATAAACCATGAATTTATTTAAAGTCCATCAGTCATCAACATAAATGCACAATGGGACTGTTGAGGATTTGTTTCCGTAGTCTCTTGTGAAAATGGGTGTCTCTTGATATAGAACGACTCCGCTGCACACCGACGCAGAGAGCCCAAAACTCTTCATGTGTAGAAATACACAGACTTGTTTAGCATGATAAGTGGAGGGACACATTTACAGAAATGACTCTGTTTTCATGTCCCACTGTCGCGAAATGTTATGACATTATGTCGTGACCATGCCATCTGTCTGTGTGTAGGTATGTTCTGTAAGTACAAGAGCAAATATGAACAATACATACTAAGGCAATCTGATTGTTTGCTAAAAAATGTAACGTGAAATATAAATTGCACAGCAGTATGAATTCTTATAAGCTGTGTCCAGACTGCTGTGACCTTGTCAATGTACAACAGACAGTGAAAACTGATCTAAAGCCAGTTTACATGTTTTGTTCTTTCTGCAAAACACATACTTCTAAAGTACGTCTCTCATCTGCACAACCTACAAACTAAGTGTCATACCAGTACCTCCTCATTGATCTCAGCATCTGTGCTATGAAGCAGCAAGTTCATAGCACATACTGTAGCAGCATCCTCCATCCTTAAAAAGTCAGATTTGTGTGCAAAACAATCTACTTATGTATGGGGTGTTTGAAATTTGATGGCCTGTGGGCCACTTTGTTGTTTAGAATATTTACCAAACTATTAGAAATATGAATGGTACAGTTGCCAACGACATGTCATCTGAGCAGCCCTGTACTGTGACAGCAATAAAGAGTGAATGGTCTAATATGACGTATGTCCATTTGTATGGAGAGATGGCTGGAAAATTTTGTATGTGAATTTTGAACTATGTCAGAAGAAGCTAAACTGAGACTACAGCGTGCTGCAACAGGGCAAGAGATATTGCTCAGGCATCAGCACCATCACAAAGACCTGCAGGGCTGAGTCAGGGTAGAGGTCCAACAAAGAGGTACATTGATACAAAAACCGTGACTGGTTCGCTCTGAAGATAAAAGCCTAACGTAAAGGACCTGCTGTAGTCCTTCATGTAGTAAATGGCTGTTGGGATGTGCGCCCGGAAATCACCACGTAGCTTTTTGCCAAGTATTGCGATGCTGTCCTGAAACCCTGTGTCTCTTTGATAGCTACAGATTTCATTATCGTTCAAGAGCACAGCACACCCAGGGGTTGCATTTGCATGATGTGATTGGACACTGCTGGAGATTTCTCTAGTGTCTCTTGATGCATTCAACTCATGGCGGGATGCAATATCCCAGTGGTTCAGAGGTTGGAATTTCTAAAGTAGAATCACCTGCTGACCACAAGCTTAAACAGGCATCTCAAGGGCATTTTCTATACTTTTTCACAACAAACATACGTATAATAGTAGGGCTGGGTAACAACTCCAATCCTTTCAATTCTAACCAAATTGTTTCTACCAACCAAATTGTCTCTAAAGTATGTGCGTACCAAGATCTAACAATGCTTGCAATTGGCTGTTTAGCAAAACACGTTGTAGAGGCACGCAAGAAAAACTCTACGTTACGCACCAAGACGGGACTCACGTAGTAGGAGTTGCATAATAAATAAAATTGGTGTAAAAAAAAAAAAGTGTAGTTTAGGAACCGGTATCAAAGTCATGCTAGTGGTATCGGTACCAGTATTGGACATTTTTTAACAACACCCAGCCCTAATTAAAGGACAACAACGTACAACGTTTTGTTAGACGAGCACCAGCACCTTTTTAGCACAGCCAGTGAAGTCTGTGGATTAAAAAGGGGAAGACATTTTTAGGACTATGTTTGTGAAGATGGCCCTCAGCAGTAGCATATGTGTTACAACTGTTGGAAAGCCTCTACTATGGAAGCGTATTATATTCACCATAGAAAAAAAATGTAGACACCTTATCTCGTAATATTGAGAAAATAACTTATCATTTTGAGAAACGATCTCATAGTTAAGAGAGCCTGATCTTGTAATTATGAGTTCAACAGATCTCGTAATTATGAGATCATTTTAAACACCTGTGGACGGTAACTGGCTAGCTTGGATGTCAGCTGTACTTAGCCCCGCCCACAACATTGGAGGTCAGGAAGTTTGGTCTGGACTTGATCCATTGTGGAGCAACTATGCTCAAACAAGATCTGTTTGGACCAATGAAATTGTCAGGACTGGTTTTATACAGTGATGGACAGATGATGAACACCAAAAAGCCCATCATAATCCCGTAATGGATTAAAATTAATTATTTCCCTCTGAATTCTACAAAACAATACCCCATAATGACAATGTGAAAGAGGTGTGTTTGAAATCTTAGCAAATTTATTAAAAAAAATGAACAAACTACAATGTCCAAAAAAATCAGAATGGGCTTTCCGCCAGAACAACCGCAAAGTCCTGAGGAGCCTGCACAAAGTCGACAACAATCCCATCCAGAGTCCCAATGTCTCAAACCCAAACCAAAATAAAAACAGATTAAACTGAAAAGATGAGACGTAGGCCTAATGGCATCAGCTAGACTGGAAGCTTCACACAAGAGAGCTGTTTTCTGTTTTTGTGAAAATGCATTTATCTAATAATTACGAGATCTTTTCTCAAAATTTTGAGTTATTTTCTCAATATTACGAGATAAGGGGTCTAATTTTTTTTTTCCTATAGTGAATGTAATACGCTTCCGTAGCTCTACTAATCAGCAGTGAGCAATTCAAGACTACATAAATGTTTTTATCCTCTCTATGAAATCCAATCTGTCCAAATAAAAAGTGTCTCTTTCAAAATAAAAGGAAATTGTCAAATACAGGCCTTGGAATCTAACTATGCTGTATAACTAAGCTAAGTATAAGACAAATATTGATAAGGAAGATCCAGCACCTCTTCATTTTAAGCAGAACAGTCATTTCAGATGCAATGCCTGAAGGTTGGAATTGTCTATGTACCAATGTTTTTTCTTGCTAATGGAAACTTAAATTTGAATATCTTATTTCTTTAGGTTTAATGAGTCATAAGTAGTGTTAAATTGCATTTTATGTTTTTATAGTGTGCCTATGCATATACTGTACACCCTATTATCCTCTACAAAACTCATGTGTACAGAGTTTTTTTTAGGTTGACTTCCAAAAATTTCATCTAACACAAAAAGGGAGTTCTAGCTCACGTTTTTAATTCTGGGACAATGCTCTTAAATGAATCCTATTTCTGGAATAATGACAGACAGGATGTCACGCAACAAAGGTTTAAGGCTGAATTCAGACCCAAAGTATGACAGTAGCTAAGCCCCAAGGTCACCCTGGAAGAGATTTGTACCCTTTCATTTCCAGCCCGTCACATGCCACTGGGTTTGAATGAAAAACCTGCATACTCCTGGGCTTTAACGGAACATAGTTTGACACCAAGTGCAGCATACAGAATGTAGTGTTTTCAACAAGAGGACAAAGGTTAAAAATAATGCTCACCAAAACTCCACCACTCTACCGTCCGGAATTGAGGCGGGCCGATAATATCGGCCAATATTAGGCATTTCCCAAATTATCGGTACCGGTATTTATATTATTAAATATAAAAAATATTAATTCATCAGAATCATTTATAATGGCAAATAAATGTCATGAATAAAAAAAAAATGAGTGTTGGCCTTGCATATTTACCAGAGGGCGGTCTACAACGTCCCTGTTGGCAACACTAATTATTCTTTTTTGTTATTGTGTTTTTGTTGAAAGGACTTTAAGTTTCAAATCTTAAGTTTGTATTTTTATACATTTATCAGAACTTAAATATATATTTTGAATTTCCTCCGTTCTGTTGTGACAATAAAACATATTATGATTTTAATTTAGTGAGAACTCATGAATATCTACAAATAATGTTAGGGAAATCTGTTTGTTTTGTTACACAATTCTGGATTTCTGGATTTTTTAAATATATCGGCCGATATAACAGAATATTGGATTTTTAAATAACCAAATATTTGTATTGGTATCAGCCTTAAAAATCCTTTATCGGTCGGGCTCTAGTCCAAAACAACCAAAGATGAATTTTCCCAACATTTGTTCTCTACGGCAGTGGTGAAGATAACCCAGGTCATTACAGAACATTAAAAACAGAAGAAGAGACACATGTGATCCATCTTGATACTTCATGACTTCCAGCCAGTAGTTGATTGGACATTTCACATCACAAATGCCAACTTCATTATGGCGTTAGAAGAAAAGTAGAAGAATCAGGGGAACACTGAAGTCTTCAGGGTACATTTTCTGGTAAGACAATGTTGTGCTAAAGATGGCAGAGGACAGCTAGGGAGTACAATTAAGACCAGGAACAGAACACAGATAAAGACAATCGATTGAGTGAACGCTATCATGCTATCTATCGCGTGACAACGCTATCATATCATCTTACTGTAAGCCAAGACATTTGTCCCTCCATGCACTGCACAATTGTTAAAAGACAACAGTTTTTCAAAAAAACAACCTTTGAACATAGGCAAAATATGGCTGACATAGATGGTGTGTAAGAAATACCAATTTCTCAATTAAATGCCAGATTAAACTCAGCATCTGCCGTTTCTTGTGCTACATTACTCTGGGCTGATTTTTTTAATACTTTCCAGATCCTTATTGACCGTGGTTATAGGTCACCTTCGTGACTGCAATAACTAACAGCTGACAGTTTGTCTTTTCGGCATGTCTTTTTTGACAAAGACTAAAAAATGACGTTGGATGCTCAACAATTCGTGCCTCGTCCTCAGACAAGCTTTGAATAATAAAAGTCTTTGTTTGCAGCCTTGCATCTTTGCTCTAACCAGAACTCAAACCAAAACCTCCTTCACACCTTAGGCTGCAAGTTACCCAACTGGATGGATATAACTGTCTGAATGACTGCAAGACTAAAGTCCTTTTCAACACATGCACTGCAAGCCTTATCTAGACAACACACAGAGGATTTGTATGTGAAAATACACGTGGCTGAATCAGTTGGACAGTACATTAAACAGACCCTGTCTGCTCCCTAGTCTCTCTACGTCAAGCGAGTGGGCCTGTTGACATGTCAATCAAAACCTGGGAAGAAAACATACTTTAGAGGGTGAAGAAGAATGGTGATTTACGTGAAGACGACAAAGCCTAATCTGAGAGACATTTGGGAACAGTCATTTCCATGAGACACGGTGAACAGCTTCTTTGGGAATATTTATGTTGACGTTTATGTCCTCATTCATCTCGTTTCCTTTTTGCACAGCCGCTGCATGTTGACACGCCTATAAGTTAACGTTAAACCTGTTTCAATGTAGCTAAGCTAACTTATTAGCGTTGTTGTCCCTACGGCTGTTACTGTGTAGCGATCATAGTCGGTATATAAAGATGTAGCTAGTGATAGACACTCACCAGATCTGCTGTCATTCCTTGAATTGGAGGACAGAAGTTACTCTGTGCTTCCACACTTTCTGCCACAGTTGATAAATTATCCGGACTTCTTTCAGCGGATTGACTGACAGCTGTCCTCCAGAGGGAACAGAACTGCGTTTATGGCAACGGTGTATTATACCTAACAACGGTCTGTTATCAAGAATATAACAGATCGCATTCTACATTAGAATTCAACCAAGTCATGTAATAATAGAGTATATATGGTAAAAACACAAGTTGAATTTGATGTCATTGCACAAAGCACATACAGGACACTAGATACTAGAAGGGTGTTTACTTTACAAATAGAGCTCAACATCCAGCTTTCACTTTTGGCTCCAAGGTCAGATATATTTGTCTTAACTGCCCACAAAAATGACAAGAATACTTCAGAGTACATGCTAATGCAAAGTTCAGCCAGCAGAACGTGACTTATACTGTGATTGTCCACAGCTGAATGATGAATACAGCTGTCTGACTGAATGACTACCATGTGTGCGTACGTGTCACGTTGTGTGTACCGTGTGTCTTTCCCCTGAGTGTGTATGACTTTACAGGGCTGAAGATGAGGGATGCATTTCTTTGTGAGTGACTTGCATGTTTATGTATGTGTGTGTACTTGTGTATGTTTGTTTGTTTGGTGTGTGTGACTCTGCAGTGGTGCAAGATGATGGCTGTGTATGACAGGTGTCTTGTAGGTGATGGATGGCTGGTATTTCACTAGTGCAGATGCTGCCAGAGGTTCAGTGACTAGCTGTGGCAAAAATAAATGATATTACTGGAGAATATCAATATTCAACTCAGGTGACAATTTGGATAAAGATACAGTAAAAAGTGTTAATGGTGCTTGTGGGGAAACTGGGTCACAGTACTGCAAATAGTAACAGGATACAGCATAGAAAACTGAGAATTCAAACAGAGAATAGCAGTTACCCTTTTACGGAAGACGATTAGGGTCACTGGTTAAAATGTATTTGAATTTTGACTTTAAAGTCAGAATTCTGACTTTATTCACATAATTCTGAGATTAAAGTCAGAATTCTATGAATAAAGTCAGAACTCAAATAAAATGTTCACCAGTGGCCCTAATCCTCTTCTGTACCCTTTGCACACTAAAGCATATACATTGAAAATATATGAATGAAGTTCTGACTTACAGTGTGAATAGAATCTAAACTGTGTGCTATACGCTGTGTTCCCAGGTCGGATGTGTGGGAACTTACAGTACTGTACATGGCAGAAGCCTCGGCTAACAAGGGATAAAAACTAGGTAGAGTTAGGTGTGTAGCACCCACTGCTGCTGTCGTTACAACAATTTCAGCTGCTGATATTCTTTTAATTCCTGACTTGCAGCGGTTTGACTTCTCGCCTTGCTGCAGTGATGTACAAGTGTACTGTGTCAGTATACTGTGACATCACTGTTAGGTGTGGTTACAGGTGCAACAGTGCACACTTCCAGCAAAGCCCAACCAAACCACTGAGTGGTATTGGGTTTGGTGCCCTGTGGTGCTTTTGACCATTATTAGCAATACTAAGCGATGTTTTTTACAAGCAGGTCCCTCTTGTGTTTGTGTCTTGCGGACTACAAACGCAATACCACCAGTTTCACGCTACTCCACTGATCGACAGTTAGTGGGA
Organism: Etheostoma perlongum; assembly: GCA_026937815.1. NCBI lineage: Eukaryota > Metazoa > Chordata > Actinopteri > Perciformes > Percidae > Etheostoma > Etheostoma perlongum. The sequence continues at coordinate 6,824,942 of CM049390.1, read as the reverse complement.
GTACTATGCAGAGAAACATAGGAATGCCCCAAAAAGGCAGTGAAGAAGAAGACAGCTAGGTAGCAGACATGGATAAACAATGTAAAATTCCATTTGTTTTTATTAAATATATCGATTTTGCAAAGGTTTTATGTGGAAGAAAATGCACTCCACGTTTGTCAGATCTCAATGACACACAACATGTTTAGGTGAGTAATATTTAACGCAACATAACCTTGTTTACAAGAAAACCCTGCAAGGTCAGTGTTTCCCACAAAATTAGACTTAGTCTATTTGTGGTGGTAGCTGATATGGAGGGAAGTACATGTTTTGCATTCTAATGGGATTTTCAATCACAATCTGCACTCTTTTTTCAGTGTCACTTTCTTTTCTTTTCAGTTCAGCTTTCAGTCACTGTAGATTGGGTTTGAGGGGAAGGGGCAAGGATGGCTCATGACTCGCTCCTATGTTTTCTTTTCCTACATTTTGTTACATATGTGCCTGCACATTGTGTCAATGACAATAAAATGACATTGAGAGCTTGATTAACCTACTTTCTGGACCCACAGCCAGCATATGGAAATTTCTTTCGTGAGTACACATAGAGCTGGGCAATATATCAATATTATATTGATATTGTGATATGAGACTAGATATCATCTTAGATTTTGGATATCGTAATATGGCATAAATGTTGCATTACAATAAAGTTATGTCATTTTCTGAACTTATCAGACTATTGTAACTGTTCTATTATTTGCCTTTACCCACTTTGTCATTTTATCCACATTACTGATGACTATTTATTAAAAATCTCATTATTTAAATATTTTGTGAAAGCACCAATAGTCATCATTACAATATCGTTGCGGTATCGATATCGAGGTATTTGGTCAAAGATTTTGTGATATTTGATTTTCTCCATATCACCCAGCCCTAAGTACACCTGGAACTTCCAAACAGCTAGTATGTTTAGTCTGTTTCTTTCTGCTGTTGTTTTTTTCACACAGAACCGGGTTGGTGAAAGGCCCTGAAAACCCACACAGGGGTGTCCAGGTACTCAGGCTGATTGGCCCTCCTCCCAGGACTGTGTGGGTGTGTATAGAATAGATCGATTTGCATCTCCCTGAGTTTCCTGTTAGCTCCGTTGCACCTGATAGGCCGGGACAAATTACATTTTTATAGTTCTCACTGGTAGAAAAGATTTGTGACTAAATAAATTCCCATCTACGTTCCGGCCCACCTTCAACCTAAGTAGAGCTCTAATCAGCCAGCATAACTGAAAACACCTGTCTGGGTGTTAAGTAGGGCTGGCTATGGTTCAAAAGTATTTGAAACTGGTACTGATACCAATACAAGGTCTTCAATACCGGTTCCTAAACAATCTTTAGGTCCCAATTTTATAAAACAAAAAGCAAATTGCATTACAAATTATGCACACATTTATCTATTTTTTTTTCAGCTCCTACTACATGAGACCTGTATCAGTAAAGTACAGTTGTTCCTGCGTGTCTCTACGACATGTAACATTAAGACAGCCAACATTATCAGATCTTGGTAGAAGCATGCTGCATGACTATTGGCTCACTGACTGACGAGATTTACTCCAAAGTATTTATCCTGGGTATTGAATGATGAGGCATTTTTTGATACTCTATACTTTAGGAGGCAATTCGATCAATGCCTAAAATATGTTGAATTTACCTAGTCTTAGTGTTTAGAGACTTTAAAGTTATCTTAACTGATGTTATGCGTCGTTATTGTAGTATTTTTCATTTTGTATATGAACTCTGGGCAGAGAGAAATACTTACTGTTGGTTTGGGAGGTCCAGGGGAACTTGTGAATGGTGTTGCCACTGATGTACGGTAAAGCCAGAGGCTTACTGCGGTCAGGCAGTCAAAGTGTGCACGGAGAGACGGTGGTCATGGGGCTATTCCCAAATGGATCTGAACAGAGAGAAAGAGAGAGGGACAAAGAGGGGCTGTATCAACGTGCTATACGCAGCTCTAGAATGAAATGAGATTTTACTCATTTTAAATAGTTAAAAAAAATAGAAACACTGAAGGTACATTTAAGTTACTCTTAGTTACCATCACACATTCAGTAGGCTAATATAGAAATGACAAGTAGCTACACAGATACGCTGCAGATGCAGTGTTGCTATATTTTGCTGCAGGTTAGCTTTACCACATTGTAATAATTGTATTTTAAGCTGCTACTGGTGATTCAGTCTTTATTATTCCGTTTCTGGCTCTTGAGATATACAGTGCAAATTTAATATCAATAAGTATGAGAGGATAAATTTGGCTCCCATTTTCACTGAGGAAACGAAGCAATAAATCCAAGGCCAACAAATACAATAGACCCCAAAAAGTTTCATCTTATTATATCATGTTCAAGATAGTTTTTCTTCATTTTCACTTTTGGTTATCATTTGCCATGGTTTACATCTTCCTCCCTAATTTAATTTATGTTTAGGCTTACCCATCTACCTACTTTGATTAAATCCAAATGTGATTAAAAATCATTCCTACATCAATAGCAAAACGCCAGTAGCACTTCTCAAGTGTCAAGAACACAAAAAAGCAATATGTCTCAGGAAAAACTATTTTCATTCTGCCAGACAGACGAACACAACACATAAAACAAGAGAGAGTGATACATGGAAAGTTGCACAGAAACAAGAGGGAATAGGGTGTGATGAAAAGTACGGAGTGAGTGCTCGCAGAGAGGGGAGGAAGTGACAGGCAGAAGTTAGGAGAGAAAAAGAAAAGCAGTGGGAGAGAAACAAAAATTAATGGTAAGAATCTGACAAAGAGCAAGTCAGCCAGTCACAGAGAAAAAAAAGAGGGTAAACAGCGCCTGAAAAAAAAGAGGGGAGAGAGAGAGAATCAATCTGCCATCGCTGGATGGCACAGCCAGACTGATTGCAGCTGCCTGCAAAACAGCCTGTGGGGTGTGTGTGTGAGAGTGTGTGTGTGTGTGTGTGTGTGTGTGTGTGTGTGTGTGTGTGTGTATTGATCAGCCTCAACCCTTTGACTGTTACAGCGTGAGGTGTCCATGACTCCCCCAATCACTGATAAGAAGGAACATGCTCACTTCCTTGTCTCCCCCCCCCCTCCCTTCCACATGCACACACAAACAAACCTGCACTCTTTTATCAGCAGTCTTCTTCCTAAATTACTGAAGCATCAAATTCAGTGTGCAGGTACGCATGCAGCACACCGACCCAAATGCAGATGTATAATGTGTGAGCGACAGACACACACACACACACACACACACACACACACACACACACACGCGCGTGTTGCTACTTCATAATAGCAAGATTTTCACTCTGCTGGATTGCTGCCAATTGCTTGACTCAATTGTCATCAAGATAACCCAGAGAGAGAGTGTTGTTGTATAGCAATAAGTACAGAATTTAAAGCCCCATATTATGCTCATTTTCAGGTTCACAATTGTCTTTTGAGGTTGTACCAGAATAGTTTTACATGGTTTCATTTTCAAAAAACACCATATATTTGTTGCACTGCACAGTGCTGCAGATCCTCTTTTCACCCTGTGTGTAGGTCTCTCTTTTAGCTACAGAGTGAGACATCTCACTTCTATACTATCTTTGTTGTGAGTTACAGATGTGCAGTAGCTAGGTAAGATCCCATCAGCTAGATAACTCTTTCTCCAACTTTGGTCAGTACAAGGCAGGATTAGCTGGGAGACTTCTTCTAAAGGAGGGACACTTGTGGAATACCTGCAGAACAGGGACATGGAAATAGTTCTTATGTAGATTATGGTGAACTAGTGTGTAATGTAGCAGTGTTTTGCCATTGAGAACGAGCTAGCATGTTAGCGTTAGCATGTTACGGTTAGCCACCTAGTCTCTGCTAGTGATGTAGAAAGTCGTGCAGATTTTGAACAGCTCACACAGATACTGAAGGCAGGACACATTCAGAAACCCGTATCTCACTCAAAACAGCATTTTAGAGTTTTATTCCCAAGTTTATATGTGTGTGTAAGCACCAGAAACACAAAATAACTCCCCAAATAAGAGTAAAAGTTCATAATATGGGCACTTTGATATGTCACATCCATCCATCCATCCGTCCATCCATCCATCCAGTAGTAGTTTATATAAGAATATAAACTACTTTGGCAAAATGATTTCTTTGTTCATGCAAATAAAGCAAATTGAATTGAGAGATTTTTTTGAACCTTTATTTTTAAAATCATAAACACCAAACCAAAAAAAAAAAGTCCCATCACAATAATTAGGGCCACAGGGAAAATTGCACCTAAAAAAAAGTAATTTACACTAAAAGTAATCCCATCCCTACCTAAAAATACTTTCAAATATTAAATCATCAGAGAGAGAGAGAGAGAGAGAGAGAGAGAGAGAGAGAGAGAGAGAGAGAGAGCACCCTGGGGTGCTTTCTGGTTTTGTCAGGGGTAACTCAGTGCATGTTAGCTGAGCAGGGTGCAAGCGCAAGCAGGAAAGATTTTGGATTGAGCGCAGAGAAAAAGGTTTGGAGCAAAAAAAAGCTAAAACAACACAATAATACAATTTTATAAAGATGGAAATAGGATAATACAAGTTGTAAAAACGGGTTGATGATAATAAAAACAATTTTAAGACACAAAAATCCATGTAACAATTATGAGAAATATAAAGTAAATATCAAATAGTAATGATGTTACAAAAAGGTGAAATTAATTAAAAGCAAAATCATTAAACGTAGCACACAACCACTTGTGCTGGCTGTCAGAGTGTTCTGCGGTCAGAGTCACAGAATCATGAATGAAAAAAGGTTGAGACATGCTTCTCTAGTGTACTGCAAAAGAAAGCAATAGTGAAACACTGGAGAATAAATATGAGACAGTCTGTGGCCCGAGTGTTGGGCTTTCTAGGCTCTCTGGTGAGTGTAAAAAGCTAGGGAAAGCTATGGGATAACTAACTTACTGCTTGGATGGAAACCTGGCAAGTGACATGACAGCTGTAGCAAATAACATAAGCATCAGTGCATTCAATTTCCTCATTCCAAGGCAGACACACACGCAGAGGTGGAAAGTAACACAATACATTTACTCACGTTACTGTATGGAGTAGTTTTGTAGTGTAGTTTGTATTTTTCATGTAGTTATTAAAATCTACTTGTTTGCGTTTTGAGTGAAGAATTGTATTTCGCTACATTACAAATACCATCTGTTACTGAGTTAAAAAACTAAAAAATTTTGACTATACCAAGGTGCCAAGTCTTTCTGTCTTTCTGTAAGAGATAGGGAACAAGATGGAGGTGCTCAGGAGAGTGACGAAGCTTCAGAGAGAAATGCTAGCTGACCCCTTTTCCTATTTTCACTACACAGGAGAGATCCCCCCCGCCCCGTTTTATAGTTTTTCTTGTATGGACAGTGTAACTCAGTAACTTTTACTTAAAGTACATTTTAAATTAACTACTACTAAGAGCAGCAAATCTTTACAAAATGAATAACAAGTTTCAGAATAAAAGCATATTCATTTTAAGAATTCACATGGAAGCCAAACTGGGTGGAAATAATGTCTTAAGTGCTGCAGTCTTGTTAAAGTGAGCTTTCGTGAGCATCATATCTTCAATGATTTAAGATTGTTTTGAAGATTATTCTTACATAATCAGTTGTTTTTCATTGCCTGTCTTCTCTAACTGGTGAGAACTGGACAGGCTCAAACATGGATAGACATACGCCTCTTTAAGATGCACATAGAGGAATAATATGAGAAAAATAGACACTTTTTCACTTTGGTTCACCCTCCCATACAAACACTTACACATCGGAAACAGACATGTACATACCAAATCAGGAATCACGCATTAAAAAACACAGACACACAACAACCTGTAGTTGTATTTTAATACAACACGCCGCAAAAAAATGCTTTGTGTGTATGTAAATGTGTACAATTCTCTGTCAGTTTGAATAGCTGTTTGTTACCTAACTGCCATGTAAGTGTGTGTGTTTGTCTTGTGTAATTGGGTTAAAACATGGATTAAATTAAAGGAAATGAAAGGCAGTTCATTAGGAAAAACTACTGCTGGCAGAAATACAAACTACTCTATTCTACCCTCTCTGCTCCGTTTAGCCGGTTATAATTGATTCACTGTTTATTGAAAGAACTGTGTATATTTTGTTAATTTACCCGTTCTGTCTTACTTTGCTTTGTAATGTCTGTAAGTGTATTTCATTTTGCTCTTTCCATTTCCTTTCTGTTTTATTTACCCTGGGATAATTCATTTCTTCCCCATGAAGGTATTTGGTTAAGAATATCGTGCTATTTGATTTTCTCCATCCATCCATCCATCCATCCATCCATCCATCGCCCAGCCCTACTCTTAAGTAGTTTCGACTTAAAACTTCAAACATTTGCTTCCACTGTGCACCTTAAACAGGATTCTCGCAGTGTTACTCAGAGTGTTATTTCTTTTCTTGTTGTCAGTCATGTAGAAATTCTTGCAGGCTGATAAGTCAGCCTATAAAATCACAACATGATAACATTGCACATTAGTTGTCACCTCAGCCACAACTAATTGCTCATGAGAGAAATTATCATTTGAATCATAAATCAATGTCTCCAATGGAAATACTTTGGTGGAGTTTACTTACAGTAATATAAAAACTAATAATAAGCTCTGAAAAAGCTGCAACAGAGAGCATGGAAACATTACTGCACTACAGATGACTATAGTCAACACTGAAGTAAGTACTCATGTTAGAACAGTCCAAGTACAAATGTTTCATTTGGCAATTTTAAAGGTAAAGAACAACTAATATTATTATTAATATTTTTATACCTTTGTTTTTGGAAAAAAATGCAGGGACATATTTTTCATGCATTTTTTTTTACTGTTTTGGACAATAGTAGCAACAATCAATGTGTTATTTTAACAGACCCTAGCTGACACATTCAATCGACTATGTTAATAAATGCAAACAAGACACAGGGTTAAATACTTTGTGTGTCAATCCGTCTCAGTACAGTGCCGAAAAACAAACTGTATACAGAAATTACCATTACTTAAATACAACAATGACATAAAACAATATAAATTGTACAAGATCTAAACAGACATGCTACACACACGCACACACAACCATATACAAGACATACCTATTAACATACTGTATATCATGCACTTTCTTAGCAAAGCCTTCAAGTGCTTTACTTGGTGCCATTTTATCTCAAGTGTATGTGTTCTAATGATTGCAAAGCTCTTACAAAGAACAAATCCAACTGCATCTGGGTTTAAAGCACCACTTAAGAAACAGCAAATTATTACAAGTATTATGAATACTAAAATAAATTCAACACAACAAAAGTTGCTGTTACTTTTTTTACTTTGAGCCCCAAGTTGGTAGAGAATCCAGCATTGGATAATGAAAACACATTGGAATAACAAACCCAAAAAAAAGATAAATAGTAACCATCCATCCATTTCCATTATCTGTGGATGGACATTGATGGTGCGCAATTGCCCAATCGGAGTATATTCCAGCCAGAAACTACAAACAATGTAACTTTTTCAGAAGTAGCAAAATGACCTATGTAGGACACGGGTGGGGCATCAGATGTTGAATCGGATGCAATGTCACCAGGGCATGGAAGAGGTGCAATTATGGAACCCACTGCAAGACCTGCCCTACAATGCAGCCCAATTGGTTGCAGCCTGATTAACTATTCATTGACCTTGAATAGTTAAGGTTAGGATAGGCGATTGGTCAGAGGGTAGGACCTGAACAAATTGGGGTCCATTACCTCAGACGAGTAGGACAGGGCGGGACTTACCCGGAACTACAGTGGGTTCAAAAATAATGCATGGAAGAGAAGCAAGTGAGGGAAATGAAGATGGAAAATAAACTAATAGGATGTCAATGTTTGTCATATGCATTTATAAAATTCTCATAATCTCTCCTAGAAAATCATTTAATCTAGAAAAAAAGTCTCCACTGGTCACGAAGCCAATGAAATAAATTCCACATACTGTATGCTGGTGGTGAATTAGGGCCAGGTTGCCATGTAAGTCAATTATTTTTTTTCCGTGCCTGTTTGTTGCTCGTTTAAAATGTCAAATGACTAGCAGGATCACAGAAAGCTTGCTTTGATTTTCCAATTCATTACACAGTGATGTATTACTAATGCCTTGATCGATGAAAAGAGGCACATCTGGGAGCATGTCCGCTTGCAGCTCACCCACTGCACATATGATAATGTCGCCACTTGATATCCCATCATTGTAATTGATCATAAACCACAGTTCAACCATTTTCATCCTATGCTTATCCTTAAAGAGATAACATAGTGACGTGATCTTTTTCTTTTGGTGCCCTTAATCAAAGCACTTAACCTCCTATCAATCGTGTTGATGTGCTGTAAACAAACACACCATTAACAGGCTCAAAATACAACACATATTCATATTTGTTCTCCAGCCAACAACACTATGTTTTTAAGCTCAGGATTTCACCTCTCATAGTGCACAACGCCGACAGAACAGTTTCCAAAACAATATATTAGCTTTGAGGTGCTCTTAAAGAGTTTTACCTGGAGGCTAATGTTCTCCAGACTTTGCTGTATGTCACAAAAGGGCTGTAAATAGAGTATGGTGCTTATGGTAATGCTAACAAAACAAATCACAAATCCACTCATTCCCTTATCTGTAAACACATGCATACCCATATGCAGATTATTCCAAGAAAGGGCTGAAAGTAATTATGTGCTTGGTAAAATGTCAATGTTCTCTCTCATCTTTAACCATTTGCAAACACATGCTTACACACATGCTAACAAAAGACTAAAGGCTAATAACCTTTTAGTCACACTCCCAGTGGTCTGTTTAGCTTTTGGACAAGACAATTCGTTATGTACTGTACACATACATGCACGCACCAAAACATCAGATGCTGGTTTTCTCAGCTAATGAACAATGTACTGGCATCTACCACTAGGCCTGTCTATTTGTATGTGTGTCTGTATGCATTGTTGTTATGATGCAATAGCATTGTCTTTCAGTGGTATAAATGATTAACATTCAATAGATGTACTGTCCCAAGAGACAGAGGGTATTGAATGAGAAAGCAACAGAAAGAAAGATGATGATCTTGGTGTGAACCTCTCCTTTAAATACCATGTCAGTCGAATCACCAGAAGTGCATTTTTTCATCTAAAAGAAAATAACTCGCCTTAGCCCTCCACTCTCCTCCTCTGCTGCTCAAACCTTGATCCATGCCTTCATCACATCCAGAATTGACTACTGCAATAGCCTTTCTTACGGTACACCATTCAAAGTTCTAAATAACCAACAACTCTACTCACCCGTTCACACTGTTGCGACCACATCACCCCTGCAGAACCTCCACTGGTTCCATAGTCTCGCGTAGCCAGACCTTCCTCCACAGCACTGCGGAGGAGGGTCTAACCCTAGTCCACACAGCATTTCAGGATGGGAGAAAAACGTACTGTGGTTATTAGCATTTCTTACCAAATACCAATCACAATAATCGTGGGTGGCAGTAAGCGTCGGACAGAGCAAAGGTTTGGTGGAACATGTGCTTACATTTAAATGTTGTTTTACTCATACAACAGAAAACTCAGACCTGGGGTTAACAGAGCCTTCTCCATAGCTGACCCCTCCCTCTGACACACTCTCCCCAAACACATCCATGTGTGCAAAACAAAATGTGTGCAGATGTTTTGTGTGTGGGCTTCTCTTTGAGTGTTGTAAAAAGCACTACGGAATTAAAAGGCGTTGTTTTTGTCGTTGTCGTAGCTGTTGTTGCTACTTGGTGGTAGTAGCTCAGTCTGTAGGGAATTCGGCCGGGAACCGGAGGTTTGCTGGTTCAAGTCCCCGTATGGACCAAAATACGGTGGTGGACTGGTAGCTGGGCAGCCCCCTCACTCTGACATCTCTCCATTAGTGCATGTATAGGTACTGAGCATGGCCTGTGTGTATTAACAACAGAAAAGTATTGTAATTTCACCTTGCGGGATTAATAAAGTATACATTATTATTATCCCAGCCACAAAGCCCAGTAAGTTGTTCGATGTCACCAGAGCATGCAAATGAAGTCAAATGAGCACTTGAAGCAAAGAGAGCAAATGAAATCAGTATAGAACCAATCTGGTGTACAATCTTTAGTGTGAAAACAAAGCTTTTCTTTGGATTTAATCAACTTTCTCTGACTGTGAGTGAGCTAGGCTAGCTAGGGTCCATGTTTTTGCTACCAAGCTAGGCTGTCTCGCTTCTTTTTTCCAAATGGGAGCTAGTCAATCTATCTTGGTAGTTACTTTCTGTACTTTCTGAGTAAAAATACAAAAGTAATTGCCCAATATGGCTTCCCAAATGGTAAATGTTGTAAAGGACAGATAGCTTAATTGGTCCGTTACCCAATCTGGACTTGTTGGAAACGAGGGACCAATCACTTTTTCAAGTGGTCAACATTTGTAAGCTGTACAATACGACGTATTGCAATGAAAAGCACAAGAGCAAGGCCAGTTCTCAGATGTCAGTTGACCATTGCCATGAGACCATGGGAAACGCCCACCCAGGGGAGCTAAGGTGCTGTCCAAGAAGAAGTTGTCCAAAAATGTTTTCATCCTGTTTTGAAAAATGTAGAATGTATGCACAATAGCTGTGAATCTATCAATTTAAATGCCCTTACATAAAAACAAATTCCAGGTCAACTTTAACATGGCAAACTGCCCTATTGTTAGTGCCTTTAAATTCTTATTAAATGTGCTGACATACAAACACAAGGACTGACCTCATTGATCTGTTAATGTCCGTTTATATATTGTGCATACAATTTCCATTTTGCATAATGATGTGTTTTTAAGGCCAGGTCACCTTGGAGGATGCATCTATGGAGAATAACCCCAGGAAAAAAATGATGTTGAATGATTCGGACAGCCATTTGAACTTTGCAATAGAGCACCTTTGGGTCCCACGTCTGTCTCTGCTTGGCTCTATGTCAACAAGATGCAGTGGCTAGCCTCTGTAAGCCAGCAGCAATTTGCTGGAGCAATGTGACACAAAATCCTATTACCCATTCTACAGTGGTAACAGGATAGATCTCTCTCTCTCTGTCTCTCTCGGTCTCTCTCTCTACTGCTTCAAAAGCCTTTCTTTCCTCAATCTCATCCTCTTTTTCTCACGTCAGTCTATGCTCTCCCTCGCTTGGTCTTCTCCTCTTTCTGTCCTGTTTCCTTGTATTTCATCAAACCCTTACACTCGAGCTAATCTTCCTCGCTCTGTCTGTCTGCCCTTTCCCTACCCTATCCATACCTCTTTCTCATACGCCCACACTAAGCCAGCTAAATCGGAAACAAATGCTGTTTACGTGTGCAAACAATATGCATAGCATTTATTAGAGTGGTCTCCATCTACACTAAAACAATAAGAAAGCAGCTGAACGTCTTCGTCATTGTCCTTTTAGTTGTTGATAAAATTGTGCACCACAGCCAACATCTGGTAAAGAGTGTGACACAACCCATGAGTTGTTTCTAATTTAAGTGGCTTTCTATTTCTGTTATAGGACAAAAGAAAAAGCGTCATAGTTTGAATCATGATTTGTCAATTAAATCGTGGGCCACTGCTTCTATTGGTTATACTAACTTTGTATTCAAAAATGTAGTTAATGGGGTCTTGAAATGTGGCTGCAGAGATAAAAAACAGGTCCAATGGGGTAAAAGCACAAGTAGGAAGATGATCAAAGAGCTTACAACTAAATCCTCAAATAGTCAAACTTATTTTAAAGAGAAAACAGTGGACATCAACGATCTCCATGTGCAATGTGGGATTATTACAGATATACAAGTTGACCCAAAGGGCTTTACAAACAAGGCAGATGGACATCTACCTCCGAAGACAACATTAAATAGATACAAAGTACATAGCAAACAACAATACAAAATGTAATACAAAACAACTGACATGAAGACACCAAAGTCAAGTAGAGAAGGACGTTAGGAGAGCTGTTGTGAGGATGACCTCACAACAGTGATAATAATAATATTAAATAATAATTTAATTATCAAAATCGCAGGAGTGGGATGCAATATTTGTTAAAAGGCAAAATGTGTGTCAAACCATTCTAAAATAAAATATTGTGGTGCTGCAGAGACGTCCCGGTCTACAAATCCTAGCCTACAGACTAAAGGAAAACCTCATGGTTTGGTACAGATCCTTGCAAAAAAAAAAAAAATCCCACTTTTTTTTTCTTAATTTTTTATAATGAAAATGAGAATAATGTTACAAAAATAATCATTCCCTCCAATATCGTGAACCATATCGCAATGTCAGTCAAAATAATCACAATTAGAGTCCTTTTCTTAATATCGTGCAGCCCTAGTTAGCAGGTCAGTATTTTATTGTGGAGGTAATCAGTTTAAGGCTTAAAAGACAAATAGGAACATTTCAAAATCAATTCTGTATTTTCTAATGCAGATGAGCCCGAACAGGAGTGATGTGTTGTATTTTCCTTGTACCAGTTAGAGGTCTAACAGCTTCTCTCTTTTCCTCTGTTGCATTTTGTGTCCTATCTTTGTTCACTTTTCCTTTGGATCAACTGCGTTGTGTGTAAAGTGCTGTTCAAATAAAATCGAGTCGAGTTAGGTTAGCAGTCAAATAAAATTGTCTTTTGAACTCTGCAGCTACACAGACCCAGATCACTATTCATTGTTTTCTGACTGTGCAGTTTCTCTTGCCTACATTGAAATCTGAGGCTGTCTTTTTCAGATTCATGGAAGGCCTAGATTTCATATTTACCCAGCTTAATGTGGATGTCCAATTTACCTCTCTTTCCTCATTTTCCATTCTGCCCTCCCTCTATATCGCACAACGAGAAACCCCATGAGTAAAAATGCTTGATCAGCCTTCCAATTTGTGTGTGTGTGAGTGTGTATGTGTGTATATGAGAGTGCGGGAAAAAAAGAGGGAGCTGATGCATTGTCAGACAGGCCCGTATGGAATCAAAGCCTTTTAGTCAGCTTGTTTGGATATCTTTGAGGGTCGTATGTGCATGTGTGGGGGAACACTAAGGGTCTGTCAGGAGAATTGCAGGCCTCCAAGACAATAACTAAAGACACACACACACACATGCACACACACACACACACACACACACAATCAAATATAGCCGTAGCTCTGTGTGGAGGGGTGTGTGATTCATACTGTATATGCACTAACAATAGCATTCCGTACACTTGAAGGGAAATATTGATTTATTTCCCCCCCAATACCACAGATGTTTCAGATGCTTTGTAAGAATGGATAGACACTAATACCATGACATCTTTAATGTAAACTGTCTCTGAATCCCAGTGATTTATGTACCTGCTTTCTAGGCACTTGAATATGAATATTTGAAAAAAGGAAGCACAGTGAAATATTAGAACCTGAGGTGATCCCAACACAGACTATATTTTCTAATAGAACAAATCGAATGAGTCATAAAAATCCACTCTGATAAGTGTTACATTGCTCGTCCTGTTTTTAAGATCCTGGGATAGAAAGTAGTGGCTCATTAAAACAGATTAAACATTGAATGCAATAAGACATGAATAAAAAAATAAAGAAATCTGCTACAAAACAGACCACAGACCCATCCCAATCCATTCATCTAGGTACCACTTCAGTGGCAAGCACATACTGCATCTACACTCTGTAAAACTTGATCACCTCAAAACAAATGCAGTGTTTAAAAAGATCTTTGGAATACTGATATGTGATGAAAACAGCATAAAAAGACTGGTTTGGACAAAGTGTGTGTGTACTCATTTATTGAGAAACTGAGGGGAACTAAACACATTTTGCAGACTATGTTCTAAATGTACTATATTCTGCGCTTGAAGCCGTCTGTTCCTATTCATAAAGTGGTACACGACTCTCCTGAGTTCAGAATCCGTTAGCTATTATTGTATGCAAATGACAACCTGGTGTTTGTCCCTGTACTGAAGAAATACCTTTCACTGGTTTTTAGATGCATCCACTAAATTCTCAAGGTTTCATTTAACAAATTGGACTGGGATTAATCAGTACTCCCTCCCTGCATTACGCAATGTCCGTGTTTTCAGTGACCAGACATTGAATGGTTATATATTTGGGTATTTATATTTTTATCCAGGCTTGATCACAATGCACTTTAAACTTTTTAAATTTTAAACAATAGAGATGGTTCCTAATATCAAAACGGCTCTGCAAATTGTTTAGTATTTTTCCACGTAATAAATTGAAACACGCTCACAAGACCCGTTAACAAGACTTGCAATCTCCCCCTTTATATTTGATCATCAGTGTTTAGTTTGAGATAGTTATGCAAGTCCCCACCCCCCAGATGAGCCTCTCCCCGATCCCCTTTTGAAAACTCCCTACAGTATCTGCCTTTAAATCCATTAATTGACAGATCAACTTCATTGTTCTTCTAAGAATGGGACAAAATTCTCAGAAATGTTAGAAAAATGGCCAAACCAGACTTGGTAGAGTTATTTCTAAGATGATATTGTACATCTTTTCAATTTTAAAGAGGGCTTTGTTGGAAATGTCAAGACAGAGAGGGCAGGCAGCCTAAAAAGTCAAGATTTTTTTAAATAAAGTTATTCAATACCTTCAACATTTTTGACACATACCTATACCTTTCTCTCCTGGCTTGCAGGTGTTGCAAAATCAGTTTTTCCTTAAAGATGCAAACATACTGTTTTATAAGTGTATTACTAACTTCCTATTATCTGCATATGCTTTAACATGCATCCAAAGTTTTTCTAAGATTGTATACTCGTTTATTTCTGCTTTTGCAATATTACACAACATTAAACATAATATAGATATATGACATAAACCAGAGAGCCTGTACTGCCAAAACAGTGGGTGATGCTTTGATGTGTAACCCTAAACATGTGCTTAAGCATGTGTTTTAAACCTCTCGGTAGTGCCCCGTCAGAATGTATGTGTCTTTATGGGTGCATGCAAAGGGTTGTGTGTGTGCGCCTGTGACTCCACAGTGAACCAGGTTTTGTTTTGATGTTAATAATAAGCACCACCTGCAACTATGTTTCCCCCTGTGTGTCTTATTGTGCATCTGTGTGTGTCAAAAGCAATACGACAAATCCTAGATAACCACAGATAACTCTATTGTGTACACTTTTTTGTAGAGGCAGCTTTAGAGCCAATGCTAATATTGTTAATTAATATGTGTGTGTGTGTGTGTATAATATGAGCAAACTAGACAGAAAGACAACAGATAAAATATAAGCACTTACATATGTGAGAAAAACGTTAAATATTTCCCACATAATTAAATAATATCAGGGGGAGTAGACATTTGTTTTGTGGTTTTATTGACTGTAGTATCTGTCTCTTAAAATGCACGTGTTCACCTGTAAAATGTCTGGTTTATGATAGCCCATCATTGTCTCCAGAGTTGCATGCAATACATTGTTTTCAGTGAACTTATAGTAAAGAGTAGTGGATATGTGCAATATATCTTCACACAGTCATACTAAAAGGTCAGATTTACCGTTTTTGACATATTTTTTTAATATTATAGTGATCCCCTTGAAAAAGCTGCATTTCTTTTCTGTCAGCGGGGGGGGGGGGACTCTGTTGGCCCAATTCTCATCCTTGCTTGAGACTTGCGGCTCAAGGCTACATCACCAGCTACAGCCGTGGAACGTTCAGCCAAAGAGTCGGGCATGTTATAGAGCGTTCCATTTTCACGGTCTGCGGTTGGGTTGCATTACACGTAATGTGGGTGCCAGGTTTGACAAGGAAGAAGAATGCATTGGAAAGAAAAAGAAAATATTTTCGGTACTGCTTCATTGATTTTTATTCTTTTCGTTTTGTCTTTTGTGAGTCCAGGAGTGCAATGCTAAATCGGTGTAGTACCCTTTCTATATGCACAGTTCATATTAGGCTACATACGGTGTTTTCTTAGTATATTCATCAGCCAAACCTCCATTCCAGCATCCACTTTCCAGCTGTGATACGAGCTTACGCTTAGAGTTGAGAAAACAATCAAAAATCGTATATGCCATATTGTATTTAAATATGAATCCATTTAATGTGTATTGGCTGTCTAGATAACTTTGGTTATGGTTCACACATTGCAACACAATGGATTATCCTTGCCAGCAAAACAACAAAAATGCATGGAAAATATAATACAGCGCAGTGTAGCGTATTTGAGATTCAGAATCTCTCCATGACACACACACACACACACACACACACACCGATTACCTTGTGCATGTTTCTAGTTATGTCCTGTAATGCACTGTGACAGACTTTTGTGTGTATTAACCTGTGTGTGTGTGTGTGTGTGTGTGTGTGTGTGTGTGTGTGTGTGTGTGTGTGTGTGTGTGTGCGTTTCAGACTGTGTGCACACTCACTTTTCTGTCTGTCTTCATCTAACTGCTTGTGGCACACTGTTTGTGTATGTACCGATGGCTCAGACTGTGTGGGTGTTATTGTATGTCTGCATCTGTCTAACTGGTTGTGACACACTAGTCACATGTTTGTGTACTTGTGTGTGTAATGTTCAGACTATGTGTATGTTTTTTCTGTATATATGTGTGTATGTGTGTGTGTGTGTGTGTGTGTGTGTGTGTGTGTGTGTGTGTGTGTGTGTGCCTGTCTATGTCTAATCTCTCTACGCTGAGTGAATTTATGCAGTCTGCAATAGTTTGACTGTATGTGCCAACTCCCTCATCTAGAGGATTGTTAATTAAATCTCCCAAAATTAACAATGGCACAGACACACTTAAACACACACGAACATTCAGACACCAAACAAGGTAAGAGAGAGACTTGTGGAAGTGAGTATATGCATGTGAAAAGAGAGAATGTGCAGGAAGAAAAGAATATTAGTTGGAGAAAGAAGTCAAGAATAAAAAGGATTAATAACGGCTGAATAAGGAAATGAAAGAAATATGAGGAAAACGGTGCAAAAGAAGGGCAAGAAAAAGAGATTAAGATTGAACAGAGTTCAAGTGAGTGAGATAACACTCACTGAGCTAGAGCAGAAAAGGAGGCGAGAGACAGCGAGTGGGAGGATCATGGGAGAGTTGGAGACAGAGAGGGCGGGTTTAAAATGCCAGGAGACAGTGTGCGGTAAATAAAAAGCTCTTTATGTCCGACTGAGCGATTTAGTGGATTATCCCTTTACAAAGGTCAATGCTGGTTTGGAGCACGACCAAAGAAACAACAATACCAACAGAACAAAAACAAGAAAAAAAAGAAAAGAAAAAAACTCTGTTGACTCAAGCTGTAAGTGGCATGACCAGTATACAAATACGGCTACAATGACAGCAGCTTAACAGACAGCGGCGTGATGAAGTGGAAAATGATGTTAAAGCGAATGAAAATGGACTGTTTAAAGAAAAAAAAAAAAATAACAAGCTTAAAATGAAAAGAAAAATATAATCCTAATGCTCAAGCTTGAGCTGCTGATGAAAATTGAGAGTAAGGCAGCTGTACACTATAGGAGATACACGGGGCAGCCTGTGGATGTTTTACTAGAAGATTTGCATAATATGTGTCGTTCAGTAGTGTTACTAGGGGTGGAACTGAGCCAAAACGCACTAGAATGCCAGTCTGAGAAAAAATATTTAGAAAGGCATTCCCGCTGAGACTTTGTTAATTTTAGAAAACTTGGTAATGGTTTCACAGTAAACAAAACTGCCTTGTTCACAAGCCAATTTTATTTATATAGCGCCTAGTCTATATCCAGGACCTTTCACTCCCGGGACTTTTAAGCAGAAAATCTTTTGAATTGTGTGAAAACACCGTGACCTCAGTGCCACCTGTGACATTTAAAAGAAACATGTTTTTTGTGGATGTGGTGTTGTTTTAGGCGAGCACTCCACTGGCCACTTACTGGTCTTAAGGGCAGAGTCATTTTAATTTCATAAATAAATTAAATACAATGGGACAATGCATTAACCTCAGCAAACACTGTGACATTTAATTTCTCTCTCTATCATATATATTAATTTTATGCAAAGATACAGGAGCAACATGTGCATACTCACAAGCCTACTAACATTAGATAGTGAATAATATATAATAATATCTACGACCATATACAACAACAGCCAGAAGGGCGATAGAGCAATTTGGGTCAGGAATTTTGGTAAATAATCAAACACCACCATTGTGTCAGTTTGAACCCTGTAAATGTGCCGGGTATTTATTTCAAATACAGGTACTACAGTATTCCTGGTAGATTACGATAAGAGCATACAGTAGAGCATACTGTTTCGCAGCACCCCAGTATCTCATTAACATTACAGACGGTAGCTAGCTAGCTTCGTTTCTAGCTCCAGGCTAACTTGTTTCCTCCCACCTCCAGCTAGCTAGCTGTGCTCTGCTCCTTTCGGCTCATCCTTCTGTTTCTTCCAGTCTCGGATTCTCCTGGGGTCATTGTCAAAACGCCTCCCGGCTTTTTCACCTGAGTTGCTGCTGTCCCTAAATAAGACCTGTTTCACATCCAATGTAGTTACTGCTATCTGTTGGCACCTGTACGTTACTACACACTACACGTGGCTGAGTAACACATACAGCCGCACTGACTTAAAGACCGATAAGACAATACTTTACATGAGTACCGTAATCCAGAAAAAACAAAGTGTGGAAAAAATAATGAATATATTGTTTATATGTATATGGTCATTTGAGAATATAATCGTTGCATGTAAGCACACTGATTGTTTCATTTATACAATATATCAGCTCTTTGTGTGGATGTATCCCCTTTCAGATGAAGTAGGCTCTCTCTCAGACCTTCCTTTGTGCCCTCACCCTGTCAACTCCGCCTCCATCCACAGGACCAAAGTGCACTGTGCCATCGAAGCTGACTTGTGACACACCCAAAACTTGCCGTTGATCAAAGTGGGACAGCGATGAAACTGAAAAAGAAAATATCTTAGAAATTGGAATTCTCTGTTGGCTGTGCTTCCATCTGGCAACACACATTCATAACTGCACACTTAAGGTGATGCTTCAATCAAATCCTGTCTTCTTTGTATGAAGCAGCATTGAATTGAATAAAATGGTGACTCTGAAGTTGAAAGCACATTGTAATTTCTGCATCTATTATTATTATTAGTAATACAGTAGAAATTAGTAGAAATATAAATATTTGGTGATTTACAGAAGAATTTTCTAGTTGCGCTCCTAAAATCTTCAGTTGGGGGCCACATGTGCTCCTAGTGAAAAACGTTATAAGCACTGTAATGTCTACATGCAAACCCATTTCAAAAGGGGGCATGTCAATGGATTGTGAGTAGGGAATGACCGATATGGATGTTTTTGTGCCGATACTGATTTTTTTTTTTTGTTGATATGTTGGCCGGCCGATAAAATCGGTCTATCAATAATTGTGAGCTGTTAAATTGTAGTAACTTTCTTCAATTTACTATCACATTAAACAGACACCAGCAAATTTGAACATCTGAGGGACTGGAATCAGGGACAAACAAAACGTTCTAGCGCTACGCACAATACATTCCCCATGCCGTTTACCATGCCAACTTTCATAAATAAAATAAAGTAAGAATTTTAACAATAGTATTTCTTTGAACACAAAAACATCTTAGTGGATCTTCACTTCAGCCCTGAATAACTTGCCAATGCTGATTATGTAAAAATATTGTAGTAGGTGGGTCCTCACCTCATCAGCTTCTATCCTCAGGTCACTGGGATCCTAAATCAGGACACTGCCTAAACTGATCCCCCCCCCCCAGCCTCCAGCATTATTATTTTATTTATTTATTTTATTTAATTCGCCATTGTAGATTTTTAATCGCATTTGACAAGTGCTAATTTTCAAACCTGGTTCCAGACAAGTCAGTTGACTCAGAAATAAGCATTGTGATTCTCCACATTCTGCAAGGCACAGTAGATAAACCAGGAGGTGGTTTAATTATGTCAAGACGTAATAGTTAGTAGGCAATAGTTTCCCCTAGTTTCAGTAACTTTCTTTTATTTCAGTGCAATAAATCAGGTAAACCTTCATTGGGCCCATTATGGATATCATTAAGCAGCTGTTAGGGTGCTGAATGCTGTCTACACTCACCAAACGACAGATTTCGTCCACCACATAGGTTTTCATAGAACCCCCAAGATCAGGCAGCTCACCAAGAGAAAACAAACCATCTCCGTAGACAACTATAACTGCCGTATACAGGGTAAGTAGCAGAGGCTTTTCCTCTTATACAAACATCTGTTTCTCACATGCACACATATCAACCTGCTCTTCTGGAATCAAAATGATCAGTGAGGGTTTACTGTTGGCGCACATGTGCTATTTTACGGTACACTGCCTCCCACAGATGGTTTGCCTTATGTTAACATGACGTCATATGTTAAGTCCCTGGACTTTTTAACTGAGTAAAGACAACATATATGTTGAGGTAAGGGATATAATACAGAAAAGTAGAAATGTGAAGTTTTTTAAACTGCAGCTTTGCGCAAAGCTTTGTAATGCTGATTTGATTTGTAATGTCTCTGTGATGCCTTTTGAAATAGTAATGTACTCTCCCTATGAGATGCATTTTTCATTTGCATCTAACAGAACATTTCTTTGGTTCCAGTGGTGTTTTGGTTGTTTCTGTGCTTTCCTTGTTTTGCTGTTTGCTACTGTGTTTTTTTTCCGTTCCCTTCCATGACTTCAAAAATTTTGGCGAGGCCTTCTCATCTTCACTTAGATGTTGAACTTGAAGAAAAAGGGTTAAATCGGTCACCACAGTTACCACTGGGACATGTTATCCATTCAAAAAGGGGCTTGACCAACTGCCACTTTGCTCTTTTGAAAGCCATGATATCTTTCTCATGGGCGGGCAAAGCAGCGAAAGGGGAGGTAACCTTGCCCCTTACGACCTCATAAGGGGCAAGATTCCACATTGGACCATCTGAGCTTTCATTTTCTCAAAGGCAGAGCAGGATCCCCAGGGCTCAGTTTACACCTATCACCATTTCTAGCCACTGGGGAACCATAGGCAGGCAGGCTTAAAAGAACCTCATAAAGTGAAATTTTCATGCCATGGGACCTTTAAGTAGGTAACACTTTTAGATTCAAACAAGGCTAAGAGTCTACAGCCATGCTACTGGCTGAGCTGAAACATCAGAATGCTAACATGTCCACAAGGACAATGCTACATGTTGTTGTTTAACAGATATGACGTTACCATGCTCACCAACTTTATTTAGCATTTTGGCATGCTAGCATTAGCAAATTATCACTAAAAAGGGATAATGTCATTAGTTTTGCAGGTATTTGGCAATAAACCAAAGAAATTAACAACAATTTTGACATTGACATTGCTGTCCATAGATCTGCTAGCATGGCTAAATGTCTGGATTTTTAATATTAAAATGCATATAAATATGATTTATCCACATATTTATCCATCTTGAGAAAACAGCTACTCCTTCTCATTAAAAAAAGTTAACTTGATAGAACTAATTTATAACATAATTATAGTAGGTGTAGTAGTCCTTGGCTGCTTTGTTGAAGCTTGGAGAGACATTCACAATTCAAAGATCATTTCTTCAACAAGGTTAAATGGAGCATTGATGGTAATAATGAGTAATGGTTAGCCTCAAAGGAAGGCTTTCTGTGTCTGTAAGCATGCAGGCGAGGCAGCTGCTGTGTCAGTTAGCAGCAAACAGTGTCCTAATAGGATCATGTAAAGACTCAACCTGTGAACAGATGAATACTACAGAGAGAAAGAAAAGGAGAAATAAAACACACACACACCGTTCACAGCTAGTGACTAGACCTCTGGAGAACAAACTGGTGTTTTGTCTTTAAACACCAGTTTAGAGGAGTTTATATGTATTAACTTCAAAACCATTTGACATTCGCTGCGAACTGGACATATTGTGCAGAAACAACAGCACACTGGCAACGTGAGTAACCTGACTGCTGAGAATGCAAATGATCTTGTTGTTTTAAGATAGATATATAGATACTCTTTCACACAAAAGCGCTAAGTTCAAAATTTTTAATGGAGATTCTGATTAGCCTTATTCAGAGTGAGACCACCAGACCAGTGAATACAGCCATCATGCAGATAAACAACATGGCACAGCTTTCAGAAGAGTTTTCAAGACAAAGCAAGTGGAGTTAAATGTTTATTACAAAGAAATGTAATTATTGTATACCTTCATAGCTTATTGACCAAAGGACACTGGTTAACAAAAGTAAAATTAACACTTTATTACACATTATCACATTCTTCAGTGTGAAAAGCTGCTGCTGCACCGCTCTCAGTGGCTGTGCTTCATTCAGCTATGCCAGTGTGCTTTGTGTTTGGTGTTGGCAAGAGTGGGGAAAACAGCATGTGGTTCATGCAACACAAGTGGCACTGACATTGGAAATGATGATCTAACAGCAGTTACTAGTGTGGTAGATGACATAGCAAGGAAACAGTTCTTGTTGATAAGGTGGTCTTGTTATAATAACATGAAAACGAGGAGATTAGTATGAATTGTCTTGAAAGTTATTTCTTTTTTTATAAATTCAAGAAGGACATATCAGACTCAACTTTGAAGCCAACATGAAAAAAAGATATCATTTAAAATAATACCCATGCTTAAAGTAAAAAAATCTTAATTATTCAACCATATTGTATCATTCAGCCCTATATGCACCCAAATCAGTTGCACATCCCTGTAGCTCATCTACATGGAGATACTTTACAATGTACGTTGAATTAAACGTCTTATGACATGGTGCTTTTTTGGATGCTTTTATAGAGGCCTTAGTGGTCCACTAATGCCACATCTGAGGCAATCTTTCCCAAAATTCAGCCTTGGTGAAGAATTTGAAGAAGGGGGGTGACATGACCAACTGCCACTTTGCTCATTTGCAAGCCATAATGTCTCTCTCTTCCTCATGGGTGGGCCAAATTCTCTGGCAGGCAAAGCAGGGAAAGGGGAGGTAACCTTTCCCTTTCTGACATCATAAGGGAAGGATTCCAGGTTGTCTCATCTGAGCTTTCATTTTCTCAAAAGTCAGAGCAGGATAAAGCTTAGTTTACACCTATCGCCATTTCTACCACTGGGGGACCATAGCCAGGCTGGGGGAACGCATAGGAACCTTAGAAAACCTCATAAAGACATATTTTCATGCCATGGGACCTTAAAAAAAGGTTGAAAACAGTTGTTTTCAATACTTTTCTAACATTGTTCGCAATATTCTTTAAAGATAAATCTAGCGCCAGAAGAGCTCAATTGGTAGAGTGGGTGCCCATATATTGATGCTTGCTCCTCGACGCAGCGGGCCAGGGTTTGACTCCGACCTGCGGGCCTTTGCTGAACATCTCTTCCCTTTCATGTCTTCTGCTGCCCTATCAAAATAAAGGCTGAAAATGCCCCCCGAAAATAATCAAAAGAAATCTGAATTGACACAATTTGATTATACATATTTGGAATGTGGCCAGGTTAGCTCAGTTGGTAGAGCAGGTACACATATATAGAGGTGTATGCCTAAACGCAGAAGGTCCAGGGTTTGAGTCGGACCTGTGACCATTTCCTGCATGTATTTTATTAAAGATTACTGAAAAATTGCTGTGAGAAAGCTGATCCTGGTGTTTCATTAGCTATCAGTGTGCCTCTGTTGATATAATGTATAACTCGCCATACTAATTTTGTTTAAATCGATTTCAATTTCTATTACAGCAAAATGTAAGTAAGATAAAGTGCCAACTCTGCCAGTTTCTCCTCTTCTGTACCGACCTCTGCTATATGATCAGCTGATGTGGGACATCAGAGCCTGGTATTGATTCCAGATCAGCTTAATGAAGGTGACACTTCAACCTGCCAGTTCAGCCCATGTCATACACTCCTCAGGGAGCAGGAATATAAGTGGAGAATCAGGAAGTAATTGATTGGTTTAATTAGCTGACCAATGTGTCCTGTATCCTAATATATCATACTGTAGGTGTCTCTCTAGTGCCCATGAGAGTTAGCTAACTGCTTTCAGTTGCTAAGAAAATATTATATATCCATTGCAAATGATGCATTAAACCTTTGGGCTAAGATGAAAGGCTTTGAAAAGCTTGGCTTACATGATTCACATTGTCCAGTAAGAATTGAGATTAGAAGTTTTATTTTTAACATTTTATTTTGACCTTTTATTAAGAATAAGACATAGTTTATTGACCCCGCAAGGGGAAATTACATGTTTTATGACTTTCACTATTATGCATTTCAGCATTTTACACTCTGGAATTCAATATGAAGTCACATCATTCATCCCAGTTTTGTCACAACCTGACCAATGGGGTCGAAGACATCACTTGAGATATTGTGTTTGAATGATGGCATATAGCTTGATATGTAGCAACATCCATCAAAATGATTAAATTTAAGGTATCTGTATTTGTCCATGGCTAATTTTTATGATATCAGTCTGGTGTCTTGAAGTTGGCGTGGTTAGCTGATGAACAAGGCCACAATGACACGTCACATAAGGGATTGTGGTGTTGTTGAGCGTGGGGTCATTGACGATGTTAAGTATTACTTTAGACATGTAAATCCCCATAAAGCTAGTGGGCGTGATGGTATTAGCAGCAGGACCTGCGAGGGTGTGTGCAGATCAGTTGGCACAGCCCTTTCAAAAGGCTGTTCCAGCTGTCAATAGACACTGGTGTAGTTCCTTGTCTATGGAAAACAATCTCTGATCGTGCCCGTAAAACAATAAACCTAGGTAACTTAATGACCTGCGCCCTGTTGACCTGGCAATGAAGTGTTTTGAAAAATTAAAAAACAGCTTTTATGTGAGGTCACACCATCCTTAGACCCCAATCAATTTGCATATCGTGCAGAGAGAGGTGTTAAAGATGCACTGCTGACCTTGACAAACAATATACTGTATATGTGCATCATGAACAGGCAAAGAGCCTTCAGCAGTGCCTTCAACCCAATCCAACCCCACCTGATGGTAAAAAAAAATTGGTACACCTCGGGGTAACCCAAGATTAGTTTTATGGAATTTTAACTTTTTTTACGAACCGTAGTCAACAAGTTGAATTCAACTCATGTATCTCATCATTAAAAGCCATAAACACAGGGGCACCACAAGGGTCCATTCTGTCCCCTATTCTACTTTATACACCTTATATACCAATAACTACCAAGCAACCACACTTTCTTTTCTTTTTATAAATACGCTGATAATATAGCATTAGTGGGTTTTGTAAAGTCTAATTCTGCATCCCTAGAGGGTTTTGAGAGGGAGGTGAAGAGTTTGAGAAATGGTGTACAGATAATTTCCGCGTGGTTAATGCAAAGAAAACAAAGGATATGACCATAGATTTTAATAAAAAGGGAATTATAGTTCCACCCTCAAATATAAATGCTGTACTGGTAGAGCGGGTCACAACATACACTTATTTGGGTGTTGAACTAGACAATAAACTGACTTTTAATGAATGTGCACAAAATAAATACAAAAACGTTTCCAGAAAAGGATTTTTCTAAGGAAAATCAATACATTTAGAATAGACAGCTGTATTCTTCAGATGTTTTACACAGCTCTCTAGGCAGAGTGTCTTATCATTTGGCCTTATTTGTGCCTTTGGTAACAAGTATTTTAAGGACCAGAAGAAACTGCATCAAATAGCCTAATCAAAAAGCCAGTAAGATCATTGGAGTTGATCAGGTATCTGTAGCTCAATTGTACAATGACCTTAGTTTAAAAAAAGACAGAATGAATTCTAAATGACTCAACCCCCTCGCCCCTCTTCATCAGAATTTCCTGCAAAGGAAAATCAGCATGTCTTTTTTGCCTACAGCAATTAGACTGCACAACAACTTGTGTAATGATGACTACATGGATTTCCTACTTGTGGATAATAAAGTTTACCTTGACCTTGTTGATCTGATATGACCCAGCCATTGCAGGAGCGTGGATATTGATTGAGGATGAGAGGTCAGGGTGGATGGATAACTCAACATAACATTAAGACTTTGACACAGGAGACCACTGTTCTGTCCCGATTTCAACCAACAGTCAATTTAGCAAACACACCACCTCCGATGAAAAGAAGGGCACAACTGCTCCCATAAACTTTTTTAGGGGAAGCATTCGGGACTATCTCCTGCACAGTAGAAAGTTGAATCACTGGAAGAAATTAATTGACATTGAAAACGATGTTAGCATCACTGTTAAAAGGGGAGCTTTGCAGGCTTTCTTAAAATAATAGTTATAACACTGACACCAGCGGAAGTGACAAGACCTATATTACTAATAATTATAAGTATATTATAATGTAAATAATTCATTATAGCTATTTTTTTTTGGTCCAGAGGGGCAAGTTCCTCTTGTATGCTGAGAAACTTTGTAGGAAGTTGACTTTTCCCTTGCAATCCTGTTTTAATTTTCAATTTTGCAACGTCTGTGTTTGTGTGTCTGCGTGTGCGCTGTAATCTGCTGAGCCATCAAGAACACTAGAGTGCTTTTTATTTTAGTATTGTGTTTATGGTAATTCTGATTTAATTTGCCCCAGCAGCACAAATCACTATAAACAGTAATAGGACCCTGATTGTTGGAGATGCAACAAATTTAAAGACAAGAATATTTTCATAATATTTTATATTTAACCCTATGCCTTGCCAAACAGATTATTTAAATGGAACAATCGTAATACTCCAAAATGTTTTCTGCGTATTCTTTGACACATAATCTGTTAATTGAACAGCTGGCTTTTAATTAACATGTTCATTTGGCCCTGGAGCTCAGTTTAAAAGTGCCTGTATTAAAAAACAAGTTGGCTTGGGTAACCTGATGGGCACTTGATATAACAAATTGGCTGTCCCTTTATGAGCGTGTCAGTGTGACACCAAAACTATATGCTCTTAAACACTCATCACAGAAATGTGTGTGGGTATGACACATAGTATGCCCAGTAAGCAAACAGTAGTAGTATAAAATAATGAGTTATAAGTATGAAAATAAAACTTAGTGTTATTTTTATGTTGTTTTTATAAAAGGCTTACAATTTAGGTAGAGTCCCAAAAGTCAGTTTATGAACTTAATAGTAATGACGTAATGTTTCCAAAAATGGTAGTGACCGTTTTTTTTGCGTTGCAACTGAAAAGGGCTGCAATCTTTCTTTTCAGTCCAGATGAGATAAAATGGCTTTCTCTGAATGTGTTTGATGCATGTACGTGAGCTGTATACAATGTAAATGAGGCCTTTCTCACTTGGAATAACTGTAGTCGATGCTGTGTCTCAGCTTGGTTTGCGGTTCTGTTCACATGCGACAGTCTCCGTAATGTCCACAGGTGGGTAACGTCAGGTCTGCAGATGCCAGGGACGTCTTACAAAAAGGCTCCAATTGCTCTTCCTTCATCCTTCAAGTACCCGGATGTCTTTCACAATAACTTGAAATTGAATTTTAAGAAGTGAATTTGAATTGTGAGAACCGAATATGAAGATATACAGAGAGTTGCATTTCCAGTGAGGATTTTATTTATCTATCTAACCCTTCCAGTACAGATAAATTCAATTTCAAATTATGTGATTCAAATTCAGTTTTTCAATGCAATTATTCAAGTTTAGCAATTTACATATAAATGATTCAAAATCAGTTTCTAATTGCACATATTTCAGCCCATAGTTTTCTTATATAGTGTGTAAAATTGTGTGTTGGAAATGTACACTGAAGAAAAATAATAGATGAGTGATGAATGGATGAAAGCAACAGGCTATAGTGAACCTTAATCTCAAATGAACATACCAAAATGTTATTTTAGATCAAACGTTATACATGTTCATTCAATCCGAAAATTAAATCTCAAGGTGAAAAAAAAGAGCATAAATAAAAACCCATCCTTGCGACTTTCGGCCCGCGAGTCGCTGGCCTCAGCGTCACGTAGGATTGTGTGATATCAGGTCTTGATGAAACCAATTTTTTCGCGGCACTACACACATACAAGCATTCAGGATCCGACTAAACAAGTAGCAATGGAGTTTTTCACATTATCGTCATGGCTGAGCTGGCATAAAGGAAGCAGAAAGCTAAGAAAGCATTGTCGCAGGAACAAAGAAAGAGGAGGCGGCAGGCTGACCGAGCAAGGAGTCAGACACAAGTCTACAGAGCTGCCGAATATCTATTCCGAACCTGTAGGGGGAGCTCTATAGAGAAACCTGCAAGAAAACAGTGAAGAAATGGCCAAAACTGCATAGTGCCCTTTTGAGTTAAATGTTAGAGAAGTGAACGTCACAGGCTGCATGGTAGGTAGGCTGTCACAAGGAGACCGAATGTAACCCTGCAACCGCTTGAGTCTTATGTAATCAAACGGGTGTCTAGGTTCTCGGCTACATGACCGATGGATATCACATACAAAAACACGCCATGTTATCATGGTAGGTATGTTAAGTTAAATGTTTGTTACATGGGAGGCAGTCTCTATGCCTAATGCATGAGGCTAATCCAAACGGGTGCCTAGGTTCTCGGCAAGTTCGAGTTAACCCCCCCGCAGTGACAGAATCTATCAACTTGGTAGGCCAAACAACAACCGTCCGGTTGAACCGATTCGCGTAAAAGAAGTGGTAGTCCCATCAGTAGTGGGCTGCCGCTGCACACTGGGTCGCAAGCTACTCCAGCCACCAGTGTTACAATATAAAGGTATGCCACCCGCCCAAATTAAATCTACTCTCATTCGGCAGGTGCTAATGTCAAGCCTTGGTTTTCAGTGATTTTTTTTGGGGGGGAGAAAGCAAAAGAGAGAGCAATGTAATGAAGTCACAAACGGAGCAGAGAGTTAATGAAAGGAAGAAAGTAAGAAGATAAAATATGTAGACTGAAGATTTATACACCACAACACAGCATAATTATAAATACATTAGAGGGATTATGAAAATGTCACTTTTCTGGAGAGTGAGCATTTACATAATATCTTCACGCTTCAGCAGTGTCTGCAGATAAACTCTATTCGTTTAATTCTCCTGTCTTTGAATTGTTCAAGGAGCACTTCAGTGTGAGCAAATCCTTATTTATTATGCACATCATATATTCTCCAATTTGCTGAGCCCAGGACCCCGCATGATGAGACAGAGAGAACCAAGCCCATTGAAATGGGTCGGTGTTATTGGCATCATGAGAGGACCCAGTGTAGGGCTGGGCGATATAGAGAAAATCAAATATCACAATATTCTTGACCAAATACCTCGAAGTCGATATTGCGACGATATTGTATGGTTGACTATAGGTGCTTTAACAACATGTTATTTACACAATGAGATTCTTGATAAATATTCTCCAGAAATGATTTAATGACTTAGTGGGTAAAGGTAAATAATAGAACAGCTAGAACAGAAAGGTAAGTTCAGATATTTACATCACTTTACTGTAATGCAGCCTGTAAAACCAGGTAAAGACAACACTTAGCATATTACAATGCTACGATACATCAAAAATGTTAGACAATATCTGGTCTCATATCGCAATGTCGACAATGCATCAATACCAATATATTGCCCAGCCCTAACCCAGTGAATATTACAGAGCCCTGATTCAAAGCTCAAGGAGTAGAGATATTCATTTCCTTTTTTAAGTTCCACTAACGACACAAGCTAAATCCCTTGTACAGTCATAATACATATTTGGCAGGGCCTTGGTAACGGAAATTATGTTGCAACACTTGTTTTTTTTACACAAAAACAGGGCCAGTAAAAACATAAAAGCCAAACTTCAATTTTTTGCCAAGAGATCAGCGTTTTGACTTTAAATCTTATCGCGGCTGACATTGCCGGTACTATAAATTTGATTGGTGCAAATATTTATGACATTACCCAATGGTGATTAAGCCTATTAGGGGTGTGCTAAAGAATGTGTCACTTCGGGAAACAACAAACTTCGAGGTAGTAAGCCAAAAATTACAAATGTCAAGTTTTTAAAAAGGTCCTATGACATGGTGCTCTTTGTATGCTTTTATACAGACCTTAGTGGTCCCCTAATACTGGATCTGAAGTCTCTTTCCCAAAGTTCAGCCTTGGTGCAGAATTACAGTCACTAGAGCCAGTCCCACAATGAGCTTTCCTTAGGACGTGCCATTTCTGTGTCTGGAGCTATTGAGGAAGACAGGGGTGGGCAAGGTGAAGGGTGGGGTGACCAAATGCCGGTTTAAAAGCCATGAAGTCTCTCTATCATGAGCGGGCCAAAAGCAGAGAAAGGGGAGGTAACCTAAAGGGCAAGGTTACCTCCCCTTTCTTACCCTTTTCTTTACACCTATCACTATTTCTAGCCACTGGGGGAACATAGGCAGGCTGGGGGGAACTCAAATTAAAGTTAAAAAACCTCATGAAATGAAATTTTCATGCCATGTGGCCTTTAAGAAGATTTGGATCGTGCAACAAGGGAGGCCTGCTTAGTTCTTTAGGGGAATGATTGGAAAGATTTACAAAGAATATGTTTATGGCATATACTTTTGAACCGGGATGTTTTGTAGTGTAGTCAGACCACAGCGCTGTGGAAATACAAGATTAATGGCCCCCTAATTAAAGCCCTTTGAAATGAAAGCCCTTTCATTTGCATTTTACAAACTGGTTGTTGGCATTCTCGGGAAAAATCAAAAGTAGTGCACAGTTAGTGATAGCCCTGCACGATTAATCGTCATGAAATCGCGATCTCAACTCAGCCTGTTCACGATTACATTTTTTAACGACTTTAATTCTCATCAGCCTGCATCACAAACGGTTCTACTTTCTTCCGTGAGTTATAAACATAGACTGTGTGAAATAGGTTTTAAAGCGCCCCCAAGCGCTGCAATGCTCTCCCTTCTCTATATTGAAGCCTCTA
Organism: Etheostoma perlongum; assembly: GCA_026937815.1. Lineage (NCBI taxonomy): Eukaryota > Metazoa > Chordata > Actinopteri > Perciformes > Percidae > Etheostoma > Etheostoma perlongum. The sequence continues at coordinate 6,794,130 of CM049390.1, read as the reverse complement.
TGTTTACAGGCTTGTGGTGATGAGCAATGTGCTATAAAAATCTATGTTTGGTACTGTCAATTTTTTTTGCTTTGTCATGGTCAAAAGAAATCGTGGCAGAGAATCGTGATATCAATTCTAAGCAAAACAAATCGTGATTCATATTTTTCCCTGAATCGTGCAGGTCTGGTTAGTGATGCTTTTTCCATCACACGAGAGACCTTTGAGACTGTAACCCAAACACAGAAATGAACAAAAAGGAGTCTTCCTGTCAAGGCCCCATTATGTTGTTTTAAGGTGTGGGAGAAAAGCTTGATATTTTCTTAGGAGCACTGTGACTATGGCTCTAATAACACTCATTCACATTGTTCCAGTGATTACACCGTATTTGAGAGAGTGAAGCAGAGAGAGAGCAGGGAGCTTAAGAAAAAAAGAAGTTACAGAGAATGGGGGGGGGGGGAGTGCCGGAGGTACCAGACTGAATACAACATTTATCAGAATTATAGGGAAGAATTACCCTGCACACTCTCTTTTTCAGTAGGACACACACACTCACACAGCTAGTTAGTTGCTCTGCCCGCCTATCGGTAAAATGCTAAAGAGGCACTAATGTGTGTGTGTGTGTGTCTGTGTGTGTGTAGCTGGCTCAGAGGAGAAGTCGAAACTTTTGGGTAGTGAGAAGTTGTCAGCTGAAACTTTAAGGTGGGATGTTCATGACGATATTAACTTGACTGAATCTAGTTGTGTGTATTTGTCTAGTTCATTTTAGCATGCAAGTGGACTCAATTCAGACTGTAAATGCTATTTATTTACAGTGGGCACTTGGCTATCAGGCGTGTTAGCACTGCCTCTAAAGTTGTTATCAATAAGATACGGAGAGAGCAGTGGAAACAGATAGAATGACAGAGAGAAATAGACTAATGGCATGAAGATAAAGTTGGGAGAGATTTTGGAAGTAATATTGGAGATTTGAAAAGACTAGGAGTGGGAATATCTGGGCACCACCCAATCCAATTCCGATTCAGAGGCCAACAATTCGATTCTAAACCGATTATCGATGCAACAACTTTTTTTACTTACATTTCCATGTGTGATTTAATAAATATATACATATTAATCTGAGTTTGTTAGATTTTGATACACAGTAGTCACATACAAGTTTTAATGACTTTTTTAAATTTTCTAGTCATTAAACTTAAACATGTTTGTGAAAGTCACCTTTTCTCTCATCTTCCATGTCAGAGGCTCAATCATCCCATCCTCTTTCAGTCACTCTGTTTGCCGATTTGTAAATGTCTGGAGACAGTAACTTTTAAATAAAAAATAAATAAATTGATTGATTACAACTGATTATTAACTTAAACTTAAATCAGAATCAAGCATCGAATCGTTCTAGAGAAAATTGCAATGCAACTAAGAATCAATTTTTTTTTCCCAACCCTGTACCTGACCCCCCCCCATCTGGTGAAATATCTCAACATGTACTTGGTGGATCTTAGTACAAACAATCATTGTTACCAGACGACGTTTCCCGAAAGGAAAAAAGCCATAACTCTTTATTTTTCTTTCTGCCGCAATGTGGTTAATATTTGTGGTTGGTTTGAATTGTTTAAAAAACTATTGGAACTATTGTATTGTAGTACTTGACACATTGGTTAATTTATAAGTGCAGTGGATATGTTTCTGAATGTGAAAAGTGTATATTTAAAGCCAAAGATCTCAGATCCTGACCACGTGATAAATACGTCACTGGTAATGCTCCACCTCAGCTATACAGTAAGGACATTTTGTGGCACTCTGTTTGAAGTGAAAGGGAGTGCATATAAAAAAGCCACACTTGCCTGAAGTGATCCATTACAGATTACTTCTAATATCAAGTTATTTGTCAGGTTACTATCGGAATGACCATCTGATGAATATTTTAATATTGAAAACTAGGAGGCAGAGCAGTTCTGATACAATATCTAGGAGGGGATCGGAGTAAAACTTTCTTCATATTGGCTTCAGCATTAAAATGTCTATAGGCATGTCTAACTATGATGATGTCGACCATCAGTCCCAGAATATGCTTTACTGACAATGTATTCTGGCTGGCCTATAGCAAGACTGACTGGATGACATATGACAGTTCACTGATGGTTGAGTTAAGTGAGACTGTACTTCAGCAGCCTTGTATAGCCAAAATAAACACTGTTAAAATAGTCCCATTACCATTCTAACCCTTTGGGGTGCCAGTACAGTTTAGCCATGTTCCATGGCCCATTTTATGTCCCAAACTCAACAGTAATGAGCTGAGTGCGCTAGAATACATGGAGAGCAGTTACTTAAAGTGTGTTCGTTGCTTAAACATACGTATTATGGAGCCAAGCTGCAATGGCTTTGTGCTTGTTAAGATGCCTGAACCACGTTTACATTTACACTTCATGCAATCAGTTTTTATCATCTGAGGGCAAAAGAGAATAAGTCAAAATCCTAGATCCCACTTGGGACACTTCACGTGAGACCCAGAATCAATGAACTAGTTGCTCTTATACTGAGCAGTCAATTAGTTGACTGGTTACTGTAGCAATCTCCGCCAGGTTATCAAGTCCCCAAGCAAGAGTTGTTACAAAATGCAAGAGAGCTCTGCATCAGTAAGATAAAGCCTGACCTACAGTATCCTCCGTATGTTATCTCAAATAGGCTCCAATGGCTGTACTACACTGCATTCACTGTTAAAAAGGATTTGGGCTTTTAGCCAGAGGGACTATTTTTGACAAGCTGAGAGAACTTATTGCCTATTACAACAAAGTAAAAAGAGTTACCACAACTACAACTTGAAAAAAGCGCCAATTTTTTTTTTTGCCAAGAGCGAGGCGCACTGCGCACCTCTGACACTCATTTATGAGTGAAGATAGTTCTGGTCAACAGTACAGAAGTTAGTTTGCCTATAACACGAAAGCGCACATTTCGCATATGTTTATTTTTGCACTGGATGACTCCAAATATATAGAACAACTGTTTTAGATAATTATTAAATTTTAAAAAAATAAAATAAATATTTGATACTACATGAAAAATACTTATGCAGTCAACCCAGTTTTGCTGATAACGGTTGTATGTTTTTTCTTTGTTTATTTTCTGTACAGGGTTACAACACTTCAGTGTAGGCTGTGCTGGTGGCAACTGCCCCTCAATGAGGTGGTCCTGCAAGTGTTGCAATTTATCTTTTTTAAAAGGTTGGTGCATGATTCTCACAATTTCAGAAACATCTTGCTCACTCTATCAACAAAACACCAGCTTACTTTACCTTACCATCTAGATTTGCAAAGTCTTTTCAGACCTGATCTAGAAGTTGGACATACTGCAGTTGTTTCACCTGATGCACTCAAGCACTCCATGAGGCGGGCTTTAGAGCTAAAATTTGGAAACATAAGTTTTGTGTCTCTTGCAACGAATGCCTGCCTTTATGGCACAAAGTATTCAGAGGGTATGTTTCTGTCTGTGGGGCACACCAGTGGCCTGCCTGACTTTGGGAAGCTGGTTAAAATTGTAGTTGTGTCCAGCAAAGTGTCCTTCCTCATAGAACCATACCATGCATGGTACATGGAACACCTGCGCAGTTATGAGTCTTCTGAACTAGTGATTGTGGAATTACACAAACTAAATGGATATCAGCCCCTGTATCCATATACAAAAGCAGGCAAACTGATGGTGACATCAAAGGTTTTTTTGCTTCATTAAGGTATAGTTGGGCTGTTATTTTACTTTAAATGGTGTGTTCCTCTTCTTGCTCTGAAAAACATGCAGTATGTCACGTAAACGTAAAAACAGGTTTTAAACAGAAGAAAATGTGTATGTATGCATGTTCATGGTAAATGTTTATTTTTCATTTTGGTTTTTCTTACGTTCTTTTTTTCTTCAGAGAAGTCCTGAGAGTTTCTCAGTCGCAAGAAGATGCTGTTGCGTGTGATCGTTTCAGCACAGGACATTAGAAAGCTCTGTTTGGACTCTGTTCCAGATTCTGTTGAAGGCCTAAAACTGGTGTTGAAAAACAAACTGCAGTTATGCTCTTCATTTGACCTTCAATATGAAGATGAGGATTTCAAAGACTTCTGTAACCTCACGTGTGTTGACGATCTACCAAAGGACAAGGTGACATTGCAAGTCATTTTCTGCCCTGTCTCTTCAGACTCAAGTTTGGACACTTTTAGCTCTGCTGTACCATCATCTCCGGCAGCATCCTCTTCAGCTCAATCATCATCTCCGACGACATCTTCTTCATTAAGCAGCCAAACAGAGTGCTTTGCAGGTCAGTGTTCACAGCAATGGCCAGCTCATTTTCACATTCCCACCTTCTCATATGATGTTGAGCTGAGGCTCAGGCAGGGCAATGATGCTTTTTCAAGGGACATGAAGTCTGAGATTCTGCTCAAACTTGTTGAAAAAATACATTCATTCATGACCTACCCTACACTTGAACATTTTGGATTTGTAGCCAAGGCACTTGTTGAAAAACACCCTTGCCTTACAGAACCTGGCTCCACATGTGGATGGTATGGATGGAAACACAGCATAAAGTTCAAGATGGGCAATTACAGACAGAAATTGAAAGGTTTCGGCTGCCGAGAACTGGAGGTTAATTCTGAGAAAAGGGGTGCTGGGGACACACGAGGGAAGAGAAACAAAGTGAAGAAACCTCGACGGTCTGAAGCAATGAGAGTCATGATGAAATGAATGCCACATACGCAATGAGAAGACAGGAGATCGTTGAAGAGGAGCCACCTGTGGCCGAAATGAGAGTCAGATGGCCAGCCCTTTTTACTGAAAGACAGGTAAAATGTGTAAATTTCTTAGTCATAGCATAGTAGTAATGTTGTATTATGTATATTGCAGGGCTCGATGCTAACATTCCTCCCATTGAGCACATGTGCTCCTAAAGTAAAATATTGGGAGTAGAATTAAAAATTGTTTAACACATTTATGTAACACTTTAATAATGTTAAGGGTCAAAGGTGACCCATTTTTACATTTGTTAACAGTAAAAACACACATTTTACCGTATACCTGTAATTTGATAACTTCTGATGTGACCCAGAATATACAAACATGAAACTTTCATCTTTTTTAATCAACAGACACAAGCAATAACTTGCACTGTTATGACTAACAATATTTGACACATTAAACATAAATTGATCTTTTCTGTAGGCTGCTCCTATATATTAAATAATGCTTTAACTCATATGAATTGTATATTTTTAACTACTAAAATCATAGTAGTACATACTATTTGTTAAACTTACAGCCTTGTTACTTAGCATGTATGGATTATTATGACAACATAAAGCACTGACATGTCAGTCTGATGTAAACATTAATAAAATTCAATAGCCTGCCACACAAGCCATTCTGCCAGTCTGAGGACACAGATTGTTGAGGTTGAAGTTAACAATAATGAAATATGCACCATGAGACAAGTCTCCATCGTTATCAAATGTGAAAATTTAGGTGACTTTCAGCTTAAACTAAAACTGTCATGTTACTTCTCCACATAAATCATCAAGGAATTCACCAGACTCATGTCAATGGACATCAATAAGTTCTATGAGGGTCTGGACAGCCATCTGCATAAACTTCTTCAGTTATTCCGGTTGAAGCGCTTCAAGGAAGTTCAAGAAATGACATGCTTAATGGACAGTCTTGACAAGGATGTAAGTGCATATTTGTTTTGGTCCACAATAGTTGTGCAACCCCACTGAGGAGAGGGACCAAGATGTAGATTATGACAGACAGTAAACCTTCTCTAATTAATGTGCTTGGATAGGCACTTTGATACAGACTGAATAAGAACATGTCTCTATTAGATGGAGGACATGGAGAGAGAAATGCTGGGTTTGTTGAATAAAATCTGTCTGTGAGGTCAGTTTAAGTTACCTCTTTGGACTGAAAGCTCAGTTTCTGTCATTTGAGGGTTGACAAAAATCGGTTTTGAAATACACTGAATTCACGTATTGTGTTTTTGCAGGCATCAAACCAAAGGAAGAGAGCAGCAGCATTGCAGGGGCTACCATGGTAGGTGAAGGAAAATCCTTTTACATTGATGAAGAGATGTGAGGTAAGCAGCAAAATGTTGTTCAATTATACAAAAACAAGTTCACAATGGGCATGGTTACACATCATTTCAGGCATCCTCTGTGTAGATATAGCAAAACATGTCTAAAGCACAGGCCCCTTTTTATGTTTGTTTTGCATGAAGCCAACAGATCCTGAAGAGGACGTCATCAAGGGAATGGTGATTGGAATCCTTTTGGTCGTTGAAGATGTGAAGGAGCCCCTTCCAGTTTCCTACAACGATGTTGCCATTGTCATTGAGAAAAAGATTGTCATGCGTCATCTTGGTGATGTACCCAACGCTTTTGTGAACCTGATGGGCCTGCGATACATGCTGAACCTTGACTATCCAAAAGACACAAAATATACTTTTGAGGTGATTTAGCGCCTGTTTATGGGAATCGGGTCTGAGATGTGCACTCCCAGGGTCCACTCTTTAAAGAATAAACTGCTCAGTTAGAGGGATGGCTTAGGAGGATGTTTCTCTATTTGGCCCTGAGGAAGTGTTCTAATTTTTTTTCAATTTTTCCACTATGTTGTAAGACGAAAAGAAATGTAAAGCCCTTCTGTGGGTCACAGTTTTTTACGTTTTCTTGTTTTAACATATCTCTTTTGCTCTCTGTGGAGGAAATGTCTCTTGCAGACACTAATTTGTATTTTATGTTATAGAGAAAACATGAACAGAGTGGAGATTTCAGTAATGTTTAAACATATTCATTTTCTGGCTGACATTTAAGCAAGTATCTCAGAGGCTGCATTTTACTGCAACAATGCTGAACACTCAGAAGTTGGACTTGTTGGGGTTTTCATAAAGGTCCTTATTGAACTGTCTTTTCAGCTATTTTTTCATGTGTTAATATTTAAGTTTGACTGGCCATTTCTCATGTAGATTCTTTGCAGATATTAGTTTGCTTAAATTTGTGAAATTTAGCAATGTCTGTAAACTCAAGTAACTTGGCAATAGAGCAGGAGAAAAAAATAATGTAGCTCTAACTTAATAAAATAAGTTCAACCAACATTTTTTTTAGTTCTCTTAAGTAATGTTTTCCAGTCCACATTACTTGATACAGAAAGTTGAGTCAACAAATTGCGAAGTTGTATCAATTATTCAATCCATGTTGAGCAAACTTGATTCACAGTTGTGGCAACTTGATAAAATAAATTCAACCAACATCTCAAAGTTATCTCAAATAATATTTTCAAGTCCAACTTACTTGATACAGGAAGTTGAGTCAACAGACTGCTTGTTGTATGAACTCATATTTTGAAGTGTAATAACCTTGATGCTATAAGTTAACTCAAATTAACTCTGTCAAAGCAACAAGATGACTTTACGTAGTTAAGTTGAGTCAACTAATCTTTTTTTACAGTGTACTCTTTTGTTGCCCTACTTACATCAGTATGTTATTTCTGTTCTATTCTCATCTATATATCATACATTTATGCTGCTGTATCATAGTCGCCCCTTTGGCAATCACTACATTTTTCACTAATCTTATTTTAATGAGAGCAAAGAGGCTGTAACGCATTGCATACAGTGTGTACTAATATTCAGATATTATCTTCAAGGTTTTCCTCAAAAGAGTGCATGCGGATCTTTGTATCTCAGCATCAAATACTGCCACATCCACCTCATTTGAGACAAAGTGTGAACTACAGGGCCATGCTTTGTACATTTGAAACACATTATGAAATGCAGTGTGGAAATGTATTTCTTGACAAATTCTCAGATGAGTCACATGGTATCTATGTTTCATACTTTACAAGTATGTACACTTTTACCTTTGCAGCAAAATCTGAGATGCTAGAAGAAAAATAAGTCTGTTCTAACATTTTTTACTTATTACAGGACTAACCAGCTTTAATCTGCAATATTAGAATATGTTGTTTCTTTATTTCCATGTCTACTACATTGATCATCTGCTGGTGAGGATGCTCACATTTTGCCACATACATGCAGCCTTAGCCTCAGTGTTTTCGTGCAGTGCCATGCAGCCATTAAATGCGCACACGCACAGGCATGCACACACGCCACACACACACACACACACACACACACACACACACACACACACACACACAGACAGAGAGTGGCCCTGTTATTCTCGTAAAGAGATCGACACAGACACCAACGCACAAGTATAAACTTATAAGCTCTGCATGGAGCCTCCGCACAACCATAAATCACGCTTAACATTAGCTGGCTGGCAAAATCTGCCAGTGACAGTTGTCATTTCAGACGGGAAAATCGTCTGTTGCCTAAAAATGCTAAACCAGCTTTTGTCTGCCTCTGTCTAGAATGGAGTGCCAAATCTGCTACAGTTATCATGTGTGCCGTGTGAGAACAGGAAGCTCGACAGGCATAGCAACAGCAACAGTGGGGGCGGGGCTTAGAAATTGCTGATTAAGTGACAATCATGTTGATTAAATGTGTTTTCTATTCTTATTATAAAGGTGATCCAACCAATTTGACCTGGACTTCTTTCTGCCTTTGCACATTTTAAGAAACAAAGGTTGTACTACTGCAAATGTTGGGAGTGACTTCAGATAGCAGTTGTGGTATTTTCGTCTCCCTGTGACCCACCTTTGGCCCAGACAAAGTGTTTGACAACCACAGTGGATTCAGTTGGGTAGTGCTTAGCAGTCAGAAGAATGGCTGTGTCCCTTGTAGGGAGTGTCTTGTTTTCAGCTTCTAAAGCTCTAGCCTGTGTTCACACAGAGAAGCTCAGAGAGACAGAAATTGTGTGCGGGAATGGGTATGTGTTTGTCTGTCAATGTGCTTTGTGTTAGTTCTGCTCTGCTGAGCATCGCTCTAGTTCCCCACCAGTTGTCTTTTTTGTCTCAGTCGTCTAACTTTTCCTCTTCGTTTGTTTTCCCATGGCTTCTTTCTGTTTTCTTCTCTGACATTTATCCCTCCCATGCTCTTCCCTTTTCTTGTAAATTGCGTGCTGCAGGTCAGGAAACAGTGTTAAAACTGCCACAGCTATCTTTGCTGTTGAGAAAACCGCAAGGCATTGCCATGTCAGTTGATATGAAGGTTTACAGGGTCTTTATAAGTTAAATAATAACTTTTCATGACCCTTAAATTGCAAAAACCTGTCTCAGCAAGTTATTTTGATCAGATTTGTTGCCCAATTCTGCCTTATTTGAAGATCACCAGAACTGCTTATTTATGATAAGTAGACGTAGATAAAGTAGAAACATCCCAGTAGAGGGTTTGAGTATCCAGCATTGAGACCTTAAAGGGTAATTCCAGTTTAGGCCTTTTCAGGTTAAAACTTGGTGTCTGTTACCAGAAACAAGGACTAGTTGTACAGGTTGAATGTTTCCTTCGTAACAGATTTTTGATGTAAATGTAGCTCAGTATTCATTCTGTCAGGGAGACTTAAATAACATTCACACTCTTGTCTTATACGGATCAGCTGATTTGGGGGAATCACGTTAGGATAAACCAATCAGAGTTAGGCAAGTATGTTAAAGCCAATCACAGCATGACAACCTTGATTTAATTCTATTCTCTCCCCTGCTTCTGTCAGTTGTCTTTTCAGACGAGAGTGCTCTTCCCCTTCCACCTCCAGGCATTGTGAGCCACAGTGTCCTCGGTCTTCTTCCAACTGACAGCTAATTTTGTTATTTTTTTATTTATTTATTTTTTAGTTGCCACTACCAGTGGCTGGACTCCATCGGGGGATATTTTTTGTTTTTATATAAACCTCTAATATATATATATATATATATATATATATATATAAAATGGACCTATTTCAACGATCTAAGCACATAGTGTGGAGCACAAGGGCAGGTGCGTTTAGGGCGTGTCCAAATCCACCTATGCTAGTTTGACGGCGCAAAAAGGGGTCCATGCGCCAGGCGCATGGTTCATAAGGGTAGTTGTGACATCATTAAGTCATAGGTGTGTTTCGGGGGTAACATGCAATAAACCAGTCAGTGTCATCTCCCATTCCCTTTAAAAGCCAGCCGTGTTTATACCTTGGCAGATTGCTATTATAATGGTGGATTTGCACTGTCATATTTTTATTTTAATATATTTTGTATGTGTGTGTGTGCTGCTGCGCTTCCTTGTGTGTGTGCGTGCTGTGCATACGCCTAGGCGCATTTTGCTAATTCACAGTTAAAATAACTGGTAGCTATTGACTTTAGGCCAGGTTTTTGTTGGTCAATGGCACGATCACTTCCTGCTGCCTCAAGACAGCAATAGCAAAGACACGTACGTTGGGACTTGCGCTGCACCGGGTGCAAGATAAGACTGGAAGCGGGAAACAACTACCGATAGCCTGACTCTGTCCAAAGCTAAGGTAAGGACTAGTTATTGGCCCGACACAGTGACGTCCTGAAGTATTCAATGGTTGCCCGTGGTGATGTCCAAATGAAGCTTCTTGAACCATTAGTTTTATTTGATAACCTAACTAGATGGTGCTCTTGGTTTAAAGAACAAGGCTCAAGGAATGGCAAATTCATTGTGCCTTTTACCTTTTGTTACACAGAGAGCGCCATCTTTTGGGCACAGATAATAAAGAAAATGCTTCGTAAATCTTCATTTAGACATGACTTGCCTGGCATCCTCACATTGACAAGACTAAAAGATGACATGGCGGACAAATATTTCATACTTTCAACGTGTGAGATAAGCCAAAATGTCAAACTATTCTTTTGACATCTGGTTACTCAGAATAGCACAGAAGAAAAATATAAAGCCATGTATGCTAAACCTGTTTCAAGATTATGGGTTTTAATTTGACAACCAGATTGACACAGTGCCTGTCTACACCAAGCATCCTTCGTTTTACTCAAATGTTCATCAAATTCAGAATTCTAATGAATCCATTAAAAGGTACCGTGCTATTGAGCAAGGTTTATTTTGTATACCTTGCACGTTCACAAGGACTCTCATGCATGACGTGATAAACAGTCCTGCCGATGGTTGACAGTTGTTAGCCCTAACCGAACCAATGAGCCAACCGAGGCAGAGAGGAAGACTGCTAGCAAGCAAACATGGATGTAAACAATGTAGGTTTACAAAAAATAACTTCACACGGTGCGTCAATCTGAGTTTCAGTTGTCGGGTAATTACTTTAATTAATTAGTCATTGACCAAAGAAAAATGGTGAGGACTGAAAATGCCAATTGTCTCCGGTCAGAATGACCAGTGGAGATAATTCCATCTGCGCAGTTTGAATTGTGTTAAAATGGACTAGAAGGATTTGCATCTCTCTTTTCTATTAAAACCATGAACAATCATGTTTTTTTTCCACTTAAAAAATGGACTATCTACTGTAGCGTATGCGATAAAGGAGAAAAATACATGTCGCATCCTGACTGAACGCAGGAATAGACTTCCGTAGATTTACTACAAACGACGACAAGCAGGCGGGAAAGTCCAAGCCATGGCAAAACGAGGAAATATTGTGAATTACTTGATAAAACCAAGCAGCAGCCGGTCTTGCCAGGGAGGACGAGTCAGCAGCAGCTACAGCGGCCTCCTTAATGTCACATCGCACATCGATAAGCCATCCCTATGATGACAGCCCTCCGTTGTATGGAGGCTTGACTTTCTCAACAGCCTGCAAGGTGCTAATTAGGAATTACAGTGATTAACATATATTAATTTTTTTTAGCACTGACGTAGATTTCTCTAGATTACTGCGTCAAGTGCATACAAGAGTGACATATTTTATAGTTTTGAAAGAGCCAGAATCTGTGGATGGGGAAGTGGGGCTACTCTTGTGTCACTGTGTGTGTATTTCCTCTTCATCATCACAGTCATCACTGTCTCTCTGGGTTTTTTCTGTCTTGGCCTTCTATCTGACCTGTCGATATGACTCAGGATATAAAAGTCAACAGTGACAGCATACCACCACATCCATGAATAGAGAAAGAGCCTATTGGGGATGGTAATGTTGTCGGTTTGACCTTTTTATGGAACCGTCACCCATGCGGTTTGATGTAATTGCTGACATGTGGATCCCAGGGTGTACAAACTGCTGCTCCTCAGCGGACTGATGGCTCTTTGACTGAAATGCTCAGTCCTGCTGAGAGGTTAAAGATCCTGTCTTAAGACGTCCTAGAGCTGTATTACTGGTGGCTACAGCACTCCCCACGCCATCAATCATTACGTTAATGAGTGAGTGGAAGTTGGTTGACTGTCACAGGCTCCCTCTGAGCCTCACAGGTCAAGCCCCCAGCGACAGTAGATCCTGTTGGGGCTTTTTTTGTTCCAGAGGGTCACTGAATATAAACAAAACGTAAATGTTAGGCCTTCAACCAACAATCTGTTGATTGTTTCAACTAATCAATTAATTTCTTAAATTATAAAATGTCAGAAAATAGTAAAAATTTGCTTGTAATCATTTTCCCAGATGAGCTCCTGTTTGGAAAATAGTTGCTTAACCTTGTCAGCATCTCCTCTCTCTTGTGGGGTACCCCAAGGTTCAATTCTTGACCCCATCCTATTTTCCTTATTTATGTTCTCTTTAGGGGCTATTATAGGAAAGCACAACCTGTCATTTCATTGTTATGCAGATGATTTGCAAATAAACCGAATGACAGTGTTGCACTAGACTCCCTGCTTAGTTGTATTAATGATATTTAGTTGTGGCTTTCACAAAACTTTCTTAATATGAACGTGTGAATCTGAGTGTATCATCTTCAATACTTCAGGCACGCCAAACAGTCCAGCTTTTATTATGGGAGCTCTGGCTTCATACCTTAAGCCAGCTGTCAAAAAATTGGTTACTTTTGATTGCAACATGAAATTTGACAAGCACATCAGCAATGTTGTTAAAATGAGCATGATCTGGAAATGACGATTCATGCTTTTATTAATTCAAGGTTGGATTACTGTAATGCTCTTTATGTTGGTCAGAACCAAACCACCATCTCACGTCTTCAACTTGTGCTAAATGCTACTGCTCGCTTTTTAACCAATACATGTAGATGTACACACATTAGAGTCACACCGATAAAGGATTTTTAAGGCCGATACCTATACAAATATTTGGTTATTTAAAAATCTGATATATCGGCCGATAAATATTAAAAAAAAATCCAGAAACGCTAAACAAACAGATTTCCCTAACATTAGTTATTTATGAGTTCTCACTAAAATAATATAATTTTTTTTATTGTCACATCAGAACAGAGGAACATCAAAATATATTAAAGTTCTGATAAATAAAATGTATTCTCCTCCTGTTTCTATGTAACCTTTTCGCATTTTACCGTTTCTTTCTTTTTATTGTATGATATAAGTTTTATTCTTAGTTTCTGTTGTGAAGCACTTTGGATACCTGCTGGTTGTTGTACAGTGCTATATAAATAAAGGTTGATTGATGTTCTTATCCAACACTTGGAAAGAAAGATTTTGTTCTGGATAACCATATTCCCAAAACTTTTTTTTTTGTTCTAACTAAACACAGCTTTAGAAGAACTCTGTGGAAAAAAAAATACCTAAAAGTATTTTTTTTATTATTCTTGTTAATGCTTTAAGGTTTAAGATCCTGAACCTTAGCTCAAAATATTTGAGCTCATGGGCAGATTCCAGCAAATGAATATCTTCTTCACTTAAACCCTGCTCTTGGTCAGGAAGAATGAACCAAGAGTTCATGTCAGGTATCACCTAGAACTTATATCTGTGCTTCCTCTCGGATCACTGACTGGATTAATTTTGCATACTTTGAGATGGATTTTCACATCTTCACTGCTGGCTGAGCTCTCTCACCCATTGCTCCAAATCCACATTCATCACAAGCAAAATTAACTGCGGTGGATTCACCCTGTCCATTTAGATTGTTTAGTCGTAATGACATTGTATTAACAGATGCTCTGGCAGAGGAGAGGAAGAGAGGGGGGAGAAGATAGTTTCCAAAGAGCCCTGTTTTATTAATGTTAACATGGTGACTGAGCAGAATGATCAGTCTCTTTCAAGCATACATAATTACTATAGTACTCAGAGAAAAAGAGGTAGAAAGGGAGAGGGAGAAAGGTCCAGACAGGTGCAGTGAGGTGAACAGCACTGGGGAAATGAGGCTCCATTAAGTCTGTCATCAGCAATACGCCACCCGAGGTCAGTGTTGAAGATGACACTCCCATTTTCTTCCTCCCCCCACCTCTCTCTCTCTGTCCTTCTCTTGCCTAATTGTTTGCATCTTTTCATCTCATTCTAATCCTGTCCCTCATACTCTGATCATTTCTGTATTTAAAAGCCCCTCTCTCCATAAGGCCAATTAAAGTGGAATGGAGCGTGTACTCAACCATCTCTCTAGCCCAATTCTTCCCTGCCCGTCTCGGTATTTAATATGCATGGCTCTAACCATTAAGGTGAACGAAGCACTGTACCCTGGTGTGCCTCCATCTCTCCATCCATCTCTGTGCCCATTACGCCTACACAATAAAGGAATAATTCAAATCAAAGCATCGCTTTGGGTGAGGTGGCCCAACATTCACTTTATTTGATATTGTAAAGGAAGGGAAGTTTGATGTATGAAGTGGGGTAGATAACAGTGAGAGTCTGTCTATAGATTTACACAGCGTGGAATTACTCTGAATTGGCAACAAGGTTTAGGAGGATCCAAATGAATGCGTAGTAAAATAATGAAACTAACACGTCTATGAATTAATTCATTTAGAAAAGGTGTGGACATTCCAACATATGTCGTGATACTAAGCATGATACCTGTGTATGGGACACCATTTGAACTCTTGACAGCAATTAGAGCCTACATGTCCAAACGGCTTCTTACATCAAAAAAAAAAAAATAGTTCAAATACGTCTAGTCCAGTAACAAAGAGAGATCCACATAAGAAAACTCTGTTAAACTAGGAATTGAGATCCTGATATTTACTTGGATTTTTTTTCTACTCGCCAAAGACTGGGATTTTATTACATGTGTGGGTGTACTGAAGAAAGAAGTGTTCTCCAACCTTCATTAATGTTAAAACATTTATAACACCTTGCAAATGTTGTAGTAAACACTTAGTCCATTCTATAAATGCTATTAGCACATCTAGTATTTACAGTATATAGTCTTGCTTTGCCAGACTCTCCTCCAAAGAGCGCTGAAGGAGGGTCTGGCTACTCCACATAGCATTCGGAGATGGGAGAAAAACATGCTCTGGTTAAATGGCAGTTCTTTGAACCAATCAAAATCGCCATGGGTGGCGCTCAACTTTGCACAGAAACGCTGCAACATAGTTGAGTGAGAGGAAACTCAGATTGGACTCTAGCGTCTAGCTAGCTGTTTCAATTTACTATGCACAGATCTGGGGAGCAGTCAACAATAGTTCTCATTAATCTACCGAATTTAAAATTCCCACACAAAGAAAGCATAACAGGAACGGAAAAGACATGAATCCGGCGTAACTTCCTGCAGCACCACAGCAATCGCCGAAGCGGATATACTGTTGACTAATATTTATATAGCTGAATCGAATTTTTAACTGCAGCGGTTTCTTCCGGGTTTTGATGCTAAAACTGACAGCTTACAGCCAAAATTATTTTTATAATAAATATCAATACAATATCAATAATATCCACTTGCTCATTTCTGCATTCTGATATATTTTAATATTGGATTCTTGAATAACCAAATATTTATATTGGTATCGGCCTTAAAAATCCTTTATCAGGCCAATACCCAAAGCTATGGTATGAAACTTGTGGCTTTTCTTTTGTCTTTGGTTGTGTTTTTTGTTTCCATTTATCTAACTGCAAATTGTTGTATTAGCTTAAGGTCCCATTTGTGTTAATTCAAATAAAGGCAGTGACGGATTTGTGTCTAGTTGAAGCATTATTCCAATGAGCCCATGGCTGCAGGCTACCACTCTGCAAATGTCCTGTACATGTTCCCGTTAAGATAACTCAATTTATGCCTAAAAGAGATGGAATGTGTGAGAAAGGAGGGGAAATGGACATCAAAGAATGGTGGGGTGCAATCTCAGCAAAAAAAATAAAAAAAACAAGGTAGATGTAAATGGCATATGGAGAACATGAACAACAGACAGGAAAGGAGAGAAGCGGCGAGGGAGGGAAGAATCAATAGACAGACATGTTGGTCTAGAGAGAGATACAGAAAGAGCAGGAGATAATAAATGATTTTAAATGATCCTTTATTACTGTGCAGAGTGCAGCACTCAGCATTCTATAAACTGATGAGCCATGGAAGGTGCTGTCTGTGTGTGTGTGTGTGTGTGTGTGTGTGTGTGTGTGTGTGTGTGTGTGTGTGTGTGTGTGTGTGTGTGTGTGTGACCCTCTGAGAGAAGGCAGTTTTCACATTTATCCTTCAGCCCCTGTAGATTCCTGTCCTGTCTGCTACAATTACTTTGCCGTTTTGTTTCACCGTTTTGTGTGTGTGTTTAAACTCCCCAAATCGTGTGTGTGTTTAACTCCTCAGATCACATGTGTGTGTGCGTGTGTGTTTAAACTCCCCAGATCACTGATTGATGAGGACTATGGTTAACTGCTCCTACGATCTCTGCAGGGTACATCAAGACAGCTAGCGAGACTCTGTACAATCTGAATTGCACAACTAAAACAACTTCTGACCGTAGACACGGTCCATCAAGACCAGTTCCTTCCAGAGTCCATTTGGCAGTGGCACCGGGGCTCTGTACGGCACTCAGTGCTGCCCATGACGATTGGGATTCGTTTAAAAAAAAAAGTCAATGAACCGCATGTTTTTTTCTCCAATCCCGAAATTCTGTGTGGACTAGCCAGACCCTTCTCCGCAGGGCTGTGAAGGAAGGTCTGGCAAAGCAATACTAGGTGCACCCTAATTAAATGTGGACACATTCAATGCCACAACAAAATATATTTCTACATATTGTAATAAATGGTGCATGGTTTAGTCTAGATTAATGCACCATTCAGGGGGCTTTCACACCAGCTCTGATTAGAGATGGGCATGATTAATCAACAATCGATAATTGATCATTAAGAATTTTGTCGATCACGTTAATTTGTTATTGATTAAACTAATGCAGTAATGCATTGTGTAGTGTGAGTCTTGAAGCAATGACAAATTTGACGCCATACTCAGTTACCTGCGAGTTTCAGTTTTGATTTCAAAAGTTATCATGAAGAGATCACGGCGAAGTGTGGCATGGGACCATTTTGATATAAAAAACGACTTACTTCACTGCAGCACTACAATGCCGTGTATTAGTACAACACGGCCACGATGTACAACTTAAACAAAGGGCATCCGACCCTGGTTAATATCGGTGGCGGTGCATCCTGCTCTCAGTCTTAACCTAGCATCAAGTCGGCGTTAGCACGGATCAAAGAGGAGCGGGGGAGACCGGTAGGGTGGCTATCCCACAGCCTGGGGGAGACAAGGCTGCGTTGTCTGACACGGACGAGCGGAGCGCAAACACTGGCCAAGTAAGCGTGGATGTACCTGTCCGTAACATCAGTCCCCTCAGAGCGGGTGTTTTTGGCGGTTGGACTGACGGTCACCAGGTTGCGGTCGCGTCTGACCCCAGATCATGTCAACATGCTTATCATTCTCAACAAATACCAGTAGACCAGTGCAGAAGTTGTATGCAAGTTACTAGTTATTTTTATTTTTTATGATGATAGTCGATCTCCAGACGATCGACTAAGAAAATTTAATCGGACGGCCATCCCTAACTCGGATGGGTACCAAAAGCGGACCAAACAAGCGTACCAAGACCTCCTTGATGAGGTACACTTTCTATTGAACTCTGGAGCAGTTTGTCTGTGCAAACTGTAATCAGTAATCATGCGTAATAGTAATCAGTCACCGATCACATTTCCGTGGTCAGATCAGCCGCCGCTAAAGCTGGAGACAGACACCAGCGCAGCAGAGCAAAGTCTCGGTGACTGAATGTCTGATTATTTAAATGATATGAGCTGCTTTGACCACAGAGATGAAAGAAACAAACACAAACATTTTCTTGTATTTACTTTAGTTTAATTAAAGTGTGATTCAATCTTTAACACCACTTTTGAAATAAAAATTTTAACATTGGACTCTTGACCAACTGCCGCCATGTTTTCTTTCTTCCTCTAGCTCAGCCCCACTTCTCAAAGTGACTCTACATCACTTTATCAATGATTATGATTCTACTGTGGCAGTTTTGCTGGCTGATCTCATATCAGCTTACTAGCAAAGAGGAATCTGATCCATCACTTTTAAAGCTGCCATCATTCTGCACACACTCACACACTGTGTGTGTATGCATGCCAGCTTAGCCCCCCATAGTGTCACTGATAGAGAGTAGTTGACAGTGAGTGGGGACTGGCTTTGTGGACACAGTGACAGGACCCTGAATGATTATACTGGATCATTTTACTTTCATGACAGTTGGACACTTTCCAAAGTTTTGAATACATTTGTTAACAAGAACGAGCCTCTCTGGGAGTATGTATTTGTTTCCTTCACAAATGAATGAAGGACATAAATAGAGCAACTGAATGAATTACTGAGGAAGTAATGGAAAGACAAACGGGTAAGCTAATTGAGTTGAAACCCAGAATTTATGCAGTGAATGGCATTAAAAAATGTGACTGTACAGAGTTAATGTAATGTTGAATGTCCCCCTAAAAAAGACTTAATGTTGTAAATGGGGTTGTTAACAGCATTTTCTTTTTGGTCCCAACAGTGAACTCACATTTTGCGAGTGCAACTGCAGGTTGTACAATCAGGCCCCCCCAAAAAAATCATCAGTGTCAAGATGCACGATTAAAAATAAATTCATTTCAAACTATGATTATAACCTTCCAACGTTTTCACTATAGACATCATCATATGCCAATTCATCATATCATACGTCTTATCTTCTATATTTTTACATATTCAGAAATTTTTCACTGGCTAATGATAATAACAATGGCTCAGATATTGCGTGCATGCGCACGGATTAATAAAGCTGAATATTTCTGTGCATACTCACTATGTTTCGTCTGTACGCCACTTCTGACGCCAACTCGCCACACAGTTTTATAAATGAGGCTCCTGGAGCCTACTGTGGATTGGTCTCCTCTAACTCAACCCAGTTGGTTTTCCACTTTTTATTATGTATTTATGAAGGAGCCTTTCCACGTAAAACTACTCCATATGAAACGGAGCAGAATTCTGACCCTGTTTTTCAGTGTGAAGACTGCCCATTTCTGGATATTCTGTTTGATAAAAAAGCAGTATTTTGGCTTGTTCTTCCTATGCTGAACTTACTTTCACCCATGGGTGCTGAAGTTTGCTCCCACATCAGCCTCCAGAGTTGTTTACCACTTTGAAATGCCACTCAACTGGAGGACAGTCAGTGTAACCCCACCGCCCTGCGCCTGCTTAGAGACAAGTACACACTCACGCACACGTCCACACACACTGTGGAGTGCTTTAAAATCCTGGGACAGGGCGGTTAAGACAGAGACCCTTTAAGGAGCTGTAGAATGAAAAGGCCACACGCACGCACGCACGCACGCACGCACGCACGCACGCACGCACCTGACTAACAGGTGAAGGCTAACTAGCAAGACGTCATCACTCGTAAAGTCATGGCAACCAAATAAAAGTGGAAGTAGGCGCAATGTTTCTGACCGTGGTGGTCTTAGTGACTGAAAGTGTGGTAGAGGAAACACTGACACCTGTGAGACTGTGAGACTGTGAGACGGGGGGGGGGGGGGTACAGGAAGGTTCAGTCAAATGAGACGCGAAACGAGAACGAGAATAAAAACTCTCCAGCCAGTAGACGCGTTTGAATGGGCATCAAAAATAGCTTTATGAAAGAAGGAACACCCGTGAAACAGTCTGCATTTATCCATTTATTAATATGAGTGATTCTTACAATATCTCACGTCCACAGCTGATTTACACTGCATGGGAAGCTTCTTCTTCAGTTCATTAAATCTGTGCAGTCGTCTGAAGGCCGCAGGACACAATGTTAATAAATCTGCAGCCTCTTATTTGAGAAGTGCGGCATCAGAGCACAGTGACATTACGCAGTGCAATCAGACCAGGCTGCTACGCTTGGAGACGCCCACACAGTCCGTAGTCTGTTGCACTTACATAATTAAAACACGGCCCTTAATTTAGTCCCTGTACAATTCAATTGCTGTTCAATTGCAAAATCATCAACATATTGTTTTCTGGGTGAGCTTACAAGCCTACAATCATACATGTCTTTTATTTCATCTCTTTTTGTAGGTACCTGTCGGTTTGCACCCAAACATATTTAAAAATATGTATACAGTAACATTCCACCATTTAAAGGTGACTCAAATCGTTTTACAAACACATTGACTACAACTACTACTACTACTACTACTACTAGGGGTGGGGGGGATCGATACAGCCTAATATTGCGATAGTTTCTGTGGCAATACTGTATCGATACACAGACGCCAAGTATCGATTTATTGTTATTGTCAGTTTGTCTATATGACAATCCCGTTTTTGCAGCAACAAAAATTTGAAGTGCGATGAACAAGGAGATAAATGTATCTTTTTCGATAAAACAGATGTTGAATAAGTTTCCACATAATTTGAAATTAGGAAAAATTTGAAGTTGGAAAAAAAGCAATGAATAGCAATACATTGCAGAATATTGCAATATTTTTAAAATCACAATAATATCGTATCGTGACATACAGTAAGTATTGTGATGATATTGTATCGTGAGGCCTCTGGTGATTCCCACCCCTAACTACTACTACTACTACTACTACTAATGATGGTGTTCTTTTCATTCATCACGCATGTGCTTAGCTCAGGTTAAGCTTGACACCTCAGGGTTAGTCAACTCAGAGTTCCCGGTTTAGGATCAGGGTGGATTAAACCATACAGGCCCGAGGTGTAGGGTTTGGTACCAAAAGCTGTACATTTTTGGGTACTGACCGAATAACGTCAGTACTACCGAGGACCGATTTAAGTTAAATCAAACGGTGCCAAATGTAGAAACCTGAGAGCATGCGAGGGTGAGTTTCTCTGTCCTTTCTGTATGTTGACAGACAGCTGGGCTCCGACACACACGCACACGCACGCACGCACAACTACGTTAACTCAGCAGTTTGTTCTAGTCCCAGTGAGTCACAGTGCTGCAGGTGAACAGGTTGCAGCTGTCGTTTTGCTTGCTCAACACTCCCGGCGGACAGCGTTCGCTGCTATATAATATTAATTGCGCGCCACAACGCGGCCGCGCGGTGCGGTTACCCTCCCCCAGGGCCATGCAGGCACACCAGTGTTCTCTATGCCCTGTTGACTGACTGACAGGTTGGAGATGGTAAGGCAAGGTAACTTTATTTTCATACCACATTTCAGCCACAAGGTAATTTAAAATGCTTTACATAAAACACTGACAAGCAGTTAAAAAAACAATAAGATACAAATACAAGAATAAAAGTGTAGTGCAGTCCAGTGCAGTGTGATGAATAATTATTTGATTTTATAGGTTGCACGGACCGGCTGGAAGGAGAAAGGGAGGTATTTTACTTTGTGTGGTGTGTAAATACTAACTAAATAAATAACATAGAAATAGCCTAGCGTTTTTGTTATTATAGAGGGAAAATACCGTTGAATACCAGAACCACATTTTCAGTACCCAACCCTACATAGGCGAGTTAACTTTCCACTACAAGTGTATCAACAATCCATTCATCACCTGGACAGAAACCTTTTACTCGTCTCTGGGGACTGGTTGTTGACAACCGGACTAACAGAGGTTTACTCTGCCCAGACACGCTTTAAGGTCATCACAATGGCTTTGGTTGTGCCCAGATGGTCATCTATCATGTCAACAGGACCACTAATCAGACGGGGTTTACATGCATGTTGATTGAATTAGCAGCTTTCCACTTTGATAAATTTGTCTTGTTCAACTTTATGTAAGCTATATTGCCCACACTCATGTTTGTGGGACTGTTATTGTGTGTGTTTGTTCATTGATGAGTTTTTGAAAGTGTCAAGCCCACACATCTATTAAAGCTGGCTGGGTGAAATGTACCTCATTTGTTAAACAGCTTGAAAAGCACATGCGGGGGCAGTCTTAAAATGTCTTGTTTAATGCCTAAACAGAGGCTCGGGGTTTCCTCTCTTTGATGAAGGAATCAATGTCTGGTGTGTTTTTGCATTCAATGATTTTTAGCTGGCATTCTGGGAAATCCAAGTGACTGCCTAAAGAGGATTCACTGTCACAAAGTTGAAATTAAGCTGTTGCAGCGTGAATCCAGAGGGAGGGGACAAAAAAAAAATTATAATAAAATAAACTCATGGATTGAGTTACAGCTGCCCTGAAATCCCAGGTGTACCAATCAGCTCACCATTTATGGTTTGATCTGGAGCTGTTTCCTACAATATCAGCGCAATAGACAAAGGCGCTGAGTTGTTAAGGTGGTCATGTACAGATACTCTGTGTTTGGTAAAGCTGTCCCTGAGGACTTTAGTTACCACTGTTACATATCTGTTAGGCTACATCTGCAGTATTGTTGATGTAATTGAGGCTTTGTGATCAAAATTGTGGCAGTGAGGATGATATATTCAGATGTATAGGTGGTACAAGGATGATATATTCAGTTTTACAGAGTAAATCTGTGCGTGCGGGCATGTGTGTGTGTACACTCTTCTCTGTACTGAAGTGATGTTGTTGCTGTATGGCATATTACTGAGTGCCTTGGCCTCTTGTTTTTCTTTACGGTGGTTAACTGACAGTAATGGCCAATAATGCTAGAAAAGCACCTGTGACAACTTCTATTTCCTGGAAAGGACAGGATGCACAGACGGACACTCCCTATAATACTGATACCACATGAGGAAAAAAAGCTACAACTTGCATACTATATGGTAAGTTAAAACTAAGGGAAGTCACAAGGTACAAATTCAACACAGGATTATAAACTTCTAGCCTAGAGATCTAGACGCACCCTAGCGGGAGCAAATGTGATTTCCAACCAAGGTCAGTCTAGCAACTCTCTGTTGGTGTGCGAGCTGGAAAAAAACAAACTCTAGTCAGGCCAATCACATTGTGTATAGAGTCAGTGGGGGGGCTTAACATAACGAGGCAGAGTTGCGACGGATCCGAGTGAATTCTCTGCTACTTGAAAACAAAGAAGATGGCTGCTGCTGCTGCTGCTGCCGAACAGTGGTCCTTTAATTCAGCTTTGGTTGCAACTCTGGAAGACTTGGAGTTAAGCTTTTCTTTGAGAAAAGAACGGCACTAAAGTCATTCTCATAAAAAGGAAGATATGTTTGGAGTTTTGCCGAACGAACAAAAGTTTAATCGATCAAGTAGCGCAGCTCTGGTTGGCTGTAGGGCCATCCTATAGCGTGCAGAGGGAATTTTTAAAGACAACTGTTTATCATCTTTTTTTTCTGTTGTGCTCAAATATTCTCATTTTATTAAAACAATTAACAAACAATACACTGGGACATAGGAACGTGTCCCAGGACCAAAAAAAAACAGAGAGAGGAAATACCCGACAAAAACACAACAGCAGGAACGGAGCTCATGGCTCACCAACAAGACACACACACACACACACACACACACACACACACACACACACACACACACAAACAAACAAAAGACCCAGACCCAACATCTTTGATGTAGTCTTGTCAGGCTAATAAATTACTACAGTGATAAATGAATGTGATGTAAGAAACCACCTAGAAGAATTTTTTTTGATGCTTTTATATAGACCTTAGTGGTCCCCTAATACCATATCTGAAGTCTCTTTTTTATAGACCTTAGTGGTCCCCTAATACTGTATCATAAGTCTTTTATATAGTCCTTAGTGGTCCCCTAATACTGTATCATAAGTCTTTTACATAGACCTTAGTGGTCCCCTAATATTGTATCTGAAGTCTCTTTTATATAGACCTTAGTGGTCCCCTAATACCATATCTGAAGTCTCTTTTATATAGACCTTAGTGGTACCCCTTTTATATAGACCTTACTGTATCTGAAGTCTCTTTTATATAGACCTTAATGGTCCCTAATACTGTATCTGAAGTCTCTTTTATATAGACCTTAGTGGTCCCCTAATACCATATCTGAAGTCTCTTTTATATAGACCTTAGTGGTCCCCTAATACCATATCTCTTTCCCAAATTTTACCCATGGTGCAGAATTACAGCAAGTCCCACAATGAGCTTTCCTAAGTATATGAGTCTTTGAGGAGGAGAGGGGGTGTGCAAGGTGGAGGGTGGGGGTGTGGGCTTGACCAACTGACACTTTTGAAAGCCATGATGTCTCTCTCTCTCATAGAGGTAATCTTGCCCCCAGGATGGGAAAAGCCACAATGGCTGGTAGATGCCCAATGTTACCAGCCACTTTTATTTTTACCTGCAATTTTTTATTATTAATACATATTTCAGCTCCAAGGTTTTAAAGGTAAAGAGATGGGGAAGGTTTCTTTTACCATCTTCAGAGTAGATGATGATTTACAGCCACCATGGGTACCAAACATTTTTACTCCTGAAGAGATTTCTCAAGCCAAAACAGCATTATTATGGCATACTTAATAAAAGATACACAAGTGTGGATGAAAAACACATTCTTCATTGTAGATGGATACAAAGATAATCATCCTGGTATCTTCAAATTATCTGAAATGTAAACCTCATGGTGGCGATAGAGGGAATATCAGGTGATCACTAAAGTCAGTCGGATTTATCAGCTGGGTACCATAAATGTTTGTACACACTCTGCTCCTGGGGTCCCGTCCCGTAACACGACTCCACTGTGCAACAGCACTCTTTGACAAAAGCTGTCCAAACCGTTACAAGGAATGTTTTACAATCCACCCGCCACTGTGGTTGGTTTAAAAGAAAAAGTTACCACTTTGAAAAAGTACCTGCCATTGGCTGGTGGCGGGTGCTAATTGCACTGCTTGCCCCTTATGACCTCATAAGAAGCAAGACTCCAGATTGGCCCATCTGAACTTTGTTTATGTGCTAGTATTGCTTACCTGATTCTCTGTATACTGCACTTTGTCAATAAAAAAATAAAAACATCTGAGCTTTCATTTCCGCAAAAGGGAGAGCAGGATACCCAGGGCTTGGTTTATACCTATCGCCATTTCTAGCCACTGGGGGACCATAGGCAGGCTGGGGGAACGCATTTTAATGTTAAAAAACTCATAAAGTGAACTTTTCATGCCATGGGACCTTTAAGGTATTTTAAGGTCGCTGCATTACCACATAGGCTATGCTCTAAATCCTAAACCGGGATATTAGAGGACTAGGGATGATATTTAGAGGAAAAGTGCTTTAGATTCATTTATTTTATGATTCACTAATTTTTTAACTTGCTCTTTTCTTCCATGCAGTCATAAAACACATTTCCCACTACTTTTATGACAGACATTTTTTATAATAGGCATAATCTATAACTGCTGATAATTTGTATGCAAACAGGAACTGAACTGTTTGAAGCCACTTAGAATGAATTAGTTCAACTGTATTTATTTATAGCACATTTAAAAACAATCATAATTGACCAAAGTGCTTAAAAAGATCAACAAATGATTTAATCATAAAAACTACTTATTCATGCACGAATAGCTAGGGCTGTGCAATTAATTGAATATTGATTTTGGCTCAAAACGATCACTAATATAGCACAATCGAGAAAAAACATTATGTTGCCATGTTGTGTTTTGCAAGAACACTCTTACTTTGTCTTGTGTTCTGAGTGACACGCACATGCGCACATCCGCCCCAATCAAAAAGGCCAGTCATATGTGCCATGTGCATATCGTCTACTGGAATTTAAAATCTCAGCGTGAGTAAAGATGGCCGAAGGAGGGCAGCCACAGCAGCGTTTTGGTGCAAAAAAAAGGCAAAACCAACTCTGTTGTCTGGGAACAGTTTTTCTATGAGGAATCTGACAACATTGTCATCACTCGCAAAGTCATGAAAACCACATAAACAGCGCTAATTTCTCCTCAGGCAGAGTGACAAACAGAGGTGAAAGCCTCGCAGGCTGATTTACCATGAAAACCGCGTGAAACAGATGACAGCTACAGTTAGTACCTACCTTGCAACCTACAGTATTGTAGGTCATTGTTAAAGGTAACGACTCATTATACACCACAGTGTTACACTAAACAAGAATGAAGAAATCCTCACGAGCCACTAGCAGACCCTCAAAACCGACTCAATCCCATATCACACACAGTCAACAGGCCATTGAGCAACCAATGGCCTACATCAGGGGTCATCAACTATTTTTAAACCAAGGACCCCTTAAGTGAAAGATAGATAGAGCTGGTAGAGTTGAATTTAGAGAATTCAATGTGTCATATTAGAGGACTGGGGATAATATTTAGAGGAAAAGTGCTTTAGATTAATTTATCAATTGATAGTCTTTAGATCGATCAAAGTTTATTCACACAAAGTGATATTCTTAAGTACAGTCAAAGTTCATCCACACAAACGATGGATGTGGTGTCATATGCAAAGTTAGAAATCATAGAACAAAACCTTTCCACAAAGAGACCTTTGGTTTAGGATTGGAGTTCAAGAGCAAATTCAATAAATTGTTTTTTGTAAATGAATTATTAAGAAGGGGGTACATATTGAAAATTTGCAGATGTAATCTCAAGCCTTCATTTTCTATTACTTGAAGCCTGATTCATTTAATTTAAAATACCCACCTCAGCTCACCCAATTGTCTCTCCTGTCTCCCACAGACTGTCTGCAATAAAAGAAAGCGTCTGCATTCATCCACAGTAGGTTGAACTTTGACTCCATCTCTTTTTCTATCGCTGCTTTCCATGTGACTGTGAACATCTAAATGTATGAAATGGTCTCATGGCTTTCTATTGTTTTCTTTCTTTCTCTCATGAATGGAGTTTCCTCTCTGTAAATTGCTCCTCTCTGCTGTTGAAGGTGGACTCTTTTAGCTCGACAGTGGATCGATTTAAAGTTACCATACAGTGTCCATAGCTGTCATGTTTTACAGTAGAGCGATCCAGAAGGCTGGCCAGATAATGACCCCTCCCTCTGTGCTCTCTGACAGGGAAAATGTAAAACATCGATAGCCTCCATTCAACCATTATCAATGTGAAATACCTCTGGGTGTCCTGTCTTTTGAGGTGTTAAACAAGGAAAGGAAGGAAGATACACTTTATTGGTGCATTAGAGACAGTAGCCACGGTAACATCTTTGTATTTACTGTAGGTACCAACACGTCCCCCCCTACACCATACAACAATATAGGTTGTTTATTCCTACCCTTTAATACAACCCACAGGAGCATTTCATAAATCAGCGCCCTCAGCAGTGGCAGGAAATACGACCCACAGGGGCGTTCCTGTCCTCATAAACCAGAGAATGTAACGGCCATGGTTTTAAACACCTCATAAACGTTTTTAAACAGTCACAGTTTGATTTATGTTTAGGCACCAAAACTACTTACAGTTTTGAAAATAATTGAGGTTTGAGTTAAAATCATCTGTTACATTCAAGGGGGTAAGCAAGCCTCCGCAAAGCGTACACACTATGGAGCCATTTTGATGTTAACAAGCCATCACCTGCCATTAGAATTCTATTGACTTCCATTCATTTTGGCGTCACTTTGACAGTGAATAACTACATCTGAAACGTTTAAAGACTCTATTTGTCCTTTGTTTATTTCTAAATAAACACAACAATGCATTAAAGGCTCCATTACCTTGTACTGTATCTCACGTAAAAGGCTAACAATTGTGTCATAACCACGCAACTCTCTGTAGCATAGTAGACAAATTAACATATAGTCAGGAGAAGCGTGCAGGCAGTTTTGACTTGCATTAGCTGTTTGGGTTCAATTACTAATGTTAGCTAGCATTTTAGTTAGCAATAATTAGCCTGTGCCTATGTTATCTCCTGAAATATACCTACGCTCTCCATCTCTGCAAGATTGGGAATGATTGAGATTTATTTTGGCACAACTACCAGAAAACTGCTCACGTCACATCTACGTCGTCAAGCTCAGTTTGAGGTTGCACAGTAACGCTCAGCCATCACCGGAAAAGTAATAGACTTCACTGCTCTCCGTGGAAGTCTACGGCATAACTTTGTCCATTAATTTTACTGTCTATGGTTACATTACTTCACTTCCGGTTACTTATTTGATACAGAATGTGACATAGCTTTGTTTATTCTGTAAAGTAAAAAAATAAAATAAACCTACCATGTACTTTTATTTTCAAACAGGTTACGAACCCCCAGTCTCCTGGGTGAAAGTCCTTTGGTTGTTTGACCCATCCACCAGCCAGTCCTGCCTCTTATGTGGAATTTAGCTCTCTAATACTTTGTCACATTACCTTCTGCATCACAATTACTGCAGCCACTAGGGGGGCTGCCACTGTAAACATAAATATGTGTCGCAACTGCTGCTTTAACAAAGGACTTTACGGGCATTCAGACCAAAAAAAGCAATGCAGCACTTTGGCGCAGGGCTGTGCGACGGTAGCCTGGTCCTACCAGACCCTCGTACATTTCATTTGTACAGAGAGTCTGGCAACTCTCCACTGACAAGTGTTAACTTCCTTGAAGGCAGGTACTCTGTTGAGTTTAAAACTATTGGATCTGCCCAGAGACACTCTGGATCACCTTAGCCAACTCCATCCTTAAGTACTTGAAATGAGTAAAAACCAATGACAAATAGGCTAGAGAGCACATTTTTATTCAAAGTGAGTCCACCACTCATCAAGGGACTATTATATATTGCCGCCACAGCACGTTACCTTGACTACAGTACAATAACTGGAGGCCTGCATTTCACCATATTTCACAATATTGCAACAGAATCAGGGCTAACCATTAAAAGAGTAAATGTTGCAGTGACTTAACTTTGGTGGACTGACAACCCGACAGCACAGCATTATGGGTGTTTTACGAATCCTTCATTGAACTGGAACCTTAATGGACATGAGGGACTTGTCTTTCTCAGACACATATAAGTACGCTATCGCCAATTATACTATGCTCATACCATTAGCATACAGTATATTATCTGCTACAAAGTTGTATAAACACCTCCCATCAAAGTCTCCTGTGATTTCATGCATATGAGGACAAGGTTATTTCCTCTGTGTGTGTGTGTGTGTGTGTGTGTGTGTGTGTGTGTGTGTGTGTGTTTGTGTGTGTAACTGCCTGTAAACCTGTCCAGAAGCCTTCTGGCTGATATATAACCGCTCAGGCATCATAATCATGGGTAATGTGGCACCATTAACATTTGCATGCTAACCTGTCATCTTCTAGTGAGTATGCTTGAGTTATTGAACGCAGCCTTTGTGTTCTATTTTGAAGTACTTCACCTGAGTTAGCCATGTGTGAGTGAATGATATAATGTGTGTGTTTGTGTGCATGTGCATGTTAGCAACATGCTCTCAATTGTGCAAACCTGCAGTAGTGAGGGTGTAAAATATAACACATTTTTTGCACTTAAAATGACTGTTTTTGTATGTTGGACATTTGCCAGACCAATAAATTCTCACCCAATCTGAAAATATGCATACTGTTTTTAGTGTGTTCAATCTCCTTCAAAGATTAGGTGTTTCCTTTTTTTTTGTCAGTGTACATCTGTCTGTGCATTGCCATAGTTAATTTCCAAATATTCGGCTTTTAGGTGCCTTCTGTGGGAGCAGTAAACCATTTGTATAAAAGAAAGGAAACGCTTAGTGAAGCAGCAGTGGAGTATTAAATCTCACAGAGATGATTTTTGATCAGCAGATCTGATATTTTGCTTAATTAACTGCACCACAAAACTGGTTTGAATGAAATATATGGGTCAAATTTAACTGGAGGACAACAGGAGGGTTAAAAAAAGCAGCGCGCCCTCATTCAGACTTTGTGGATTGACAGCACAAAGGTAGGCAATCCATACAGATTTCTGCTGCAGTGGTCTTTGTTTCCATATCTCCGCATGGTGTCATTAATTGCCTTTATTCACAGGAACTGGAGGTCAGTTACAACGTTCATTGTTATGATTGCCACTTGGGAACGTGAGTCCTCTCTTTTCTCTGCAATTAATCTTTGGTTTCAGTTGTACTGGGATTTCCGAGGACATATTATTAAATAAGCCTCATGTTACCATGCATATGTAGTGGGTGTAAGATGTGATTTGTATTGTATAGTTGGCATACTTTCTGGGACTACAATACAACATCAACTCCCAGACCCTAGAGAACCCTCCATAGCTCAGGCAGGAAGGTCTGTGGACTAGCCAGACCCTCCTCCATAGCTCTGTGGAGGAAGGTCTGGCAATGCAAAATTACTTGCCATGTTACCTAAATTTGCTGGTGAGGTCTGGCAAGGGAAGGTGTTTGACTTAAACAACAGGTCATGCAGATAAAATACTCCATTTGTGGTTTTGTTTTGTGGTGCTGTAACTCTAAATGGTCTTGTTAGCTGTGGACTAACTTTTTTTTTCAAATGCATTTTGCCTGAGAGCAAATCTGTTTAAGTTGCTCATTAAAATTAAAACACTTCCTCAGTGGACCTCCCTCTGACCCCACACCCACCTCGCAGAAATACAGAATATTCTACTGAAGGTCAAAAAAATGTTTAATCCACCTACTTGTAGTGCCCTATTAAATGTTTTTTATAAAACCTGTGGGAAAATATGAATAGAATAGGTTGGCCCAACATGGTAATCAGAAAAGATGCAGCAGTTTCATTAAGTACAAACGTACAGCCGTTACATCCCCAAGAAAAGGAAGGTTATGAATTTTCTGCACACACAAATGCAAAACTCTACTCAAGAGACCAACGATAGTGACCAATCATAGGGGGGCCAGTGCCTCCTTGGTTACCACCCCCAAATGTCAAAAATCAGTTTCATTTGGGCGAGCAGAAATCCGTTCTCACTGCGAACTCGGAAAATACGGATGCTTGGGCATAGGCTGTCAGCGTCAGATCCGATGCAAAAAGCACCCTTTAACATGTGTGTAGAACACACCGGGCAGACCAGCAGCTAGGTGGCGCTTGAAGATGATGTAGTATTAAGAGTGACAATGATAGCGAGTAGTATGAAAGCCTCACATTTCGCATAGGGAGGATGGCTGGGGGGGTGGATGGGTCAAAAAACACAGGACTTTCACCCCAGAGAATGGGGTTTGTGTCCGACGTGTCACGTTTCCTAAACCCAACTGTTCTGTTCTTGTCTCGCATGTCACGGAAAAGTACCTTTTATGAGCCCAACCCCTGATCCTTTACTCAAGAGTGACGCCAATAATCCTGACCAAGCCTGTTTAGATAAAGAGCGTTTAGATATGACGCTAATGGAGACTTTCAGCGTCATTAACAATGCCAAAGGCACCTGACCAAGCGTCCGTATTTTATGCAATGGGAGTGAGAATGTGTGTGTGAAATGTACACTCAAACCACAACTTTTCTCCTCTGTGCTTTTATTGTGTTAAACTTTCCCAAACTTCTATTGTCTAAATGCAGCCTCTCCTCAGTGTGTGGAAGTGTGTCTCGTTGTGTTTAGGTCATTTGGCCTGCTCGGATGGTTTGGAGTGCTTGCACAGCCTGGGACAGCCTGGAACGCAGCAGCATGCATGGATTACAGACGGCACCTTGCCAACTTTGCCATCAGGACCCTCAGACTCCCTCTCTGGGTACATTTCTTCCAACTGTGCCTGCACTGTCACATCTAGAAAAACCAACCAGCACAGTGCTTGCAATAGGTATACTACCTCTGCAACATGAGCGTGTGTTCTCTAATACGCTTTATCACATGCTATCAAAGTGATTGACGGCAGCTCATTTTAAGGTCCATTAGTTAAAAATGGACACTGTTAACTGTGCTCATTCTTGGTGAAAATTACGAGAGACTTTGTCCCATTAAGGTGAAATAAAGGATTAAAGAAAGGTATATTTTGGGGCACAGGGTGCGATTTGCCGGGGGTGAGATGCATGGGATGCCCCCCTTTCTTGTCTACATATCCCTGCCTCTGCTGCATTATTTTTTATCCCCAGTGGGAACAAAATGTATTGCCCGCTCAAAGTGATCAATGCTACTTCACCAATAGACCATTATACCTAAAATAGAAGTATTTTAAACTAAGTAAAGCGCTGTAGCGTGAATACTCTATAGTGCAACATAACAATAAAATGCGATCGGCAGATGCTGGTTGTATTTAGCTGCTACAGAGCTCCTGGATACTGGCTATCAGTGGCAGATGTTTAGCGGCCAACAGTTGACTGTGAGCTGGGTACCAGCACCGCCAGATTACGGTCGTTTAAAAAGGCCATGGTAGCGGAGTTTAGCCAGAAAAATTGAGCGTCATGCGGTGATGACAGTTAAATGTAGGCACCAAAACAACTGGTTAAGTTTAGGAAAAAGATCGTGATTAGGACTATGACATTCCCTAAGAAAGTTGAAAGTATTTTGTGTCCTTAAAGGCTGGAGTTTTCCTAATGATTTTGAATTAAGGCATGAAGATCAATTTCCAAAAGATGATTGTTTTTATTCCTCTTTTTAGTCAACTTTAGCATGGGTTCATAAACTTATGAGCACCACTTTATTTCAAAAGTCAATGCTCTAACTGTAGCTTGAATCACTCCCCTGTACAGAAAGACTTCACATTTTATTTTTTCTCGTTTATTTTTCTGTTTTGTTAATTTGGTGAACCATTTATTTAACAGCTTCCTCCTCTTAAAACAGAAGCCTCTTTATCTCCTCCCTAAGCTAAACTAAATTACTAGCTAAATTGTCTTGCCTGACCTCGGCTTCATAATATTTCTGAGTGAGCATATTGAAATCCTGAGAACTCAAACAGCTGCCTGTGTCACCAGGCACACCACTGCACTGCAGCATTAAGTGTGTTTAGTCCAATTGTTGCGCATGTAATGAGTCCCCAAGTTTAATGTTTGTCCGTCTGCTCTACGGCTAATGGTTTGAAATGGCCAATGGCAGTAATTACTATTAGACCTAAAGAGAGAAATGGGGGAAATAAAAACAAAAATGGCAAAATGGGATATACAGCAAAAAAGGACAGACGGATAGAGAGGCGTATGAAGGTGTTTTTCAATGAAATTGTGAAAGAACAAAGGACATTTTGAAGCAAAAAGGTAATACAGGTATTGGAAACAGGTATACACAACAAATCCCGCACTCTCTCTCTTACACACACACACACACTGTTGAGATGAAGTATAAACAAGTATAATAGTAATATAACCATTATGCCTACCATTGTACAGTAGAAACCACTGCAAAATGTCTTTGCATATTGCTTCTTTATCAATATCTGAGTTATTTGAAGACCTCTTTAACCTGCCCCTGTTTCTTTTAGTATGTTATAATAATAAGGAAGCTGTCACCGTGGCTGTAAGGAAGGATAAGACATGTATGTATTTATCATAGATTTCTGTATGTCTCAAAGAGCACTTTCTGAAGTTCCTTGTTGAAGCAAGACTGTTATGTTTCATTCAGCATTTGATTCAAATTAAAACAGCTACAGGAACTTCTTTTGGATGCTGTCATCATATCAGAGATGATCATTTTTTCTAAAAGGATATGCAAACCAATCTTTGATAATGGAAAGGCTCCCATCAGTGGAAGTCCATCTGGACGGTTTAATGGTCGTCAGTAAGAAGAGCAAATCAGATCAACAAAAGTTAATTTGTCATATGTAATATATCAGAATATTTTAAAACTAACTAGTGTGTATACTGAGAAGTAACGTTCTTTTATTTGCTGACACTAATTAGCCTACAGAATATAAAACTACCATAAAAAATAGAACTAAACACTGAGGAAAAACTAAACCAAGTTGCATCAAGTTTTTCTTTAGTTTCTTTGAATTTGCTCTTAGCGATGTCACATGTTTTTTAGGCTACAACATTTTTTGTCATATACAGCAAACTATCTAATATCTCCTCACTATCCGCGAGCTGCCTGTCTCCAGAACACACTCTGCAGACCGCCCGCGCTCCACGCCGTCGCCAAACGCCAACAAAAACAAACTGTGCCAACATGCACCACCAAACAGAACAAACAGTCTTCCAGCGTTCCAGCCAATAACAGACAAGAAGGATTTGGAGGTGGGGGTGGGGGGTTAGTGCGCGGAAACACGGAAGGGAGGGGGAGGCAACAGGAGGAGGAGGAAGGAGGGGCGAGCTCGCCTCCATTTTGTTTGACAATACTTTGAACGTCAACAAGAAGTGCCGTCACCCAACATCGCGTAGAGCACTTTTAAGCTTTTAAAACAGGTCATTTTTATTTATTTATTTATTGATTTTTATAGAATTTCATTCTGATAACCAGCAGGACTGCTAATAAATCAATTTGACCAGTATTTTATGTAGGTGATTCTTTGTGATTTGTGGTTCCAATAATCCAACCACATGAGGGAGTCCGACTTGGATGCTTCTGTGGCCTTCATTGATTTAGCAGCATCCAAAGTTCCATACATAAGTGGCATGATGAGAATGTAGCACAGTTATTGATCGTAACCTTTTGACGGCCAGATTCGGGGTTTTCCCAGAAGACGTAAAACCAAGCAGCAGTTGTGTGGCATTTTCTACGCTGCTTGCTTAATGATGTATTCTGACGACTGTCTGAAATTGAATAAGATTGCAGCACCATCTCATGAGCACTGGCAGGAGGATGTAATCACTGAAGATTTGCTAACTTTTTCTGCTCTATTTCCAAGTCCTTTAAAGAAGGTTCACATAGGAATACAATCAACACAAACATGTATGGGACGGCTGTAGGCTGTAGTTAATGTTGAAATGTTGGATGTTGAAAATTCTTGCCCATTTTCACACAGTTACATGTAAATATGTTTGCTTTGGATTTGCTTTCATTTTTAGTATAATCCAAGTTAGATGGCAATATAGACTATAACAGTTGGATAGCAACTGGTAACTGAAAATAACATTTATTTTACAGTAAGCTAACTTCAACTTGTGTTCATTTTTCATATTTAGCTTACCACTGGTCATTTACTGATGCACAGTATTTTAGAGTAAGTAAAGTAAATAAATGACCCAAGTTAATGAGCAAATATACCTTGGTATTCGCAGTAGCCTGTAAGTGCATGTTGTGCATAATGCAGCAAGATGGGCAAATAGGAGACTGGCATACTAAACAGTTGGACTCTGTATTCATGTGACTGTGTATAACAAACATGGTGAGTGTTTACAGTAGTAGGTATCCCTACTACTGCCAGCATATACTTCACCCAGATTGTTGTAAATAGGATATGGCACTAATATTTGCTACCTAATGAATATGCTACTTGTATGGTTATCCTCAATATCAAAGAGAATATTGTTGTGTATTTAGACGTAGCCGAGGATATGAAGAGGATTTGTTTTTCTCACGAATTCTATTCCTCCTTTCACTGCTTTCTCTTCTATTCCCTCTCTCCCACCACCCCTCTCTTTTCGTTTAATGGGCAGCATCTAGCACCATAAATAAAGCCTGTGCTTTCTTTTCACACACACACACACACACACACACACACACACACTTTAAATAGCTCTCGATGATACAGCACAGTGTGAATAGTATGTATGTGTAACCTCTCCATTTCCTCTGTGTAATGTCTGCTACAGAGTGTTCCGTCTGTCACCGGTACATTGTGGGTTATGAACAATGAGACACAGGGCAACTTCATTTACAGTGAAGCTTCTCTCTCTCTGTCAATCATGCACGCACACACTTACCTCTTTAATTAGCTCTCTGGTGGTACAGCACAGTGTGAATAGCATGTATGTGTAAGCTCTCCATTTCCTGTGTGTAATGAGTGTTCCGTCTGTCAGTGGTACATTGTGTGTTATGAACAATGAGACACAGGGCAACTTCAGAGCAACACTCTTTATCAATCCCACACACACACACACACACACACACACACACACACACACACAAGTATATAAGTATACTCAAGCTCACCAGAGGTCATCAATAACAATAGGGAATGTTTGATTGTGTATATTGTGATAAATGAGACGACTTTGTCCATTGTTTGCCATTTAAGCAACCATTACTTGTGACATAACTCACATGGAGCAAGGCGAGGTCATTGTGGTGTATTGAATAAATTTAGAAGACCAAGATTTAATGAGAGCTATAATATGTGCATCTCTGTGTGTGTATTTAAGCCTGGTTAAATTTAGTTGTACATGCGTTTTCAAGAAATAGTTACATTTTATTTATTTGCTCTACGAGTTAGATGAGAAGATCAATAAAAACTGCCATGTCTGGAAGTTCAGTATACAGATACAGTCAGTGGTCTACCTTAGTTAAGCTTAAAGTCTGGAAACAGCACAACAGAGAGCACACAAGCCTGGCTCTGTCCAAAGGTAACAACTATTACTACTAGCATCATTATCTCATAAACACATTTGTTTAATCCATACAACATGAATGTGTAAAAATGACGGGTCATGTGTGAGGCTATTTCTAAGCCAGGAGAAGTGACAATTTGAATCGCTCAGCTGTTTCAAAGTGTGGAGACCGGCTGAGGTGAGAACGACTTACTGAGAATATAATTATTAATCCCCACACCCTCAGATCCTCCTTCATCCAGCCCTTTTGCACATTGCATTGCTGCACACAGTTTTTTGCGCTTGCCCCGATTAAAATAGAACCCAGCATGTGAATCAGTGAGCGGATTGTCTTACAGTTGGATGTAGCCACGGTTTTTCTTCCTGTTTTTAGTCTTTATGATGAATATGCTGCTGTAATAATGAATGGAAAGATGTGAGATATCCTTATAAGCTTTCTCTGGAAAAAAAAGCAAGTACGCATACTACCCAAAATGTTATGGTAAAATGAATTATGCTCTTCCATGTAAAAACACTTTATACTGTAGCAGCGTGTGCGACTTCATTCATGCCTGTGTTTGTGTGCGCACGTACAGTATGTCAGTAATTATGATCTAAATCCCAATTAGAAATAAGCCCGCAGGGAGTTAAGCGTTCTAGTAGAAAAGCATAAAATATATACTGTATATGTATACAAAATTCTGAAACCCTGTTACATTATCCGTTCATAAATAACTCAAAAGAGGCATTGCAACCTTTGACATTAGACAACTAAACCTGGTCATAACCAGTTTCCATAACCAAGCATATCTTAGAGCTTTAGCGTGTAACTTTTTGTTACATTCAAGTCATTGCCAAATAAGTTGCTACAAAGCTACCGGCGGTGCTTGTGTCATGTGGACGCAGAAACAATTTTGTTGTCATTACTTAGGATTCCTCATGGCGGCGACAGAAACTACGCACCATAGCTTTAAGAAAATGAGACACCCCAGGGTCTACTAATCCTTACGTCTGGACAGTCTAAAGCTTCTGTAAGATAAGATAGGTAATAAGAGCCAGAACCGCCTGTCTTTATTACCCTAATCTCAATTCAGCTTTTCTGTAACAAGGCTGGTGGGGGCAGAGATTAGTGAACTGACACTTTTAATAAATGCATTCATTTTACTCATCGGGAACCCACACACACACACACACACACACACACACCGCACTGAGTTGCTATTTTTTTTTTACCTAAATTGTAAAAACCCAACTTATGATGCCGTAGCAACTACGCTGAGACCAGAAAAACACACACACACACTTACTTCTTTAAACAGCTAAGAGAATGATAAAAACAGAAATGGCACAAGATTACAGTATACACCTGTCTGCATGGCAAGCTGTAATGTGTCATTTAACCACACAGCTTTGCTCAGCCTGGCTGCTTAGTGTTCACTTTTTTATTTTAATTTTGGAGTAAACAAATCTATGCACCCACAACACACACGTAATCTCTGTAGAGCTTCATTGTGAATGACGGTTATAGATAGATAATATCATGATGAAGATATTAGTTATCCTTCCGCATTGGAAGGGGAGAATAGTAATTATCGTAAATTACACATCATTATCCTGGCAGGATAACAGACAGTGTGCTTGGGTTGGCATCGTCACATTATTTTTTTAACCTCAACTTTAACTTTATTTGTGTCCCCGAAGTGCAATTAGGTTTGTAGCATGTATAAACACATACAAGACACATATAAATGCATACAAGTTCTACACACAGTCCAACTGGAACACAACCTTAACAGTACGAGGACGAATAAATACCAGTAGGTGCATGGATAGCAGCGTCAAAGTAACCTACACATTGTAGGAAAAAGTTCATATCAGATATATCTGATATGAACTTTTTCAACAATGACCATCATCAACAACATCAGCGTCCATCACATTACATCACTAAACCCTTTTATTAACCTTTCTGACATCCTCAACACATAGTCAACAGACTAGAATATGTAACAGAAAGAAAGAAAGAAAGAAAGAAAGAAAGAAAGAAAGAAAGAAAGAAAGAAAGAAAGAAGACAAAATGAGGTAGAAGACTTAGAAGTTAGAGCAACTTGTAACAAAGTTGGCGGTATAAAGTTATAGTTACGACAGAGGCAAGTGAATAAGTTAATAAGCACACTTCCCCCCAAGGCAAATGCTTTGGTGCATATGCTTTGTATTGTATGTTCAAACAACCTCTTGTGCGAACTACTGTTAAAAGCATGTGTGTTTCAGTCTGTGGGGGGACCTTATGGAAGGGACTGAAGAATGACATCAAACAGAGCCATAATATCCTTCTGTTCAATAATAGATTTAAAGAAATCATTACTTGACCAATAGAAAAGAATACACCAAAACATAGGAACATGAATGTAATGTAAAGGTATTTTTGTATATTCTTGTATTGTTGTAAGTTATTGGAAGATCTGAAAGATTGTATGCTATATTTGCATATTTATTTACTTTGTAATAAGATGATTTTGTGAAAAAGGGGCAGGACCAAATAAGCAAATTTCTTACACACACACATATATATATATATATATATATATATATATATATATATATATATATATATATATATATATATATATATATATATATATATATATACTGTATACCTTGGATCTGGATGTGCTAACGTTATAGCTATTGTCCCTGATAATTAAACAATAAAATCAATTTTAAAAAATAAGGGAAATAGCAGTTTCTATAGGCGCTAAATGTTTGTTCACTAGCTATGTTCACTAGCTGGTTTGGTGCTGAGCAGCCACTTTTAGATCTTTCTAGCTAAAGATTGCTGCCCCCAGCTTCCAAAACAGCACTACAGTAAAGAGCGATAAGACTGAATCAATACAAGCTGCTCAAAAAATAGCTCATATCATTATATAATTGTATACTGATAATCGTTTTCTAAAATAAATTACACTTTTATTAACCTCCAAACTCCATTGTGAGCCTGGACCGGGATGGACGTTGACAAATGAGACCAAGTCTGGCTTTTTCCTTCCAGGTGGGTGGCCATCAACCAGTTAATCCCACAGTTGACTTTAATTGGCCTGTCGAGCTAAAGCTGTAGGCGTTAATTATTTGTGGCATTGATTGAGAGGGAGGAAGTGAAAGGTGGGAGGTGGGAGGTGAAAAGTAAACGTGACACGGAAAAAAGAAATGGATGTAGCGAGGTGGTGGGGTTGAAGAAGAAAAAGATGTGGGGAGACAGAAGAGGGAGGAGAGGAATTGGTGGAGATGATGTAAGGAGAGGAAGCAAAAGACAGAAAGTGAATTATGGGAGCAGAGAGCGAGAGACCAAAGTTGTCAACCAGCTGTGTCATTGTTCTGACTGCTCAGAGTGGCAGGAACATACACACACACACACTCACATGTTCATTTGAGATGAAGACTCCTGTTGGATGCAAGACACACACACACACACCCACAGGCACCCACACACAAACACAAACACACACACAGAAATGCACAAACAAACATACACGCACATACAGTCTGTTAGTGCAGTTTATTTGGTAGTGGGTGTGTGCTGTGAGTGACAGGTGATCTTTCTAATGACAGCTAGTTAACTGAGGCACCTTTGGGGATAGATGAGTCTACTCCCTTATTGGTTAGACTGAGGAACTGTGCCTTCAATCAGTCAAGGCAGTATGTGACATTAGTCACATAACATGAGCTTGTTAACAACTAGACTTGATTCATACCTCTGGCTTTGCATGTTTCAGCAGACCCACAAAGGACAGCGCAGTTTGGGACAGACACTCCCTGCGTCTGTTTAACTCCCTGAAAGCCCCAACTCCCAACTGGGGTGCAGTACAGTTTCTATTCAGTTGTAACACACTATATGATCTAGGTTTTAATTGCAGCCCATTTAGTGAAGAGAAAAGAACCCACATCTTAGTTTTTTTTTCGATTGCTTAACCACTATTTTAAAAACAGGGACCGGTTTTTCAAAACCCTACACACAATTAGCAGAAAGAAACAATTAGCAAAATGAAACACTTTTGAAAAAATACTACTAATTTATTTAAAAAAAACAGTTACACACTGCTGTTGCTAACCTAAAACACTAGGGGTGTGCAAAAAATCGATTCACATTTGTATCGCGATTCAAAGTTGATTCCATTTTTTTATTTATTGTTTGTAATGCCGTGTATACTATCACATGGGGAAATTAAATACATTTACATACTGTGACTTGTTTTTTTACAGCAATTGAGAGTCAATTTTAAATCAAATCTTGGGCCTAAAAATCAATATTGAATCAAAAATGAGACATTTTCTGAATCGTGAACCCCTAGAAAACACTTGTAGCAATTTGACTTCTCAGTGATTAGAGTACTGTAAATGAAGTACACAGAAAAAGTGCAAATATACAATAAGTTCACAAAACTCTACACAAGACCAATTCTGCAGACTGAGGAAAATATAATTTATTTCTCTCCACATTCCCAAATCAGTCAACATGGAGAATCATAACAAAACATGTCCCAGTTTTCATGCTACTACTGGCGTGTGCACAACACATTAGCTCAGCAAACAACAGACATAAAATACTGTATCCAGTACAAGTTACAAATACAGTAAAGAAAATACTATACTACCTGTTGCATTTTTATAGAGTTTAAACCTGATTGGTGTGTCAAAGCAACACATTCTCACTCCCATCTCGTAAAATATGGATGCTTGGTCAGGTGTCTTTGTAGTTGTTTTGACCTTTAGCGTCATATAACACGCGCTTGGTCGGGACTACTGGAGTCCATTTTGACGCTTTTAGGTTAAGGAAAAGGTATTGGGTGGGCTTACGGTTCCGTGACACACGGGAATAACGGGCCGGTTAAAGAAGAAAGCGGCTTCCCTGACACGCGACAACGGGTTACCCTACTCTCCTGGGTGAAAGTCCTGTGTTTGACCCATCCACCACCCGGCCAATCTCCCTATGCAGAATTTCCCTCTTACATACTACTCACTAAACCCGTCTAGATGCTGCTCTCCCCAGTATGTGCTACACACACGCCGAAGGGTTCTTTTTTTTGTCGTGTCAAACGCAGACAACCACTGTCCAAATGTATATTCTGTGCAAACGGGTTGGTCTACCATTAAGCAATCATGTCTTTGCGCACTTGATGGCTGTGTTTCACAGATTAGCTCATAGGTTTGGTCATTTGACAGTCATTGCTTTGGAAAGGAAGTGACATCATGATATATTCCTTTATCTAATGTATACAAGTGTGTGTATTGTTTTGCAAAAAGTGTGAGGCTGACATTGTGCTTATAGTGGTGCACATATGGGCCAATGTTTAGCTCCTTGAGTGTAAAGTTTTGATTATTGTGTAATACTTTTGATTTCAGTGTGTAAGCATGGACTGTATATTAATGGACAGTGCATGTGTGATGCCACCCATTGGATTGTGGAGATCTGCTATCCATTCTCGAGTTTGCCGTTACTGGTTGCGGAGGTGACGATTTTAGACGAGAGGGAGGAGTGAGGGAGGAGCCCTTACACTCTATCTATCTATCTATGTTAGCTACACACTTTCACTGGCAATCATGTCCTAGCCACGTCCTAAAACAACCCAGCTTTATCGCCGATTTTAAAATCAACGAGACCATAATTTAAAAATTAAAATCCTTCTGTGTTGCAGAAGACTTAAAACTAGTAATTGAGACTATAAATTCATGTGTGTGTAAGAAAAACTGCAATACAAAAAGAAAGAATGTGCATCTTTAATTGATGTACATGTCTATCTTTTGGGAATATAGTAATAAAAGAATAGATTTTATTCATTACAAAAGACACTGAATCAATATGAAAAAACACATTGCTAAGCCCTGAGTAGGGCCTGCATCTTCTTAAAGCAGCATACAACACCAAAACCTCCTGAGGTGTCCAAGAGGCCAAACCTGGGGTGGAGAACTTTCAAATCTCTTGCTGCTGCACACAATCGTATAGCTGTGTGTGCAATGAAAGATTTGTATCCAAACATCACTACTGTAAATGGTGTGACTGGGTTAATATATTGGGGTCAGTTTATAATATTTCATTATACGTTTTTGTAATGAAATAATTTAGCTTTTTTTTGTTTATTTGGAGTTCTGTTAGCATTCTGCTTTGTTGCCAAGTGCTTTGCCAAACAACTTTAAAAGCAGCTAATGTACCCATCTCTACCTTGTATAAATACTCTGCGCCAAATGTGCTGTAAATCACAGCCTGAGCTGGGATTTGAATCGTTGCAACATTTAAGGATTGTGGATAATCCTGTCCATGTCTCAGTGGAATCTTCAACTTTAACACCAAACTGTCTGTCTTCCTGCAGCTCATTACAGGAAAAAATCTAGTATCCACTCTTGTCTGTCCCACAGCATTTTCAACACTGGTTCACTACCTTTATAAAAAGTTTCAAATAGTGACTATAGACATGGAAGTAAAGCCTTGCGTGTCCTTGCCTACTGTGCCAACTACATGGCCTGTACTTATACAATAAAACAGGAGGTAACTGTAGCAAAATGACTGGTTCCTCTCATCTCCCACAGTCACCTTCAGGCAAGAGACTGTGTTACTGCATGTGTGTGTGTGTGTGTGTGTGTGTGGGGGGGGGAGTATGCGTGTGTGTGCCTGTGTGTGTGTGTGCGTGTCTGCATGTGTGTCCATGTGACCAGGGCAGTACACTAATAAGCACTACTTATCCATGTATGTCCTTGTCCTAGTTTAGCAGCAAGTCAAAAAAGAAAAAAGGGGAGCGAGTTACGCAGGATAGAGGAGAGAACCATCATTATGACCTGCCACTGTACTTTGGGAACAGGATGTCTCCAATGAACCATTGTAAGACACAAAAACACACACACACACATACACACACACACGCAGAGGTGTCAAAAATATTCACATTCATTACTAGAAGTATAGATTCTAGGCTTTAAAAAGACTTATCAACTCAAGCTTTTTACTCAAGTAAAGGTGTAAAAGTACTGGTTTCTACCAGTAAAAAAATCAAAACTACTTAAAGTATAAAAGTAAACGTAATGTAAGGGAAAAAATGCCATTAAGAACAGAAGCTTAGGCCGCGCCACAGGGGCCTACAGTGCCAAGTGACAGTGGCATCAACGGGTTGCTGCACTTTGGTGGCGTTCGGTGGCTGCTATGTTGAATGTAAACAAGAAACTGATTCATGAGGCGGTACTAAATCTGCAATGGAGAGAGGAAAAGAGACTAACGGAGGGAATAAAAAGGGTATGGTATGTTATGCAATATTCACACTGGGACAAAAAGAAAATTAAACAATCTTTCATTTTCAGCCCTCAAATGCACACTGTTCAACCCAACAGGGCTGTTAGAAGGAATTCCCTTCAATTCAGTTTGT
Organism: Etheostoma perlongum; assembly: GCA_026937815.1. Classification (NCBI taxonomy): domain Eukaryota; kingdom Metazoa; phylum Chordata; class Actinopteri; order Perciformes; family Percidae; genus Etheostoma; species Etheostoma perlongum. Next base: position 6,750,404 of record CM049390.1, on the reverse strand, counting down.
ATTCATCCTCTGAGGAGCAATTAAAAAGTATACGTAGCAGTGCAAACACAGGTTCAATAGCAGCCATAGGACTGGCCCAGACTTCAAAAAGCTGGTATGAAGGTTGCACAGATGCAGTGTTTTAATCCAAGCCTAGTCTATATCCTTGACGTTCCACTTACTGGATGTATCCGGTGCCGCAGGAAATTCCGCTGGATGAATGTATTCACGTCAATTTCCATTTCCTTCTGCTTTTTTTGTTGAAAATAAAAAGGACTACCTGCTTCTCAGATCTCTGCAGGGTAAATTGACACAGCTAGCTAGACTATCTGGTCTGAGTTTGCTTCCGCTGATTATTTTGCATTTTTCAGCTGCCCCGTTCGGAGCATAGCGCCACCCATGACGATTACAATTGGTTTAAAGAAATGCCAATAAACCAGAACATGTTTTTCTCACATCCCAGAATGCTGTGTGGAATAGCCAGAACCTCCTCTGTTCCCAAGCGTGACGATGGTCTGGCAAAGCGAGACAAATCCAAACCTATCTGCTGCTGATATGACGAGGCTTTGACGGAGTTCTGTAGGCTCGTCACGAAGCTCTGTGGCGGTTCAAACAGCTAGCAACTTACGCTAGGCATCATGATGATCTGGAGCCAATGTCGAAGTTAGCGTCTTTTTTTTGTTAGGAGCTGGAGTTAACTTTGTTTAACTAGAGTGAGGTCACAGAGTAGGCCTCGTCCTCAACATGGCATCGTATGCATACCAACATACACTGTGAGATCCTGCTTCTGTCTTAAAGATAACGCAGCTCATCGCGGCAATAACTTGTAAAAAAACACTTGAGAAAACCCTGTGGCCCCTTACTGACAATTGTCTGGCACTGACACTGGAGGTGAGCCCCTGGTGTTGATGGGAGATGGAGTATTTTTCTGCCCTTCAGAAGGATTATTCACCTGATTCCAAGGTGAGTATTCAAACCACGGGTGAATGTTGTACCACAATGACTTCCTCCCGAGAGTCCCTGGGCAAAGCTCCAGGAATGGGAATAGGTTTAAGAATATCAGAATTATAGAAACTGAGAGTTACTTGAGAAAATAGACATTTTATCTATATTCTAAGTTATTGTTATTTCAGAGAACTAGATCAAGCAATGGTTTTGAAAAGCAGTCTGGGGAAATTATACACACACACTATGGGCCTAAAATTATTAAATTATCATTATCAATTCTCCTCATATAGCTTGTTTAGGGTAACAATGAAAATACCCAATTTTATTTTAATCACCATACATGTTTTCAAATTATTGGGGTTATTAATAGAGGACCATTATATTAAATAGATTCATTCTAATAGTTTTATATATTTATAACTAAATCCTGTGAAATGACAAACCTGTTGGCCCAGTAGTGGATGTATGTAGTCTCTCTCTCTCTCTCTCTCTCTCTCTCTCTCTCTCTCTCTATCTCTCTCTCTCTCTCTCTCACTAGTTGCTTAATTGGCATGACAAATACATCTGTGTTGCCAAAAACAGTAAAAACAGTAATGAATCAATTCAATTCCATTTTATTGATAGTATCAATTCATAAGAGAGTTATCTTGAGACACTTTACAGATAGAGTAGGTCTAGACCACACTCTATAATTTATATATAAGGACCCAACAGTTCTAGTGGTTCCGTCCAGAGCAATGAGTCCTTTTGTGTCTTCCTTATTCATCTCTTTGGTCTACTGGGCATTAATGAAAGAAAGAAATATAAAGTATGCATATACAATAATGTAAATTGGTAAATCAGTAAACAGTGTTTAATGAGCATCGTGGTAGATACAGATCAGTAACGTAACTTATTATCTACGTTGGCCGATTACATCACACATATCCTGCCTAATGGTTTACATAGTTGGAACATACTGCAGATATCTGTTCATGATAATGTGTGTGTTCAAAAGCATGTAGGTCTAGTGCGCGTGTAATTGGCCCAGACTGTTTTTTAAAACCATTGCTTGATCCAGGTTCTCTGAACAAACAATAACTGTCACAGTGAAACTGGTTTCAATATACACATCTATGGTAAAAACATTGAATAACTGAAATTAATATCATGTTATAGGTTATACTACGGAATTAGACAATGTAAAGGTGCTGGTCTAACAGTGCCTATGGCTAAACATTACATTAGATCAAATTAGCCAAGGCAAACGTAACATTTTATATTACAGAATAACATCGAACTTCAGTGGCAATTTCATTAAAAAAACATTACAGTTTTTCATTTATTTCAATTTTGTTCTGCCTTACAAGATATGTGCTACAGTTAGGAGGGCCAGAGGGGTCCAGACTTAATATTCCTGGGACAGTAACATGTGAGAACCAGTATTGTTGGCTACAGGTAATTTCACCCCACTTATTTTTTTTTATTGTCCTGTATTACTGACCAGGCACTACTTGTTCATGCTGGCTATAATTTCATTACCCACTAATATATCAGAATTTACAGTTTATACACGTATTTTTGTGGAGGAGGAATATCGGCACACAAATGAGGTTACAGATTGGTGCAATACTGATCTTTCATTATCAAATTTACAAGTGCAGTTCCAACTGCACATGTAGGACACAACCTGGTTTCCCACCAATCTGAGTTGCAATTGCGGGACAACTTTATCTTATCTGTGGAGTACAATTCCAGGAAAGCATCTGTTGAAGGGGCATTATGAAGGGGCACTTGAGCCCTCACTACAAAGCAGTTGTAGAAAGAACACATTTTATCTCACTTTAAAAATGTCAGAACGGAAGAAATAACCCACAGAGACGGCAATCAAGTGGGAGTGACTTCTCACGGTAGAGCGTACATTTAAATGATCTGTTATTAATACATTTTAAAAGCACAATGATGGTCATTATGATGAATTCTGGGTCATCTCACAGGACAAATGGAGTCAGGACACGGAGAACATGGACAGAGAGAGACAGCGGGGGGGCACGCATTAGCACTGTGTTTTGTTGATGCTTTCGGGCACGCGATGGGCTTTTATGGAAGGTGTCAGAGTTGAAGAATCGGGCAGTTGAATGACATGACACACACACACACACACACACACACACACAGACAAACACACACGCAATCAGCAAACACATACTATGCCCACCCACACAAAATAAAACACCAAACAGTCGGAGCAAAATTAGACTCTCTCCCTGTCTCTCTCAGGATTCCTATTGCCTGTGCCGTGATGAATATATCATGGGCCCATTTTTAGAGAACAACATGGCGGTTCCCACACGCTATGTGGCTCTGCGCTATCACTTTCAGTTAGATGAACATGGGGTTAGACCAGGACTGGTGGTGAATTTAAACACCATGCGTGAGATTGAGATGGGAGAGAGAGAGAGAGGAAGAATAGGATGCATGGTAAATCAGGGAGAAAGGGGGAGTGGGTGGTGAAAAATAAAAAGGCAAAAGAAGAGAGATAGAGAGGAAGGGAAGTTCTATCTGTATCTGCCTGATCAGTTTCACTTAAGGTAAACATGAGCTGTGGTGAATGGGGGATATGGCTTGTGTTGCAGAGCGATGAATAGTGGAAAGGTGGGTGAGACTGAAGAGAAAGAAAGAAAGCATTGAAAACTAGTTTCCGCTGCAGTAAGTCTCTACAGGACCACGTTTTGACCATAGATTGCATAAAATATGGACCTAGGCTCCCTGGTGACAAAATGGGCAAAAAGGTGGAGAGCGGATGGAGCTGAGGCGTGCTGAATGAAGCTTACAGTATATGCTCTACTGCTGTGATGGCAGCCCACCAGGCTGTAAACATGTTCAATTTTGCTATAGAGTTTTAACATGGGGGTCTATGGGGAATGACTCCTTTTCCTAATTTTTTATCAGATATATATAATAATAACCCTGTCCACATACTTGCTTGCTCAAAGTTTTTCTTGTTGGGATTTTGCTAGACACCTCCATCCTGGTTATATTGAGACACCAGAGGTAAATAGGATAAACATGTTGACTAATCGGAGAATCGGAGCAGCCGGTGCGGTATTACATTCTGTTTATCGCACCATTGTGACGAAAAGGGAGCTGAGCCAGAAGGCAAAGCTCTCGATCTACCGGGCAATTTTCGTTCCTACCCTCACCTATGGTCATGAAGGCTGGGTCCTGACCGAAAGAACGAGATCCAGGGTACAAGCGGCCGAAATGGGTTTCCTCAGGAGGGTGGCTGGCGTCTCCCTTAGAGATAGGGTGAGAAGCTCAGTCATCCGAGAGGAGCTCGGAGTAGAGCCGCTGCTCCTTCGCGTCGAAAGGAGCCAGTTGAGGTGGTTCGGGCATCTGGTAAGGATGCCTCCTGGGCGCCTCCCTAGGGAGGTGTTCCAGGGACGTCCAGCTGGGACGAGGCCTCGGGGAAGACCCAGGACTAGGTGGTGGGATTATATCTCCAACCTGGCCTGGGAACGCCTCGGGATCCCCCAGTCGGAGCTGGTTGATGTGGCTCGGTAAAGGGAAGTTTGGGGTCCCCTACTGGAGCTGCTGCCCCCGCGACCCGACTCCCGGATAAGTAGATGAAGATGGATGGATGGATGGATGTTAACTAATAGATATCACTATGAAACTTCCCCAGTTGATTACTTACATTACAGTTTTTTTTCAATTGCTAAAGGACAACTGAAGCCACGTGTGCAAAACTCTAACTACAGTCGGCATCACCTGCAAAACTCATTCCAAACAACACAACTCTTCACACATGTCTCGAAACAGGCTCTGTGCAGCAATACAACAGTCCTCATCTAGACAACACACACTGTCACTCAGAACACACAGAGTAAAAACACTAGCGTCATACACCGATACAGACAACACAAACTTTTCATCTTTATAGTTTGAACAATTTGAGTGACTTCACACTACTCAAGTAGTTTATTTAAAGAAAAGATACAGATTTTATAATATACCCTTTTTATGTGAGGTAAAAAAGAAGGAATGAAAAGCAGCAGTTTGATTCAATATAGTATTTTATCTCTAGTAATTTATGGAATTACTGGAAAAACTAACAGTAAGAAAGAATAGTGTGACTAATCCTTCCTCTCTCCAGCATCACGCGGGTCTTCATTACATTGCATGTCTGCATCATCTCTAAATACTAATCAATGTGTTTCCATTGCTTTCACCTCCATTACTTTCTGAAAAACAGTACAGTGTATAATTGTTTAATTCTTATTTGGTGATTTTATAAAAAAAGGCTTTCTGAGCTTTCTCTATGTAAATACCGTATATGATCACTAATAAGTATGAAACAAGACACATGCTTAATCTTTTAGCTATAGTGGCAATTAGCACTGTTTGATAGGCACCAGACTGAAATCCAGTCTGTTTTGAATGTGTGGTTCACAGTTTTGACAGCAGTGAGTTAGCATTTGAACAAAGTAAAGGCTGTTTTTTGGTGTGATTCACTTTACACCTATAGTTACAAAATATTATGAAAAGCCTTTTTAACAAAAGAAGCTTTTAGAGCAGCAAACTAAGGCCTCATGCTTTTGGAAGGATATACATATTTTTAAAAAATCCCATGCGGGTGTAATCTTGGGGTGTCTACACACTTTGTTAGGGTATCAATATACTGTTTGGTTATACAACAAAGCAAAAACATATTGCCATTGTGGTGCACTGTACAAAATATTAAATCAGTCCCACGTCTTAATACAAAAAAGGAAAAAGAACAAAGAAGACATAACGATGAACAGAAGGTTGATCCTGAATTACTGTGGCTGTGATTACACATTTTCTGTCAACACTACCCAATACAGATTGACTTGGAACTCATAATAATAGCCTGGTCATGCAGGCACGTTGTCTACACAACTACAGAGGCTGTTACAGTCATCCATCTCGTTTCAGTGATTAAAGCATGGGTGAAACAGCTTGGATACAAACAGAATGCCTGTCAGACGTGTTTTCAGTCATTACAGCAACACCCCCTTCTTACCCCACTCCCCTGTCCAAACATCAAAATAGTGTTCAGTGTACTACTTTTATGATTTAAGACTTTAATGATCCAGATTTCTAAATGGCCCTCAGTCTAACTAGCAGCTATTTTGACACAGTTAGATATCCAATGCTGTCACCTACAGCTATTTTTTGAGACTGAGACTAAATGCAATGTGAAAACCATCCTTAAGCCATGTCATTGTGAGGAAAAAAAAACTCTTTCTGCAGTTTCTCCTGTTTTTTAAAATTGTACATACCTTATTTTAGCCATTTCAGCCCAAATACTGCTTAGCTGCTTACTTTGCTGTGGGGCCTGCTAAAAAATATGCAAATGATAGTACAAGGTTGTGTGTGTGTGTGTGTGTGTGTGTGTGTGTGTGTGTGTGTGTGTGTGTGTGCCTGCGCCCCCCTTGATTTAATCATGTTCTCCTTCACCTCTTTCCTGTCAATATATTTTTTTAGACAAAAATGTCCATTGGTGAGACTCTGAATTATTACCGGGGAACGTGTCCAACAAGTGCAATTCTTAGCACATAGGAAAACTGGGCTATATTTTGATGACATGACACAAATTTAGCACAGGCCAACCAGGGGCCAAATGCATAAACCCTGTGTAGATTCATGATCAAAACCCCACAGTGCGGCAGATGTTTTGGGAGTCTTTTAAAATCAACATTTAATGCTTTTAAAAGGTATGATGATGTGTTGTCTCTAATTACTAGTGAGTAATGAAAAGAAAACATTTTAAAGCAGTGGATAGTGTATTTTTTTCTTCAACATAGTAACAAAACAGGCTATTCTTTTCAATTTCCAGAGGATCCTTTACCAGTAACATTAGCACAGAGAACAGTTTGTTTTTAGTTTTTCCTTTTTATTCTGTTACTTTTGGGGACTAAATATGGAGTCTGTTGGAGTTTGTTATTAGTTCATGACCTTACCATTCATGGTGTCATAGGTTTGCCATACAGTAGCCTGAAAATGACAACACTAGCTTAACTCTGAATCATCAAAAAAGGCTAATGGAGCATCTTGGTTACAGCACATGTCACATTGTTTCAATGTCCCTGGGTTTGATTCCAGCCATTTGACATTTATTACATGTCATACTCCCCCATTTCCAATTTCTACATTGACGCTGTCAAACACAGGTAAAAATGTTGTGCAAAAGTCAACAAAGTCAGCTTTTATTTATTATATTATGACTGTAATGTAGAGCCATACATATTCCCAAATCCAAGAAAGACTAGTCTATATCCACGATGTTCCATATCTGGGATTGCTCCGGTCCAGCCGGAAATTCCGCCAGATTTCCCTCTTTTTGGCAGGATGTCCTTTGTGTTGGATTTTTAAAGTCTTGTCGAGTTATGAGGACTATGGTTAACTTCTCCTCAGATCTCTGCAGGGTAAATCCAGACAACTAGCTAGACTCTCTGTCCAATCTGAGTTTTCAGTTGCACGAATAAACAACCTTTGTTACACATACACACGTTCTACAAAAACAAGTTCCTCTCTGAGGCTTTTTTGCAGAGGAACCGAGCCTCTTCCTGGTGCTTAGCAGCACCCATGATGATTGCGACTGTTTTGAAGAAATGCCAATAAACCAGAGCATGTTTTTCTCCCATCCTGGAATACTGTGTGGACTAGCCAGATAATACCCTTGCATTGACTGTTAATACAGACTCTAAGACTACATGAAACACTTGATTTCTCACTGACATGTTTACAATTTCTGTTGAACCGATGTTGTTAGCATTCAGCGGGCTTCTCATTTAATCTGGTATCACCACGCAGCTTCACAGTTTCAAGTGTTTGAGGGCAAGGTTGCTTCCTGCTGCCTCCCTAGCTAAGATCTCCAGCTGGATATTTGCCCACAGGCCCACAGAGCTCAATACTGACAAACCCGAGCACTTCCTCCTACAAGGGATGAATTACTTTCTACTTGATATCTGTACTACCAGTAACAAAACAACAGGGACTCCTGCCCAGAAACTTGGACTCATTCTACACAACCAGCTGTTGTGTGAGGCTCACGCTGCAGCCAAATCCTGATCCTGCAGGTATGCTCTACAGATGCTGTCAAACTTGACACTTTCTCACCATGAACACTGACCAGCTCAAGCTTTAGGGTTGTGCTCCTGCTATTTCGTTGGAATTGACAGCACTGTTTTCTTCTTCTGTGCATTGCAGTGGATACAAAGCAGATTGACAACGGACAGGTTCAATCTGCTTTGGAAACCACATTGCTCTTTGAAGAGATCACATGGACAGTCTCTGACAGTTCAAGATGGCAACCTGAAAGAAAATGGTGAAAGCAATGGTGCAAAAGACGCTTCCTTTGTGGAGTTAAATGGTATAAGAGATGTACATAAGTGCCATATGCTGAGTGAGATGGATTGAAACAAAACATCTTTTCATCATCAGCACAAAAGCAGTTGAAGCAGCGCTTTTACTACTATAAAAGCACAATAGTGTGATTTTGTGCCCTTAGACATCTCCCATCTGGTCCACTTAATTTCCATCCTGTGTTACTCATCAGCTTCACACACCACCGCTCATTCATGGTGCTTGTGTTGAATTCCAAACCCTTGTATTTGCATAGAAGGCACAAATTGATCCGATTTCCTTTAAGAAGTGCACATCACTGCAGTCTTAGTTTTCCTATAGTCTGTATCCAGTGGGCATTACTGCAGCTCGAAGGAGCAGTCCAACACTTTGGAAAACACGGCTCCACCTTTGGATTAAGTAAGCCTTCCCTGGTGGACTAGTGGTTAGGATCAGCGCTATTTCCACCGCGGCCTGGGTTTGTTTCCTGGTCAGGGAATTCACCTTTGAGGATTTACTGTGAGCACCCCTCAACCACAAGATTGGTGGTTCGATTCCCAGGCTCTTGAAGACAAGACACTGAAACCCAAGTGGCTCCCTGGATTCAGTATGTGTAGCTGTCCACTGCTCCTAATACTTTTTTCAATGTGACGAGTAAGAATAAAGTTCCTTTTACAGGCTGGAACATTTTGCTTTTCATTTAAGAACCAGATATTGTCTAAGGCAGTTAGTGATCTTTTGTACCAATAATTTAACCGGGAATGTTTCATGCCAATCCAAGCCTTGGAAGAGCTCCAACTATGCAGAAAATGAACTGGACTTTTGTTTTGCAAGCCTAGAGACCTGGAATTCTACTCCTTCCAGTTCATGACTTTATTGAGTTTTTGTTTAGTTTTTATTAGAAATGAGTTACATGCTGTTACCTTATTTTCCACCATGCCTCCAGTCTTTATGTTAAGCTAAGCTAAATATGTCCTTACTCCAGCTAAAACATTAAGTGCAAAATTTGATATTTTGGCAAATATGTTTATCCGCTTTCATGCAAAAGTAAGATGAGCAGATTGATAGCGCTTTCATTACCTTACATTAAACATAGAGCTGGAGCCGGGATGCAGTTAGCCAAGCTAAGCATCCAGACTACAAACTAGGAAAGACAGGCAACATGGCACTTTGAAAAGTCTAAAAATATACCCCACAACACCTGTAATGCTCACACTAATAAACAACATGCATCTTGTTTATAGTATAATCTATATACAAACAAAAATGTGAATAGGACAATTTGTGGTTCATGAGGAAGTTGTGCGTAACTATTTCTTGACAAATACCAGTTTAGCCATCCACCCACACTCCTGTAAAGTGTCACAGTGACAACAAGACTCCAGGAGGTCATTGCGACCATCTGTGCACAGTTTACACAAACCTAATACTGTATGTATCAATTAGTGAGTTTTTAGAGCGTTGGCAGTGGCTAGTTGTTTCCCCCTTCTTAAAAGTCTGTATGCTAAAATCTGACTACCAGAGTCTGTCATGCGCTGGGTGTCAACTGATCTCCTCCCCTTCCACTATCTTCGCTATCTATTCATCTGCCATCACTGCCGGGTCTTATCACCATTGAGGGTGATTGTGATTGGTTTAACAATCCGTTCTTACTCCAAACTCATCAAATACTGACGCTCCTTTAGCGTCTGTATGGAACGTCCCGGGAACAGCAGCTGCTTGACCAGTGTTAGATGACAAATTATGAAGAGTGACAACAGCAGTGAGTTGCATGAAAGCCCAAAATGCCACGTAGGAAGGTTTGCTGGGGTTGTGCATGGGTCAAACAACCATGAATTGTAATTTTGTAACCCCACCCACGATCTTTTCCTAAACCAAACACTCACTTTTTTGTGCCGCATTTCAGTTAACCTTTGTCCCGACCCAGAGCGTGAAAAAGGGACGCCAAGCGTCCAAGCCAGGCATGTCTAAATTTGACGCCATACCGCTAGAAGCCAGTCCCAAGAGTGTCAAATAGTGATGCTAATGGGCACGACCAAGCACTTTTAAATATGATGCTAAATGAGACTTTTTGTGTCAAAAACAAATGCCAAAGGCCACGGTGTGTAGTTTTGCATATTGTCTGCATATTGACTCCCCCACATGGAAAAAAATTACTTAAATAAGAGTTACATTTTCTAACCCTGTATGCTGGGAATTTCTTTCCACTTTGTAGAGTCAAGGAGGGTTTGATAATGAAGACATGTTGGAACAGTAGCAGATATTCAGCTATGACTTGTGTTGAAATAGTGAAAGTGTAGCTTATGTTTCAACAAAGCTATCCTTTTGTGAGCGTATGTACAGCTTGGACTTTAACTGCAAACAGTATGATGAGAGAAGTGTGTGTGTGTGTACATGTGCGTGGGAGAAAGTGTGTGGGTAATTGTGTTGGAAAGAGCAAGGTAGAGAGATGGATTGAGACAGTTTGACAGAGGAGACTGTACTGTATTAATAAACGTTCAAGAGGAGTCACACCGAGACCTCAGCATGACAAAACAACTCCAAATAAAAACCTGCAAGATAAATGCCAGACATTTATTTAATCAAGGTCACTAAAGAGGGTCATGAATAAAACACACACCGACATCAGCAGAATGAACTGCACTAAGTAGAAATAAATCAGGGGAATTTAGTCACATCAATTTATGCTCTCCTTGCAGTAAAAGTTATTAACACTTTTCAAACGACATCATAGGGCAGAAATAAATAGGTAGAATATCCTAAATGGGCTGCCATCTAGTGGTTCAAATATTTAGTCTGCTGATCATTTTGGTTCCACCCGAATTTGTGATGTCAGAAGGTCTCAAGATAGGCAGCTCAAAGTGCTACTTTGTCAGACTTTCAGGGAGGGCGATATGGAAGCACTGTATTTAGAAAAATGTGGGAAAAGATTATGACACAATATACATATGGGAAGTAGTGAACTGGATTATGTGGAACGGGAAGTTTCTGTGGACCTTTTTTATTGCCTGCTTTTTGTCCAAGAACAGGAAAGGATTTAGAAATTTAGAGAGGCCAACAGCTCTACTTCATGCAAATGTTTGCAGCAAATTCAGACAGACTACATTGGGTTGCACTGCAGAAGAATGCACCTGAACACACCTCCCTGTAAGACCAGCACGCTGTTGGGCGCACAGATGGGCGCAGGTGCATTTGCTATTTAAACGACGGGGGTACTGGACGGGAAATTGACAACTGTGTCCGTCTTAAAGGAGAATTCCGGTTGATTTCAACACGTAGCTCTGTTGTTTGTATATATGGAGTGCTCCTCCTGCTAGAGTTAGCACCCAATAGGTTTAACAGGGCAAGTTTTAAATGTGTTTTTAGCCTCTTAACATGTTCAAAATGTTATTACATGTGCATACCCATGTGCAGTGATTCCTTCTGAGTGAACACAGTGAATCTAACTGCTGTAGATGTGAAAGAAATGCATGCGTTGTGCTAATTCAGCTGTGTTTAGTTCCTGTGTTGAGCCAGCAGTTAGAGAGCTTAGGGACCGTCTACAAACTACAACACAGAAAAGGGACTAGCAAAGACACTTACGTCGGGCCCTGTGCTGCACCGGGTGCAAGATAGGGCCCTTAGTCTTGTTGTATTAACACTAGGTCAGGTATCGAAATGTAATTGTTTGTAGTGTAGTTAATAATAATCTGACTGCTCCTAATAAAGACATTTTAGGTGTTTATATCAATAGGACAGATTAAGACATGAAAGGGGAGAGAGAGGGGGAATGAGATGCAGCAAAGGGCCGGAGTCGAACCCACGCCCGCGGCGTCGAGGAGTAAACAGTTCTGTACAGCATGTGCGCCCACTCTACCTAACCCGGCCACTCAACTTTGTTTTTAGCTGCAACAAGAAACTGTTTTTTTAGACTCTCTAAATAAACTGAACCCTACCAGCTCAGCACCAAACAGCAGACAAAAAACAGCTGGAGAACATAGTGGAGCATTTGGCAGCTAAAGAGACAGATATTTCACTCCGACTTACCTCCATCAGGTGGGCAGAAACATGACTGATAATGAAAGTTAGTGTTGTCCTCTGTCTGCTGAACGCGTCAATAGGCAACATGTTAGCCATTACAACTTTATAAGGTGATATGTCAATATTGTATTTACAGCTTGTTTCACTGATCCCACGTGTCCAACAATTAAATCTGCTTTAAGATAAATAATGTGTGTGTGTGTGTGTGTGTGTGTGTGTGTGTGTGTGTGTGTGTGTGTAGCATGTCTGAGAAAGCTAGTAAAACCTGGTAATAATAGGACTGCTGCTGTTATTACTGCTCTCCCACCTCCCTGTGACCTGGTTATACAACTAGAAGTTGTATAACCTCTAGAGTTATTATATGTGTCTGTTGAGAGGAGGAAGGATGGGTGAGGACGAGAATGTAGAGGGAAATTAGATACATTAGAGAGAGAGTCAAGAGGTTGAGGAAGAAAAGAAGAAACATTGTAAGGATGACCAAAAAGGTGAAGACAGGCAATTAAGGAGGAAAAGAAATATATAGATAGCAAACTCAAACAGAAAGGAGGAGGGAAAGAAGAATGAAAAGCAAGAGAAGGGACTAAAAAAGGGTGGAAGGCACATAGGTAAAAACATCAAGAGAGTAATAGGAATCGCTCAAACAGGAACAGAGGGAATAAAGACATAAGAAAGAAGGTTGAATGGAAAAGAAGGGAATGAAATGAGAGAGAGAGAGAGATACATAAAGGTATCAGTAATACTCAAGTTGTGTGCAACTGTACACACACACACACACACACACACACTATTTAATCAGGTTACATCAATACAAGCATCAAAATTATTGTCAACCAGTAAAAACACCCAAACACACACACACAGGCTGGCTTAACATTCTCACAAGAAGAACACACACATAATAAACTGGGTGAGGAAGGGCAGACATGATTGGTTGATAGCGACCACAGAGACACCGTCAAAGTAGCAGCATGTTAAAGCCAAGCCATTGAAAACATGAGCACAAACCAGCCTTGTGCTCTGCTCACATGTATTTTGTAAATCAGACCCATTTTGGCGTAGCAGGAGTGTCATCCTCTAGCAGCATGTTCATCTGGTCCAGTCCTTTCTGTGTGTGTGTTTGTGTGTGTTTGTGTGTAATTTCAGGCAAATAGTCCAAGTCATGTCCTCCAAAAGGCCCCAAACATATCTTTTTTCCTTTTGAAATTATTTCCTGGCACCATCTTTGTGACAGTTTTCTTTCTGGCTAGCTAGCAAACAGAGGGACACATGATTTTGTCTTTATCATCCTAAAGCGTGCTAAATATAGAACATGGGCGGGTTAAATGCTGCATAACAGCAAAGCATAATATCATAAATTCTGCAGGTATTTGGAGGAAAAGTTACATACCTCTCCCTCTACCTGTGTGCTGTCTTTCTTGACACCAATGCCCCTTAATACACAACCCTGTGTGCATCTAATTACCAATAAACATACATGTTACATACACATTGTGTATACAACACTATAATGATGCAGCTAATTTTATTTGGGCCACGTGTGAAAAAATGTATTTGTGTTCTGAATTCTGAGAATATTTGTCAGAATTTAGACTTGACTTCAAACAAAATCATTTTTTTCACATGTGGCCCTAATCCTCTTCCGCACATTTGTCCCTCAGAAATTTAGTAAAGTAGAAATATAAAGTAGCATATGATAGAAATACTAAAATGATAAAGTTCAAATGCCTCAAAATTGTACTTAATTGTACTTGAGTAAATGTACTTAATTACATTTCACCACTGGCAGCCTATCAGGCATTAAAGAAATAAGTAACAGTACAGATTTTTTTATCGAGTAAAGTAACCATCCTGGTTTCCAAAAGTGACTCATTTTAGTGATGCAAGGCTTTAAATACAGATTCCACTACTGACTCACAGAGTTTCTTTACAGGTCGAATTCTACAGTCTAGACTTAGTAGCCTTGATTTGACCATATCTGGTACAGCATCAACGCAAAGATCACTCTCAGAGCATGTATTTATTCATTACAGGATGTTGTGTGACTGCTGAATAAACAAGTGCTTCTCAACCTACAGACACACACAGCGGCTAATTCACTCCATTTCAGCTGTCAGAGACACAGATGAAGAGAGGAGGATGCATTCATGATGCATGTATCAGTGAGAGAGAGAGAGAGAGAGAGAGAGAGAGAGAGAGAGAGAGCGAGGAGAGCATGTTTGTCTCAAGACATTTCTCACTATTATAAGCTATTTTGAATTAACCATGGGACCCGTGTAGTTAGTGGTTTTGTGCTTGCATCTCTTCAACCTATTTCTCTTTCTCTCACACGCACAAACTTTCTTTGCAGTACAAAACATACCTCCAAATCACTTTCTGTTATCGTCAAAGTCAGTACTTTCAACCATAGCGTGACTTCCTGTGAACAAACTTCCCTTCTCTGTCAGCTTTGTCCAACGTCTCTCTGTTATTTCAACTACATTTTGTGAATTGGAAATCAATATTCTCGATTTGACACGGTAAAATAGTTTAAAGAAAGGATCCCCAACGCAGCCAATGGGATCCCAAATCACAGAGATGCTGATTTGTCATTTGTCAGTATCTAGTGTAGGCAGCGCAGTAAGCAGTATTGGCAGAGCTCAGAGACCAACACACGATCGCTATAGATACACATGCTGTATATCCTTCAGAAAAGCACATGGTTTCTTGGTTTGACACAGTGGTTATTTTGGAAAATATCAGCATGTTAAAGGCAAAATCACTTTAAATGACATTCAACAATAAAACCTCAAAAGTGGAGTTTGAATAATATGTTTCCCCCTTATTAGTTTGCCAGAATTGATAACAGTTTCCACTTGATAAACTGACTGAGGAATACGACTGCTTTTATCTTCTCCGCCTCTCTTTACTTTTGCACTCTCGTTGATCCCTCTCTCACTCTCTCTCATTCAATATTGCTCACACACTTTTGAATAATTAAGATGCAATAAATCCCACTGTCACATCAGTTTTCAGACTCCATCCTCTGCCTGCATACTGTATGTGTGTGTGTGTAGATATCCTCATTGTAACTGTAAGGCTGCAGCAGAAGGGGCAGAGTGACATCTTAAGTACATTATTTTGCATGCAAAGAGAGAAATAGCCAGATGCTCCAAAGGGGCACTTTAGCATTGAAAGGAGTCTATTTTATTGATTGTCACCCTTTTTCCGAAATGCCAAGCTCTTATGCCAAACAAAAATCCATTACCCAGAACACCCTCTACTGTTGTTGGAATTTTTACAAAAATCCTTGCAGAAGCACAGAAAAAGCCACGGAAAATAGATGCTGGATGAAAGCAAACAAATCTGCTCAAAAACGCATGTATTCGGCTGTCGCAGGATTTTGTTTGGCGTTTTACATTCTTTAGACTTCACCAGATTCCCAGGGAACACCTGAGCACAAACACATACAGAATACACACACACACACACACATACTTGCAGCCTGAACTCATACGCTCATACATAAATGCCCGGGCTTTTGGGGGGAAAAAAAAGACCAAACCCCCATAACTGCTAATGCAACTAATCTTCATTTCATGCAAACACAAATACACACTCATGGTGTGTCTGTGCTGGAGAGATAATCCAGAAAAGGATTAGTTATAACATGTTTAGCAGAAAAAATAGGCTGTGTGTATAGGAGCGAGAGAGCGAGGGAAGTAGTTTTAGTTGGGGAACGGCCAGCAGCACTTTCACACACTGTTGCTCCAGTAGTTAACCAAGAGCTACCTGAATTGTTTATTAAAAAAAAAATATATATATATATATATGCATATGTGCCACATACATATTATCACCAAATGCAACAACATATTAGTTTTAATTCCTGGTTGTTGGATGTTAGCCACAACAGTGAATAGCATTTTCTTCGCATTACATTTCAATCATGCACCACATTTCAAAATGTTAAAAGTGTAGTTGGGTTGGCAGGGCTCATAAGAAGTGAGTCACAGCGTAAATGAATAGCAGACAAAGCCAAGAAAAGAATGGGAAGAGTTCAGCCAAAACACATTCTGAGAGTTTTGCTATTTTTATGCAAGAAATGTTTTGCTGGAGTCCAGATAGAGACAGTCAGGTGAAAGCTGGTTATTATAGAATAGTTTAGAGTTAGAAAGGGGCGTAGCTGCATAATTTGATGAATATTTTAGAATCCTATGCGTTCATCATTATCCTGAATATGATGCACATCCAGTTTCCTAATTACCGCCCTACAACAGAGTGCCTCAACCTTAACAGGCTTGATTTCTGAAATTGATATATTTGTCTGATGTATATTATTAATGTAATACAGCATACGGTTCAAAAACCTTGCAGATGAAAAGTAACTATGAAAAAAATATGAGGAATTAAAGGATAAAGTTGCAAAAGGCCTAAATATCTCACTGTGTGAATCTGAGTGGGAATCATCGGTGAACTTACATAGGAGTATTTCATCCTGAGAGAAGTATCTCAGCGTTACCTTTTTATCGCCTGTTCAACAAGCCAAGTACAAACCATATCTGACACCAATATGTTGAAGAGAGAGTGGGGAACTGGCCGGTTGTAGAAGTATTTTAACAAAATATCAGGAAAGAAATTTTACGTATGATTAAATAGGACATTTGTATCACTGATGAACATATTCTACTTAGGAAAATCCATAAGTGGGTGGTGGGACTTGGTCGAACATATACGTTCAAAAGTTGTTTTAGTTGTGCAACAGAAAACTCATTTGTACAAATAGTCTAGCTAGTTTGACCCTGCAGGGATCTGAGGCGCAGTTAACTATAGTCCTCATAAATCCACTAGATTTAGGGTTTCCGGATGTGGAACGTCATGGATATAAACTATAGAACAAGTAACAGAAACAAGTATAGAACAAGTAACAGAAATGGAGCAACTTACATACCAAATTAGGGAAAAGGAAACAATATTAATGATTATTAGGTCAAGAGCCAAAAGGTGGAGGTGGGGGGAGAAAGGCAGAGAGAGAGAATGAATAATTCCACCACCATAAAAAGAAGTGTGAGAGAGAATGTTAGAAGAGTGGACATGAAGGAATGAGAGGAAAGAATTTAAGTTTAATTGGAAGCAGTAAAGCCTCATCCTAATGTGCATGGCTTTATGACTGGGTCTTTTTTTTTTTATTACTGGACAGCAACAGTAAAGAGATGACAGAAATTGAAGGGAGACAAAGATGAGGATTGACATGACATAACTTTCCCTTGTTGGACGCAAACGGGGTACATTAATCCCTAAGGGCCACCAGACCAGTATCTAGAATCCTCCAAAAGCCAGAATGTTTTTTTCATTAAATTAAAAGACAAATACAAAGTTTGTCCATTACCTGTATTAGAGCACACAGAAGTCGTTTCTAAGTTGTTTCAAACTCAACCTTTGCAAAAATAATACACAGTTCTGATCAGGTTGGGGGTTAGGTTTAGGCAAAAAAATGTCTTGGTTAGGGAAAGTAGTCCTTGGTTTAAACAAACTGACTTTAACTGGTTGGAAATGCGAAACGAACAGCGTCCTCCTGTGTTCAAGTTTAACGTTTAGTTGACCCATCCATTCAGCCCAACTTCCCACCAACGTGAGACTTCCTCCTTTGCTCCCAAGGAACAAAAGTCAAAATCCCTACAGCTGCTAAAAGGGCTTGAAAAGTAAAGATATGTTGTTTGTAGACTTCTGTTCTTAAGATCCACTCTGCATTTTTTATAGTCCTCTGGAGGGCTTTCTTCTCCTTTAGTCAGTCTGCAAAAGAGCTCTGTAGGCCTGGGTAAGACATTAAGAATATTACAGAAGATCAATGAGCTGCAGCTAATCAGGATGACTCAGCTATATGTCTCTGTAAGACATTTCCTCTATACTTTATTATTTGGACAAACAAGACATTATAATGTTAAAAGGAAAAACTTGTGCAGAACAAATCTATTGCTTTTAAGATTATAGTTGACAGAGTTTAGTTGCAATAATGTAAAATGTAGTATTTTATTAACCTGTAGATGGAAAAGAGCAACTAATGCAAGATCATGTTGAGGGAATATTACAAATGAATATTGTATCATTATATGTATGAAAGGAGGAAGCAGGACAGAGTGTTGAAAGGCCTCTTCTGCTTTCCTTCCTGTCTCTGGGTGACATTGTGAGCAAACACAGACGTAAAGAAGATAATTCATCTCTTAAGCCGTGAAATATCCTCAAGGCATCTTCACAGACATGCAGGAGTGCTGTCACACTTAAACTCTCTCTCACAGCACATATTTCAGGCCCCTAGAGTTACCAGTGGAAGGTATTTTAATCGTCCCAAACACATCAGAAAGCGTCAATAGGAAAAAATGGGCACTAAAACCTTTGTTGCCTCCAATTGTTTGTAGTGGAGTGTGTTATTATATATTTAAATGGGTACCCATGTTTGGACTTGCAACGTGTATGTGTTTATAAAAATGTAAATCTCTAATAGATTCAGTACATGAGCTGACCAAAGCAATTTGCTACCTTCACCTAAACCCTTAAGACCCTCTGTGCAGGTCTATGCATTTGTGTGTATTTTCATGTTAGTTTCGGTGTGTGTGCTAACAGCAAAACAAATTATTTGGCTTCACTAAAGCATAAACCAATACTGTTTTGGGTCACTGCATCTGCTGGTAGAAATTAATTGATGCAATAAGTCAACGGTGGCCAGAATATGAACAATTGTTCTTAACAATGCAGACATAATTGTGACCAGTTTAGCAGTTCAGTTGTTCGAGTTTATTTTTTTTAATGAGCTATTTTTTTCCCTTGGTATATGCACTGGAATTAAACTCACACAGTAAGACAACATGGTGTTTCATCTAGGCCAGGGTGCACACAGGGCTAAGGAATAAAAGACAGGAATGAGAAAGGGCACCAGGAAGTGGAAGAGTCAGTAAAGGTGTCAGTATGCTTGAAAGTGTTTGTTTGTCAAACCATGTCTGACTGGAGAAGTGTACCATAATGAAGAATTTAGGAAGAGGCCAGGAGGGACGGTAAAAGCCAGGTTGAAAAAAAGATATTGGAGGAGGATGCTACCAAATGTGCCAAGTTTACTGATTTATTTTAAAGAGGACAAACATAAGTGGCAACTGGTAAAGAGAGATATAACCTAGGCCTAATGATTATCATTAGCAACGTAATTATTCGGCTGATTTCATTGTAGCGTTGTCAACCTATTTGCAAGCAAGATACTACATTTAATTAAAATATTAGCCTTTTTGTCATCACCCAATATATGGTGATTCATAGACTTTGCAAATATTATGCAAATATTGATAACAATACTCAAGCTTGATCTGTGTATGCAGTAACATGACCTCTTAATTATTTTTTTGTAGCTTCTGAGCAGCAGATAAGCCAGTCCCCCGCTGAAAATGATGAGCTCGAAATTTGCAATGAGGAAGCCATGACTACAGGGACAGGTAGAGAGGACACCAGAGCTCAAGGGAGACGGGAGTTATTAATATATGGCTAGAAGGCTGCAAAGCCTCCTAACAGATAGCAGCTGAAGGAAAAAGGGGTGGAAAGAATAGAACCACTTTGACCATGAGTTTAGGTTTGAAAAAGTGACAAATGTCTCAAACTCCTGAATGATATTTTCTGCTATCCTCATTATAAGGCGTTGCAGGCCACGTTCTAAATAGCGATGCACTAAGTCAGTACACACATGTGGTTTCGAAGCGTATAGACTGGATGGCATATGGGAGTCTAATGGCTCATCCATTTCTGTAAGGCAGTTTGACGCGCCCACCTCAACACAAAGAAACTGTATCACACTTCATAGGGAGAGAGAACAAGAAGGTTCAAAAAAATAATTTAGATGGAACTCAATGCCAGCGTCAACCCTGGATGAGATTGAAAGTATGTAGTCATGAACATTTGACAGACCTTATAATTAGCAGGCTGCCAGTGCTCCATGGGAACTGCCAACTTAAGTGGACTGGCCAAGGGCCTGTGGAGAAACAAGCCACTCCAACCAGAAAATCCAAAACACAGTTAATATGTGATGTAGCACTTCCATCAATACACACAACTCTTATTCATATGGCATTGGGAGTGTTTTCATTTGAGCCCACTCTATTGGGCCTTTTAAACCTGTCTGCTAGTACTACAGTCAACTAAATAAATAAATACACAATAATAAATGTATTTGTTCAAATGGCAGGAGCTTATTGGCATTACTGTTCTCCAGTCCTTACTACCCTAATAGCTAATATCAACTACAAGACTAAACAAATACTAGCAATAATGTACAAGACAGATTTCATGTTCTCTGCCATAACGCCAGAATCATAATCCTTGTACTTACAATGACTACGTTTACACGCACATAATATTCTGGGTTTTTGCCCTTTTTCTGAAAAAGACGATATTCTGACTATGGCTAATGAAAAGTGAATGTTCCACTAATATTCCCGTTTGAATGTAGCTGTGCAAAATAAGATCTTTTCAAAGTTTACCAGCGGTGGCAGACTTGTTGGACTGTGTGAACACAGCGTCCATCTTCCTTCAACCAGCTTTTTGAAAAGGTTGACGTAGTGATGTATGTGCATATACAAAAACTTGTAGATATCCAAGTCTTTGATAATGTTTAAAAGTAGCTGCTTCTTCTTATCGGGTCTGCAGCCCTGCAAACTGTTGGCTGGTGGATTTGTGTTCAGCAACCATAGCAACGCACAGAGCTGACCATAAACAGGCAAGAGGCAGTAAACTGCGATAAAAACTCATACTGAGACGCATGCATTGTACACTTGTCCAAAGAATGACTTTATACTGTGATATTACACGTCTTAATTGGAAAATGCTATATTTGTAAAAAGGCCTCTTTCGGAATATCTAACCAGAATATTATGTTTACATGACCTGTATCAAAGTCTGAATATTGTCATATTCGGAATAATAGTGAAATATTGATGTGCATGTAAACATACTCAATGAGTGTCACACTAGGCCAAGCATGCAGCAGTTTGTACAAATACTATATTTTTCACCAAGATAAAAACCCTGACATTGAAACTGGCAAAAATGTACACGGTGGGAGGGTCAGCAAAATCTACTCAAACGACTGCCAGTGGGTGTACCTTCTGTGTGAAGAAATTTTCAGATCTTCTTTACTAGTAAAACTACTAAAAACAATAATGACTTTTAGATTACAGTATAAATGACTCACTGTGAGGGATATTCAAGCAGTCTATCTCAGGGAATCCTACGACTTTAGCCCCCCAGGCTTATAATTCAAGAGTCCCCTTTTTATAGGCTCTTTCCTGATTAACTTAAGGCTCTCACGTCCCACTGTGATTCCTATTGTCGTATCCCACTGCCATTAAAAATAACAGACACGTGGTGGGGGTCATTATTAGTTGTTTTTTTGTGATCAATTTTCATAAGGGGAAGGTAGGGTTGGAGGTTCACATTTAGGTTAGTTTATTTTTTTTCCAAGTCTGTGCGCACTCTCAAACTAAAACTGTAAATGAACTAGACTCGATCCGAGCTAACGGTAGTACCAGCAGTGGTGAGAGGCACAGTTTGAGGCATCTAATTACATTGGGCATGCAGCCTGTATAATTGCCTGTCGCTAACATCACTATTATCGCAATCCTCTCAGGACCACTTTACTCAACACAGCAGCAGAGTGTCCTTCCAGATTTCATGTGGTCCAGTCTCAGTATGTTTTATTACACTGCCTCTCTGCTGTGTTAATGCATTGTCTGCAATATAAAGTACACTTTTTTTGCTCCTGCTGTAGTTTGCTAGTCACCAGCATCAGTGTAGGCTGATGTTTCAAGGGATCTGAGACTTTCAACAAAATCTTTTAAATGGGTATACAGTGTTCGGCCATCCACTGCAACATAAGGTCTCTTTCAGTCAACTTAGAAAGAAGCCTTTTTCTGCAAAGTTTTATGACCATTCATTTTGCTCAAATTAAAAAGTAATCCAAGATTAAAGTTACGTTTCATCGGTACTACAAATGGAATTCTCTCCATATCTAAAGTAGTTATCGAGATCAAGGATAAGTTGGTGACACTGCAGGGAAGCACATGTGCACAGGGGTGAAGATCCCCTGACCAAGGTTTTCACCTGAATTGGCCTTTGTGTCGTCTTTTTGAAAGACCTTGTCACAGAGAGAGAGGACAGGCATTCAGGAAAGAAGAAACATTTCTGCTGCTTCTTTTAGTGATCTCAGTGGGTCACCGCCCAAATAGCAAAGCCAAGGTGACGGCCAAAGAAAAGAAAAATCATGAGCTTTGCTTTGTAGGTTAATGCCCATGTCACTGCAGCTACAACGCTTAACTGTAGCAGTATGTAGGAAAATACCCATTACGCTCGTGTTGGTAATAACATATTACAAACTTGAACTCTATTAATTACAGCAGCTGCTCCCAGTGACAGTGAACATTAGAGCAAAAGAGTTACATCATCTGCAACAACAGACAGACGTGCTGCCCTGATATCACAGAGAAGGGCAGCATCTTACTGACTATAAATATGAAACACTTTTCAAGATGGTTCCAATATAACTAAAAGTACATATTACAGCATCTGATTAATATTTATCTCTGAAAACGATGTAGAAAAATCTCAACAGTTCTGGGAAGCACATGGTGTGTTGGTCTTGTGCATTCTAGACATTCTTCATTTCCTCCGGCTCAGTGTAAGGATTTGCTCTTGTAAACGAGGGCCTAAAGCTTCATTTTTATGTCTCTGTTAAGGGTTTACTTTGTACTTACAGTAGCCAGGTGTAAAGGCTCCTTAGCTATACTTTAGATACTGTTAACAATTTACAGCGTAATGACCATCATGTGACGTCTGAAAGTTTTCCATTGCCAGCCCTACCTCCAGTATTTCCACAGTGCCGCTGAATGGTCTGGCTACACCACCTGGCTATTCTAGGAATAGGAGGAACCATCCTGGGCGGCGCTAAGCCCTGATAGCGGAGATAGCAAGATGGGAGGAACATCCAGACATGATCTCAGGCTTTATCCCAACAATGTACTGTATACAATGTACATCCATTAAGAAGACTAATATATGAATGACATACTGTATATATTTCAATGTCTTTTCACAGCCAACCAGGCAGAAAAACTGATCTGCAAGAGCAGCTCAGCACATATAGCTGCTTTTTACTTTACACATCCTACATCCCAAATGACTAAAAGTCTTCACGGTCATGAAAAAGGATTTGCTGTTTGTGCTAAATCTAGCTGATGATCTTTTCAACCAAATCCTGCTTGAACACCCTCAACACCTTTTCACATTACATTTTATATTTAAAGAATTTGAACATTGCTTCCTTTAAAAGCATTTCACTGAATTGTCTATTAAGAAAGACTGTGTATCTCCCTGTGGCCACAGAAGGAAGCTTGATAGGACTTTGCCAGGCAAAGAGACCAGTAATTGTTTATCGATCTACTGTATATTATATCAATAAGCACAGCTCGTCTGTGAACAACAACTTATTCCAATAAAGCCAAACAAAGAAAGCAGCAATCGGGGTGTTGATGACACCATTAGTAATGCTCTGTGCATCTCTCACACACACACACACACACACACACACACACCTTGCGAATGTTTATTCAGCCTTCACTCGTTCTTTGTGCACACTTTATTATTAATTAATAAAAACATGCACAAAGAGACTACTAAATGTAGAAAAAAAATACAATAGTGATTAATGATCAAAAAAAGCTTCTTTATGGCAAATTAAGCGTTTTTTTCTGAATTTTTATTAAAACTCAAATATGTCATTACAACATCTCTGAGGTAACATTCAAACCGGGCAGACATCCACCCTGCTGAAGAGTTATTGAGCCGCATGCTCAACCAGCTCAACTGCTACTGCTCTGTAGCTGAGTCTGATCTACGGCCTTGAGATAAGGAGCTTTTTTCTCCCTGTCTGATGTAGTGTTTATTTCTAGTTTTTTTTTTGTGCCGTGTTGATTCGTTCAGGCTGTGATGAAACACCAGTGAAACAGCCAAACACACCTGCAAATATGTAAAGTACATACAAAATGACTAGTGTGATTCCTGTCAGGTTCACACTGGCATTCAACACAGGTAAAAGCAAGAGGTAGTTGCCATGGTAACACTGCGTGCCATCAGCGGCAATGAGTGCTGAATGTAAAAAATAGAAAAAGCAGTATTGTTTGTTTAGGTAGATGTTTGTCCCAGTGTGTCAGTAATTTTGTGTGAGTTCTGCAGTTGAGAGGGAATTTGTGATATGCACGTTGAGTGTTGTTAAAAGAAAAGGTGATGTAACACAAAAACAAAGTTTACCAGGTTGAACATTAAATATCTTGTCTTTGTAGTGTATTTAATTAAATAGAGGTTGGGAAGGATTGTAAATCATTGTATTTGGTTTTTATTTACGTTTCACACAACATCCCAACTTTATTGGAATTTGTGTATAAACACCCTTGTACCAAAACTGTTGTCACTGCTTAACATTTTCTTCCACTTCAAAAGGATATTAGACATTTTACTACACTGATATATATCTTCAAATGGGTTTTGCAAATTGTTTATTGCATGATTTAAATCATTTAATCAAATTATACTTTTTTAACTGTAATGCTATAACAGTCACAAGAAAATAAATGAGACCATTTGAAAGCTAATCTGTGTGTTTAGAATCACACACACAAACACATGCAATCTTGATGTCTGAGTTTGTTAACCCTGAGATGAGGGGGAACTGTGTGTTCTGTTTCACAAAGAGAGGTTAATCAAACCTGAGAGAGAGAGGTAAGTCCAGCCCGTTTCAGAAAGACAGGTAACTTAACCTCAGAGTCAGTTACTATGGTAACTGAGCCTGTGAACCTAACCTGGTCAGCAGCAGGTTTTAGGCAATGTTAAGCAGACTATACAAATGTTTTCTTTTCTCAAAACATGGCATTTCCTTTTGTCGATGAGCCCGTTGATGAAGAAGCTGTATTACTTCGCAGGGATTTAAACATACGTCGGAATAGGATATTGAGGACCGACTATAGATTTTTTTTTCAGATACTAGCCTATTTGAGCGTTTTTTCTTCCCAGTCTATCAATTAGGCAGCCTACATAACCTTATCCGTCCTCATATCACTAACGTCACCCATTGTGGATATGCTCTACATCCCAGCACATTCTTTGTCGCATTACGTTTTTTTGATGTGGAGCATATTAGTAAAGCCAAAGCACTGTCAGAAAAGTGTGACTCGCTCTGAATCATTATTGTTGTGTTCCCTGGACACAAACCAGTAAAAAGAAGTTCCACAGTACTGCAGGTGAATGATGTAAACCCTTTGAAATAAAAGATCATGAATTATATTTATGTAAATGATGGTGATGCTGCTGCCTCAGAATGGGATTAGTAGGCCTAGTACTTAACCTAAATGAAACAGATTAAAGGTCCAATGCCATTTCACAAGTCATATTATACTTATGATTAAATAGGAAATTAATACATTATATTGGAACTTACGCATTTACTCTTGCAGCAACTTTCTCCCGTGCAAATTCTCTCTTTTGCAGCAGCTAAAATACATGTTCAAACTCGTTGTATGTGTGCATGAGTATTTCCGCCAACCAGTGGTTATTACCATGGTGACTCGTAGTATCAATGCTCCATTCATGCTGCCTTTTTATAGTGGTGGTACACATGCATAACTCTGAGTGAACCTACTCTGAGTTGATGGAACCAACTCAAATCAGTTGTTCTGGAACCAAAAACTCAGAGTTTCTCATCTCAGGGTAAATCAACGGGCCCTAGGTAGTCACTAGGAATACATGTAGTGTTGCAAGTAGACATAGGTTTTGTTTCATAAGAAAGTGAAATATTGCTTGGCCTATGAAAACAGGGAGAGAACTGACACACAGACTTTCAACATGCCACATTCAAACAAAAACACACACACCAGGAGAGATGCTGGCACACTACAAAGTTAAGACAAAACGTCACTGCTTCCACATGCCAAAATGTTTTGTCTGTGACTGACCTTGGAAATACAGGGGGGAGACAGACGGAAGCAAAGCAAGTGATAATATTGCTGTGATGATTGCCAAGCTCAGACTATATTTCTGTAGTCAGGAGAAACTGCAGCTATTTCTTGCATTTCATTTTTCATAAACAATGTATTGAGTGTGTATCTGTCTCCATTCGTTTCTGTTCATCTTCTGAATTGCTCAGCTTTGTGATTGTTAGTTTAGAAACCCCTTTCAAGCCAGGGCAGTGGGGGCCTAAAGGTTAAAGAAGCTAAGATCTTGGGACCATGAGGTTGCAGGTTCAATCCCCAGCCCGGCAGGATACAATCTGGGTGGGGAAAAATCAGCCCTCGTCCCTTTCCTCATTACCACGACTGAGTAAGGCCCTTAAACCCAATTCCTTCAGTGGTTGGACTGGGCAGCTTCCAGGTATGAATGTGACAGTTTGTGCAAATGAGAAATTGTTCTCAATCAACTTACCTGGATAAATAAAGGTTACCAAAAAAAATCCTGACAACAATTCTACAACTGTATTCTGCACACTTGACTTCCATATACACATGTATTGACCCTTAAAAGCAGTGGTAGAATGCAACTGAGTAAAGTACACTAGATAACATTTCCTGCTTTGTTCCCCCTACACGTTGGGAGCGGAATTGTATATATCATCTGAACTACAGATCTTTAAGTTAAAATGTAAGGTACTTTACTTGAAAGGTTTAATGCCACTTTCTACTTTTATTCCAACATTGTAGATAAAAACGCTCCCATGAAACCCACTAAAGTTAAGGGTGTGCATCTCACATGGATAACATCTGACCTTATAAATATATTTAGACAGAGATAATTGCACCCACCCAACAAAATAATACTATAAAAAGCTGTTTTGGGTCGTCTTTCCAATTCTACAGCCATCACAACTCTATTTTTGGTTGAAACACAGTTTACCGATTTACATGTGAAAATATCTTGGTTCTATACACGCTAAATGTATTGTTTTTTTTAAATGGAGTCTGGTGGGTTTAGCGCTACCAACTTCAGAGATGTTTCTGGTTGAATAGAAAGGTGTTATATAGGTTTTAATAATCTGAGCCTTTCAGCAGCAAAAGCACTTTTAGTGGACCAAGTCGGTGATGCACATTTGCCCTTACAGGGTTACATTGCAGCCCGGTCAGTGGCTGCCGGTTACAGTGTTCACACTTAATACTGGACCAATTTCAAAGATTGTTGTTCCAGTTAGTCACTTCAGATACTAGGAATTGGCCTCATACATCCCACAACCTGCCCACTCATATTGAATGTCTGTTTGCTCTTAATGAAGCCAGCCACTGATGTTTTGCTCTTCCTCCGGACATGCACACGAGGGAAAAGATGTTCAAACTTCTAATTGATAGCTTGTGTCTTATGCAGACCATGAGTGCATGCAGAGATTTCAATTTGACAGGCAAGCCATCCTTGATCTCTGCCAATTCTCAAATGTAATTATCATTTCTAATGCACGAGGAAATTAAATTTGTCAAATAAATCACATAGGATACAGAGTGTAGTCAACAAGCCAAAATTGTGAGCATTTTTTAAAGAAAGCACTGTTTCTCTGAGGCAGTACTAAGTGATGTGTCAGGAAGCCGGTAGATAAAGTGTGATCAAGTTTCTGAGATGTCAAATTGTTATCGGTTTCTTATGAAAATGTATATTATAATAAAAAATAAAAAAATAAGTAAAAT
The DNA here is from genome assembly GCA_026937815.1 of Etheostoma perlongum. NCBI lineage: Eukaryota > Metazoa > Chordata > Actinopteri > Perciformes > Percidae > Etheostoma > Etheostoma perlongum. The sequence continues at coordinate 6,722,388 of CM049390.1, read as the reverse complement.
AATATTCATGTTTCAGTGATTGCTTATGTTGGTGCACCAAGTGACAAAAACATAATCAGCACTATAAGTGACAGCAATATTTCTCCACATGTAGTTGATGGATCATCAAACTGGCCTGCACAGCCACAGTTTGTCCTCTCAGGTTCTTTGTAGGACATGTGGTCCCTGTGTTGTGTGTTGAGATTATATAATATAGATCCTCCGAAAGGGCGCTTTTAGGCATCTGTGTGTAGAGAGACACCATCTTATGAGTCTGGCCTACTTACTATCCCAAATATCCTTGGGTAAGAACAGATATTTGCTCACTCTCTCACTCTTTACCTTTCTGTGTATGTTTTCCTTCTGCCCGCAGCAACAACAGTTAGACTTCCAGCTTTGCAACATTTCCTTAAAGGTCAGCTGACTCCTATCTTCTGTCAACCCTCCTTCAGACCACTAAACCTGGCATGCGTCTTGCTCAACATCTTGCCTAACATTGTACTCTAGGTGGATACAGAAAGTTGTGTAGCCAAAAACTTTTCTTACTTTACATAGAAAATTCTTCTCTGTTCCAAAAATGCCAGAGTGTTACTGATCTACTGCAGTCCATCGTGTCCAGTGTGTGTTACACACCAATTTCTAATCTTAACTCTTGAATAAGTCTGAGGAAGCCTGAATAAGTTGCTTTATCATAACATGTATAAAATATACACAATGTAATGCATGCCAGCAAAGTCATGGATGTTATGTGTTTAATACAGGTGTCTTATTTCTTTTAAATGTTAAGAGTACTGCACCGTATTAAGATTTAAAGATATATCAACACTTGCTCATGGTCAGTACTGAGGGTGTCACGATTTCAATTTTAAATCGAAATTGATTGAAATTAATTCACAATCTTGAATATCAAATAAAAAAATGGAATCGTTGATACTATGCCCACGCCCCCACTACGTCACGTCCGGTCGGCTTGTCAAGCAGCCACACAAGCCCCCAGGAACAGCGCCATGTCTTTATGCAACCATGGGCTTAGCGGTCAACTGTGGAACTGCACCCCTCTGACCCAGAACAACTTTTCCCGGAGACTTTGAATGGCAAAAGAATCTTCCATACGTGATACCACTAGTCAGTACTTAAAGTTAAAGTTATAATAATAGGATATCACACTAGAACAAAAACTTTAGCTTATATGGAAAAAACATCAACACTCATCAACACTGCAACAATTGTCCACATTTACTCATTTTGTTACTTGTTCCAAAATCAGGAAACAGGGTCATGAATGGCTAAAAAAAACCTCTCATAACAAGTTATTGCAAAAAAGTTTTGCATTAGGTGACTTGTGCAAATGTAATGTAAAAAACGCTAACTAAAGCAATTTAGTAACTTAACCCAGTACCCACCAGAAAAGCTCAGCGATCCAGACACTCATTTCCTATGTGTTGCTATGACAACCCTATTGGAACTTGGGCGACTACTTTAGTAATTGGGTGTCTCTGTGAATAAAAGTGATAGATGGGGTTAAAAAAAGGAGAGAGAGAGAGAGAGAGGGGGGGAGAGAGAGAACATTAGCTGTTGTAGAAAATGTTTTGCCAAAGGCTGCAATTAAACCTTGTAACCCTTGTCATTGCAAGACAAGTCAATTCTGTGTGCAATCACATTGCATTTCTGTTCCCCCCCCCAAATATGCATATGTATAATTACTCTGTTAAATTCCACAGAACTCTTGCAATGCTAAAAATAATTGCTAATGCTTACCTTAATACATTATTTCAATACAAGTCTTCATTAACATTTATTCTGTACATGATCAAATTTTGGGTGCTTCTAAACTAGGAAAGCAACTTAAAGGACGTGGCTGATTACATCTTCACTATGCTTCAAAATTACAAGGGAATCAAGACCCCCTGTTAAATTGTGAGCACAGTAAACCTACAGAAGACGATGAAACATGCACATCATGGTATTGTCATCAAAGGCTGCTATTGTGCACAACAATGTCCCCACATGGAAGAAAAGTGGTTAATACTATCCAAATAGAGAAAATGTACATATTCACAGTAATCAAAGTACAATGCATCATTTAAGTGGAGTTGGTATTCAGACCAGGAAAGCCATAAAGAACAATAGTTCTGATATCAGCTTCTAACAGGAATTAAGTTCATCTGCCATCACTTGGACACCCAGGAGCGATGAAAGATGACTTCAACTATGGCCCACCTATGGTAAGTAGTGTTTCTTCAGTCCACTAGCTACGTATTGCGATTTCACCTTAAAAGGAACACGTTGACTTATTGGGACTTTAGCTTATTCACCATATGCCCCAGAGTTAGACAAGTCCATACGTATCCTTCTCATCTCCGTGCATGTTGTCACTTTGCCTGATCCACCCACCGCAAGCCTAGTTTAGCAGAGAACCTGGAGGCAACCGGCTACGTCAGGCCTACTGCTCCCAATAAGTAAGAAAATAATGGCAACATGTTCCTATTTACATGTTGTGATTTGTGTAGTCACAGGATGTACAAATAGCAAGGTTACATGAGACAAAGCCACCTTCTAACCGCATACTAAATGGGAACTATATTTTCAGAATGCAAAGCACTCATACTTTTCTACTTGGGCGGAGTGATTTGCTCGCAGCACCTGAGAAGCTTCCAAAATGTGTAACTCCTCGTCTGTGTATTCTGGCTCAAAACTATGTGGTTCTGGATCTTGGTTCAAAGTCAGCCATGGTCACCAGTCTCGTTTGCTACTAGCTAGCTAGCTATTCACATTGGTTTTGTTGACGGAAGTTAACAACGGTGCTTTTCAGGTGTTGCGATAGTCACTGTCCCCAAGTAGCAGTGCTTTGCCTGCTAAGAATAGTTCCCAGTAGGTATACGGTTAGAAGGTGACTGTGTTATTTGCGCGTTACTATACAAATCACAACATGTAAACAGATGTTGGCATTATTTTGTCACTTGCTGGGAGCAGTAGACTAGATAGAGCCGGTTACCTCCAGGATCTGTGCTAAACTAGGCTAGCGAATGAGTGCGTCAGACAGAGTTAATGACACACATGGCGATGAGAAGGGTAACATCTCTGTGTTTTCTGTGCTCTGATTATCCATAATAGGTCATATAGTATTTTTCACAAAAAGGGAGAAGAATTCACTGAACAGTTGGACTTCAACCAGTGAATTTTAACCACAACCAAGGAGACAATGATTCAACGTATGGCCTTGGGTGCAAGATATCAGAGATAGCCGAGTTAGTTTGAACATCCATAATCCTTAGCCCTTGATTATGAGCCTAAATTTACAGTTCACATCTTCACTGGAAATATCAAAACGTCATACATTTAATTATATATGGTAAGGTCTCTCACACACACACACACACACACACACACACACACATTACGCCCCTGAAAAAGGGGAGAAATAATCATGAGAGTGATACGGTTATGTTTCCTCACTGAGAACTTTAGTGTAATAATTTTACCACATTTTCCACAACAGATCTATAGGAAATAGGTAGTTTTGTAGGGTACAAGGCTTAAGTCACAGCCGCATACACTGTAATTCACTGAAACATATACAGTACCAATACCATTCAAATATAACTGTCAAGCACAAAGTAGCTTTAGCTCAGTAAACCTTAACTACATATATCAACAATGTTAACTAAGTGCTTGAAACACATTCAAATAACACAGCGAAATATTATTAATGTTCATTCACGATTAACATAAAATGGCAGCTACTCTCAGTATGAAGCTAACCTTCGCTGTAACAGAGCGGGGCTCTGCTCACACACGCATATATTACACAATATCACAGATGAATGCTTTTACCCTTAAATTAGGCACCAAAAAATAAAGTAATCAATATAACGTTTACACATTCCTCTTACAATTTTTACCCTTTGTATGCTTGATGGATTTTTACTTTTTAACACAATTGTATAAATTTGATCAATCTCTATAAACTAGTACTGAATGCATGATCTTTTTACCCTTATATATTTTAAGAACCTCACATACAAAACTTACTTACTAAAACTTTTTTGGTGTATAACAGGCCATGAGTTTTTCCTTTTAACCTGTCACACACACACACACACACACACACACATACACAGAAGGACTGCTCCATAGCATATTGATATAATACAAATGATTACAATGCAATTACATGATGATATTCCATCATTAAAATAAGACCAGCTTTCATCTTTACAGCGGTGGAGACAGGTGATGACAACTCCCTGCTGTGCTACATAATGAGATTTTGTCCGGTAAACGTTTCAGAGGGCCCAGTGTGTTGCAGGATGAAAGTTTGGCGCCCACATGCTGTAGCAGAGAAGAGACTTTATATTTTAAAGCACCATTTCCCAGTCTGCAGGCTGAGAGATGAAACAGGGTACATCAAAAAATACAAATCCTGTAAGAGACTCCAATTATTCACCCTGAGTTAAGGTTAATGAAAGCTGATGCCCCTGAATCCTGATTTGGAAGGCCCTTATGGTGTACAGGTGTAGGAACATATATGTGTGCATCAGCTGTTCAAAGATGGTTTCATCCTCTCAAACCAGCATCTGCTGCACAGTAATTGCTGTCTGGAGGTGTATACTGTGTGTTCTGTGTGTGTGTGGGAAAGAGAGAGAGACCGGGTTGGAGAACACACTGGATACAATTGGATTTATTTAATTTTGTGCAGAAAGAGGACAATTTAAGCACCTGTGTAAAGTATTGTGGTTTATGTAAAGCAATATCCAATGTCTACACATCCTTTGAAATTGTCTCTAGGTTATCTCTAATAACAAATGGCCTGAAATGAAAACCCAATAACTTACACTTATTTTCCATTTTTATACGATAGTAACAAGCAAACGCAAAAGAAAAACAAAAGGCTATTCGTTTCTGGCTTTGCACTGAAAATAGAAAACACCTTTTTGAGTCATGTAATAGCTGCTTTGAACTTGAAGTGATGCTAGGATTCCATGGATCATTTTGTCTTCTAACTACAGCATGAAGGCCATCAAGCAGTTGTACCCCTGCATGTCCTGCCGAGTTGCGGCGACACAAAGCAGGTTGAAAATTGGCAATGTTTCCGTTTAATGAGAATTCATGAAATGGCAAACATAGTTATATTTAACTGTAGAAATCCACTCACTCTACAGTTTACTTATTTACTTATTATTGGCCATCTTGGCCATTTGGTGGTTGTATAGTATTGATGAACATATACACATGGATACTTTTTTTCTGCCGTATTGCATTTTTATTCATTTGTTTTTTTTTCTTTCAATTCTCTGTTGTTTTGTTATGATTGTGTTATATGTTGGGACCGCATCAAAAAAAAGATGATACATCCCAAGGGGTTTATCCTAATAATAAACAAATTTTGAACATGGCAGAGTTATGCAAATGTACTGTATCTTAAAACAGGCTTAATACAAACATCTTTATGCTACTATGTTGTGTTAGCATGGAGATGATCTATGGGATTTTGTCAGTAGTTGTAAGAGAAACATTGCTACCATGCTATGTACATTTCTTCCCTGAATGCCTTTAATCATGCCTATGAGCAGCTAGAAAAGCATATTTCCTGAATTTGCACCTAGATTTGATGGCTTAGGGGTATAGTTGGATGTTTTTTTTAATACATATCCTCATACAATAGTTTGTATAATATCTTCATCACAATTTTTTGTGTGTTATCCTATCCTAATATTCAGCAACATGAGTGTTTGCTACACCCCAATAAGCCCCTGCAGTCCAAAATCTGTTAAGGCAACAAGATCATGGTTTGGGTTAAAATATGTCTTACCTACAGTATGTGCTGTGACAAAAGTCAGTTAAAATCAGTTAACAAAACATTGTTGACTTCCAACTGGACTGGACACAAACAAGGGTCTCCTGTGTCAAAATCCTCTGTTTGTTAGTCACTGACAGGCTCAGATTGTTATTATAACCCCTAATTTCCACCAACTGCAGCGGATCTGCTCCGGAACAGCTGGGAGTCAATAGGTTTCCATTAAAGTCAATAGGTCCTGATTACTTCCGCAACAAATACGGACCTGGTGGGTATTGGAGGAAGGCGGAGCACGGAAGCGACACGCAGCAGAGCAAATACGCAGCCGTTCCGCTGTTGGTGGAAATCTAGGGTAAGTGTATGACTACATTAAGGTAAGATGGTGGAGTCTTGCTCTGAAATTTCAAGGGGGGATTTTCTGGAAGACAGCGGTGTGGACAGGTGTGGGGAGAAAGGAGTTCCTTGGAAAAGTCTGTTGTTCTGAAGAGCAGTAAGCATAACTTTGTGTTATCTATAAGATTTACAATTGCACATTTCCCAATTGTGTAGATGAAATGTATAACTACACCTGCCTTGTAGAAACAGATGTTAATCCAGGGGTGGAGAGCTACAGACAAAGCAAAGGGAAGCTAATGCTGTTAGCTAAAGTTACTGTGTATAAAAGCATGACAGGATGACGCTAACTTCTCCATCTTCCGATACCATAGTCGGACACTTATAATACCAATCTGAGCCTGTCGGTGGCAAAAACAGCACCTTTAGTGGATGTACATTGATGGTTCGTAGTGGGATTACATTGCAGGCCATTTAGCAGACCTCTCGCTCAATACTGAACCAATTAAAAAAATTATTAGTCACTTCAACACGGTACGGCATGGTAAAAATACAGGGTTTAGGAATACCAAAATGTCCCTTTAATCTCAACTTTAGTCTTTTTTTAGTTACAAAACTTAGCTAGAAAATGAATCTGCTTAAATGGAATAAGTGCTTCAGTTGAGAACAAGTAAATATGATAAGTATTATATATACAACAAAGTGACAAACTGCTGTGAACTCGTCCATTCAGCGTTCATGTCCATATATGTTGTTATCTCTGTCACTCAGTGTGTATATTTAACTGTCTCTGTCTCTCTGCGTTTTTCCCCACTAACACACACAGACACACCTGCCTGCACCTTTCACGGAGAAATTCTGACCTGGTGCGTTTGTTTTTCGCTGCCATGGGGGATTGCTGTCACTGCTTGATCATAACAGCACATGAAAGAGGCAGAACCCCCCCTGCCAGGAGTGTCTCAGCTGGCTGGCAGGTTTACTGTGTGACAGACTGACAGATTGACTATATAGTGACTGAGTAGTTAAATGATGATGGAGGGACTGTGTCTTACTACTATAGTATTTTTTTTAGCTGACAAAAGGTATTTTACTCATACATCATTTAGAAATCCATCAGTCAGACACATGGACACACATCAAAACCTGGATGCAACACAACTTCCTCAAACTCAACAGCTATGAAACAGAATTCCTCCTCATAGGCTTCAAATCCACACACTCAAAATCAATAACCCACACTCTCACCGTCGTCGGCACCATTGTCTCCTCATCTCCCCAGGCCCGCAACCTTGGTGTGATCTTTGATTCCACCCTCTCTTTTGAGCCCCACATCCATCATTTCACCTCATCGCCAAACTCACACCCTCTCTCACACCCCCCGCTGCTGAAAGACTCATTCATGCCTTCATCTCCTCCCGACTGGACTACTGCAACTCACTTTTCCTTGGCATCAGCTCTATCTAGATCAAGCGACTCCAACTGGTCCAAGATGCAGCTGTCAAACTCATCACCTGCACATAATCCTGGCTTCACTCCAGTCCTAAAACAACTCCACTGGCTCCCCATCTCCCACCAGATAACCTAAAAAATCCTGGTCCTCACCTACAAAGCCCTCCATCATCTGGCCCCCTCATACCTGGCTGACCTCTTCTCCCCCTGCCAACCCTCACGGCCCCTCAGATCCACCTCAGCCGGTCTCCTCTCCATCCCCAAGTCCAACCTTTGCAGTTTCAAGGACATAGCCTTTTCTGTTACAGCTCCCAGGCTCTGGAACTTCCTCCCCCAAGAGACCCGCACCTCTGAGTCCCTCCCCATCTTCCAGTCCCCCTCATGATCCATCTCTTCACCTCTGCCTATCAGTAATCCACGCCCCCCTGCTTTTTCATCTGTGCCTTAATGTTTTGTTTTGTTTACCCTAGTTTCTGTTTTCTACCTTGCGCTGGAAAGCGACTTTGGGTCATTGAAAAGCACTACACAAATTCAATTTGTGGTTATTATTATTATTATTATTATTTCCATCACCTGTGTTGAAGCATATAGTTATTATTCTCTGAAGTAAACTGCATAAAAGCAGGTACAAAATAGGAGATACTTTCTTTACTTCTTTTTTTTATACCACAGCTTCCCAGGTATATGGGATGACTTTCACTTTAGTTTAAATTGACTGTAATAACCTTGACACACTCTGATACACACACACACACACACACACACACACACACACACACACACACACACACACACACACACACACACACACACACACACACACACACACAGCAGTGCAGGCCATCTGCAGACAGTAAATTATCTGGTTAGCAGATAATGCATTTGAGAGACAGAAAGAGCCAAGGGGCGGAGGGGACAGAGGGGACAGAGGGAAAGAGGCGTGTACATGGTGACACACACACACACACACACACACACACACACACACACAGTGTATTTAGTGTTTTGTCAGACCCACCATTACCATTCTGTACCTAACTGTAACACCTTGCTGGAGGTTGAATATTTGTGCATATGGACAGACTTCAATGGAAAACAATAACAATGATCTGTTCTGTAGTACAGGAACAATAGCCTGTCAGTCCCTGAGCATCACAGTAAATATAGTAGTTACTGACTGTATGCTTTTGTAATTGAATTGAGCTTGATACTATTGTGGGGTTGTTTTGACAGATTTAATTATTTTTGCTGATGTTACACTGCATTCGTGTAAATCCCCTGACACACCAACCAGACGGCCGACCATTGGCAGAAAAGGCAGGTGGCCTCATCAGTCTCCCTGAGTTGGTCAAAAAAGTGCCTCGGAATCCACCAAAACGACAAGACGTGATACGTCTCCATAACAGCAGGAGGCACTAATCTGTATTTTTTCCCAAAAAGGAAAACCAGCAGCTGATTGGACAAATGCGTCACGTGGTTCTGTCTTCTCCGGAAATTCAAACCCAGACTGTCATGGCAGCTTGTTTGGAATACGATCTCATATTTGACTAAAATAGTTCACCGAAACGTGTTTCTGAAAACATTTCAAGCGGGAAATAGGCCATGCAGTTGCTGAATCTGTCTTCATTTCAGAGCAACAAATGTCAGTTACGGCCAATTATCGGGTTAGTGTGTCACAACCTTAATAGGGCTGTAACAGTTTGTGTATTCTTCCCAAACCGTCACGGTATGGGGGTCATTGTCTGGTGCACGTAGTCACATGCAGAACACATGGTATGTTCACAAGCGCAAGTTCCAAGTGTCATTTTTTAACCCTACGTTGTTAGCAACATGTGCTAAGGTTAGCACAACAAGCTGATTGCCATGGTCGTCAGTCACAATAAAGCAAGCGCAAATGGAGCTGAGGTTTTGCGGTCAAAAGCAATGGAGAGAGAGTTGTGTTGAAGGATGGTTGGTGTGTCTGTGGTTTACTAAGGTTAAATTACTGTAGTTAACTAAACTTTGCTTTGTGGGGCAATTTGTTTTCCAGCCAGCAGAGAATAAAAGACAGCAGTTCCTTCACACAGCAAAACATACCAATGTACTAATATTCATATGGGGCAAATTACATGAAGCTATTAACCAGATGGTTACAGTGACAAATGAGCTCTTAAGTCACTTGGTAATACACCTTGATGAAATGTACCTGCTACCAGATGGCATCACCTTGTGTTCACAGGAGAAGGGGTGACTCCGGCCATCGAGGATAGCTTTGGCCTTCTTCATAGTTCTGGCTCTGTAAAGGAGTGATGACTCTTCAAAATTTATCCCTGCAATTTTGCCATACATTCTCACAATGCTGTTTAGTTGTAGTTGCCAGTGGGCAAGTCTATATTCACAACGTTCCACTTCCGGAAATGTTCCGGCAACGTAGGAAATTCCGCCGCATATCCCTCTTTTTGGCTGGATGTCCATTACCTTTCACTTTCTTTGTGTTGGCATTTTAAACTCCGGTTGATTTATGAGGACTATGGTTAACTGCTCTTCAGATCTCTGCAGGGTAAATACAGACAGCTAGCTAGACTATCTGTCCAATCTTGAGTTTTCTGTTGCACTACTAAAACATCTTTTTAATGTACCAAAACAACTTCCTTCCTGAGGCTATTTTGCAGTGGGAACGTGGCTCTGTCTGGTTCTTAGCACCGCCCAAGACGATTGTGATTGGTTTAAAGAAATGCCAATGATCTCAGAATGCAGTGTGGACTAGCTAGGCCTTCCTCTGCAGTGCTGGGGAGGAATGTCTAAATCTAAAGATTCACAGAGAACATACACCCTGGCCAAAAAAACATAATTTGTTTGATAGATACACATACAGCCACAGCACACAGTGAGTGTTTCATAATGATAGGGGTGATGGATGAACTCCTACCTGCACCTATTATAAGTGGCATACTAAAACATGCATACAGTAAGCATATCACACAGAGCACACTGTGATGTGTCCATTTATCACCCACCTAATTATCAAACACATTAATCGTGTGTACGTGCATTAAATAAAAAAAAAACATTGTTTATTATAGCAGCAGCCAGCAGGCTGGGAATGATGGAGAGAAGGCGAGCAGAGGCGAGGCTGGCGACCACGTTCATGAATCAGTTTCACATCCAGTCCAGACTGGCGCATATACACTGCAAGTCACTTTACAGGACTGTAGAGTACAGCATAACCTACTATAAACAGAGTTGGTCTCATATACATGTACTATAATACTTTAATTGGAGTAAAGGATTTTAATGTACACAGGAAACTATTGTCTTGCTCTGGGCAACATTTGTAATGTTGGTACATTAAGAAAATGAAAGAATGACGGAAACTCAACAAACAGCGGCGAAGTGCCACTCTCCACAATATTTATATATTTTTTTCTGCAGCCGAGTGGCATGTTCATGTGTTTCAAGAAATGATTTGCAACACATCACAGGAGTTACAGGACTGTGGGTATTGTCTGGCTGCACATTGCTGCCAAATGTTAAACTATCCCCAACTTTTAGTGTTGCCACACTTTGCCCCAGAATCAAACAGCTACAGCTTGGAACAGCTGCTGCATCTTTCCATAGACTTTGCCTGGCAGCTCGCCAAAGGCCACACTTCACATTTAGCTTGGTGTGTTTTTGTCCTAACACGTTGCATCCTGGCGGTTTAGGCCATATTTAAACAGAAATGTAAAAATGACAATTTTGGGGTATATGCAGCAACGGTGCCCTTGCCAAATAGATAGCTGAAACAACAGAAGGGGAAAAGAATGCCTGATACATGAGCGACACAATAGTACTTAGTACCATTTACAGAGCCAGGACTGTGTAAACACCGGATTATTTTTTCAGCATATACACAGAACAGAAAGCTTGGAAATATTTGCTCAATTTGACAAAACGTGTGATGGATTACAATGGCAGACTTCACCTTCATGTGAATAGATGTTTGCCAAGAAATAGTTTCTGCGCAAGACTTCTCATAAAACCCCAACTTTTTACTTTTACATCTGTGTGTGTATGGATAAAACAAATGTTCACTTATGAGCTTTATTTGCTGGTAGGAATGTTTTTCAGCTTTGGCGTAAGCAAGGCTAAAGTTTTCTTCCTTTTTACAGGCATAATGCTATGCCAACCATACCTTGGCACTAGCTCCATACTTAAAGCTACTGTTCAACATATGCTAAATATTAGGTAACGTCCTTATATTCAAAACTCAAAATCAAAGGTAACCATGGATTAACACGGTATTTCTTGTTTGTTTAAGTTACTTATATTAGGCTTTTTGCCTCACCATTATTGTGTTGTATATGTGTTGTGCATGTAATAGGTTTACAAAGTGAAAAAGCCCAAGAGAATCTCCAACAGAAAACACTGTTCACAAAGTGCTCCAAACAGCTCTAGTAATCCACCCTTTACTTCCGTGACAAATGCTTGTCACTTTGTATTATGTTCCCCTTGCTGTTAGCGTGGCACGCCCTCATACTCTGCTTCTTTATTTTTTATTTAACCTTTATTTATCCAGGTAAGTCGATTGAGAACAAATTCTCATTTTCAACGATGACCTTTCACATTCACACAGCTACACATTCATACCTGGAGGCTGTCCAGTACAACCACAGTCTTATTGGCTGGCCACTGAGCAGCTCCACCCAAGGGCACCTCAGTGGTGGTGATGGGAGTGCTGCGCTTTCACTTTCCCCACCCAGATTCACGGTCACAAGCTTGCTTCTTTAACCTTAACCTCTAGGCCACCACTCCCCTTCTGACTGGCTGGCAGAGATGGCAAAAGTACTCACTGTCCTTACTCAAATAGTACAAAATACAGATATTTGTGTTAAAAATACTCTGGTAAAAGTAGAAGTACTGATTTAACTTCTTTACTCAAGAAAAGGTAAAGGCTTGAAAATGTACTTAAAGTATAAAAGTAAAAGTATACTTGAGAATGATTTTTATTTTATGCAAAGCTCCCTGGATCACACAAATGTTACTAAAGAGCATGCTGAGAAACTTTAGTGGACATGGAAAACAGGCTCGTTATATGCCATTGCTTACATTTTAAATGGCAGTCTGCCAATAGGCCTAAGACATCACATTTATGATTATTGTGACAGAGACTGGGACTCAAGGTTAAAAAGATTCTGACTGAGTAGCAAGATGTGAATTCAGTTGGGATTTTTTGAGAATTTACCGATCCAGTTTCTCTCTTTTAATCTCCCTCTTAACATTTAAAGGAATCTACATGTATGTGTGTGTGCTTACATATGGCTCCTGGAAAAAAAATAAAGGATAACATATGAATTACTATCAGACATTAATTAACGTCCCCTTACTTTAAGAGTTACGCAGCACATTGGCCAGGAGTCATTCTTGATGCCTACTATCTCAAACATCTCTCTCAGATAAGGCCGAGGATGATGGGAATGTCTTGCTGCTTGTCTGCCGAATCTCTGTGATCTCTGGTTTCTTTTTCAATCATGTTGCCGTCCATACTACAATGTACTAATGTTTCCGCCATCAAGCTGCAATGATTAACAGCGAATGAATGCCGCCGAATCTGTCGAGTCTCCTTGTAGTGGTGTGTCAAGTGCAATATATATTCCCATCCAATTAGATCCAATTTGGTGTTGATGACGGTAAATGTAAGGAATAGAAAGTACCGATCCATCCATCCATCTTCGTCCGCCTTTACGGTATCAGGTCGTGGGGGGAGCAGCACCAGCAGGGGACCCCAAACTTCCCTTTCCCGAGCCACATCAACCAGCTCTGGTTGGATGATCCCCAAACGTTCCCAGGCCAGGTTGGAGATTTAATCCCTCCACCTAGTCCTGGGTCTTCCCCGAGGCCTCCTCCCAGCTGGACGTGCCTGGAACACCTCCCTAGGGAGGCAACCCAGGAGGCATCCTTACCAGATGCCCGAACCACCTCAACTGGCTCCTTTCAACGCGAAGGAGCAGTGGTTCTACTCCGAGCTTCTCACCCTATCTCTAAGGGAGACACCAACCACCCTCCTGAGGAAACCCATTTCGGCCGCTGGTACCCTGGATCTCGTTCTTTCGGTCATAACCCAGCCTTCATGACCATAGGTGAGGTTAGGAACGAAAATTGAGCGGTAGATCGAGAGCTTTGCCTTCTGGCTTAGCTCTTTTTTTGTCACAACAGTGCGATAAATTGAATGTAATACCACCCCTGCTAGTGTCCCCTCACTCGTGAACAAGACCCCAAGGTATTTGAACTCCTTCACTTAAAAAAAAGTACCAATATTCGTGTTCAAATGTGAGGAGTAAAATGTAAAAAGTCGGCACAAAAATAAATAGTAAAGTAATATAATAGTACTGTGCATGTGCAACTCCCGACAAAGATTGAACAGAAGTGAGATGTCTCACTCTGTAGCTAAAACAGAGAGCTCAACACACGGGGTAAAAAGAAGCAATGAGCAGTACAACAAAAATATGGTGTTTTTTGAAAATGAAACCATGTAAACCTATTCTGGTATAACCTCAAAATATAATTTTGAACCTGAAAATGAGCATAATATGGGGTCTTTAATTTACACATAAACAACAATGTGTGAGCCACTTCCTGTATTCTTAATCTAATTAATAATGGACTAATGGATGCATGCTCTACCCAGGCGCCCAGAAAAATGTATCTTTAAAGGGTCAGTTCACCCACATCACAAAGATTATTTTCACTACATTTCTTACCGAGAAAATACCTAAAATGGCCTTATGTTTGTGGTGAAAGATTAAATTCCAGTTATCTAATACCTGACTGTTATTTAACTTCACATCATTTGCATACAGCTAATTCTAATGGACGTCCAGACTAAATCTAGGTTCTAAGAGCTATGTTATGTAACGGCAAAGCCTCCATCCCCCCCAACTCTTTCACTGTTCACCCTCCTTTCATGATCACCTCCATCTCTCTCACTTCATTGCCTCCTCATTCCCACCTGCAGGCATCGATGCTGTTATGGTGGGCGTAGGTGGTGTGACTTTTACCACTGACAGGAGAGAAGGGGGGATGAAAAGAGCAAGAAAGATCGAAGAGAGACAGGGAAGAGAAAAGAGGTCGGGACCAAAAAGGAAGAAGAAAGGGGATTTATTTTAAACCTGACCTTTAACTACCTGATAACCAAACTCAGCTTTATAGCTTTATGTCTCTCACTCTCTGCTGTCTCTCCATCTCTTTCTCGCCACCGGCAATGACCAGATACATCTTAATATCCCCTGTCCCCTGTCCCGTGTGTGTGTGTGTGTGTGTGTGTGTGTGTGTGTGCATGTGGCGATGAAACCACCTCTGGGTTCTCCTCATGTGGTTGTGAAAGAATTCACAAAATTACGTAGAAAAGAAATGAAACCATTTTTTTTCCAGTTCACAGCCACCATACGTCAAGGGCAGTTAAAATAATGTTTCCATGGCCACTGTGAATACACACTTGTGACTGGTAAGCTGGGGTAAATTAACTCCCAGTAACCGGAGACAATAACCATACAAGTATGATACAGGTGTTTGTTTGCAGTCCTAAATTATTATTATGTCCCAGCGAGCAAATGACATAAATAATGTAATGTTGGCTGTTCTGTGCATTGCATAATAATTGTGAGTACTCATGAGGGGAACCAGCAAAGTAGATCATTTCGTGAATAAATGTTGATATATATAAAAAAAATGGATTTGTGATTTCTAGTTTTAGGAAAATCTATGTAATCCATGGAGATATGTCAGAGATGAAACATGCTGATTTGGATCTTGCCTCGATGTCAGTCAGACGAAAGGAATGGATCAATAGAAATGTCAAGTAAACGTACCAAAGCCTACAAGGTAACATTACAGCTGCTGAGATTAACATATAATATATCGGGCCAAGAACTGACTGTGATTATTTCGTCATGGTGTAGTTTGTTGAGTGTTAGGAAATGTATGACTCAATCATGTTTCCTGTCTCTACAAAATGGATTTCAAATGAAAGATGTTTGAAGTTAAAGCAGGGGTAGGAACTTTATTTTTTGCTTTGTTGGGCAAACTGTCCGTAATCATTAAGCATATTGTAATTCAAGTGAACTGACGTCTAACCATCTAACCGTGATGGGAGACATTGGCCAATCACAGGTCATTTCATAGAGGGAGCATTCCTATTGGGTGTTCTGCAAATGCAAATGATCATGCACACGTTCCCTCAGTTAAAGTTCTGTTTAGCGTTGCCAAAGGCTCAGGGGCTGCAACTAAAGCAAATCAAGATGAGAACTTAAGAAACTAAGCATTGCATAAATGTATCCAAATGTTTGAACATCTAAATTGAAGAAAAAGAGATCTTCATCCTACACAACTTAAACTAGAAGGCACCAAAACTGGTTTCCTTTCAATAGGCTTTTTCACAGAAAACATTTTGACATTTCACATTACAAAACTCACAGGTGAAAATAATAAAAATGGATGATGGATATGTATGATTAAATGTAGCTGCTTTGACTTCAGCATCCTGGTTTCGTGAATGCTGGCTCACACTCACACTTGGATTGAACAGAGCCATCATCAGTGTGCATTTGTAACACCTGTGCTTTTCCTTTAATGGCAGCTCAAAATGTCTGCTGTGGAAAACGGTCTATTTTTTTGAAATTCCTTTTCTGACTAGGCAGCCAATTGGAAGCACTCTCATTTCCAAGGTCAACTATTTTTACACAATCACGAAATGTTCCTACACCTACAAAGGCATCTCACATCACTAGACGTCAACCACGTCATAAAAGGATACATAAAACATGTCACATGAGGAGAGCATGGTGTGATTTGAATATTGTGACATGAGCATGATTTGGAGACGTGGTGACATATCAAGTAGAAAAGAGACAGGTACAGACAGAGATGGAGGAATGACAGAAGGAGCCGAGAGAATGAGCTCCTGCATAGGAGGGATTTTTGGTGCCCCCCCCAAAGAGGTTTTAGCCAGCTCCAAAGGAAATTCACCAGCACCAAGATGACAAGAATTAAGACTAAAAATAGAAATTCAAATCCTCTCTGAATGTGTTTAAGATAAAAACTGTATTGTAAAATATTCCTAAACCTCATATCTCATTTATAATAAAGTTACCAGCAAGAGCAGTTCTGAGGCTAATAACATTAGCGTTAGCACTGGCGCCTGACCCCTTCCACTTGAATGCTACTGGCCATAAGATTAGAGATGGTAATACTTAACCGTTACACACTATGCCAGGCAGACACACAGCTGACAACTTCGCAGCTAAACTATTTTTAAAAAACACAGAAGCTATTATGTCACAGTTGGTTGCTAGCAGCTTGTCGCACATCCTCCTCTCGTCACCAACCCAATTTCACTGCACTTCGTGAGATGGTCACGTTATTTTGATCTATTGATAAATCAACAGGGACAAAAGTTTCTTGTTTATTTCGTGGTGGGACACGATCCACGGTATCTGGAACAATGGGGAAATGAAATTCCACATGCTGGCGGACGGGCCGCCACACAAGGGAGTCGCTACAGCAACGGGACGGTTCTGGTTAGGAAAGAACAACGGGGAAAGGCGGCCGCAGGGACACAATCTGCGGTCTCTGGGGTACGCAACAACGGGGAAATGAAACACCATATGTGGTAGATGGTGACAACAACGGCCACCAAATGCGGGATACGCTAACAACGGGATGGTTGTGGTTAGGAAAAGAACAACAGGGAAAGGAACTTTCACATGTGGGACACGATCCCCGGTCTCCAGGGTGAATGTCCTCTGTTGTTTGACCCATACACCACCCCAACCAACCTCCTTACGCAGATTTTCGGCTTTTCACTGCTACTCGTTACCGTAATCGTGCTGTTATCACGAAAGACGCTTCCCATTGAAATAAAAGAGTTTAAAATTTGTTCTCACCATGATGAACAAAACGAGACAATCGTCTCCCTGTACACAAAACAATAGATTAAATAATGTCACCACTTCACAAACTGCCATGAGACAGGGCTGACTGAGCACACAGTTCAAGCATGCAATTTTTAACACATGCAAGTCGATCAGGGGATACATGGCCAGAAGAAGTTAAAAAAAAAGAATAAAGGGGAATTCATAATGTGAGATTCAACTGAACAAACAAAAATAAACAAACCAGTCACTGCTGTTTTTATGCTAAAAATTAGTCAGAAAGACAAATGCAAACCGTAAATCACTCCGTGTAGCTCCTCCAGTGTGTGTGCTCATGCATACTGTATACCACTGAAGGTGTATTTGAAGGTGTACTTGCTCAGAGAAAAGGTCTTTGTGTGTGTGTGTGTGTGTGTGTGTGTGTGTGTGTGTGTTGTCTCCACATGCAAGATGTCCCCTCTGACTTTACATGCTAGAAAAGGATCTGCTTACATTGAGGCTGTCATACACACACTCAAACACTCTCCCTGGGGGGACCACCAAATAACACTGATTTATCCACACACCCACACACCCACATACCCACACACGATTAAGCTGTCTTCTGGTCCCAGTTGTGTTTTGCCGTGCTGAATACATATGCGTGTTTGTTTTAGAAGGGAATCAGTGAACGGTTTAGCTTTAATGCAAAGGCATCTGGAGGGAGGAAGACTATGATGAAAGAGGAGATTGAAAAGGAGAAGAAGAAAATGAATGCCACCACTGGGCTAAAATAGAAGAAAAGATAGAAAAAGGGGGGAGGGAGAGAGTGTTTTTAGTCCAAATTCATTTCCTGTCTTTTTGCATCCCTTATTCCTGTTGACCTTCTGTATTTTACTTTTTATTCTCTCTATACCTCTTTCATACTGTTTTTATCCTCTTCTCTTTCGGTTATCTTGCTGAGATTCCCCCGGTGCTCATACGGTTTGTTGTATTTTGTTTATTATTCACTAGTACAGTGCCCGTTCAAATATACCTGTTTGGAATTACATATAGAAGAACTTAAAGCACTTGTTTGCCGAATCCTTGGCTCATTTTCCCAAAACTGTAATCACTAAACCACAAACACAAAATGGTAAACTGTACAAGTTTCCTCTTAGCAAAATGCTGAGTCAATTTAAGATGGACCTTAATTGTGAAGGGTAGACATGGGAGAGCCAGCGTTATGGCGGCACTTTTTTCTGCGGTCTTTTAGTTTTATTCTGTTTCAGTTTTATCCAACTCTGTCCAACCTGCTCCATATTCCAAACCCCAAGTTCATTGGGCACCCGGGAAACCAAGTGGGAAGTAGCTAGGATGAATGGTTCATGAAATATTTCAGTCAGACCACACACCCCACAACCCCATGTATATATACATGGAAACACCCCACCCCCCATGTATATTTACATGGAAAGCTCAGAAAGATTTTTGGGGAAATGAAGAAACCCCAAATAAGAATGAAACGGTTACATATATTGTTCCGTTTGATAGAAGCAGTGAACAGGTAAAAGAGCAAAGATATCCAGATAAGATGTCTGACGTTACATACAGTTATAAAAAGTGTGAAAAATACTTCCTTTGCTATACTTAAACTGCACACTTACTGTTTTTCACAAAGTAATGAAGATGTAAGCAATGGGAACACCACAGTCATTTGTATTTACATGTATAGATGATGCAGGTTCATGGCAAGAGAAGACATCCAATGTGTGATAAAAACTTTAGTTTGTAACATTTCCAGTAATTACTTAAATTACATTCAGACAAAATAAATATACACTACTGGTGAAAAGTTTGGGGACATTTAGAAATTTCCATTGCACTCTATTATAGACAGAATTTAGATTAGATTAGATTCAACTTCATTGTCATGGCAACGAAATGCAGTTTGGATCTAACCAGAAGTGCAACAGCAGTAAGTGCAGGATATACAATGGTTCCATGAGTGCAGGACATGGATATGTATTGAATAAATATAGAAATGAATACTATTATAAACAGAATTTTACAGTTGGGTTTGTCCTATGAATATAAAATATAGATAACAAGTATTGTGAGCAAAATTCCAGCTGAGTGTATATTTATTTTGTCTGTAGTAATTTAGGTAATTACTAGAAATGTTACAAACTAAAGGAATTTTTCCTTCAGACTTTTCTTAAAGATGGGAAGAGAATGTGACAATTTCCAGTTTTCTTCAAGCTTGTTTCAAATCTGTTTGAGGATTCTAATCTTAACTCATTTGGCAAGACTGTTTACTGACTTGAAGAAGCTTTGTTTTCTAACTAGGTGGTTTAACTAATGGAATCGTGTCTACGCGGGCCTTGAATTTGGACTTAACATTTGGAAGGATGCATCGTTTCATCTCTAGTTTAGAGTATTTTCTTTTTACCTCGACAAGTTGAAGCCTTCACATCTGACTTGTGGGAGAGAAGGCAGATCATTTTCATAAATCAGACTGAACTGTCGTCAATTGGCAGAATGATAATAATGTCTGCTGGTTGAATCTCTAATATGAAAGCCTATAACTTGCCATAGAGCTTGGTCCACTGAGGGGCAGATTTAAATGATCAAATGAAATTTTCATCATCTGCATATAGAAACTGGGTTATGTCAGCAGTGAATATTTTATATATACAGTATATATATATGTCCTTTATTTGTCTTAAATCAGTATCTCTACATGTATGGCAGCCATTCTACTCCAGTGGCTGTTAAATTCCCACACAGGCACACCTCATTCTACTTAAAGAGGTGCTGATTAAGTGATCACCTGAGCCAAATCTTATTTTACGAGGAAAAGTATAAAAACCACTGCTGTGGTCATCACTATCCTCTTGCAATAGGGCCTGCTGGATGGCAAAAACAGGGCTACTAGTACCACACAGGTCATCTAAACAAAAAAAGGAACAATTGACCATGCCAAAAGAGTTAAAAAGAAAAGTTTTGAGTGAGGAAAAGAAGGGTTCAATTCTGGCTTTACTGGCAGAAGGGTACAGTGAGCGTCAGGTTGCTTCCATCCTTAACATTCAAAGACGGCAGTTCATAAGAACAAGGTCAAGCAACAGACATTGGGGACAACAAAGCTACAGACTGGAAGAGGGCGAAAACGATTGTCCACTGACCACTCATTCACATGTCACTCAAAAACCGTACGATGACATCAAGTGATTTACAAAAAGAATGGCAAACAGCAACTGGGCTGAAGTGCACAGCAAGGACTGTGCGGAACAGGCTCCTAGAAGCAGGACTGGAGTCGTGCAAAGCCAGAAAAAAGCCCTTCATCAATGAGAAGCAAAGACAAGCCAGGCTAAAGTTTGCAAAAGACCATAAGGATTGGACCCTAGAGGACTGGAGTAAGGTCATCTTTTCTGATGAGTCAAATTTTCAGCTTTGCCCAACACCTGGTTGTCTAATGGTTAGACGGAGACCTGGAAAGGCCTACAAGCCACAGTGTGGCCCCTATTTTTAAATTTGGTGGAGGATCAGTGATGATCTGGGGGTGCTTCAGTAAGGCTGGAATTGGGCAGATTTGTCTTTGTGAAGGACGAAGGAATCAAGCATTGTACAAGGTTATCCTGGAAGAAAACCTCATTCCCTCTGCTCTGACAATGTTCCCCAATTCTGAGGATTGTTTTTTTCCAGCAGGACAACGCTCCATGCCACACAGCCAGGTCAATCAAGGTGTGGATGGAGGACCACCAGATCAAGACCCTGTCAGCCCAATCTCCTGACCTGATTCCCATTGAAAACCTCTGGAATTTGATTAAGAGGAAGATGGATGGTCACAAGCCATCCAATAAAGCTGAGCTCCTTGAATCTTTGTGCCAGGAGTGCCATAACATCAGCCAACAGCAATGTGAAAGACTGGTGGAGAGCATGCCAAGACGCATGAAAGCTGGAATTAAAAATCAAGGTTATTCCACCAAGTATTGATTTCTGAACTCTTCCTAAGTTAAAATATCAGTATTGTGTTGTTTAAGAATGAATGTGAACTTGTTTTCTTAGCATTTTTTGAGGTCTGAAAACAATGCATCTTTTTTGTTATTTTGACGAGTTGACATTTTCTTAAAATAAATAATCTGAAAAACAACATTTTTATTTGGAATTTAGAAGAAATGTTGTCAAAACATTTGTAGAATAAAACAAACATGTTTATTGTAATCAAACACATGCCTATAAATGAATTGACCGGAGTTTAAAATTCCAACGCAAATAAAAAGCAGAAGGCAACGGGACATCTGGCCAAAAATGGAGGGACATCCTAAAACGTTATGGATATAGATTATATAATTCATAGTGACAGGAAATTGCATGGCAATTTTTCCAACATTGTTCAGACATTTCATTAAAAACCACAAATATCAACCTGGTGGCACTTAAAGAAAGGTCAATGGGATTAATCCCCACGAGACCGTGAACCTCTGTAAAATGAAATTAAAAAAACAATCCTGATGATATTTTCTGTTGTCCTCCTTCTTTCTCTGCTTCTCATTACAACTGTTTCCCCTTCATCTTCTCCTTCTCTGTCCTTGCTTTGCAGCTATGTCTCTCACTCTTACCTAGACTCCTCTCTTCTCTCCATTCTTTCACCCAAATTCTTTTCATCTCACCTCCCTTTTCATCTTCCCCTCATTTTCCTCCCCTCATCTTTCCATTTTAACTCCAGTGACCCCATTTCTGCCTCATCTTTAGCTTGCCTATACTCCTCTTTTCCTCATTTGTCTGAAGTGACCCATATTTACTCCATCCCTGTGTCACTCCTCTTTTTTTCTTTTTGTTCCCTCTATCCCTCCATCGTCTGGTGAACCTCATCTTATTCTCCCCCTTTGTGTAGCCTCATTCTCTGCTTCATTAGGCCTACCTGTGTCTGTCTATCCATCAATCCATCCATCCATCCATCCATATTTATCTGCCTTCAATAATACCATTTGACACCCTTCCATCTTCTCCTCAAATTCAATCGATTTTGCTCCTCTTTTTATTTCTCCTTCCAGCTCTACATCACTCTCTCCTGTTATCTATTTGTCTATCTACCTCTCTATCTAATAGTACTTATCTGCCTTCACTTTTACTATTTGACACCCTTTCACCTTGTCCTCTGATTCAATCTTCCCTCCCCTCTTTCCTTTCCTTTTTCGTTCAATCATTGTACCCATCTTTTTACTTATCTTTTTTCCCTCTCAATTTACCTCCATCAGTCTTTTTCTTCTAGTCATTCTAACTGTCTTTCTAATGAAACAGAAAATAATTTCTCACTTGATTTAACGTTGTTTATTGATCAGCTTCTTATAAAGGTATGATTCACTGCTGGCAGGAATATTACATGTTCAAGGAATGTATTCACTTTACAAGTCAGAATGACAATGGTCATATTGCTTGCTTTTTTTTTCTTTTAAAATTGGAAGTTGTGTATAAAATGGGAGAAGACCCGGGTAAAGATGGTCCGAAGGGTCTATGATGAAGACAAAATCATAATTATCAAAAAGCTATTGATAAAAAGAAGCTACAATTGTGCATTGGAGAATTAAAAGAGGCAGGTTATGCTTTCACTGAGAGCAGGTTCAGATTAAAACAAAGTGTGTATGAAAAAATAAGACAGCTATAAAACTCTCTTTTATAGTGTACATGCACTTTTGAGACAACCCCTAACTTCAGTTCTTTATTTTCTATCTACTGTCAAATCACGCACTGTGAAGGTTTTGATAGCAGATTGCGAGGTAAAAATAACACCTGTGCAACATCAGTCAAGCTTTATCCTGCGCTGCACAACAGGTTTGGTGGAAACTGATGAAACGTTATGTCAGTGAATTTCCAAGAATGTCTTTGGATCAAATTTAAATCTGAATATCTCAAGTTCCAAGTGTTACGGCTGTGGCTGTGTGATCCTGAAGATCCCTAATGTTTCCTTGTGTTCCTCACTCACCCGACTGCCAACCTCGCTTCTCCCTGCTTGTTTGCCAGAAACCATCTAGCTTCCAAGCTACCTCCTCTTGCCACGCTCTTCCCCCATCCATGCTTACGCCAGCCCAGTCTCCATCGTCTGAAGAATAAATACTAGTTACTTACCAACACTGTCTATGACTGCGTTTGGGTCCCACCTAAGTCCATAACGTTTATAGACTGTATCCTGTATTTGTTAACATTTAGGCAAATTGGTATCCTTGAAAATCATCCCAGCGGTTCTCTACAAACATCAATCATCTTGATTACTTTAGAACAATCTAGACACTTTACTAATAAACAACTATAGGTCAATATCAAACCTTGTATTTGTAAGTAATATCATTGAAAAAGCGTTTTTTCAACAACTCAATCTTTTCTTGTCACTAAACAACAGTTTTGATGCCTTCCAGTCAGGTTTTTGACCACACCACAGCTCTGAGACGGCTCTTGTTGAAGTGTTTAATGATAGATAGTGACAAAACGTCAGTCTTAGTATTACTTGATCTCAGTGCTGCATTTGACACAGTCAACCAAGATTATTACTAGACCGATTCAGGCTCAGTACTAAACTGGTTTGAATTGAACTTAAAGAGTAGGGATTACTTTGTATCTATAGGTAATTATGCATCTGAGCATACAAATATGACGTGCGGAGTTCCCAAAGGATCCATTCTGGGGCCACTTCTGTTTAACATCTGCATGCTTCCACTGGCTCAGATTATGGAATACAACAAAATAAGTTAACATAGTTATGCGGACAACACAAACATTTACATAACCTTATCGCCAGGGTACGATAGTCCAATACAAAAACTGACTAAGTGCATTGAACAAATTAATGACTGGATGTGCTAGAACTTTTATTAATGAACTTAAATTAAATGAATAAAAAACTAAGTTTGTTGTTTTTGGAGCAAAAGAGGAACGATTAATGGTAAGCACTCAGCTTCAAACAACAATGATAAAAACAACAGACAAAGCCAGAAATATTGGTGTATTCATGGACACAGACCTGAAACAGCCAATTTAAGAACATGTGGCTTCAGTAGACTTTTCATCTTCAGTATACACACACAGTAGACAGCTGCAGGTGATTTAGAACGCTGCTGTTCGATTCTCACTTCAGTTCTGAAGTATTTACACTGGCTTCCTGTGCCTCAAATAATTGATTTCAAAATACATGTGCTGATTTATAAATCACTACATGGTTTAGGGCCAAAATATATTTTAGATCTAGATCGCTAGTGAACCACCCAGACCTCTCAGGTTGTCTGGGACAGGTCTGCTTGCTGTTCAGAACTACTTGCTCAGAGTCAGAACTAAACAGGGGAAAGCGGCGTTCAGTTTTTATGCTCCACATATCTGGAACAATCTCCCAGAAAACTGCAGGTCCGCCTCAACTCTCAGTTGCCTTTATTTAAATCATTAATTTCTTATACTGCACTGGACTCTTTCATTTTTGTATTTTATCTTTTTTTAATTTTTTAATCATTTTACCTGCTCTTTAATTTTTTATATAAAGCACTTTGAATTGCCCTGTTGCTGAAATGTGCTATACAAATAAAGGGGCCTTGCCTTGTCTAGAACCAGAAATCTACCTCTGATTTTTATGAGCCCAAATCTTAAGTGATAAAGAGCCTTTTTCTATGATTCCTGAAGAGGTGTATGGATGCTGGAGAGGTATTTAACATTTTACCTGCACACACACACACACACACACACACACACACACAAACACATTCCCCGAGGACAGAGAGATCATTTCTTTCTCCATCTTTTTTTTTAACCATGTAATTGTCCTCAAGGACACCTCAACACACACACACACACACACACACACACAGCACATACTCTCATCAGAGGCTATTACTCTAATCTCTCTCCAGTCAAATCAAGGACACAGACATACACACACACGTACACCTGGAAAACCAAAGTGCACTCACACAGGCATACAAATGCATGCTATATAAAGTAAGTGTGATGGGTTTTTTTTTCTCAAGTTATACACATACAGATGTGTTGGATGTAACACGTCTGTTTGAACAGAATTCTTAGGTGATACCTGTAAATTGGATTGTGGTGATTAAATGCAACCCTTCTGGCCTCTTAACTTTCTGCTAACTCCATTTGCACATACTGTACGCAAGTCAGTTGTAAGTTATCAAGTGTCTAATCTCACTTTGCCAGACCTATCACAAGTGTTACACTTTGAAATATTTGTCTTATCTGCAACTAAAATCTTTTAATGTCAAATAACTCTTGAGGCTTGAGAGAGAGCTGTAGAAAATGGAAAATGAAGACTACAATTAACTTGAATTCATGTTGGTTACAATTGACTCAAATGGTAACAACAGAGATAATCAAGGCATTCATAAAAACTCATTAAAGTACTCTTGCCACATAAAATGGGTGAAAGCCTTGTGTTTTCCTTTAAATCTTTTGGGACATGAACTCCACTCACCAGCTTGAAAGCCACCGTGTTTTGAGACCCATCCATCTACCTGGATTCATCATCATGGATCATGGTCTTATACAGCGGCAGTCACTGGAGTGCATACAGTAATAAGTGTGTGGACCACATACAAATTACAGTGCATTACTTTTTTGTAAATATATCTTCATATGGGATATGAAAATGTAACCTGATAGACAGAGGAAAAGTTTTCGGTAATTGATAGTGTTGGTTCCTATGTGGCGACATGGCTTCAGCAGTTTTTCTCAGTCTCTCAGCAGTCTCTTTCTTTCAGCAGGCATTGGGTCCTTCTTTAAGCTGGAATGGATGGGACTCCCTGTTATATTATATTGTATATAAAGGTTTGGGCAGCATGCAGTCATGGAAGGCTTGTATCATGTGGACAGGCCAAAACTTGTATTGTCATTACTTAGAATACCTCATGGAGGTGGCAGAGACTACGCACTATGGCTTTAACCAGTGCAGACTGTCTCAGCAACGTTATCAGCCACCACTTTCTGTTGCTTTGTCAACTTTTAGTTTACTTTATTTGCAATTAACTTTGTTTTGCAAGTTAGAGTTGTTTGTTTAACTCTTATGTTGCTTCCCCAGAGCCAGGGGTGTAACTGTAAGGTGTGTGAAGAATAGAGACTATATTGACATTACAGTTTTTTCCAATTGCTAACACACTAAAATGACATGCATAGCACAATTATTTAAACTGACATGCAGAGAGCAAAACCTCTTCTCAAGTCTCCAAAAGTTTAAACACATTTTCTGCTTTACACACATTCTGCAATTCAAAATGCACTGAACACGGTTCTCTGTATAAGACACAAAAACCTGACTTAAAAGTCACGTTTGCCATTTCAAAACACTGCCATTCAAAATTACACTATATGAGCTAATTGGGCAATATATATATATATATATATATATATATATGTGCCACTTGGCCAAACACATCAATGGTTAATTGTTACCACTTCAATCAGGAAGTAAGCACTATGAAAAGGTGAGGAGCTTTCACATTGAACAATGGAAGACCCAGCTGTGCAGCAAGATGCTGCCTAATTATTTTTCTTACCTCTT
The DNA here is from genome assembly GCA_026937815.1 of Etheostoma perlongum. Taxonomy (NCBI): domain Eukaryota; kingdom Metazoa; phylum Chordata; class Actinopteri; order Perciformes; family Percidae; genus Etheostoma; species Etheostoma perlongum. Next base: position 6,695,432 of record CM049390.1, on the reverse strand, counting down.
TTCTTTCTATATATTTTTTCTGCACATTTTCTTTTTCAGTTTCCCATTTTTTGCAAGTAAGAACGTAAAGTTTATTTGTATAGCACTTTTCACAGATCAAAATCACAAAGTGCTTTACAAAAAATCTACTACAATACAACAAATTAAAATACAAGAACATTTAAATACAAAACCATAAAAAGACCTTGACTAACTAAAAGCCTGCTTGAACAGCAGAGTCTTCAATTGTTTTTTAAAAGATTCGACAGAATTCACATAGCGAGGGTGGCAAGACATTCCACAGCCTTGGAGCCACTACTTGGAATGAGCAATCCCTTCTAGTTTTAAAATGAGTGCGGGGAACCACTAAAAGCTCTGACCTAATGACCTCAGACTACGGGTGGGAGTATGAAGCTGTATCAAGTTAAGGACCAGGATTTTGAATTGAATTCTATACTGGACTGGTAACCAGTGAAGTGCTGCTAAAACAGGTGTGATGTTTGCTCTTTTATTAATGTGAGTTAAAAGCTTTGCAGCAGAGTCCTGAATAGCCTGGAGACGGTAAAGCTCCTTCTTACTAAAACAGGTAAAAATGCTGTTGCAACAATCCAAGCATGAAGAAATGAAAGTGTTCTTAATTTGGAAATATTCCTCAGTTGGAAGAAAAAGTTCCTTACTAATTGTTTAGAGTGGCGCTCCAAGGACATAGATGAATCAAAAACAACACCTAAGCTCTTGAGACTCGGCTGGACAGACAGGCCTAAGTCACCAATGTGCTGTGTGATTCGACTAATAATAATAATAATAGGGGCGATAATTAGTGTTTTTGTTTTATCTGAGTTCAGAAGCAAAAAGTTGCCACATAACCACTGTTTGATACTAGTCAAACAGTTGATTAGAACTCAGTTTCCTTAAACAAGCAGTACAGTTGGATATAATCCGCATTTGGATGGTAAGATATATTGCTAAATTTATTTATTATCTGTCCTAGAGGAAATATGTAAAATAGGAAAAGAACAGACAGAACCCTGAGGTACCCCACACAACAACTCTCCAGTTTCAGACATGATCTGATTCACATAAACACTAAAACTTCTACCAGAAAGGTAGGATGATAACCAATTTAAACAGATCCAGACATCCCTAACCAGATCATGAAATCTATTTATCATAATGTTATGATCAATTGTGTCAAAAGCAGAGGAAAGGTCCAAAACTGTATATTCCTTAGAGTCAGCAGATATCATCATATCACTAGAAACTTGAAATAGTGCAGTTTCTGTAAAATGCTTTTTTCAGAAACCAGACTAGAATTTGTCAAACTCATGATTCTCTAAAATCGTTTACATGAATGGAAGTTTAGCTATTGGCCTGTAGTTGTTAGATTGTGGGGGATCCAAACCGGACTTTTTAAGTACAGGCTTAACAACAACATATTCAAAAAAAAAAAAATAGGAACGACACCAATTAAAAGTGACGTATTAAGCATCTTAACAATACAGGGGCCGATGGAGTCAAAAGCTTGTACAAATAGCACAGTAGGGACAACATCCATAGGACAAGATGAGGGTTTCAAAGTATGTAGCAGAGAGGTGATATCAAGTAATGTCACAGGTTTAAAAGTGGACCAAGAATGAGCGGGAGACAAGTCACAGGCAGAGTTCTGAGAAAGTGATGGTGAGATGTTTGCCCTAACATCTCTGATCTTATTTACAAAGAGGTGGAGAAATTCATTACAGTCCAATTTAGATAACACAGTAGCTTGAGGGCCAGAAGGAGACACTAATGCATTAATGGTGTCAAATAAGATTCTGGGATGATGCTTATTTGAGGATATAAGCTGAGAAAAGAAGCAGGTTCTCATCTTTCTCAGCATCTTGTTTAATGTAACCCTTAGAACTTAAGTTTAGAAGATTTCCAAAGACGTTCAATTGAGCATATTTTTGTTCAGTCCAATGTAAATATTTCTGCTTTGCAAATGTTGCACTGACTTGTTTGTTGAAAAATAAAAGGTTAGGTGTGAACAATCTGGAGAATTTTGTACAATTTGAACTATTTTAGTATTATGGCAAAGCATACTGAAGATGAGAGTGCTTATCCTTATGCCCAACAGAGTGTAGTTGGTTAGATACAAATCTGGTAATACTGTATAAATGAAGTGTGGTGCAAAGGTTTAATTTTTATAATGCTATATTTTGGTTGCAGTGCTTCATTTTGCAGGAAATATGAAGTATTTTGAAGTTCGGGTGTGTGGTTTTGTGAATTGTTTTAAGTATTTTGATAAAACCAGCCTAGTTTGCTGAATTGAGTTTTAGCCATTGGAAACACTGAAACAGTACATTACATGCAAAAGTGGCACAAATCCACACTTGCCTATAGCTCTTAACAGTCTTGCGTTTTTTCGTTCACACTCACGGACTGCCCACAGACATGGTGAATGGGATCAGCTGTTCTGACATCTGTGTTGTTGCTCTCTATAAGATCAGCCTAACCAGCTGATATGTACTGAGGGTTTTGTGTGTGTGTGTGTGTGTGTAAGAGTCAGAAAGAAAGGGGTTGAAAGAATGAATATTAGAAATCGTATTTCAGTTTTGCTTGATGGAAACAGATGAGAGAAGTGATGAAAAGGAAATAATATACGAGCTAAGAGCAGGTGTGTTTGCAGATGGTCATAGCGAGGATCAGGTGGCTGTTATTTTACACACACACACACACACACACACATACACACACACACACACACAAGGATGATGTGTGGTTTGCATTCTCGTATGGTTCCCTGAAGTCCATATTTCTACACCTGTGTGCGTGTGTGTGTGCTGTAAATTCATTTCCTGAGCACAGTGATGCAGTGTAATTTCAGAGAAATAAAAACAACTTTGGATATTTTTTTAATACATTCCATGAAAAAGATGTAAACGATGCTTCAAAGGGTCAGTGTCAATCAACTGCATCTATTTCAACAGCGCATTTAACAATGAATACTCCTCATTAGACACACACAAAAAACTCAACATAAAAAGAATCCATCTCTAGAATGACTTGAATACAAAGTTGAAAAACCGGGATCATCTGTCACTTCTTCACAGACAGCCACTGTAATGGAATTAACACAAATTGAATAATGAGAGTGCCAGGGCTCATGATTTGGAGCATATGTAATTAACATAACCAACATATCCAGTAAGTATATACTGTAAAGTACAGTCTGTGGTAGTTGCTGCATGCCACAATAGAGAGAGTCTAGAGATTGTACTTGTGCTTAATTGATGGAGACTCTTGGACGTCTGAGGTTACATAGATAGTTATAGAAATGTGAACAACACTACCTTTATTACAGTAGAACTGCACACATACTGTTTTTCAGAAAGTAATGGCGGTGAAAGAAATGCAAATCCCGCATTTATTTGTATTTATAGATGAGGCAGGTGCATGGCAAGAGTGGACATCAAATGTGTTGATGAAAACGTGTGGCCTAATGCTGGAGAGAGGCAGGACTAGCCTCACAGTTCGTTACTGTTACATACCTTTAGTTTGTCATTTTTAGTTCTAGTTATTGTGTAAATTACTACAGACAAAATAAATATATATATATACATATATTACATAAAGCAAACTGCTGATTTTCATTCCTTAAACTGGTTTACTATAAAACAAAAAAAAATCATGTCAAAAAAATGTCTAATGTCTGTATTGGTGTTTGATGCTTGTGTTTTTTCTCTCAGTGTGTTCTGAGTGACAGTGTGTGTTGTCTTAGTGAGGACCGTTCATAGTGGCTCTCTGTTTCGCTGCACTGAGCCTGTGTTGAGACGTGTGTGAAGAGTTGTGCTGCTTGGAATTTTATTTTTTAGGAGTTTTTGCAAGTGATGTGAATGGTTTATCTCAGGTGACTGTTGGTAGTGCAGACTGTAGTTGTGACCACTGTCCTTTAGCAATCGCAAAAAAACTTTAAGTGTGGTGAGTTGTGAGGGACGGGTCAAAAGAGCATGGTCAAAATGAATGCAGGCCGACCTATCTTAACTTTTAGTCTTCAGTATGGATCAACTACACAACTCTGGATACTGGACTTCCTGTCAACTCCAAAGCCCCAGTTTGGAACATAGTATTTTCAGTAAAATTAGATGTATCCAAGCTCAAGCTTGTCATCAAGGATATTTTTAAGAGGAACTTTGGAAATTTTACACATAATCCCCCCTGCTGGAGCTGCTCCCCCCGCGACCCGATACCGACAAAGATGGATGGAAGGATGGATGGCCATACTTCAAAACTGTAAGGTATTTTCATTTTCTCCTACTTGCCTATTGTACGTTTTACTTATCTATTTTTTATAGCTTTAGTTCATTTTCATATTAATTATACAAAACATTATGAATAATCTATGATGTATTGAAGTGGATAAAGAGGAGACTTTATTGATGTGGTGGTGAAATTCACAAACTAGCTGCCAAGTCAAACTTATGACTTATGACTTATTATTTTGGTGAAAGTAACTCCAAAGTAATGCAAAAATAGCCTGTGCCTTGATCAACAGCACTGACGGGAGAACCTAGTATATGTTTTTTTGATTAACAAAGCTCCTGCTATGGGCCACTGAAGACATTAAACAACCGGTTTTACAGGCTGAGTAGTACCCCTTGTTACAAATAAACTGACTGCCTCTCAATTTTAAAAAAAGGCTTTTCAGTGTCGGTATAAGTCAAACTCTAAGTGAAGAGTATATTGAAATCTTAGAGGATGCTGTCACATGGTCTTATTGATGTTGAGGTGATTTTTTTATGTAAAAATTAGGCTGCTTTGTAAAAGCCAGGCCTTTTATGTTGTTGTCAAGATTAAGCTGTTAGTCTTATTTCCTCTTGTAAACCAATGGTTTTCTTGCATGAGCATCTGAAAAAGCTTCAGATTGTTAGTGCGGTCACTGCCCAGGGAGACTTTAAATGCTGTTAAAGCCTCCAAGAGGGCCTTGGTTCTGTGGTGTAATACCATTTTAAAAGCTCTCTGTATTCAGCTGGGCATATCAAGGACAGACGCAGTAAAAACATTTCCTTAAACCCCTGCCAGTATGTGCACACACGGACACACAAATGCAAACACCAGCACAGACATACACACAGAGATACACAGAGAACAATGCAGATGCACAGATACAAATGCTTATAGACACATAGACAGACAACCCATAATACAAACTGAGCACATCACACAAGAACCCATAACAACACAGATGCAAGAACATGCAAACACTCATCCAATCGGCAGTATTGAAATGATAATAGAAATGCAATGGTTTGTGTTTCCATGCTGCCACTAATGTACTTCTCTTGTATCTCTCCTCCATCTCTGCCCCCTCCCGTCTCTTTTTTGTCTGTCTCTCCTACCGCTCTTTACTCCACCTTTTCTGTCTCTCTCTCTCTTTATTTGCCATCATCCATCCCTCTGTCTACCTTCCACCCATCCCTACCCCTCCCTCCTGCAGTCTTCACAACACCCCCCCCTACTGTGAACCTGCTACAGAGTGATACTGCCCCCTATTTGCCAAATAGGAAACGTTTTTTTCTCTTCTCTCCTCCTCTCTGCCAATTTGTCTAAATCTTTCATCATCGCTTCATTTCACATGCCAGCACACTCATCTCTTTCTTATTCTCTCTTCCTCCTATCTTCATCTCTCTGTTCTTACTCTTCAATTCTTGTCATTCCTTCATCCCTTATTGTGCCTTTACTAACAGCAATGTTGCTCTCTTCTTCCCATTTGATTTGCTTCTCATCTATCTATCTATCTATCTATCTATCTATCTATCTATCTATCTATCTATCTATCTATAGTATATTGTTCACTTTCTCAATGTCTTATGCTAAGCAGCTCAAGATAATGTACTGTGCAATAAACTTGTGCTCCCCTTTAATTACTTTCTAGCTATAATCTAAAAGGATCAGCTCACCCAAATTACAAAACCCATTTTATTATTCTTTATGGTATTTAGCTATGCAGGCAGCCACTCCACTAGAATACTTTATGTACTTAGTGACAAAGCATTGACAAATCATCTCAAAATAAGGAAACATCTTAAAGGTGCTCAAAGCGATGTTGGGTGATGTTACTTCTTGTTGACGTTCGAAGTATTTTCAAACAAAACAACACTAGATTGCCCCTCCCTCCTCCTTATCATATCCCCTCCCCCTCCCTTCTGTGCTTATGTACACTAACCACCCACCCCCAAATCCTTGTCGGTTATTGGCTGGAATCTGGAAAACTGTGCATGCTTCGTGGTGCAGGTGGGCATGGTTTATTTTTGTTGCTTTCGTAAACCCTGGGCTGTCTACAGAGATTTCAGAGAATGGTGAAGGGGAAAAAATGCTTAAAGTCAAAGTATTTTTATTGGTCTCCCTAAGTCCCATGGTATGAAAATGTCACTGTGTGAGTTTTTTTTAACCTTAATATGAGTTCCCCCAGCCTGCCTATGACCCCCAGTGGCTAGAAATGTTGATAGGTGTAAACCAAGGCCTGGGTATCCTGTTCTGCCTTTGAGAAAATTAAAGCTCAGATGGGCCGATCTGGAATCTTTCCGCTTATGAGGTCATAAGGGGCAAGGTTACCTTCCCTTTCTCTGCTTTGCCCATCCAGAGAATTTGGCCCACTCATGAGAGAGAGACATCATGGACTTCAAACGAGCAAAGTGGCAATTGGTCAAGGCCACACCCCCAGCCTCCACCTTGAATGTACATCTTTTGAGTCAGACTAGTAAGGACCAAACCAAATCTAAAAGAACTATGTTGGACCTAGTGGAAAAAAAACTCTCAATACAACAACTTTACAATGTATGTCAATGTTGTGTTTACAGGTTGTTATGCTGCACCAGTGTGGCCAGAAAAAAATATAGTGCTTTAAGCATATATTTATTCATTTAATGTTTCTTCTTAATCCACTTAAGAGCCCAATTGGATTTGTATGTCATACTATACTCATTTACAGGGAGCTAGCTTGCAAGGAGAAACACAAGCAATTCACTTTAACTGATAGCATTACCAATGTATCTTTAGTATAGCTAATTAATGTCTATCCCCTCCTTAATTCTCTAGTGATGTCAAGATGAAGAAGATTATCACCTAAATGCAGCACCTTCACAATAAACTGTTTTTTAGATAGAAACAAAATAAGAACAAGGTGGAAAAGGATTTTTCCAGATGACAGGAGAATAATCAGGTTGAAGCGATATCCGGGGCAGCTCAGAGAAAGAGATGTAGAGTTTCTGGAAGAAATTAGTTTTTCACACAAGCAGTAGAGTTCTGTGTGAGGTGGGAATGTCATTTCACCACCAAGGTGCCTGGAGGGAGAGGAGTCGAGCTGAGAGTGGAGTTATGGCCTGGTGTCTGCTGGGAGTAAAGAGCTAAGCACATGTCATGAAGGTATACAGGGGATGCAGCTCACTTAGCAACAGCAGAACCAGGGTTTCCTAATTTGTTGTGAGCTGCCTCTAGGAGGTAAAGGAGGGCTGGAGGTGACATTGGAGAATGCAGATGCTACAAAACTGAAGCACAAGTTATATTGAAACAGGAAATAGGCGGACAGGGGTCTGGCAAGAGGAAGAAGATGTGGCTGTGATGCAAGCATTGCAAGCATTACATCACAGCCACATGGCTGCTAAAAATCACAAGTGAGATTCTTGCCAGTCGGGGCAGGTGTCCCTATGGTGCTGTCAGTCCTGATAGAGAGGTCTTGCAGAAGACAGCATTTGTCAGGCAGGAGCAATATCTCATTTTTGTCAAGGTTGAGTTAGACGTGGTGGGCAGTCATCCAGCTGAATGTTTGCGGATGGAAATCAAAGTGATAGAGGAGTGAAAAGCAATGTTGAGTGTGCCACGGATTAAAAAGGTTTTGAGATGTTGGAGTCAAGGTGTAAAAGCATAGGCCTTTGTATGAGCCCTGAGGGACACCAGGGAAGTCAATTTAAGACATTTCCCAAGATCCCCAAGGTAGCAGGTTTTACAGAGAGTGCCAAAGGTGAATTAAAAATGTTTTTTTAATGCAGCATTAGTTAATATAATATAATTGATGCTACAGTCCTAGTTAGTCTGGTATGACGTGGCTAATAATAGCAAACTTTAGGTATGTTTCCACATTACACGGCTCACTGACTTTATGACTCTTCTCCACTTGTGTTTTTGTTTCAGTAGTTTAATATTTCAGCAAAATGCTTAACAGTTTAGCATTATTTAATTACTGCCATTAGTAGCCTCTGTTTCTATTACCATGTTGTTGTTTTTCTGGGAATTTTAAAGTCTTATGTACATTCACAAATTCACAATATTTAAGAATCATTTGTCTAATCAAAGCACCAGCCACAACCAACATGCTCTTACAAATAACTGGTTATATTGTCATTCATACTGCTACTTTCAGGTAAAGATAAACACTTTACCTCTCCAATGTTTCAGCACTTATTCTTACGGTTAGGGTTAGCCATCTAGGATTGCTGGATTATTTTTTTGCAGCTGGATTATTGTTGTAGCACCCAAAAAAGCAAATCCATTAACAGAAAATCACTTAATCATTGTAAATAAAGTAAATGTATTATCTAAACAGTCTTTTAGATATGAGATGAGAAATGTAAGGTTGTTCTATCATCTCATGTAGTTATTGCTGCTCTGTGGTGTATACTCAGAAAATGAACCCTACCGATTGTGGCAATTGCCTGAATTTTACTCTAGCACAACCATTAGGTAGAGATCTGTGGTTTTGATTGAAATGTTTCCACAACTTTTGAATGGATTGTCATGACATTTTGTGCAGCCATTCATGTTGACACAGCGTGAACAGCAAACAACTGTGTAACAGAGCAAACAAAACCAGGAAAACTGACTGAGGGAAAGATAAGAAGTATATGTATGTGTGCATATGTACAGTATGTGCATCTATTAAGACTGTTTGCGCCTGTGCCAATATTTGTTAATTAACAGCCAGTCATTAAAAGCCAATATAGGCCTGTATGAGTGGTGATACACATAATCTCCATAATGAGCTCTGATAATACAATAATCAGAGTTTCACATAGCTGAAGAGAAAAGTGGATATTCACGCACACACACACACACACACACTCCAGTGTAATGTCATGATGATCCATCTGCCTCTCTTCATCCCTGGTTCACCTCTTTCATCACACCTAACATCCCTCCATCCATCACAAATCCTTCTGCTTCACTACTCTTCGACTTACTCTCTCTTTCAATGTATAGTTCAGACTGTTTTTTCCAATTTGTCTCTCACTGTCCTCTTTTCTTCCCTCCATCTGTCACCCCAATCTCTCCTAATTTTTCTCCTCTCTTTTCCCTGGGTTATCCCCCCCTCCCCCTCCCTCCACTCCACTTGCTCGTCTCTTAAACAGCTCTACATCAGCAGCTCCTTCAGGCTGAGCGGGGCAGGTTGCTCTGCACGTTTTACACACTTTAACCCAGAAAGCTGTTGAGGATAATCTGCCGCCATTACACACAACCACCCTAGTCAGCTCTACAGCAAGAGGAGCATCCATCATATTATAGGTGCCTAATTCTCCAATGTACTGTACCTTACATCCACTGTGGCAAAATGTTTGACCTGGCTTAGACCATCTTGTAACTTTTGTTGTCTTACATTTCAAACTATTTCAGTATCGTTTTAAGTCCCCAATTCTGGGTTGTATTCGCTATAACAACCGCCTTGCTCTACATTATCCCACTTATTACATGGCTACTTACAAATAAATCAATAATTTGACACAAAATATTGATTTAAACGGGAGGGTATTGATTTAAATATGATTGTATTGCTTCCACTAAGGAAAATAGTTTGTTCCGTGTCTAGGGTTGGAATCCTGCGTCCATAGCAACGTACACTCTGTAGCTGTTTAATACAACGCTTCGTCGATTACTCAACACCACCTTAGGGGCTGTGGTAGTAGCCGTAGCTATATATTTTTTTGGGGCGCTGCAGTGATGGACACATTACCCAGCAGTTGTTTTAATCACAGCAGGAATTGACACATTGGCTGAAGCGTTGTAGTGAGCTAGAGGTCTATTGGCTGATCTAATTCACATTAAACTGAACATTTTTGTTGAAGGGTAAGTGAGACATGGTGAATGGCTCTTTGGTAATATTTATGTTGACTTTATGTCCTCATTCATCTTGTTTCCTTTTTTGCACAGTCACTGCATGTTGACACACCTGTAAGTTAACGTTAAACATGTTGCAATGTAGCTAAGCTAACTAATTAGCGTTGTTGTCCCTAAGGCTGTTAGCAATCATAGACGGTATATAAAGATGTAGCAAGCCATAGACGCACAGATCATCTGTCATTGCTTGAATTGGAGGACAAAAGTTGCTCCACGGTTCCCCACTTTTTGCCACAGTTGATGAATTATGTGGACTTCTTTCAGCGGATTGGTTGGTATGGCAACGGTATTCTACATTGGAATTCAACCAAGCCATGTAAGAAACTAGGTTAAAACTGACTAAACTGCTCAGGTGTAAAAGCAACCTAATGGTTTCCTGGCTCCAGCATTTAGAGTACTGAAATGAGATTATCAATCAACCATTATCAAATTTCATGAAGCATGATAAAGAGTAAAGGTATTTCACAAAATGTATTTCTTCAAGGGTTATGGTAATGAACACGTGAAATTTAAATGCAAACACAATCTTTGTTTGCAAATGATCAATTCAGTAGAGTCTCAGACTACAACTCAAACTTTCAATGTTTTTTTGCACAGAAGTTTTCCTGAGCAGCTGCAGAAAATACTGGGTCAGGTTTGACACTCCCTGTGAAAAAAATACAGATGAGGAGGGAAAAAGTAGCTGAGTAAAGGAAAATGGGGCAAAACTCAATGCCACATCAGGTGTGTGTCTGTGTGTGTGTGTGTGTGTGTGTGTGTGTGTGTGTGTGTGTGTGTGTGTGTGTGTGTGCAATTATACAGCTTGAAAAAAACGGAGTTCTAATTATAATCACCCCTGCGGTGAAACATTCACACTTGTTATCACCTTGCTATTGCTATTTTCTCAACACTCTGTGCCACTTTCTCTCACACACACAGATTTTTGACAGTTCCCCAGGATATACAGTGTTAATGTAATCTTATGAAATCCATTTGCTGATCTACTCTGATCAGTTAGGACATCTGTAAGGGGGAAGAGAGGTAGAAGGAGAGAAAAACCAAAAAGGGCGTAAAACAGGCAAAGACAGAGAAAGGGACAGAGAGAGACCGATAGAGAGAGAGAGACAGAGAAGAGAAGTATAGCATGACAAAAAAGGACCTCAAAATACCAAAAAAGCAGCGAAGGTCTAGTTTGTCCTTTTCATTACTGAATTGAACCTGAAAAACCAATATTCTGTATCTTCTTTTTGAAACCATTGCCTGAATCTCCTTAACCCAGGTAACACTATCTGCAAAAGCCTGAAATTTTGAACAATTGCTTTTGCTCTGTGAAAGGACCCTAAAAAAAGCACTCACTGTACCTCAGAAATGGCTGAAGGCAGAGCAAATAGTACAACCATGTACAGCCTGGCAGTGTGGCAACTACTATATATGCAGATGTGATCCCATCTAAAAAAAATATATGATATCTAAATGTAACATTCGTGTTGGTGCTAGTCTTTGCATTAAAGCATTTCCTGTTTGATTGAAAGCTGCCTGATTAAACAAATTTTTGAAAACAAATTAAGTGAAAAATTATTTTTCTCCATAAATTTGATTAAGCTGACATGTACACCTTTTCATTAAGGGAGAAGGTTAACTTGGAAATTATTCCTTACATTTTATTATAAAATGGAGCAGTTATGTTGTACCTTTGACAACAGTCCAGCCTAACCTTTAGTCTCTAGTTTGAACCAATCACAAACGTCTTTGGCGGCGCTAAGCGCTGGATGCAGGTAAGGTGCCTCGGCAAAATAGCCTCACAAAGTAACTTGTTTTGGTGGTAGTATTATGAAAGCATAATTCACAAATGCTTATAACTTTAATTATAGAAACTCATGTGTTTATAATCCATTATAGACCAGCAATTATAGAGTATTATAATATTTGACCTTATCAGTCATTGTTATGTCAATATGTTATGATTATAGTTATAAAGCATTGTGATTACTCACAAGTGCTTATAACTATACTCATAGAACACTATAAGCAGATTAAAACATAACTAGAGCTGGGTAATATGGAGAAAATCAAACAATATTTTTTACTAAATACATCAATAACAGTATTGCAGCGATATTGTAGGGTTGACTATTGGTGCTCTGAGATTGAGATTTGTGATAAATAACCATTACTAATGTGGATATAATGACAAAGTGGGTAAAGGTAAAATAATAGAACAGAAAACACAAGTAAATTCAGAAAAGTACTTTTTCATCATTTTACTACTACACTTGTCATATCACGATATCCCAAATTTAAGAGGATCTCTAGCCTCAACCCAAGTGAGGAGGTCGCGTGGTGGACTGGTGATTAGTGGTTGGGTCAAACAACACAGGACTTTCACCCCAGAGGCCAGGGATCGCGCCCCGCGTGTGGCAGTTCCTTTCCGGGTTCTTATTCTCCTAACCACAACCGTCCTGTTGTGCGGTGATTCCTTTCCTGACGAGAAAATCATGTCCCTGTTGACAAATTTAGATCAAAATAACGTGGCCATTTCATGAACTGCCACTGAACTATCCACCGAATTGGATAAACACCTACCAGGTATTTTTGCCTGCCCTTTTTTGCCTAATGATGGCTTTTCAGATGGTTCTCTGTAACAAACCATCTGGCATGTCTGGTTACAGAGTCATGCCGCCAAGTGAAAATGCGTATCGTTACTAGAAACGGTTAAACTTTGACTTACTCAACTGCCTGTTTCAGGTCACTTCTTCAATACAATGCTTTTGTGATGTATTTTTATTTGAAGCCATACTGCTCCTTCCTTTACTCCCTATACCTGCATATCTGTGTCTGGATAAGGAAAGAAACACATCATAATGTAAGCTGTAAATGCATGCCAAAACCATTGCAATCTGAATGCCATTTGATTAACTAGCTTTGTGGTTGGATTTCAGCCAGATGTAAATGGTCCAATTACACATGTTATTTCTACTGTCTCTTCCAGTGCTTTGTAGACACTTTCAAGTTGCCATACAATCCAAAAAACACATGTGGCTCTTGCAGTCATGCATATTTATGCAGTAGTGATTCTAATAATTTCAAGGGTTCAATGTGTTTTCCTAGAGATATTTTGTCGTCATCCTGTGGCCATATAATATAGTTGATTTTCAGTGGATATCGTCAGTTAGGGGCTTTTTTTTATCTTAACTGGCTACAAGATTGGGGTTTAGAAAGTGATATTTATGAATACAGTTTGCCTCAGATGAGCATAGACACTCTGTACCAACGTTTCAAGCCATATCTTTTTGTCCTAGCTGTGCATGCTTGTGTCATTTTACGTTTCTGTCCATCCCTATTTGATCTCTTTCACCCTTCCATTTCTACCCTATCTTCTCTCAGTACTTTTGCTTTCCCTTCATCCCATCTCACAACTATTCTCATTACAGTTAAATCACACTGAATTTCTTCATCTCTGCATCTCCTTCATTGTCTGAATCAGCCACCCTCTGTCCCCTGTCTCCCCACCCCCTTGAGAGTTTTTCTTTAGTCCCTTACTGCTGCTTTATCTCCCTTCTGCAAAAGTAATATATTTGGCTCTAAATTATGTGTGTGTGTGTGTGTGTGTGTGTGTGTGTGTGTGTGTGTGTGTGTGTGTGTGTGTGTGTGTGTGTGTGTGTGTGTGTGGTCAGTGACAAGTTCATGAGCAGGATACTGGCCTGAAGCTAGCCTCACACAGCCTCTTGCCTGTCGTTATCGCCACCACACACACACCACACATTTATCGTTCTTTCGCTGTCTTTTTAACTCACTAATGCACGCATGCAAGCACTAAAGCTTGCTAAGACTCAAGAGGGTTGTGTTTTCATGATAAGGGTACTGCTGGCAGTGTGGCAGAGGGTAAAATGTATGTAACACACTGCTGGAAACCTGGATAGAGCTGTGTGTGGGCATGATGAAGTGTAAATCTAATTTCACAAGGCAAAGGTAACAAAGATCCTGTTTAATCAAAAAGAGTGATATCTGGCAGAATTTCCATTGGCAATGGAGCAATACCGGAATTACGAGACAAAATGTATGAGTGGTCAGACAGTGGGGCAAATTGGGAAATTGGTTGATTGGCAGTTGGAGAAGGAAGATGAAGGAGTCCAGATTCTTTGGCTTGGAATCAAAACCAAAGAACCCAATTAGAATATCCTGGTTTAAGAAACAGACAAGACAGACAGACAGACATACAGATGGACATACGGACAGACCAAACAGGGGAGATGAGGTTGAGAAGTGGGAGAAAAGGACTTATTCTGCTATAGTTTACATTTTTTGGGGACATATACTTATTGGCTAAGAGTTAGGTGACAAGATTAATGTCACTCTCTATTCTGTGTATTAAATGAATCCAAATCCAGCAGGTGGTTAGTTCAGTTTAGGTCGCCAGGCAACCAGCAGAGTCACTAAAATGTTCAAAAGAATACTGGAAACATTACAATATTTCCATGCAGAATACATGCTTGTAATATATGTAATTGTGGTTACCAAGAATTAATTCCCACACATGACTGCCCATAAAACCATATCTTGTAATTTTTACATTTCTATTTGTGCATGGCTCAAATAAATAATGTATAGCATGTTAATTAGTACAATTCAGAAGTACTGATGGTGGATATACATGCACGTATATAATTTTGTTGTTGTTGATAGAGCCAGGCTTGGCACTCGCTGGCTCCAGCTCACAGACATAAAACTTTGATGGATTTTCTTCTTTAAGTTATCATGTGTAGTTTCTGTATCCCCCATGAGGAATTCTAGACGATGACAACAATGCTGTCGGTGCATCCACATGACACAAGCCTTCCGTAATCACACTTCACCTCCACACAGTTGCTACGTAAAGCCAAGGAGGACATGGAGGATTAAAAAAACATGATAAACTCTTCAGCAGAGGTAACAATCTTTACCGTTTCTGCATGTGAAAGTCACCGGAGATACCAATTTCTAACCACAACCATACTCACAAATACAGAGAGTTTTGTGGAGCCAATAGTCCTAATTATCTTTGTATCAACTGATTTGGCAATGACTCCATCTTAACAAATGTTATTATATATGTTGTTATAAAAAAAGTTAGGCATTAAAGCTTTGACACTATAATCAAGCTTAGAAATTACTGCCTAGCACAAGAGCAGAGAAACACTTTTTAATCTAAATAGATGAAGTAGAGCAGCTAAGCTTGTATTTGCACATAACAGGTGGTGCAGTGCAATTTTGACATTTCATTTTAACTACATTTTTATATAGTGTCACCAGCTCTTTTTGCAAATCCAAGTCCAGAGAACGATTTAATTGGCTGAGATGAAGAGACTCACACTGTCCAACATAAACCCATTGAGCTTGGCTCTTTTCTGTTCAACAAACAACTAGATGATTAATTGCAAATTAAAATAAGATTTGTCATGGCATTAGGGCTGGGTCTGTGAGTTAGATTTATGGAAAAGTAAGTTCCATCTGTAGTCTTGGGATGTGTTGCATTTGCTAAGCACTACACAGTTTTATACAAATGTGTAAATTAATGAATGAAATTATCTGAATGATAGGAAAGGAAAAGCAAAATAATATCTTCTGCCATATGCATGGGATTAATATGGGGAGCTTTCAGTTTATGCAATCATTTAAAAAGATGAAACAGTCTATTGCTTTTTTGCAGTGGCAGCATTTTTGTGCAAATGTAAATGCATGTGAATAACTCATGAAACTACTGCAATTTTCTTATTAAACAAACATATCAGCAGAAATAATGGGAACAAATTGTTGCTGCCTAACTGAACAAATATCATAAATTAGGACTGTGCCAGACATCCTCCAGCAGAGATGGGAAGTACTGTACACAAGAAGATTTTTCAGATATTTTTACTTTACTTTACTCCTTCGATTTTAACACAAATATTGGTAGTTTCCATTCCTTACATTTTATAAAAGAAAAAAAGACTAGCTGTCCGGAGGTTAATCAATTGAGATTAGGCCTGGCAGGATTCAGGTTATTCTGAGTCACTCACTAACCCCCAATTTCCACCGGATGTGTAACGGCTCTGAGCTCTGCCGTCCGTCAATACCAACCAGGTCCGGATTTGTTGTGGAACGGCTGAGGCCAGGACTGACAGCTGAAGTCTCGAGGACTGTCTGCTCGACCCAATTGCATTTTAACATATTACAATGATACACCAAAACCTACAGTAGGCCTAGCTAGGCTACGTGCAGAACATTGTATGTTATTTCCGAAGTGAAATAATGGCTTTTGTTGTTGATTTGCTTTACTTTAAGCTCGAGGAGAGACTTTACTCGCTCGTCTGAATCAGATCGACTCATGACAACATAGCCAGCTGATTTGCGGGACTGCATGAATCACGCGAGTCATCGAGGGCTTGTGAGTTTTCGAGTTAATCTCATGGTCTGCAAACTTCCGGCTCTGAATCTGCGGGTCGGGCTGTCTCTCTGCTCACTCAGTCGCTTGAGTTGTGGAGTTGTTGTTGCCTATTAAATTGCAAGTTATAAAGTTTTTTTCAGCTAAGATGGCTAGGAATAATAGTAGCTAATGTTGCAAGAGGTTTTTTGTGTTAATAATCCATTTACAATGTAGACAATGGCATACAAAGAGCCTGTTTTCCATGTCCACTGAAGTTTCTCAGCATGCTCTCTAGTAACGTGTGTGGTCCAGGGAGATTTGCATAAACAATGGTTGTCATTCACAAGGCAACTTTGATATTTATACTTTAAGTATAAATACATTTCCAAGCCTGTACTTTGTTACTTTTACTTGACAAAATTAGGTAAATCAGTACATCTACTTTTACCAGAGTATTTTTTAACACAGGTTTCTGTACTTCTACTTGAGTACGGGAAGTTTGCCATCTCTGTCCTTCAGTACATCAGTTTTGTATTAAGAGAAGCCAGTTTTGATTCAGTGTGCATACACACAGGCACTTTCACAAACCAAATACCAACACTTGAACTCCGACAGAAACAGTCTCTGTTCTGTGTCAACTCCACTCTCTTTCATCTCCCTCCCCTGAAGTGAATCACAATGCAAACATACACAAAGATGCAGTCCTCAAATACAGCCCTCCCCTTCAACAGTATTCTCCCTTCTCTCTCTGCCCTATCATAATGCTCATTTTCATAAACCCCTCACAATTGTGTCTGCATGATTATGTAAAGAGAAATTGGTTTTCCTTAATAAACGGTTAATGAAAATGATTAAAATCTAATATTACAATCATGTTTTGTTTTTGTAGTCTTGCCCCTGCTGTTCTTCCTTCTGTTTGAGGCACAATTAAAAACCACAATATTACAGCCCAGTCTTATAGCAGATTGTGAAATGGTGACATTATTTAATTTATTGATTCTTGTACAGGGAGACCATTTTCTCAATTTTTTCGTGGTGGTGAGCACAAATTTTAAACTAATGTATTTCAATGGGAAGCATCTTTCATGATAACAGCACGATCATAGTAGCGAATAGTATTAAAGTCTATTTTCACTCTGAGACCTGGGAGCGCGTGTGGCGGTTCTTTTCCCTGTTGTTCTTTTCCTAACCACAACCGTCCCCTTGTTGTAGCGCGTCCCGCGTGTGGCGGTCTGTCCCGTTGTTGTCACCGGCGTTTGGCATTTCATTTCCCCGTTGTTGCGTCCACCAGAGAAGCCCAGTGTCATGTCAGTTGTCACCGGTATGTGACGTTTCATTTTCCCATTTTTCGTCCCAGAGAAACCGCGGATCTAGTCCCAGCGGCCGTAGTTGTCCCCCAGAACAGGCTGCTGCAGTCCAGTCTCATGGCAGTTCATGAAATGATCACGTTCCCATTTTGTGGTGACCACTACCAAATAAACAAGAAAATCGTGTCCCTGTTGACAAATCAATAGATCAAAATTTTGTGACCATTTCATGAACTGCCGTGAGACCAGGTTGAATATTATCATAGACTGACAACATTACCATATAAGGTGTGCTTATTTTCACATGTTGCTCATTGTTTAGTAAAGAAAGAATGATGTTTGATGATGTACTCAATTCATGCCATTTCTTAAATAATAATTTTGTCGTTGCTCACGCCATTTCTTGCTATATTTCAGCACACTTTCCTTTTCCTCCAAGAACTTTACAAAACTTTCTATGTAAGTATGAGAACAAAAAGCCACATCCCCACAGAAAATCAAATGTTGTAATAAAGTATATTTGAAGATTCCTGAATAATACATTCACAATGTATCACAGGCTAATTTCAGATAGAGCACACTTTGCATCTCATCAAGGTTGTTGCAGAAACAAATAGTTATACCATGAAAAGTAATAAAACTAAAGTGAACAGTAAGCACACAGATGGAAATTAAACATATCTTATGCAGAAAAAATGTGTGTAATATATGCAATTGTGGTTATGTCTTTCTATTTATTTCTCTGTCTTGCAGCTGCTTTTCTTCTCTCTTCTCACCTGTTTTAAGGTACAGAAAAGATAACAGCAGCCTTCATGAGCCATTAGTCCCATACATCCATAATTAATTTCTACAGCTGCTGTTCCACACCCTACTGTGTGCATGCATGGACACACACTAAGGCCAAATGTAAAAGACAGGAAGAAAGGAGGCAAAGAAACAAAGGAGCAAAGGAGAAGGAGCCGATGTGAGAAAAATATAGTTAGTAATCCTTAATTAAAAGTTGAATTAAAGTTATCAATTAGGGTCTCGAGTAGTACATCAAACCCTCTGCTGTTTGTCAAGGTGCTATATTTGTAATAGTTAAACATCAATCATTGTCAAGTCTTTGTCCGGAGAGTTCGGTGTCGTTCCTTACCAACAGAGGTTCCCAGGTCTTGTCTTCTCTCCAGTTAAACATTTTTGTTGCCGTCTTTCTAGTCTATATCCACGGAGTTCCACTTCTGGGATTGTTCAGTTGACATCCGGCGAAAAATTCCGCCGGATGTCCTTCATTTCAGCCAGATGTCCGGTACCTTCTGCTTTCTTTGTGTTGGCATTTTAAACTGTGGTCGATTTATGAGGACTATGGTTAACTGCTCCTCAGATCTCTGCAGGGTAAATCCAGGTAGCTAGCTAGACTATCCGTTTTTTATATTTTTAATTTATACAGGTAATCTCATTGAGACACATGGTCTCATTCCCAATAAAGACCATGAGAATCTGAGTTTTCTGCTGAGCGACTAAAAGAACGTACACATGTTCCACCAAAACAAGTTTCATCCCGAGGCTATTTTACGGAGGTGCCCAAGACAATTGTGATTGGTTTAAAGAAACGTTAATAAACCAGAGCATCTTTTTCTCCCGTCCCAGAATGCTGTGTGGACTAGCCGGTATTCTGCCAGATGTCAACTTTTTCCAAGTGAGACAGCTAGTCCAATCAGAGTTTTCTGTATCACGACTAAAACAACCTTTGAACATACACGTTCCACCAAAACAAGTTACTTCCTGAGGCTATTTTGCAGAGGTGCCATGGCTCCGTCCGCCCAAGACAATTGTGATTGGTTTAAAGAAATGCCAATAAACCAGAGCATGTTTTTTCTCTCATCCCGAATACTGTGTGGACTAGCTAGACCCTCCTCCGCAGTGCTGTGGAGGAAGGTCTGGCAACGTGAGACTACTCCCTTGCTGAATCCCTTGAATCACCCAGAGAGATCTTTGTTTTGACCAGTGACTCAAATAAATGAAGTACAAGCCCTTCATTGACAATCCTACTTTGGCCCTTATGACTGACAGTAATTATAGTAGGACAGATATTATTATTTATCAGTATTATCAGTATTGATGACATTGTATGACATTATAAGATTGTTAATACTGATGCATCAATGTGTCTTATCTGATAGGAGTAGCTATTTCATATACAGTTACGTTGTTAAGTAAAGAAAATAATAAAGTAAAGTACAAGTACCTCAACATTGTACTTTAGTGCAGTATTGGGTAAATTCCCAATTCCACATTTCAATTTTTACTACTGTCTAGTGATTTAATTTGGGGATTCAGTCCCGTCGCCTGATACCGTTAGTCAGACAGGCTTATGTCCAGTGGTTTCCTGGTTTAAATCCAACAAACAGCTGGCATACCTGGGTTTGCTTCCCTTGTGGTTCTATAGCCCACGGCACTGAACACCAGCTGCTGAACTGGAGCTGCACACCGGTCAAAAAGTAGAAAACGGGTTGCTTTGGAAACCTCATACTGTAGATGTGAATGTGTCTGAATATGAAGCAGGACACTGGGGAACATTCATTCTACTTTCCCTCAGGTAAAACTATGTACAATTTCTATTTAAAGCTCAAAATCTAAATTTAAAAAAGTCTGCAAGGACAGGCTACAGGATGTGAAAAAAAAACTCTCTGGAGGATATTTGATGACATATTTCTATTAAAACAATAACTTGCCTGAAAGGACACCTATCAAAGGGGCAAAGTGAATGATGTTAAATTATTCTGCTCCCAAATGAGGAAGAAACACGGTCTGGAAACCAAGCTCAATAGCTGTCTGTTTAGCAGCCAACTGACACCCATTAAAATATCATCAGTTTGTATGAGATAGAGATGAGATGACAAACCTGATTTTAAACATCCACTAAGAGGAGAAAGAGAGAGGAAGATAGAAGAGATAGGAGGGGAGGGGCTGTAGGATGAGGGCAAGAGAGGTTTTCTATGGAAAAGCTGATTTGACTGGTGAATTTTTAGGTTGAGAGATATTACGTGGTGGAAGTTTGCTATTGCTTTTTTTATTATTGCTACAGTTTGCTTTATTTTAAGTTTTTGTGCGTAACTTTTTGATATTAATGAACGTCTGTTACATTCAAGCCATTGCCAAATGAGTTGCTACGAAGCTAATTAAGACTATCAGCTCCACATAACTCTCACTCTGTATTTCTCAGTGTGGCTATGTTCAGAAGATTGTGTTATCCATTGACTTTCGCACACAGAAACTTGAGTGATGATAGAAATGTCTTCTGAAGAGTCCATTGTGTTCTTTTTAATCCTCTGTAACCTCCTTGGCTATATGTAGAAACTGAATGGAGGAGGGGTGGTGGCTGTGCGCGATAACGGAAGGCTTGTATCATGTGGAAGTGTCAACAGTTGTGTTGCCTTTACTTAGAATTCCTCATGAGGGCCACAAATGAGCAGGTTAGTTCTAATACAAGAGAGAAGTGTTGAACAAAAAAAGTAGCCTATTTTGTACGGTAATTCTATTACTGCAGCCTCACAGAATGTTTTATGTCAAACTGCTACAAAGACATGGAATATGTTGGTAATGCAGGTCTGTCATTTTATAATAATTTCAAGAAGTTTGAAGGGCAAAGCTATTTAATTTGGTACTATAAAAAGAGAAAATAGGCCAGTGTTTAATTAGTACTCCTCCAATTAATTATCTAAAGAGTGATTTTAGTCGGTGCACAGCTGAACATGCACGGGAAAAAATATATATACACACACACACACACACACATATATAAGTGCAAACATTACAACCGTCTCCCCTGTGTCCATTTTGTATTTGTTCTGGAGCTTTAGAAGACGAAATGCCATTGCTAAAGTGTATGGGACCTCAAATGAATACTTATCTGGGTTTTAATGGAGACATTCTTTAAAAAGGAAAATGCTATTTTCCCTGTAATTATTAACAAATTAGATTGTTCCCTTGAGGAAAATTCCTACAAAATCATTGAAATATTTGGGGAAATACAGATTGTCCAACTAAGCTCTACCAGGATGTTAGATTTTTCTATGTTCAGTAACTTGAAGTTGTGGGAGTCAGCGTCACATTTCTTCTAAAGCCTGGTGTCTATCAGTACTCGGGCCACCCATTTCCTCATTTTATGCCAAACAACAGCAATTGCTGCTGTACACAATATAGCCTGTGCAACACGGAAATGATCTGAGGCATCAGATGGATGGACTGGCTAATGAGAAATGTATGTTAAAGCAGGCTGGTAACCACTAAACTCTATATAGTGTACCTATGCAAAACATGAATGATATGCAATGTGTGATGTGTGTTTAGATGAAGGAATGTATTTAAAACTCCGTCATGAAGAGATGAATACTAGAAACAGCTTCTGTAGACTAAATTCTCCAACACTTCAAGAAGGCTGCTTTAGAAGCAAGGAGGTGCATATCCTTTCATTTTACCAAAACGTGATGCTGCAGCTTACAGCACGATGTTACACCTTCAATACTAAGATTTATTCCTCATACCTATAAATGACAAAATAGAGTGTCGTCCATGTCTTTGTGAAAAAAATTACCCCTGTGACTTTAAAATTAATTGAATCATATGAGCATTTTCTGATTTGAATATGAATATGCTTGGTTAAAATTAACCAAGCATACACATTTAGCACCGCCCAAGACAATTGTGATTGGTTTAAAGAAAAGTCAATAAACCACAGCACGTTTTCCTACCATCCAGGAATGCTGGGCGGACTAGCCAGACCCTCCTCCGCAGCGCTGTGGAGGAAGGTCTGGCAAAGCGAGAGTATCATTCACATAAACACAATTGGTACTGTAGCTTTTCACAAAAACGTAGGTTGTTTCAACAGAACAAATGACCAATGCTATCATTTTACAATTGAAGACAGTCTTCTTTACTGTACATTTTGCCATGCAAGAGATCAACTCGCCCTCCTACGCACATTCCCTACATTGAGTATGTTACAGGCCTGAGTCTGTTCACTCTTTATTCATTGTGAGGAAATCTTTCAGTCACTAAGCAAAGCGTTTGGGTGAGTTTCGTTTTTTTAAATTTACAAAACCCCTCACTTATCACTTCCCCTCCATATTGTAGATCCAAGAAAAACAACAACGTGGCAAGCTATTTGAAGATGGAATAGCTACATTATCCCATGGAAACACTAAAACACCAACCACTTTACAACAAAGTTGGCATTGTCCCAATAATTCCTAGTGAAGACATACAGTACATCTTTAAAAACTGGTCAGTAATATATATTTGTATTCAGTAATATCTTTAAATAGCTGGACATTGTATTCTTAAATAAATTAAAAGTATTCGTAAATAGAACATTTGTTAGAGATAGAGAGACCCTACTTGTTTGCAGAATAAATTAGTTGTTGGTTTAGGAATTTTCATTAAATTTGTTGACAAAATTTTATCATCAGCCACCTATGCTTAAACCTTTGCATTCATGAATAAATGAAAAACATGTGCCTTGGAGATTGATGGGGATTTAAACTAAAAGTAATTTCCAATCAGTGACAGAACTGTGCCTTCTTTTGTTTGCCTAAAATGCCACTGAAATTAAGATTTAGCAGAAGGACACTTAGTCCAGCAGCCTGAGTCCTAAGGTGTGGTGAGGCAAATCAAAGGGCATTAGAGAGG
This sequence comes from Etheostoma perlongum, assembly GCA_026937815.1. Classification (NCBI taxonomy): domain Eukaryota; kingdom Metazoa; phylum Chordata; class Actinopteri; order Perciformes; family Percidae; genus Etheostoma; species Etheostoma perlongum. The sequence continues at coordinate 6,671,972 of CM049390.1, read as the reverse complement.
AATGCTACTTTTTGAAAGTGTCACACACTATTGTTTTGTAAACTCTTAATGCTGCCATTATTACAAAGTCCTTTCCCCACCTATCTAAAGATCAACAGCCTCGAAAGAGTAGTTTCTTAGCAACAGACCAAGGACCATGGATTTACAGGCAACTGTGTTGCCCTTCAAAAGTGGAGATGCTGAATCCTTTCTGTGGCTCTGCACTTCACACAACAGCCTGTTGAAAGTGATCTCTTCAAATTATACAACAGCAGATTTATTTCAGCACAATAACCCTGAATGCACTGCACCAGTGTGTGTGAGTGGTTTAGTTTGCACTGCAAGTAATACCATCTACACACACACACACACACACGCACTTTTGGCAGTTGCAGGCTTTATCGAGCCAACAGTGGAGATCTAGAGGCCTGAACACTCATTAAACCCCAGCTTGACCTCCCTGAACCACACACATACCTAGAAAATGCACACACAAACGTGCACACACACACGCAGACACACGCACATGCAAGCCCGCACGCACACACGCACACACACACACCTTGGTGGTCTTTGAAACTGAAAGCAGATATTGATCTGATACGGGGATCTCTCTCTTTTTCTATGTCAGTCTTCCTCTCACTCAGATATTACCAGTGCCTTTTTCCCCTCTTTCTCTTTTACTGGTTGTCTCACAGACAATCTTCATGACCTGATTGGTAAGACATTGATTTCACTACACTGTTATCATACATGTGCCAATTCTAAGAAATTATATATATATATATATATATATATATATATATATATATATATATATATACCATATTGGAACTGGAACAATATGGTCTGAATGTTTACTAGTTTTAGACATGGAAATCTCAATTTGAATCAATTCAAAACCAATTACACTAAAGAAGTTTTGGACAACAAGCTTAATGGCTTTCTTTTCGAGAATTAGAGCACTACTCATGTGTATGTGCTGTAAAGCGAATGCCAGGGGACAATTATTTTAGGACAAACGATTGGAAGCTGGAGTCTTGTGAGCTTGAGGTTGACAGGAAACTAGTAGTAATCCTATCACGGGGTTCAGGTAAGAACTGGATCCAGTTGTAACCTCCCTTACCCACAAAGTGACACTTTGCATGGTGGTTTTTGTGTGGATTAAACAAAAAGATATAATCTGATAACTGTTACTTTTTTTTTTTCCTTTTACCTTTGGACAGAGCCCACCTAGCTGTTTCCCCCTGGATCCCTTCAGTTTCCCCTAAGTCTTTTTGCCACGATGAGATAATCAGTTGCCGGAGCTTTATCTTTTAGAGCTCTTTGATATTTATCTTCTCATCTAACTCTTGGTGAGGAAGTGAATGAGCAGATTTGCCAAAATTTCCTTAATAGGCAGACCTAAGCAATGTTGTCTCTTTTTAAGACCTTGCTTCACTTAGTACACCTGTGTTGTACATATTAAAACAAATATATAAGATCAACTACTTAGCAGACATTTTGGTTTTAGTACAATAGACAGACAGTTGAAAAGAGTTAAGCTAATGAATAAGTAAGTAATGCATACCATTCTGACCAATAATTAAAGCTGTTTGTCCCCGATAGCTAACACCATCTGTCAGAAGAACTTTCCATTCATGCAAAGCACTTTTAAAACCAATCACTTTTCTTTTTTTTAACAAAGTAAGCAGCAGCCATCACATCTGATATTACATCCAGAATAACAGGGGCATTAGCCCGAGGCTAGTGCTAACAGCTAACAACACTGACCTTGACTGAGTGGATGTGAGAGTAAACGTGCAAAACTAAGTCTCAACACACTTTCATGTACATTAATTCAGAAGCTGTCATGGCACAGATAAGCTGGAAGCCTCTCTGAAACCAAAGCAACATGCTGTGTGTTGGTTCACTGTCACACACCTGTGGCTGACAGATGCACAGTTTGATTCATTAAAGTTTAAAAAAAAAAAAAGCATCCTTCATTTGGAAAGAGACTTCAGTAAAAGTAGCCAGCTCAAGTTGGCTGCACATGCAATTTAACAAAATTGGCAGCATTCACAAGTGGGAAGCCAGTGAGGGATTAAGTCTTGCGGCAATAAGACTGACTTATTAGACATTATTAATATTATTATTTGTGTTACAATGTTATCATTAACTTTCAATTCAAATAGTTATTTTGTTGTTTGTTGTCTGAAGTTAGTCTGCTGGGGTTGAATGGTTTCCCATTAGAGCAATATGCTCAAAAAGTACACACAAGAACAGGAAGAAACTAAATTCCCCAAACAAAAACAGAAATATAAGCAGATAGCTGTGGTCTTTTTTTCCTTTGAGATTGAAAAGGAAGAGAGTGCGAGAAAAGTAACAACGAGTGCCAGCTTTTGGTTGTGTAATATCTACAATGAACTAGTCAAAACTTTGAGCCAACAGATGGTGTTTTTACGTCTTGTTCCATCTACTCTCAAGATGGAAAATAACTAACAGTATACTGTGAAAAACATCCCCCATAAGGAATGCTAATTTTATTGTATACCAATGTTTGATGCATTCATTCCTGTGCCTTTTTTTTACTATAATCATTCACCATGTCTGTCCCATCCTAAGTGTTATGTGTTAAATCTTCTTTATTATCTCTAATGCACTTCAGTTGGGGCGCTTACAATTTCATTGTGTGGGTCTCTGTGCAATGACAATAAAGGTTAATAGTATCTTTAATAGCAGTGATGGACTTGGCCTCAAGAAAGCAATGTGTTTTGGCAGGTTATCTTTGATGATGTTAGGAACGGGGAAGGGGACAGCTTGGTGTCTGAAAGTAAAAATGAGAGATATGAAAATGGCCAATCTCTCTGTATTAGTGCAAAGTGAATGAGCTCAGTTTTACCATTTCTGTCTCAAACTAACCAGATTATCAAATAAATGTGCCGATGAGTGAAGCCATAACATGTTTCAGAGTAGGAAGAATAAAAAAAGGATTTAAAAACTACCATACCACTGAGTTTAAGAGGTATAAAACATGTTGAAGAGAGATTAATTTCAGTAAACTATTTAGCTACCATTATGTGACATCTGGCTCATCGAGCTGAGTTTTTTTTGCTTTTGTTATTGAACTTGAGCTTGTATGTCTCTATTTACATGGAACACAGACAGCCAGTTGGCAGAACAACAGACTCCAACAGAGGGGTAAAGAGGGAGAGCAGATGCAACAGTACCACTGTCTCAACTGTTTGTCCAAAGTCCGGTCATAAGCTCTTCAGCACGCTGTGAAGTAAGCATGGCACTCTGTCAAGGTTTCCATTTTGTAGTCAGCCAGCTGCAGTCCGAGTCCTCCTGTCCCAGCTTGGTTTGTGCACCAATACAAGCCGTCTCACTTCACATTCAAACAGCAACAAAAGCAAAGTAAGTAAATAAATAATGTGGCAGAACTGTAAAAAAAATAAATAATAATAATTATAACTGCCATATCATGTGAAAACACTTGAGCTTTTCTTTTTCTCGACATTTGGCTGCCTGTGCAGTAAGTGATTTTCACTTGATCGTGATGTCAAGCTACAGGAAGTCTTAAAATAAAATCATAAAGGCTCATTTCAAGGAGTTATTGGTAAGTGTTAAATGTTAACTAAATTAGTCAATACTGAGAAATAAATGTACTTTATTATTTGTATTATTCTTGGCTCTACATGGAAAGACCAGTGTAAAGTCTAGCCCAATCAGGCTTGGAAGCAGGTTATGTTTGGAGATTTGAGCTCAACCTGTGTAAAAGCACCGCCTACTGACCAATCAATTCTCGATTGAAAATAGCATCAATGTTCTTAGAAGATCCAGTGGAGATTGGTGCAAGAAGAGAGACATGTAAAAGTTAAAACATTTTGAGATAGACAACCCTGTTAACATTCTCTAAGATATAGATTTTCAGCAAAGGGAAATAAGTAAAGGCTATTTGTTGGCTTCTTGAGCAGTGTGTTGCCAATGCTCACATCGGTTTGAATTACAGTATGTTTTTAGATTTATTTGCTCTCACGATCGCTTACTGCTGCCAGGGTTGCAACTGAAATAATAGGCTAAAGCAGCAACAGTTTATGGAAAGCACAAGTGTAATTATGGTCAGATCTTGTGCATGACTGAACGAGAAGTGATAGTGATAAGCGTTTTACAGTGTGGGCAATTTTTTTGCCAGCTTTCCCTCCTGTTTTAGGAGGCAGCGACTGTATTGCGTTTTGCTTGTAAAACTGTGTCTGTGTTCTTCATATTTATGTAGAATTATAGTTTGTTCTTCTTATGTAAAATAAGCGGCTCTGGTAGATGTTTGCTATAGGTCATGCTGTGCAAACACTGTCTCTTTTATGTGAACACGCACGTTGCTGAATTGGGAAACCCTGGGTTGTTTGAACTACTAGTTGTTAGCCACCGCTGTGATGCAGCTTATGCGAGGCCGTGGTTGATAGGTGAAGCCGGGTAGCTGAAATAAATCTAGGGCATGTTGATCTTGTTTCGTAGTACAGACCACTGGTGAGGTGGGTTTAGCCATATCAAATTGTCCACCACGCTCTTTGGTCCCGACTGAAATATCTGATTGACTATTGGATGGATTGCCATGAATTCAGCTACATTCATGGTCCATGAAGCTCGATGATTTTAATGATTTTAATGATTTCCCTTATCCAGTGAAATATCTCAACATTTATCAAATAGATTGGACTAATTTGAAATTAGCTATTTTTTTATTTGGTCCAGCAAGATTATGTCTATGATGTCAAATCAAAGGGCATTAGTGAGAAATGCTCATATGTGTAAGTGTACTTGGCAAATGAACTAAATATATTATATAAATATAATATTTTTCCAACGGCCCTAATTTTCTTTAAAAGGAAGCTAATAAAACACTTCAAGAGGCAGATAAATGGAAATAGTACAAAAATGCAAAGGTGTTGGTGAAATGTGGTGGTGTACAACTCAATAACAAGTCAAAAGTTAGTAGTGCCCAAAACATTTGTTTTTTCCGGTAAGATATAATGCATACTTGATCAATTAGTGATAAACCAGAAAGCAAAATCCAGCTGTGTTAAGCAGAAGGTAGAATTCACTTGAAAAACATACTGTACATTATAGTTTATTCCATGCATTTAAGCATATTTTTCATTTCGAACACATTTGGCAAAGAGTGCCTACAGAAGGTAAAAAAAAAAAAGATGTCTTCAAGCTTTAGTGCGTAACTTTTTTTATAATGACGAACGTCCTTTATGTACATCGAAGCCATTGACAAATGAGTTGAAACAAAGCTAATTAACTATCAGCTTCACTAAACTCTTTCTGTATTTCTCAGTCGGGCTATGTTTAGGAAATGGTGTCCAGCCGTGAAATTCGCGTGCAGAAACTCAATTGAAGAAAATTACGAGTGAAGAGTCCATCATGTCTATTTAATCCTTCGTGTCCTGCTTGGCTACAAGTAATTGTGTGGAGGATGGGTGGGGGTGGTGCGTGATCACCGGAAAGGCTTGCGTCATGTGAATGTGCAAAGAGTGTTGATATTACTCAGAATTCCTCATGGGGGGACCAAAACTATGCACTATTGCTTTAAAAATGGCTATACTGTAGCAGTATTTTTTATTTCAGTTTGCACATTCGCAATGCATAGGTCAGAGGAAATCTGCTTGTTAAAGAAAGTGGGATTATTTGGATTGACTAAATCGCTGCCCTCTGGCAATAAAATAAGGGTTATCGAACCAACTGTACCCCTGTGAGCTACGCTGAGCTCAAGAGGGGATGTTTTAAAGGTCAGGGTGCAGCAGTTAATCTGGGAGTTCTGAAACCGAGTCAGCAGGAAAGCCCAGGACAGTTTATACTATCTCTCTCTATCTATCTTACTCTCTCACACACGCACACAATCTTGATCCCACCTCTCTTTACCCTGAAATAGATGCTGTGTTGTGGACAGAGTGTTTGTGTAAAAGCCAAGGCCGGATGTAATCTGTGTGCAATCTGAGAGCACTGTCTCATTCGCCGGCCAGGCTGTAGATACGGTTTTATTCAGTCTGAGAGAGACAGACAGAACAAAACAAGGAGGAATGAGGAGCGCAGGATAGAGTGGGATTAGACTGTCACCCACATGACTAACTAGACACAATGTGAAACATCGTAGACAGTCCACCCCCAACCTGTCCAGCCTACGTCAAAAAATAATAAGATGAAACTTTATTGATGACAGTAACTTGAAAATAAAGGGTGTCCATATTCAAGGTCCTGAAAATAATGGTGACACTGACTGACTGTCAAAAGTTTATCTTAGGGTAGACTTGTGGTTGACATTTAGTGTTGTATTGCTCTAAAACTAAATATTGTCATGTTTTGATAATCTTAATCTTTAAATTTGCATTAAATAGTGTTCTATAGTTTTGCCTTATGTTAGGAGAACTGGCCTCTCTAATTTCCAACAATCAAAACACCACTTGTTACATTGAGGAGTAGTAATCTGACCAGCATCTTTATCTGAGGTCAGGAAGCTGAGGGAACTGTAGACAAGGCGTAGAAAGCAATATGACAGCCCCATGGATGTAACTCAGTAGCTAGGAAGGAAGTAGGGAAGGCATTGAGGGGAAATTTAATATATCACTCTGTTATATTTACACCATAGACTGTAAAAAATAATGGATGTAGCTACCACGTCTAAAAAGTGAAGCTAATGCGAAATGGCCTTCAACCTGCGTTCTATTTCATTTCCAGCAGGGGGTGGCTCTACTGGTTGCAAAAAAAAGTCTGATTGTATAGAAGTCGATGAGAAATTGACCCTATTAGTACCTTAGAAAAAAATGGGTTTATGGAGTAAATCGCTAGTTTCAAGTCTTTTTCAATACAGCATGATGTACATGTCAATCAGGACAAAGGCTTAGCAATGTGTATTCATGGTCCGGTCTACATAGAGGTGAACTTGTTTTGGTGGCTGTCCATGTTTTCATCTTGAAACTTAGTCTTTCTCACTGTGTGTTTTCACTTCATGTCTTGTCAAATGTCTTTAATCAGCTGTTGGTAGCACCTAGCGAACCAAGGTAATTCAAGGGAAAGTTTGCCGATTTGTTACAGACTCTGTTTGCAGAGCAAAGCAGAAGACTTCACTATTTACACGCACACACACACACACACACACACACACACACACACACACACACACACACACACACACACACACACACACACACACACACACACTTTTGTGTGCTTTCCAATAAAAGTAGCACAGCCATTAGCAGCAGTGTTGCCAGAAAATACCGGATTATGTTATGTATTACTTTACATATCAATTGAGTTGATGTTTTTGCATTTGCATAATTTAAACTCTCCCTAGGGTTTCTAACATTTTTCCCTGTTAAAATGTTTTTGGAGAGTTTTTCCTTGTCTGATGCGAGGGTCAGAGAACAGTGCCTATGCTGTGCAGGTTGTTAAGACCTCTGAGGCCAATTTGTGATTTTGGGTCATAACAACTAACCCTAACAGGGCTTTAAATTGACACCTGCCAACCCTCCAAATGCGGGTAAAAATAACTTTAGCGGCCAATTTGGCCAGTGATGAATGAAGCGAAGCATTTGATTCGGCAGGCTGCAGAAACGATGCGAACGATTGACAGATTGACAGGTTTTCCGCCAATAAATTTGAGCGGTTTTGTGTGTGTTTGGCTAGGAAACTATCTTTATCTGGCAACACTGCTTGTAGCACTGATCCAACATTTCCCCTGAACACTTATGTCGTGACGTGTTGTAAAACCGTTGGCTACATGTCTAGCATGTGCGGTACCGATTACAAGCTACACTGAAACAGAGAAGACAAACGGAGTAGCGCAAAACAAACCAGAGGAGCTGAAATTAAAGTAAAGTCAACAAACGTGATTTTAAAAGATCTCACAGCCAAGTTGGCTGGTGATCAAAGAGGTTAATGAAAAGCCCTGAACCCTTATCCTAACTACAAGTGGGGAGATTTACTTAATTGAGTGTGAGCTATTTGAAGAATGAGGATGGAGTTTTATTCATTAATAGAGATTTAATTATTCAGTAACGTGGTTTGTTACACAGAGGGCGTTTTCACACTTAAAAGTCCGGACCAAGGTCTGAACCAACATTCGTGTTTAATTACATTGTATTCATTTGTTCCTGTTCTTTTTGGTTTCACATAGTGATTTTGCTAGCACACTAAAGAACTTTCCATGACATACCTATGGTGTGTCGGTACCACGTATGTGTGTTGTGTCTCCCTTTGATTGGTAAGTCGACGGGTGTGCGTCTGTTGTTGGGTTGTTGGCATTTTGGCGGGTAGTCTTTTCCATAATGTACCTCTATTGATCAGACCAAAATTTGGTCTTTTGATCCAGACTGTGGTCCAAGGCACCTTTCTCACCTGTAATTTTGGTTCAGACCAAACTAAAAATTCAGAAAGTCCGGACCAAATGAGGCAGGTGTGAAAATGCTCAGAATCATCTGAATCGTCATTGGAAACTGTTTGGAAAAGAGTAGGCACCTTAAGAAAACACCTGGCAGGTGACTGGATTAACCATCTGTCTATTACATTGGCCATTGTTGTTTTAAAAAAACAGTCACGGCCGTCACACACACCAAAACCATGCCGTAGCTGCCGGTAGCTCCTCACGCCTGACAAGATGGATTTTTGTGTGATATGTGAACCTGCAGTTTTTGCGTGATCGTGTGATATTGCAACAATCCAGATGCTGTGCAAGGTTATCTAATTTGGCCATATTGTTTTATTTTTCTTTGAGAATTTTAACTTGTGAAAGAATAAGAAAGTTTTCTTAAGTGTCTAAAAAGCTGCCTATAATATCTCATTAGGCCACAATGCAAAATGCAAAAAACAAAACATCCATTACCCATACAATAGGAGGAGGAGCAATTTAACTTGAAGTCAGTTTGAAGAATCAAGAAAGTTCTTCACCAAAATGTCTAAAGTTCTCTTGTCAAATTTGCATGCACTTTTGACTTGGTCCCTAAATTCAGCTCCTGAATTTCCATCTATTATCAAGTTGCAAATGTGCCAGGCTTCAATATCAGATCATGTCGTAAAAAAATGTCAACATCAGTCCAACTTTACCCTTGCACTGTTTGCAATTAAGCTCACTGAATTGTGTAGTTAAAGAAAACATTATGTGTAGGATAACCATTGCCAAGTAAAGCTGTGAAAAACTCCCTTCTATGAACCATACAGTAGGCTAGCTGACAGGTTTGTACAGCAATACCAACAAGAATGAAAACAGAGAAAGATTACATTGGAAAGTGTGTCAATAGTTCTTCCAAAGTGTCAGTCTGGAGCAATTTGGGGCAGTTTTAGCAATTTGATGCAGTTTTTGTGCAATTGAGCCTTACAAGTAACCAGGAAAAGAAATGTTTTTTGAAAGTTGAAAACCACAGATAAAGCCTGTGCTGTTGTAAAACTGTACCCTGCTGAAGGCTATAGCTGTGAGTTGTGAGAGATCCCAACAGCTTTACTTTCTGTAAATGTGTAATCTAAAATTATATTCCAGAGGTGTTATTGGACCAAAATAAGATCCTTTTCCACATTAAAAGTCCATAAACGTCTCAAACTTGTCCACAAGAAGAAAGGAGGGCAGAGAAAAAGGCTCAGAAGAGTTGAGATGGAGTAAGAGATAGAAACAGAAGACGACAGCACAGGGTGTAACAATGCCAAGAAAGACTTGAAAGAGAGGACAGACAGTTGATGAATATGACTACTCTATGGATATTTTTTCTTTTTGCTCTGGAAGTGGAAAGTGATAGGGGGACAGAGATGGAAGGAGGGAAAGAAAGAGAAGAACACGGTCAGGAAGCTAATATTAGTGACAGTATTTTGCTCTGTCTCCAAAAATATTTGGACTTCAACCCTGTCCGGTCTATGCCCAGAGGAGGGAAATTAACAATCTGTCTGTTCGTTTAGTGACTTTTCGTTTCCAGCTGCCTCCCAGCGCCTGCTGGGAATCTCAACAAGGAGCAGAGATGGCAGCGAGAGACAGAGACGGAGAGTGTCATAAGAAAACATAAAAAGACAGGGAAGGGAGGAAGAAACATGCGACACACTAGCAAAAGTGGTGATTTCAGGATCTGCCTTATTTCACTTCAAATCAGTGTTAAATGTGACTTTTTTTTCAAACTGGATTGGATTAGCCAAGTGGTGTTCATAATGTCCACATCATTACGTCATCTGGTCTATAGTTTAACACAGTGATTCTCAACTGGTGGGACCCATTGTGGAAGGGTCACGGACAGATGGTCAATAAATAAATAATATTTAATGTACTGTAATCTTTTGGACATGACTTTTATTTTGACTTTTTTTTACAGACATACAGTACGTCAGAGCTGTGCAGCAGTGTGGCACTGTAGCCACAGTAACCATAATTTGGTTACGTTCACTTTAAGTTTGTGTTGATGTTTGGAGGTAAGATGGAGAAGCAAATATGATCTAAAATATTTAAGATGTGGATATGTTTAAGTTATGTACTTAAACAACTTCAACTTAATATGTGTCATCTGTGTTGTTATTAAATTAATCACATGTTTGTATATGATTTCTGCCGCTAGGGGGTCTCTCAATCAAAACAATAAGAAAAAATGTTCCTGGACAAATATTAAAGTTGTATTCATGTTACATTTAGTAACGCATCTTCACATTGTGTTATTGCATTCTAAAGTATAGTCGCGAGTAACATTAACATCACCGCAATATCAATGTCACGTGATGCATTGATGTCATCAGCGTTATCACCACTTTTTTTTCTTTTTTTGCTGGGGAAAGTTTAACAGTTTAGTTATCATCATTGAATATGTTTACATGCACACCAATATTTAGCTATTATTCTGATACAGGTCATGTAAACGAATATTACGGTTGGATATTCCGAATATGGCCTTTTTCCGAATGTAGCATTTTCCGATTAAGACGTGGGATATTCCTGTGTTATTCAGGTTTTAGAGGCATTCTTTGGACATGTATACACCGCATTCCAATTAATCGTCTCAATCTGTTTTTACCGCAGTTTACTGCCTCTTGCCTGTTTACCACTTATAGTCAGCGCTGTGCGTTGCTATGGTTCCTGAACACAAATCAACCAACCAACAGTTTGAAGGGCTGCTGACCCGATAAGAAGAAACACAGTGACTTTGAAAGTTATCATAGACTTGGATATCAACAGGTTTTTGGACATGTGCACACATCACTATGCCATCTTTTTCAAGAAGCTGGTTAAAGAAATGAAAGAGGGACGCACGGCTACATGTAAACGGGAATATTAGTGGAATATTCAATTTCCTTAGCCATGTAAACAGCTTAGTAGGAATATCGTCATTTTTGGAGAATAATACTAAAGAACTAAATATTATTGGTTCCCAAATAGGCCTATATGTTGATGTGTGCATGTTCAGATTAGCACAAACACTTGTTTTACTCACTAACTAATGTGCTACAGAGGGGAGTCAAAAACATAAGGTCTAGGGCCAAGTAGCTTTTGCTGCAGAATTAAACTCAGAGATTCACTTGAAAATACAAGCATGTTGCTTCACAGTACAACCATGAGTTTGCTCAAAATTGGTAGGTAATTGCAGCTGTAATTGTTACCATGGTAAGGATGAACATTTGCCCACATACACACTGCAGAGGGATCAAAATCACTGACCAGCACAGGTAATGTTAAAATCACCCCACCTCCCCTGGAGATAAAAGTCTACTGTTAATGGGGCTTGCGTCTTAAATCTTGGATGAAGACATAAACAAAACACAAACATTGAAAATAAGGGCAGTCTGTTGGGAGGAACAAAACTTTAAAGCACTTTAAATAGCTTCAAACTGATACATTTTGCAATTTCCAGCCTGAGAGCTCGTGCAGACAGACACATTGATCACTTTCAAACTCACACCATTCAATGTTGCAGTTCAGACTCTGAGAAACTGTTCTGAAGCAGTCCTCCTTATCTTTACTTTTTGCAATTTGTAACTTCCCAAGCTGTCGAAATGACTGAAGCATCTGTCTGTGATTACGTGGTAGTGCTAAGAACATGGTAATCAGCACACAAAGGCACGTACGTGGTGCCAAAATGAATGCTGTTAGTCTCATTTTTATTATACTTTCTTTTGATTTTACTTTTCAGCATTTTTTTTTCAAATGCATCTATCTTGGCACAAGGTTGACACACTCCAGCAACCTCAGCCAACGATAGCATAAACTCTGATAGCATCCGGGTCACTTTGACATGATGTAATAGTACTACACAGTGCTAGTCATAAATCAGACATGGTTGCTACATTCGTCGTAAAGAAAGTTTAATGCATTTCTTAAGGCGCCTACACATGATCCGCTCTTCCCTGGCTGTGCCATTGTTTTCCTATGGGGAGACCATTGGAGACAACTCGGAGAAAGTGCTACCCTTGGCAAAGCGCACCGCTCGAAATTGACGCTGAGCGCTGCACTCAAAAGTTCAAAATATTTCAACTTTGACCTCATTGCCGCTGGCCTTTCAAGGCACAACCGATGCCAGAAGCAACCGATGCCAGAAGCTGTGCCTGCAATATTCTATGGTCCCTACCTTGCGGTTTTCCCTCTAATCATGTGTATGGGAGTTTACTCTTGTTTTATGGACTTTGAGAAGGGGACAAAAGATTCCACCAAAGTGTTTACATGTAAAGCTCAATAGGTCTGTCGTGCTTAGTTATAGCTGCTAAGCTATGGTAGGGGGTAGAGGTTTAGCGAACAGTCAGTAGTATCATAGCTGCGTGAAAGATAGTAGGGAAAGAATATTTGAGCATCGTATGGGTTTGTATGCAGGACAATCTCACCAAAACCTGGTGTCGTCCTTGTAGTTTTGTCACATCTTTTGAATCCATTATTAAAATGCATTCTGATTTAGACTGAACATTCATCTAAAAAGGGACACAAAATAGCTGAGGCTCAACAAGAGCATTGTTTTTCATCTCAGATATGAAATGAGTCAATACATCATCCTGGATTGTGTTTCCTGTAAAGTATCTGGCTTCTGAGATCTCACCAACTTCTGGCGTAAAAGAGCGAGAACAAAGAGGAGGGAGGCATTGTGGGGGAGATGATTAAATGCTTTGGACTTTAACTGGTGTTTGGATGACAGCTCAATGTGGGAACAAGGACACAAACACATACTCATAATCGTGTGTGTGTGTGTGTGTGTGTGTGTGTGACCACATGCAAAAGCCAAATTCAAACATTCAGCACATGAAACAGAAAAGATGATGCTTAATAAATGACAAAATATTCTAGCAGCTCCAAAACAACTAATTCTACTAAGACAGCAAGGTTTATGTGGTACCTATTGATATAACTTCTGAGATATTCTAACTCTTATAAATGCAAAGAACATAAAAAGTGGGACAACCAGGCCCAGTTTCCCCTAACTTAAAAGTGTGTGTCAGCATCAATAGCTTTGCTCTGAAACCAATGTGTTCCGGTAACTTCAGGCTGACAACTAAAAGCTGCTGGAGGGAGCTGATGGATGTTCCCATTGCAGGGAGAAGAGTTTTTACTTAAATAAGTATCAACATTTGATAGAGCCTTCTAGTTTTCCTCACTACTACTACGTAAAGGAGTGCATTTTACTTTTTAAGGTTTACTCTTCCCTTCTACGAATATTTGCTCAATTTCCCTCATACTTCCTGGAGAAGTTATTATTCTGGCTTCTTTTCTTTACCATTTTAGTACAGCATCATACCGCTACACTGCAAACTGTTTAAATCTACTCAGACTTCCTCTCATGGCTATTTTTGTGTCTTCTGTTGGCAGATTGACATGCAGACCGATGAGTGACAATGACAAAATCGGTCTTGTACGTGTTAAGTTTCACCTATTTCAGTCTACTATCTACTGCACATTGATATGTTCATCGGCAATATGTGACTAAAGGAAGAGTCTAACCAAAAATGTCATCCACGCCACTGAGCAAGTTACATAGAAAACTTCAATACACATGTTCTGTTTGATGAGTGAGTCACACAAAACAACTTGTAGAATGTTGGATCTTCTCTGTGCAGTTGATTAAATGTGATGAAATGTGAGAAATGATAAGTGTCTTTCATCTACAGTTAATTTAAGATAGGGGATCCGCTTAATTTTACACATGGATGGCACAGTAGCAGTAACTTCATTCATTATTCATATCTCCTTGCAGTTGGATAGAATCGTTCAAGATTGCAGGGTGATTGATGAAGTGTTAAATTAAAATCTTCTATTGGACAAATAAGCATGGGTCTTTTGCATAGTGTTGTGTGTATGCTTGAGTTGGAATTAAAAGACATACATGGTGCATTTTTTAATATGCACAGAAGTAGAAACATTAAACAAGCCTGTATTAACCAACATACATCAGCTGTCTGTTTATTCTACCATTGACAGTACATTTAGGGTGACGCACACTGGCTGTAAATAGAAAATGTGTGAACACGTCTGCCTCTGCAGACACGCAGTGTTGTATAGCAGAGGTGTGTGTGTCCGCTGTCCACCGGCGTGTCTGTTTTGGACTATATCAGGGTTTCAATTCTGCCAGTCTCATAGACTCTATGATTTTCAACATATGGATGGCATAGACAGATAGACAGATAGAGAGATACATTATTCACCCCGAGGGAAATCTTAGGTATCCAGTAGCTTAGGCAACCATAACACAACAGACATGCAAACATATATCTCACATACATAAAAATCTCTCACAGAAATTTAAAGAGTTAACCATTTTGGATGTGATTACAAAGGCCTGGTATGGACTGCCCATATAACGCAATGACCATGATAGGCTGCCATTGTAGTGTGTGCAGTGGCGGTAGTGCAAAAGCGAACAGTGAAAATAAATATACTTAAAAAACAATATATAACAGGGAATAAGTTATACAAAGTAGATGTTATGACCACAGTCCATTGCATGCAGTGAATGTGTCATTACATCTGCAATTTCTAACAGTAATGTTGCCGTCATGACTGACAAGTGTTTATGGAACTGGTAGATATCTTTACACAGATTTAAGCAAATAAGACTCACAAGCAGCAGTTATTCACGCTTGTGAACAGGGTTGAAGGGTCAACAGAAGGTCAACAGGTAGTGCGGTGTGGACTTTGTCTATTTAGAAATAATAAACTACCTGCATATTTAAAATGTTTTGGCCTTTGTTGTTTTGACTATTTGTCAGAAATACTGCTATAATAATGTGTCATGTTTAAATGTAATGAGGGTGTACCGACTACAACTTATTGACTAAGGCATGCGTCTACAGTTAGCTGAAAGATTATATATTTTGTGTGTAGGAGTGCTTCCACACAGTGCCATATACTACTATTGCAACAAACCTGGTTAATAGTTAAAGGTCCCATGGCATGAATATGTCACTTTATGAGTTAATATGGTCACCAGAGCATTTAGCAGCTAAAGAACTAGCCATATTATATTTCCCAAAGGAGTTGGAAAAACAGAGCAAGTTTGTAGAAGTTCATTTCTGTGTTCAATTTCTGCACTTATGTGAAAAATAACTTCTTACTCTCACTAAGGAATCTTTCGACTCCATTTCAAAATATCCAAATATCACTTGAAATTCACAAGGCTGGTGTCATGAGGAAAAAGTTGAATAAGAAATGGGTTTACAGATAACAGACTAAGACATCCTGGTACAGAACAAGTGTTTGACACTCTCCATAGTGTGGCGACTAAAATCTGTATCAAAGTCCAACCTGCTCCACCCGTTTGACATCTTCATACATATGTTTCTTGTCATCCACTCCTATTTGGCTGTGCTGAAAGTGTCTCAGCAAAATGTCAACTTATCACATTTCAACGTTACAACAACATTGCAGTGATTTTCCCCTTCACTTCTTTGGGGAGACTTCAGTCCTCCAACTGGGAGAGGAAGGCATCCTGAGAACTGAAAATGTTCAAGCAAAGTGAAATATTGCTTTAAGCCTCAAAGAAAGGAAATTTGACAGGCAAAAAGTAGCACTGGGCCGCTGAGTATGCTGCTATCTACATGAAAAGCAGTGGAAATAAAGAGTTCCCCGTGGCTCAGCAAAAAATTAAACAGAAGATGGCAAGGAACAGAGTTCATTCACTCTGGCAAGCAAGTGCTGCAAAAACCAACTATGTAGAAGCAGTTAACACAAATAGTTTGGCAACTCCGTTACAACACAACTGATCAAGATAGATGCAAAATCATCTCACACATCCTACCCATATGTCAAATACTCCCAAAGGCCTAAGTCAACAGCAAATACTGCACACGTCATATTAGAGAATAAGCTAAATAACGATGCACTGCAGGGGAGTATTGAACAAAAGCAGAATTTTTAAATCCAGAATAACAAGGCTTAACCTAGTCTAATCTGTGCAGCCTGGTTTGGTTCGTTTCACGAAGGCCAAGGCAGACTGAGGAGGAGCAAGTAGGTCGAGCCAGGCTGAAGTCATTTGGATAGATGCACGTTCACTGCTTTCCTTAACAGACCGCAAGGTCGATCACAGATTTACTGATGCTAAAATGGAGAATACACATTGTGCATATACTTTACACAAAGTGAGCAGCAGCTTCTTATGGAAGTGTGATAACATGATACACATTTTTTTTTTTAAACATAAAAAAATAATATTCATACCATTCAAGGAGTTATGCTAATTATTTGCACAAATGAACAGTCTCTCATATGGGTTAAAATATAAATTACATACAGTAACATCAACTTCCATTGCTCGCTTTTCAGGCATGTACAACAGTTCATTTGTGGAAATAATCAGCCTCACTCCTCACTCCTCGGCTATTATCTGCCACACTTTGTCACTGTTTTGTTTTTTTTACAAAGAAGCAGAGTTTCCTTATTTACATATTATATGTTTTGCTTCTTTGTAGGCGTATATATGGACATAGAAAACACACTGAAGAAATTAGACCCTGAAATCTAGAAATTATAAAGATAACCAAGTGATAAATTGAATGCACACTGTAAACATTGACAGTAACAGTGTTTTTCCTCCCAGAAAAATATAAGATCAAAATCCATTGAGGTGTCCTCTCCCTGTTGTTTCATGTATGCACAGTACAGTAGCCTCATCTATATTCTTACTGGTCCAGTGAACTAAGACTATAATTAAGAAGGATTGTACGATTAGGATGGTGTTTTATAATCGTACAATCCTCCCAAATTGCAGTTCAATGGAGAGAACACACATTGTGTGCTAGTAATGCCAAATTAAATGCACACGGAAGAGGAACACACATGGTCCTTTGTTAAAGAATACAAAAAATTATAATAGTGTTCAACTAAAATAGTTAAAAGGTGTATTTGTCCTTGACCAGTCTGACATTGTTAGAACCACTAACACATATATAGCACTTTATTTTCCTTTTATCCTTGACTTTATTAAAAAAATTAGCATGTGAATCAGCCTTTCTAATTATCTCAACTGCTATAAAATATTCACCAAACGTCCAACAATATAAACAGCAGTTTTCATACAGCAATATAATAGTAACAATGACTGTCACATGTAAAATTATAAAAATAACGGTCACAACTTTTGTATTTTAATGCAGTCTAATACAAATATGGTCTGTTGAGTGAACAGAAATGGCTTCAGGATAAATAAATCCTGGCTGTTAATGCTGGTCAGGAGCAGGCTAGCTGCACATAATTAATAACCATGGTAAATTAGATGTCTCTGCTTCTGTGCAACCAAGTCCAGGCTAAATTCATCCAGAATAACTGGAATACTGCAGCTTAATCCCTTTTCCTGGTTTTGTGCAATACCCATCCGCTGACATCCCTCTAATGCTTTTATGAGTTTCAGCTTAATCATCAACCACTGCAGAGAATCAGAATGAGAAAATCAAGGTTTATGCATGTGACTCGCATTGCCAGACCTTCCTCCATAGCGCTGTAGAGGAGGGTCTGGCTAGTCCACATAGCATTATGGGATGGGCGAAAAACGTGCTCTGGTTTATTGGCATTTCTCTGAACCAATCACAATTGTCTTGGGCGGTGCTAATCGCTGGACGGAGCCACGGTGCCACTGCAAAACAGCCTCAGGAAAGAACATAGTTAACAGGCCATCTGAAAACTGACAAAAGAGTGACATCCTGCGGAATTTCCAGCAGAATGGGAGCAATCACAGACGTGGAATTTTGACAATAAAGACTGTGTATGGTGATATCCATATTTCTCAAAAACACAGTTACAGGGTCCACATCTGTTAGTCTTGTTACTCGCAGATGCCCGGAGTGCAAACAAAAACCTTTGATAATAGTACCATGTTGTTTTCATCCTCACCAACTCAACTAGATCCAGTAGAACAGGGAATAGAGGCTGTGTTAAGCGTTGTGTATTAGTGTGTGTGTGTGTGTGTGTGTGTGTGTGAGAGAGAGATGCAGTTCCCCTTTTGTACTCTCAGGGGCTGGTAATTGGAGAGATACACAGCGATTGCTGACACATGACTTGTCCTAGCTGGGAGGGCTAGAGCCTGCCTCGCTTTCACTTCTTCATTTCATTCATGTCCACAGGGTAGAGGAGCAGAGGCCGCGGCCCAATTTCTAGATCTTCTCACTAAACCAGCCTTGGACTTAATTGGCGTTCGGCCTCTAAACGCTGGCAGAACCCAAAATAATAATGAGCCCTTTATCCTCAGCATTTCTTTACTGGATATGACAAGCTGTTCTATGAAATAAAGTGATTCTTTTCCCTTCAATTTGAATAGAAATCTGAAGTGAAAATATAAAGATTAATAAAAATTTTACCTTATTTTTGACAAAGTAGTTGCACATAACTCTGGTTTGCTTTTTCATTAGATCAGAGGAAGGAAGATTGAGAACAGACGGAAAAGGAGACAAAAACAATGTTTACCTTAGCTAGGAAGCCGACTGTGTTACTTTGTTCTCCTCAATAAATGTTACATGAAATGTCAGTCCTACATGTTAATATTACTACTAGCAGAACCCAGTGCTTCTTTACTGTGTGAATAGTTGGGCTCAACAGTGCTTCCCCTTTCGCTATTTCCACTATCGGGGCTTATTACCACCCAGGGCTGTTATGATTGTTTAAAGAAATAGAAACAAGTCAGAGCGTTTCACCCCCCCCCCCCCCCACCTCCCCTATCCCAGAGTAGCCAGACCCATACTTCAGCACTGACACAGCGCTATGGAGATCCTGTATGTCTGGCAATATGAGACTGCTCAGTAAATTAAGTTGTATTCAAGTGGAAGGTCTGTGTTTGGGCTGAGTGTAACTGGCAATTAGAAAGTACTATCCCCAGCGCAGGGCCAGGACCTCCAGAATAGGAACTCAATTTAAACCCTGGATAACCTTTTAATAGGCTATGGGAGCTTCACCTTTACATGATGTCTTTGTGGGACATGCAAAGCAGATACTATCAAGGATTTCTGAGAAGAATTATCCTAATCATTATTCACCAGGACTAATCATAGTCTCTTTTAAGCAAAGGTATGACTATCTTTTGAACAAATTACAGTGCAAATGCTGTTGCTTTAATAATGTTGTTCTGATTACCAAATCAATTTCAATGTCATTATTACAGTAAGTGCCTGATGGAAAATCATACTCCGTCTGTCTTTGTGTGTGTTCACGTCATTACACTCTGAAATTAAATCATCCTGAGGTAAAGCTTTCCATTTGCTGAGCTGTCGTTATCAAGTTTATCTCTGATTGGAACACCGGTTTTAGAGTTTTATTGTAAGCAATTTTTTTATTTAAAGATTTTCTGTGGCATTTTAGGTCTTATTTTTATAGGACAGCTGAAGACATCCTAAGGGAGAGAGGAGGGGGAGTGACATGCAGCAAAGTGCTGCAGGTCCAGGTCATACTAGGTGCGCTATCGAGGAACCCAGGGTTAGTTCTTCATGTAGAATTGTAGCTTTTTTGACTTCTGGAATCAAAACGTCCTCCCTCATGTAGCCCACCTAACCCTTACCCTACTACTTTGTTTTATTTGCAATTTATAAATGATCTGGCAAAAGAAATTAAAGTATTGAACTGTGGGATATGGCAGACAGACAGACAGACAGACAGACAGACAGACACGTATTCATGTATGTCTCTGAATGATTTGTATATATGCGACCGGAAGATGTTTGCTAATTACAGTAGGTTTGTGGTGCTTTGTAATCCAATGTGGGATGGGCCAAATGTTTGGCATGAGACAGAAATAAAATTAAACTTACGTAAACTAAAGTAGCTATAGAGCTGAGGGGTGAAGAACGTCTGTGTTTCAGAAGCTCCGACAGTCAGATTTTAGGTCCATCCTTCCATCCATCCATCCATCCATCCTTGTCTGCTTAGTTGGTATTGGGTCGCAGCTCCATTAGGGGACCCCAAACTTCCCTTTCCCGAGCCACCAGCTCTGACTGGGGGATCCCGAGGCGTTCCCAGGCCAGGTTGGAGATATAATCTCTCCACCTAGTACTGAGTCCTGAGTACTGGGCCCCCTCCCAGCTAGATGTGCCTGGAACACCTCCCAAGGGAGACCCCCAGGAGGTATCTTTACCAGATGCCCGAACCACCTCAACTGGCTCCTTTCGACGCGAAGGAGCAGCGGCTCTACTCCGAGCTCCTCTCGGATGACTGAGCTTCTCACCCTATCTCTAAGGGAGACGCCAGCCACCCTCCTGAGGAAACCCATTTCGGCCGCTTGTACCCTGGATCTCGTTCTTTCGGTCATGGCCCAGCCTTCATGACCATAGGTGAGGGTAGGAATGAAAACTGACCGGTAGATCGAGATCTTAGGTGTGTATCGGAAAGTTTAAAGAAGAAAGAAAGTTCCAGACACTCACTCTACCTCTCTGTCTGTCTGAATGGGTGACCATCCAGACTGATGTCTCCCACTGCTTGCCAGGAGTCTCTTACAATGAGTGAAATGCATGTATTTACCATGTAGCCCCTCTTCTCTCCTTCCACTCCCACAGCACTTGACTCAACCTCTGTTCCCCTCTTCTTTCACCCCCCTTTTACATTCCTTTCCCACTGTCTATTACTCCTCTCATTTCCATTTCAATCTACTTTTTCTGATACTTCACAGTTCACCCCCTCCACCCCTCCAGTCTCTTAATCTGGAGATGATGTCATTACACAGTGAGACATGTAGCTGAGAGGCAATGCAAAAAATGATCTCCAAAGTCCTGGGGGCCTCTCTGTGTTGTCTCAATTTTTCTATCCCCCTCAAGATTCATCCATCTCTTTTTCCTAAATCCCTTTACTCATCTCTCTGCCTGGCCTCTCACAAACCCCGTCTTTTCCTCTCGGTCTGACTCAGTGTCTGTCCTCTCTCCTCTGTAGTCCAGAGGGAGAACATAAACTTTCTACTCTCACTTCCTTCACCAACCTACTTCTCTCCCCTCATTTGATCCCATGTAGCGGTGCAAAGGCTATGAATAGTCCAAAATTACAGTAAGTCTACTACTATTGCACCACAGAAACTTTAGTTTTGAATGTAAATGTGCTGTATTTATATAGCGCTTTTCTAGTCTTAACGACTACTCAAAGCGCTTTTACATCATACATTCACCATTCACACACATTCATGTCTGCCGTACAAGATGCCACCTGCTCATCAGATAAACATTCACACACATTCACACTCCGATGCACAGCTTGGGGTTCAGTGTCTTGCCCAAGGACACTTCGACATGGGACTGCAGGGCCAGGGATTGAACCACCAACCTTCCAATTAGCAGGTAACCGCTCTACCGCTGATCCACCGCCACGGTAGATGAATGAAATATTTGTTGTTTATTGTGCTACAGCATGTGTTGCAATCACAGAAACGTCTTGCATTCTATATATGCTTGTATTTGTGTTGGAATGGTGCCATGTTTCTTCTATATTTAAATAAAGAAATCATAAACCTAATTGGGCCTCATTCCTCTTTTTGTACTACTTAAACTACATCTTTTAACAGGCTATCTACTTTAATTAATATTATGTTATGTTTTTCTATCATTGTACAGTGTATATTTAGTACATGTTAGCACTATCTTTAGTCAAAATTCTCAGTTTTATTTTATTTTATTCTGCCTATACACCTAATCATCTACATCTTCTAATTCTCGGCATAAAGGATAATTGTTAACAAAGCAAAATTTAGAATCAACAACTGCGATTAAATCATGATTCAAGGGATTCTAAATCTGCTCCTGCTCCTCAGATATCTGCAGGGTAAATCCAGACAGCTAGCTAAACTATCCGTAAACAACTAAAACAATTTTTGAACATACACATGTTCCACCAAAACAAGTTCCTTCCCAATGCTATTTTGCAGAGGCACCATGGCTCTGTCCAGCGCTTAGCGCTGCCCAAGATGATTGTGACTGATTTAAAGAAATGCCAATAAACCAGAGCACGTTGTTCTCCCATCCCGGAATGCTGTGTGGACTAGCCAGACCCTCTTCTGCAGCGCTGTGGAGGAAGGTCTGGCAAAGCGAGACTAAGGGCGTTTTCACACCTACCTCATTTGTCTGGACTTTTCAGTTTGGTCCAAACAAAAAGGTGCCTCGGCCCACGGTCCGGATCAAAAGACCAAATTTTGATCTGATCAAAAGAGGTGGTCTCGGTCCGGACCAAGCTGAACCATGGTTTGATTTGTTTGCAGTATGAAAACACTTTTTGGATGGTTTAGACTTTCGGACCGATTACAGGAAGTTAGGCAACTACAAACTTTAGAAGAAGAAAAAAAAAATAAACTGCAAGCAAAAATGAGTCGTGGGGTCAGACAAAAACATTAAAAGTCAATTAGAAAATACTCACAAAAATGCTGCTGTTTACTGCGCTTGGTGCTGACATTGTTGCTGCTTGTAGTAATACCTTCATAAGACAATCGGGATTTGCTCATTCATTTTCCTTCATACGGAAAAGACTACCCGCCAAAATGACAACATGCCAATGTCAGACACACGCCTGTCTACTCGCCAATCAAAGGGAGACACAACACGTACGTGGTGATGACACGCCGTAGATATGATATGGAAAGTTATTTAGTGCGCTAGCAAAATCACTATGTGAAACCTAAAGGAACGGGATCAAATGTATACAATGTAATTAAACAAAAACGTTGATTCGGACCTTCGTTCGGACTTTTAGGTGTGAATGCGCCCTAAATGTTCCCTCACTGTTTAGGCCGAAGACCAGGATGCTCGCTCACAACTATAGGGCGAGCAGCAGGATGCTAACAAGGATTTGTTTTGTTTTTTAATTTACGTAGTTCTGTTATGAAGTCTGATTGGTCAATGACTTTTGAAATGCAAACTTTACAGGTTAGTCAGCTGAGGTTCTAAAACTGAGACGTATAAATGTTGGCCCTCCATAAAAGTACACATTTAAACCTATGTGGAGGCTGAGAGAAATAGTCCTAGGACTCTTTTGTCAGCCATCTTCCCAACATGCCATGAGGGCTGGATTACACAGACACTAAACACAAGATCAAGGCTGCAAATGTTGCTCACAGCCTTTGTCACATAAAGTATCCTCACCTTTCCTTCTCCCACCTTTTCTGTCACTAATGATTATTTTTAATTGCACTGTGAAGCAGAAATACCATAATCTTGGCAAAGTAAGTAGCCTACATTCTCTACTTTTAAAAGCGAATAGCCAAAAGGCTGACAGCAAGCATTAATCACACAGATGAGACTCAGAGGTTCACAATTACTCATGTTGTCTCTAAGACCCAGCCACTTTATTACATAAATCTCTTCCTCCCTCTGTGCAACAAACACACGCAGCGAGACCGTGGCATGGCATCAATTGTATTTTTTATTTTTATTCCAAATCAATAAATGAAAAAGGCTTCAAACTGCTGTCTCAATATGAACCCCTATGGCATCATAGATACAAACACAAAGACACACACAAACAGGCCCCAGTTATGTATCCTAACACAAGAACCATATCCAATTAGTATCAGCTTTGGTCTGACTTGAGTACAACATGGACTTCTGCTGTTACAGTCCTATTGGTCCCATTGAGCTAGACAAAATCCATCAACCTACCAACTCCACTGAATCCAATTTAAAATGTATCCCTTTGTCTCTCTCTCAATCAATCCCTTTCATGTTTTAACAGTCAGACTTGAAGATATTCTAGGTGAGTATTTAGTGGCACAAAAAGTCACAGCCTTGGTACATTGGCCAGATGGAAAGAGTGCAAGGTGTTGTTATCTAATTAGTCCCTGGGTGAGAGGGAACGTTTTTGGTTCTGCACATGACCTGAGCAGGGAAAAGGAAATTTCAGCAGCAAGTTGTCCTAAGATTACATCGATTGTCAATTTGAACCCTATAGTGCGTAAAAAAGAGAAAATCAGGCTTTGCTTGTGGAGGCAGTAATCAGCTCTATCACCAATCAATCGCTATCACCTTCTGGTCAGTAAACAGCAGGGGGAAAACTGATACCTTGCAATCTTTTGGAGTTTTTGTTTTTCTGACCAGTTTGTGATGTTGAAGTTTAAAATGTCAACCCAAAGGAAGCCCAAGGCAACGGATATCCGGCCTAAATAAGTGAAATCGGCGGAATTTCCCTCAGCAACGGAGCAATCCCAGAAGTGGAACGTCGTGGATACAGACTACCACCTCCCAGCCCATATATCACCACTTGTTATCACTTGACAGGAAGTTCCGTACTTCAGTCATGTGACGACAAAGGAGCAAACTCCCTCGGCTGAAAAAGACCACCAGAGGAGACTGAAATGGACGTGAGCAAACCAGTGAACCAGTTTGTGATTGTGCCCAGAGATACCGTTTTTGTAGTTTGTGTGGATTACCTTGATTTTGGTTCAATGCATAACTCCCATGCAAAACAATCGTAACTCCTTTAGAAGCTGAAGAAGTTTAACATCCACTAAGTTACAGTATGACATGCTAAAAAGGCTTAGATCCCCATACAGTCACTGTGTAGTCGTATAACCGGCCCCCTGCTGTGCTGCTGTCAGCGCCTGTCTCTCCTTTGTTTCCACTTGTCGGCTCTCGGAAGAAAACCAGAGGGAAACAAATTCAGGATGGAGGAGACAAGTGAAACTGAGTGCAGTCTGTCCAAGTTAAAGCTATCCATGTGTCAAGTCTCCTCCTCCTCTTGACTGTCACTTTATATCTCCGTCTAACTCAATTTGTCTCCCCTTTGTGTCTTAAACTCCGTAAAGTTTAGATCAGGCAAAAGTTTCAGTTCAAACAGACGTCGGAGCAGGGACAGCTCACCAAATGATATCCTGGCTATGACACACTATATAAAGTAGGCTGTAACTGATCAACATAGCAAAGTAATTCCAAGTCAACAAGAGGATGTTTTTGTGATCATTATCTTCTGATCCAGAGAAAAGTTTTGGTGAATACTTTGGAGAGAAAAAAAAAGAGAGTAATGTTGAAGTGTGAATGAAGACTCTAAATATTAAAGTATGATTTCAAAACCAGCACTAATTGCATTGATGTTGGGAATCATCCTACATCATGTCTTTATACGCTAACATCTTATTAGTGACTACACAGGCTGCAGAACATATTCATCTTTAATGTTTCTAAACTCAATTTAATATTTTACTGTTATAACCAGTAGAACATGAACACAATTTTGTCAAAATGCTTCACATTGGTCAAAATGCTTAATATAGCTAAATATTTTATAATATTTCTTCTTATAACCTTTATGCATCACTCATCAGTTTCTTATCCACTCAAATGGGAAAAGGTAGTTAGTGGCTTATTCTTCCAGGAGGAGATATTTTACATGTGGATCAGGAAGACAGTGAATGTTCTACACCAAGTGGCCAGAAATAAAGGTCAGCTTTATTCTGTACCTAATATTTAAATAGACAAACAAGTCTAGTTCCATTATACACCAGGAAGGTAAAAAAGGTAAAGATGTTTTCAAATTGTGAATAAAGTATTGCCAGATGTTTTGAAGATGGAAGGTTAACCAATGTTGTTAAAATAGACATATTTTATATTTGGACCCATGCCAGCACCATGACTAAGCTAATTACCTCCTGGCTCTAGCACTCAGACATGAGTGGTGTTTATGATCTGTGTGAAAATGGTTAGCATACTGTCCAAATCATCAAGTTCACTACATGGTTCCCTACACATGCACACACAAGGGGAGCATTAGTTTTCCTTGGAATACTTAAAAGTAATGCAGGCTTGTACCCTTTTATGGACCTCTTATGTACGTAAACATGCAATGACTGTGTTGAAATGCAACATTTTATTTAGCAATGATTTTCCCATCTGGGAAATCGTAGGCCCGAATCTTGTCAGCAGACTATCAAAATGCTCCTTGTTGAGAAAAGATTACCCCTGGAACTGGCCAGTGAACGCGGAGCTCCTTTACCAGCCGGAATTCCCCCAACTGCTCTCTGGACCTGAGGGTCTCATGCAGCCACACCCTTCTTACTGCTGCCTTCCTCCATAAATACTACCAGGGCAAGTGCCAAGGAAACATCTTCGCCACCAAATTGCTACTGGAATCGCTGTGTATCCCACACAATGTTGCATGTCCTGCACTTCTGATGTAAACACCAGACGCAGACATGTTGTGCATTCAAATATTGACACATGTATGACTTAAATGTAAAAAGTCTTGCCCATTTTGCGTTGAGCCCGGCGGCAAGCACAACAGATATATTTTGGAAATAGGACGCAACCGGGAGGGCAGCGTATGCCGCGTACAATGTGAATGGCCCTTCAGGAGACACAGAGAGAAGACTAGAGGAAAATGACAATTAAACAGCAGCCTATTTCAAACCAAAGAAATTTAAATGGCAGACTATTTCAAAAACCATTCTGTCTCCTCCCCTCTATCAGCCTCAATTAGAGGTTAATAGCATTGCATGGGTATTAAGTCTAGAGGGACGAGAAAGGAGGAAAGGAAAAGAGGAGAATAAAGTGAGACGACTTAATTAAATAAGGAAGGGATGAAGGGTGCATTGATGAAAAAAAGCCAGAAATAAAAAAAAGAACACACAGAGGATGGATTCCTATCCATCAAGTTTAATTTGAAGGCTATAATCAAGCCTCCATGTGTGACTACTATTCTGGATAGTGTATGGTTCCTTAGAGATACAAGCCTAAATTACTATTAGAGTCAATGAGTCTGAGTGTGGATATTTAAACTGTCCACAGAATATTTTAGATTATACAGTATGAAGTAATTTGACAGCAATGGGCTCTTACTTGGCCAAAGTGGGTTCCTCCATTTGGACTTTAGCAGCTGTAAAACAGAAGTGATCACTTTAAAGCTGCTCTAATCAACATTTCTTTATATTAACAAAGGGGCTTGCTTGCTTATAGTGACGAACCAGCAGAGAGGTATCATCCAAGTAAGCAATTCTCTTCAGGCTGTATGTAGCCGTTTAGTGTCTTTCAGCTCATTCTTTTGGTTTTATGGACCAAAAGTTTAATGTTTTGGTTCACCGTCCATGCAGTCTTCAACCCTGTTAAACACAGCCGTGTTCAGTCAGACATGTTCTGATGAAGCCACTGTTCATGTTACTGGAGCACAGGAGGACTCAAACACACAGCTCAATAAAAAGGATTTATTTAGGGGAAAAGGGAGTGGGAAGGTGGACGCCAGGAACCGGGACGCAGAGGACAAGAGGCTGGGGAGATCTTGGGAAGTGAGGATATCGGGAGACTGGGAGCCGAGGGGAGACACGGGAGGTGAAGTGTGGAAGAACCGGGAGCATGAGCCAAAAAGGAGACACGGGCAAGGAGCGGAGATGGAGGCTGATGGAAGCGGGGGCGCTGTGGGAGGAGGACCGGGAGGTGAAGCCAGCTGACCGGAGGAATGGATGTGAGGAGGGTACTGCAGGGGAAGAAGACAAAAATAGGTGAGTACAGGAAACACAAGGAGAGGAATATGCTAAGTAATAAGCTACCATAGAGGTTCACCAGCATAACTGGAGCAACGATCAAGTGAAGAGTGGATGGAGAGCCGGGGTAAGTATACTGTCGGAGATGATTGATGACTGGCAGGTGTAAGCAGCGGGAGCAGTTGATTGCTGATGACAAGCATGTGAGCGCAGTCAGCTGGCTTCGGCAGGAGAGAGGGAGAAACCAAAGAGAGGAGGGAAACAGGGGAGGCCAAAAGAAAATTCAGAAATATAGTATATATAAAATATAATATAGTAAATATAATAACAAAACAAAAACTCACGGCCAGCTGGACCCCAACCATAACAGTTGACTTTCTGCCCATGACCGAATGACAGACAGATAAAGTTAGCAATGTTAGTGACTAGCTGCTTAATGTAGTGAAGCATTTAGCAGGTGAAGAGCTGGATATTTTCCTCAGAGTTGGTGGAGACCAAAAACAGAGCTCTGTATGTGCTGAACAGGTAAAACTTTTTGCTACCACACACCTGTCATATCTGCCAGTGCATCTTTAGGTCTTCAAATTCAATTCACTTATATTCAATTCAAAACAGGTGTGATGAAAAATTACCTTTTTGGTCATGAATGCTAATAAACAATTTCAATAATAATATATCAAAATGTCATTAAGCCATATATATATATCCTTTAAAGCTCAGCCAGTACAACAAAGTGGTTTGAGATATCTCTCTCTCTCTCTCTCTCTCAGCTGCCTTAAAGAGCTATCCAAGATGTCGACGTTTTAATAGCATTTGCAAAATCCGGCACTCTGTGTCGCAGAAAAATAAAGGTGTGAGTGCCAGTCGTTTTGCAGTCTGTTCAGTGGTGTTGTGTGCCTCCAGATGCAGTCAGTCAGTCAGGGCCAGACATTCAGTGATTTGCTGTTAGCTTAGTGTTTGGCAGAAAACATCAAGCCTCAACAATCCCACCTCATGTCAGTCTTTTATCTACAACAGTCTCACAAATCTGTCCCATTCTCCACCACCCTCTTCCCCCCACACTCCAAATATTGATAAACTATTCAATTTACAATTATTATTATTATTATTACTACTACGCACAACGTTTGTGTTTTTAATCATTAACATGCAAATGATTCATCTATATGTATGATGGAATTCCATGTTATTTATTTAATTCAATAAAAATACACTTGAAGGTTAGGTTCAGGGACGTGATACAGGCAGTTTTCAGAAAATATACAATTTGTTGAGTATAAATGCAACAGCACACCACATGCTGTGCTAAGGCGGGGGGGAGGGGGGGTTGTACTACATTGTACATTATGTTAGGTTACAGACCTGATCAAAATCAATTTTATAAGTTTGCTCAGTTGAGCAGATGTGTCATCTCTGGGCCAGCGCGCTGCCAGAACAAATAACCAACTGGGTTGACGTCTCAGCGCTGGTGCTGTTGTAGTTTCCCAGAAGACTGCTGTTTCTCTAGCAGCCAAGGGCGTCAATGCCCTGGACCCCTTTCACCCAAATGTTCTGTCATACTAATGATTTCTCACCAAAATAGATCAGAGGAATAAAAAGAAGAAAGAAGATGTACGAGGACTTTTTGCCATGTATTTTTGCTGAACAATCCAGTTAGCAGCTGTCAGATTAGCGGCTGAGCTAAAGGCTGCCATATTAACTGCAGTGTAATATTATTTTAAAGGTTGAAAACCAAATACCTTAATCCATTTAAATAAGTGCTACTGAAAGGCAAAATAATGCAAAGTGAATGGCACGTCCAGACACTTTGTCAAAAGGGTTTACCCTCAAGTGGATGTTCCGTGGTCATGTGGGATCATCCCCTACAAGAACACAACTTTTATAGAGGCAATCTGACTTATAAATACAGACTTTTTTACACACAGTAGCAAGACAAAAATGCAAGAGTAATCAGGTGTGTGTGTGTGTGTGTTTGTGTGTGTGACAGATAACAGAAAAAAACAGGAGGAAAAAGACTGAGGCAAACAAATGGAAAGATGCAGTGAGAGAACTCCAGCTGACTCATGCAGGTTAAAATACACACATGTGCACTAATCACACTAATGAGGAGCCATGTAATTGAGCCAGGTAATAAATCCAGGTTGAGGGTGAGTTTAATAATCCATCCATTTGGACTGCTAATTCAATAGCACACACATTCACACAGT
This sequence comes from Etheostoma perlongum, assembly GCA_026937815.1. Classification (NCBI taxonomy): domain Eukaryota; kingdom Metazoa; phylum Chordata; class Actinopteri; order Perciformes; family Percidae; genus Etheostoma; species Etheostoma perlongum. Next base: position 6,641,959 of record CM049390.1, on the reverse strand, counting down.
CGTTTCAATTGGCAATTACAAGACTCCCATCACACTCACACACAATTAGTAATTTTACTTGGTTTAAAGTGTGGATCACTTTAAACATCATGTTTATTCAACAATGGATCTAAATGGTTATGTCTAATGTAAAAGGAGAAGTATCACCCAAAGTTAGGACTCTTACTTGATTGGGACTTGAACAAACAATGCCTCAATCACATTGTTGCACAATGCATCCATTCAAGATGCAATTTCTTTTCTTTTTTCCCCTCAAAGGAGGTTACACTTCATAATATTCAGGATATAAAACACAACGGGCTGAATTAAATTATTTGGTCGGGTTTAGGGACTTTAAAGAACTTTGTCATTTTATTTTCAAAATTGTATTTACCACATAATATATTAACATACTTGAGAGGTTGTAGCTACTCAACAATTATTGGTGTTAGTATAACCCCAGAAACGTATCACTTATCAGTCAAGAGTACAATTTGGTTTGCATATTTTAAACCCTCCAGGTAGTATCCACAGTATAACATTGTAAATGTGGTACTCAGTAAATTCTACCTTTCTGCCCGGTATTCTGAAAATCCCACTTCTGACACATACAGTGTACAGTGGGAAATGCCAGTGTGGAATTCACTCTACAGGGCGCCAGAAGTGAGGACAGGGCAAGGTAACAGCAAAGCTACAAAAGAGTGTGTGTGAAAAATAAAAAGAGATGAGAGCAAATCGCAAGGAGACATGTTGATTCAAATATCAAATCCTCCATGTGGCTTTGGTAAAATTGTTACCCAGTGGTTAACTCACAGCTGTCACATTCCATGTGATTTTATATGCTAAAAACAGCAGAGAGCACACAAACACGCAACTACTAAACTGATGCTTTCATCTAAAAGCCATTAACAGTTGCATGTGTGCCAACATCACTATATCTTCACATGAAATGAATCCTGTAGAGTAAAACATGCATGCCAAATTGCTACAAGACATACGTGCTGCCACAGACACACACACACACACTTACGTACACACATATACTGTATGTACACACACTTCATGCTACACTACACAAGGTTCCAGTGACAGAAAGGGACATTTGAGAAGCTACTGGAAGCCATGTTGTCATCACTGATAAATCACTTGAAGCAAAGCCTGTATTTACTCAGTTAGCACATTAAGATATTCACAGAACTTAACATAATATAATGTAAGTACTGTAAGGCTAAAGTAATAATCTTTATATATAAAGTGCAGTCACCTGTCAGGGAATTAAATATCAAACACATAAAAGCAAAACTTGGGGCATGCCATTATACACATTAAAAACCCAGACTAAAAACCCATGTCCCAATGATAAAAGATCTAATGTGACAATGCTGTTTGCATGTTTCAACCGGTGTTATTTCCTAACTAGTGTTGCTCAAAAATACACTACACACATCTATTAGGCTCTTTGACCTTACAAAAACCTCCCACGCCACATTAGGCTTATATTGCCTCTCGGCCTCTTTCCAACTCATATTATTTTGTCTCTCTCCCCTTTTTATTCCAACATTTATATTAATTATATCATATTTGTATTCAGTGAGCAGAAATTAAGGGTCTCTAATGGTAGAGTATTATGACATAATTGTATTTCCCCCTTGTTCCCGAATAGAAAAAAACATGGTTTTATTTTTAGAAAATGAATGAGTCTCCTTGCTGTGTTTAATTCCACTTTCCATTGTCCATCCAGCCAAACATTCTCCCTATGTTGTTTTGTTTAATTTGGACCCACAATGGTATGTGGATTAAAACAGTTGACTGCTTTATTAGTTTTTGGGTACCACATATTACCTAAGGCCCTGCAGTCGCTCACGGGGGTTTCTACTCTGGCTGATTAAACCTCAGCTCAGGTTGGAGGTGGTTGAAGTAAGATTATAGAAGCCCGGTCAGACCAGATTGTAGAGTGAGTCGGTCACCCATTGGTTTGTGTACTACCGTGTTAAAGCTTTGAGTTTTGCAATTTGGCCATTGCCAGGCGTAACAATTTTTTGGACATGAGTGTGGGACTGGGGAGATGACGCTGCTAAGCCAGTGTTGTCCATGGTTGTAATGGCGCTTTGTTTTTTGCAGTCGCTTTGGTACATTTCTCAGATCACAATTGAGACTCTCAAAACTGCTTGTTCAACCTTTACATTATCTAGTCACATTAAACAGACAAAAGCAATTTATCATTGTTTTGGTGCATGCATGGCATGCAATTGATCATGTACAATTGTCAGCTGTTTTTTTACATGATCAATTGCTTATGCTATGTTGATCAAAATATAATATACTGGATGTTGAATTGTTGAGTCATATACATTTAAAATCTCAATTTACTGCTCACTATAGAGTAAACTAGGGGTATAATATAGGGAGCAATGAATGAGACAGCCAGGGAGATGCCAACAGACCTTTTTTTTACGATTATCTTGACATGTCACATGACCCTGCATTGCAGTGATCCCCCAAACTAATTTGCTCTGGGGAGTTTATTCCCCGAAGCCCCGGAGTTTTCTCGACCCATAGCTTTCCCTCGATTAGGGTGGCACCTAAATCATAGTTGCAGCTGTCACTGTGGTCCTGCCAGGCGCCCTGCTTTGCCCTGCTACACCCTGCAGTGACCTGCTACGCCCTTCTATCCCATCTCTGTTACGTCATGCAGTGCCCTCACCACTCAAGGTTTCTGCCTAAAAGGGAGATCTTCCTCGCCACTGTCGCCCAAAAAGCTTGCTCTTGGAGGAATTACTGGAATTGTTGGTCTTTGTAAACTATAGTGTGGTCTAGACCTACTCTTTAAAGCGTCTTAAATAACTCTTCCTATGATTTAATACTATGAATAAAATTGAATTTGTTCCCCTGTACAACAAAGCCTGAATGGCAAGCCAGCCTAAGCCACTGCAAAGCTGCTTTTATCTTAAACACACACACACACACACACACGTACTGTACATGTTTACTTTACAAGGATTTTATGTTGATAAGGAGGCTTACCCTTGCTGCACATATGATGACTATTATGATGTGTTGTACGTACAATGGGCAGTGTGCAATTTTCTTGGCTAGTGGCAGTCTCTGCATGCCAGTGAGCATGTCTGTGTACTTTATGTACGTGTGTATTACGCTCTATGTTGTGTTGAATTCTTTTAACGGCACATTTGTGCTTATTCAGAGTGAGTTAACAAAGTGCAGCAGTTCAGCTGCTAGGTCTCAGTTGCTAGAGTTTTAGTTCTGGAATGGACCACGTTCTCCTGGGTTAAAGTCCCGTGTTTGACCCATCCACCACCCCGACCAACTACCCTATTTGGAGTTTCCCCCTTACATACGACTCTCTAACCCCCATTTAGATGCTGCTATCCCCAGTACGTTCTACACACACGCCGAAGGGTGTCTTTTTTGTTGCATCAGACTCAGACAGCCACTGCCCAAACATCCATATTTCACGTGTTGGAGTGAGAACGGGTTGCCTCCCCACGGGGGTTTGGGAAAAGTTTTTTGGCTAAGGCTAACGCTAGTGATACTAATGCTAAATACAAGCCTTGTCGGTCTCACCTCTTGTTGTACATGTGCATGACAAATGAAAATGTATGAGAGTCTGGTAGGACCAGGCTAGCAGAAAAAGGGACAGATGGGTGGAGAAGCTTGATTTAAATGGACATGGAAAATAATGTTAAATGTTTTATATTATGTCCTCTTTTTTAATTTCCCTTACCCTTTCTCTTTCCTACACACATCTACACACACCTTGCATGTGTGTGTATGAGGTTTTTATTTTGGTATGTGCAATTATCCAAATGCTTGCACAAACATGCTATATTAGCATACCAGTGTTAAGCGTTCACAGATACAAACGCAGAAAAAGGCTGTAGTTACAAATGCACATCAAGAAATGTGGGGATGCGTGTGGCGTCTGCATTTGGGTGTGTTCACTTTCACAGAAGTATAACGTTAGAGTCACACTCACCTACACGCGGCCCGCACAATCCAGAGCGGTTTGTCATTATAATGAACTAGGGAGTCAGAGGGTTTATCTGTCTGCTGCAGTGTTAACATTACTAAAAACACACGATAGCCAATACACGCACATACTTGGCACACAATACCACTCACATAGCACATTTGTCCCCTGAAGTGTCACACTACATTTATGGATGATGTCATTACAGCTAGAAGAGATGGAGCAGTGAGATTGAGGACAAAGACAAATGAGAGACAGAGCTGAGTAACTGAAGCACACTGACTAAGGAAACGTAGAGCACACTATGTTAGTATGCATGTTTGTGATCGTTACAGAATTGCAGTCATCGCCTTTTCATTTTTCTAATCTTATTTATTCTTTGACGGGAGAAAAGGGAGCAGTCAGATCACATTGTTATGGGGATCAAAATTTGCGTAGGAAGGAGGTCAGGGTCATGTGCTGCTTCTAAGGCAGGCCAAAGCATGAGTCAGCAAAATGCTAAAAAGTCTGATTGATTCATACGACTGCATCTTTATACAGTTGTTTTTTTCTGCTAGACCCGGCTGAACTCAATTCTCTTTTGTTCTGCTTGGGGAGTTTGCAACCTTTTTTGAGTTTGATTTACGATCAACTAAATATTCACCATCTATAAAAAAGTAACAAACACAGCCATGCTATACCAGAGATAAGTATATGGAAATGCATACACACCATACACAACGTCAAACTTAAACCTAAACAAACACACTTAAGCATGTATTCGCAGCACTCGCACGAGTAAGTAGCATGCATAGAATTATGATTTAAATATATATTTATATATATATGTTTAAATTCTCTATGAGAATATAGTCGACCTATAGAATTAAATAGTGACTTTTGATATCTATTAATTGTTCATTTTCTTAAGTCTCCCATGTGGTTGATTGGATATCTTGAGGTCTGGACATATGGTCGGACAAAAGAGACAACAAACTGACTTTTAAAGATGTCACTGTGGCCTTTTGAAAATTGTGATTTTTTTTTTACTATTTTCTGACATGCTATAGGTCAAACGATTAATCAATGGAAATAATCCTTTAACCCTAGATCATCAAGGAAATATGATGTAAGACCATGTCAAATTGAAACAATACGAAGTCATTACATATGACCAATGTTGCAAACTTGGCTATTTTATCACTAGATTAGCAACTTTTAGACCTTAACAAATTTATTTTTAAAAGCGAACATCGACAATTTAGATCACCCAGGGAAATGTGAGATATATATAACAAAGTTCTCTAGTGTTGCTATTTTACTGCAGTGTTATAGCTAACCTGACGCACCACATGGTTTGTTACACAGGACCATCTGAAAAGCATTGGCAGTCATTTGAATCCGATTGGGAAAAGGGCAGACATTTAAAAGAAATACTTGGCAGGTGATTGGATGAACCATCGGTCTATTAAACTCTAGCCAAAGTCAGTCGATTCAGATCTATTCCATCGAGAAAAGTCTTTAGTGCTGTTCTTTGCCCTTCTTTCAATGAAGAATTCCTCTCCACTTCTAAAATAATTGATGCTCTTGCAGCATCAACGCTAACTTGTTTATTAATGTGTGTGGTGACTGGTGTCTCTGTTTATGGGTTTCTTTTGTTAAAGTAGGATTAAGTGATTTTTTGATTCATTTCTATTTCGTTTTGGTTAAGTTTTGTCAAAGACTTTCATTTCTGTTGAAACTTTATGGTTTAATTGTTGTATTTAGTTTCTTTTTGTTTGGTTCTAGGCAGCTATCTGCCACTTTTTGGCAACCTTAATTGTCTTAGATTGAAGTTTTTTCAATTATTTTTGGTTTATTGATTTATTCCCCCAAATAATCAAGTGTTCTGTGTCCCACAGTTGCTGAGTGCTGACGGTGGTGGTGTCTGCCTCCTGTGTGCTGTGTTTCCCCCTTTTGGTTTATTTTGAGTTTTTACCACCATGTGTGTGTGCGTGCGTGCGTGCGTGCGTCTTCACGTATGATTGGAGTGATCCTTCCCTGAGCTCCCACACCCCTTGACCCAGTCCCTCCCCTTTAAGACCTCAGCACTCATCACCCACATTTTGATATTTGAATAGTATTTTATACTTGACAATTTTAATAATTGTTATAATAAAATCATTGTTTTTAATGGAACCACGTCACTGGTCAACCAAGTCGAACCTGTGTGCTTTTTTTGTATTTTGATGGTGTAATTATCTAGCTAGTCTAATCCTATTCTTGGGGTGAAATTCCCCGGGTGGCGTTGCTGGTATCTTCCTTGGGTCTGGTTGTTGAGCGGGCCAAAAAGGCACTCCACACCAATAAAGTCTCAGTCGCCACATTAATTAAAGACTGGAAGGAGGATGAGAGACTAATCTAGGACCTGAAGATTGAATCCGTCAGTCAACTTCCTCACGCTGCTACTGCAGAGGTGAACTTTGGGGAGAAGAACAACTGACAGCAATTAGTGAACTCATTTTACAGAATTTATATTTCGCACAAGCGTCATTAAAGGGCAGTGGAGGAAATGCTTTTCATAACTCAGATGTCCTCAAGGTGTATACACTTTTGTTTTACTGATGCTTTAAATAAGTTAAATACTCATAGTTCGCACAAGATTCTACTACTTTGATGTTTAATCGGCTTTTTCTGTGTCAAGAGTTTAGTTTTTGTGTGTGGTCAGCATGCGGTTTGATAAGAGAGATTGCACTTGTAAGTTTACAAGAGTGCCAATATGGCTTCACTGATCCAATAAAAATGACTCCTTATCCACACAATAGAAAAAAATCAAAAGAAATATAAACCTTATTATAATCCGTCAACTGAGCAAAACATACGATGGAGAAGCAAGCAGTATGTGCAAGGTACACCACAACTTTTGGTCACTAATCTTTTTCAGTGAATGGCACACAGACATTCCGTTTGAAACAATGAGATCGGAATGTTTTTAGTTTTCCGGGCCATAACTCTAGCATTTGGTTCAGTCGTACCGCTCTCATTATTGTTTTTTTAGGCTGAAACAGGCAGCTATTTTCCACTGCTTACTTGACACATTTATTGTCTATAACAGAACAAAAGAATTGAACCATGCAGCACCATCTAAAAAGCAATGAGACAGAGTCTTATTACAGTCGAAATTGCTGAGTTTTCACCTGGGAGTATTACAGAATTACTGTAAGTGAGATCTCCGTATAAAGTTACAGACAGCAAAATCACCACATCTGTAGTACTGGACAAAATAAAAACGTGGATTTATTTACTAAACTATTTTCTAAAGCACACAGTGCAGTGTCAAAGTACAGAGTCCAGTGCCCAAGGGACTAAGCTGAAGATGTTATTTTTGGAAAACAGAATATGAAATCAGTGACCAAGTTCTTCTGGCTTCTGCAGCCACAGCCACAACGTTTACACCGACCCCAATACAAGCAACTCAAATGGCAACAAATGCTGTGAATTCATTACATAGTTATAAGAGCTACTGCCACAAAGGCCCCTTTTATGAGATATTACTTTAGTTTTTTTGAATCTGTTCAAATATACAGAAAGCTGAATTTAATAACTGACACAACAGTCGTTGATTGGCTATAAAGGGTCGGATGCAAATAAGGCAACTGCTTTATGTAATGACAGACAATGTAATGTAATCTGTCATTACATAAAGCAGTTGCCATTTTAGTTTTCTATTCTGAAGCACAAGACATTTTTTCTTCCAATAACACATTTAGGACTAAGCGTTATAGAACCTAGAATAACTGCAATAATAAATGCCATTTGCATCACATTTGAGTTAATGCATTTTTAAATGGCTGGAAATGTTCAATTTGCGGTTTCCATTACACACATGAGCTATTTAGATTAGTGTGGTACATTGTGCCCTACTCTGAGAGCACACACATTTTACTTCTGATACATAAGTGCTGACAGCATTATTAACTTTGAGACACAGCTCTACCAGGTTAAAGGTCAATGGATGGAAAAATACTAGAAAAATGTACCGAACATAAGACGCAGTTCGGTGATGTTGTGAAATAGTGTGGGATCAGTGTCAGTGTCTACATCCCTGTTGTCTTTGCAGTCAGCTTTTCCAGGTTAGAGTTCCTTCAGTGTTTGTTCCCCTTAGCCGGATTATCCGCAGAGGTCCATTCCTCTCCAAAACAAATGGTAAAGCCAGTAAAAACACTCAATAAAAGCAGTTTCACTTTTTAAAATCAGTGTTTCTCCAACGCTGTTGGCTCATCGGCGAAAGGGCTGCGAGTAGAGCTGCTGCTAATGTTTGCTCAGCCTGTTTCTTGCTTGTTTCTCCTCCTACCTTAAATAAAATAGTGAACATTGTTGGAAACACTGGGGGATATTTTAAGTACACAACAAAATATATAGCACGAGATTAGTCATTTTACATGTAGCCTTAAGTAAAAGGTACTGTTACAGTACTTTAAAGGCATGTGACTTGAGCAAAAGTAAAATTACTGGTATAAAAATGTACTCTGTTGGCTACCTCTAGCTCACCAAGTAAGAGCGTGAGTCACAGTTCACAGTGAGAAATCATGAACAATACAGGGCCATGGTACCGTCACTATTAATGGTATTAGCTATGCCTTTCCGCCGTAACATGTCAAAATGTCACATCAAAATATTGCAGAATTAAGATTTTCTCTGAGTCATGGAATAACAGTGGAAAGTCAAAACCATTTAACCAGAATAGGAGAATTTGACATAAACTCACAATTCAAGTTATTTGACAACCCTTTCTGCTTAATGATGAATCACCCTTTCCCCAGTTTTACCTTCCTTAGCATGAAGGTTTCCCATAGAGATTATTGACACTGCTGGGGCAGGATTCTTGTTTCTTTCATTCTATGATCACCAGCAACTCTCAACAAAATCTAAATCTGCCTTTTTGAACATAACACTTCCTTTGAGGGATTTCATTTGAGAAAAATGAGAGCTTAGAAGACCAAATGTAAAAGCATTCATCATACGTGCAACAATTTTGGTCTCTGAAAGATTCAGGGTTAATTTTTTTTTCATTCACTGCATGACACACAAAAAATAAAGTGTGATATTTTCATCTCAACGGCACAGCAACGTTCAGAGCAACACCCGCTATGACATGTCAGCAGTGTCGTTAACGCCGTAACGGTGGTATTGCCAAGAGTTGATAAGGTGTGTGATGTGTGTGAAGTGTGGGGACGTACATCTTACAGACGATGAGTATCCCAACGACAGTGGTGAGGAAGATAACATTACACACATTTGGCCATAAAGTTCATAATCAAAGTTTTTTTTTACCTTTACTTTTGATACTTATGTACATTTTATATCAGAAAACTACTTTTGATTTACAAGTACAGTAAACATCAGACTTTTATTTAAGTAATATTCTAAGAAGGAGACTAATTTCTACCAAAATCATTTTCTGGTTTTACTCAACTATTGCTTTCAAGTACTTTATACAAGACTGACAAAACATGGTGCATTTAACATCTTCCAGCAGCAACAACTAAGCAGAGGACTAAGCAGAGGATGAGGTGGGCATGTATTCTGAGTGGTGATCACCATTATAAAGGGTGCCACTTATAGTATATCTCACAGATTAGATAATAAACATTTGCATTAAAGTGAAGTGCATAACACAGAAATGGTCCCGACTGTTCATTGTGAGCAGGACCCAATTCATCCACACAGGTACTTCCACTGATGTCTGATTCTCAATAGTGTGCACATGTACATATTTGCACTTATTAGTTATTGCTTTATAGAGGTTTATGACTTTCATTATTATACAATACTGCCAGCACTGCTACACCCAATGAAAACCTGACTAAGGTCTCATTCAGCTAGAGTAATGAATGTGTATGCAGGGCTAACAGTTATTACATGTCTCAGGGTTCTAATCTTTTATTGTACGAGTCTTTACCTCTGCACTAAAAGACATTACAACGTACTGCACTGTTATTATGAATCAAACAGAAACCTCAGTGACACTACACTGAGAATCTAGGAAGTCACTGCTGCTCCCAGCCAGGAAATCTAGTTCCTAACTCCCAATACGCCCAGTTAAAGGTGCATTTATCCATGTACCTTTGGACAGATCCAGTCAAGCCATTTCCCCCTAGTTCAAAGTCTTTATGTTTAAGCTAATTGGCTGTAGCCCTATATGTACTGACAGCAGGGATGCAGTGTGGAGATGCTAAGAGTGTTGAAGCACCTCCTAAAAACCACGTTTCATACAAACAAATAAGAGTCTTTTATCATGAGGCCCAAATAATTCACCTCACACACAAAATAGGCACAAAAACAAACGGCTCCGTCACTCACAACGCTGCGCAAAGCTGTATTGCACTGGTGCTCTGCAACAAAAATAACCTGGTCATGGGTCCCATGTCTCGCCCACATCCATGCACTGCCTGACTCCCTCTTCCCCTCCTTGCAGTTCTCATACATTAGCTTCATGTTGCTGAATGTGTAGTTGCTGTGGCTAATCCGACATACAGCATGTTGTATTTAAGTTTGGTGTCTTTAGTGTAAAACATTCTGAAATTAGCATAAAATAAAGTCCTGCAGTATTTAGTATGAATTTACTTCTCTCAGCACCTCCAACTCTGACTGACTTCCAGCATCCCTGACAGACAGTGGAGCATTTAGCAGTTAAACAGAGCCAGATATTCCCATAAGGAATTGGTAGAGACAACTAGAGCTAAAAAAAGACAGTAAATATTCAACTCCCATATATCAGGTGGCCAGAAATATGACTCCAAATGAATGATAATGCTGAAAGTGACCTCCTTTTGCTGTTCACCTTCACTTTCCCTTAGATTAAAATCAGCTGTTCAACCACAGCTGGCTTCATCTTATGTGCCTTATCATTATCTGTTAGATTTGTATCATTTGTCACAGAAGCTTGACACAAGTTAAGATGAGAGGAGGGGTTGAGGACAATGAGAAGATGTTAATATCAATGTCAGCATGCACTGTATATTAAATATATTTTAAAGCTGCAGAAAATGACAGATATTTTGAGGCATTTTGCCTTTATTTTTATGGATAGCTGATAGTATAAAGGCAGGCAGAAAAGGAGGGGATAGAGGAATGTGTCATGCCAAGAAGGCCCCTGGCTGGAAACCATGGCATCTTTTGAATACACTACAGGTTGAGAAAAACTTGTTATTTTCTGTAATGTCACCTTATTTTGTGAAATACATCATACTAATATAAGCATCTCTCTCAAATATTGTAGCCCCGCCATGTGAAATTTAAGATAAATTTATGAATGCACTGATTAGAATGACATCAGCTTGTTTATCCAGGACTTCAGACTTTACACAACCTGAGAGAATGAATGAATGAATGTGCATTATCTGAGTCGCTAAGAGCAATCAAAGCTTGAGCAATTGGTTGTAACACACCCAAATCATTACTGTTGTCACCGGCATAGCTACAGCTTGAATGTGATCGGGTGGTTGTTTGCATAAGTTAAACTTGAGTATATTACAATTCACGGCAATCTATTATGGGTTGTGGTCATTTCACATATTTCTCTGAGATCAGGAAGTTCTTTCCTGTTGTAGCTGCACTTTGTGATTTACCCTGATAAGACAGCTGTAATTGATATACATATGGAGCCCAGTATAGCTTTAATGTCAAGTGTAAATGAGATCTAGATTAGTCATTATACTTTACAATATACATGGTAGCAACAGGTGGAGAGGTGTCTAAAGAGGAGAGGAAGATGGATTGAGAGATGTGTTAGATTGAGTGTAAATGTAGGTGAGACGAGGAAATGTGAGAAAGCTGGTAGCTAATGGTAAGAAAAGATTTTAACTGCAGCAGCTGGCAGCAAAGTGCAGTCAAGTGGCAGAAGGAAAAAAGAATGGAGAAAAAAGGAGGATAGAACGAGAAATGTTAAGGGAAGACGATGGATACCTTCATGGCAATGCTGCAGATTATTAGCTTTAAAGGGTGAGTAAAATTAGAGATAGAGGCTGATGTAAAAAAAGATGAGATGAGAGAGAGAAAAAGAAAGCATTAAGGATGATGAAGAAGAGGGCCAGGCAGAGAGGGAGAGGACTGGATTATCAGGAAGTGAAGAAGAAAGTGACACATGGTATTTGAGTGGCTTTGGTAGGCAGAGATGAGAAGAGGATGAAAAAGAGGGCAGATAGGAGGATTTAAAAAAAGATAACTGGAGTAAAGGAGGATGACAGGAGAGGAAGTGAGGGGCAGCATGGACAGAAGGGGAGGTGAACCATTTAAAAAAGAAGAGAAGAAAGAGGAGAATAAGTTGGAGGGAGAGAGGGATGACAAGATGAAGTGTGCGTGAGGATGTAATGAAAGAAAACAAAAAGGAAATAAAGAGAAGGAATATGGGGTGGATTAGACAGTGAAAAAGCAGACGAGGAAAATCACTGAGCCGATATCCAGCTGGTAGATTTCATCCCTAGCTCCAACACCTACACACTCTTAACACACACATTCTCTTCACACAGAGGGGGACAAGAGAGAGAAATTAAGTGAAGCTGTTTCTACCTCGAGGAGCCCATTTTATCTTATACGGAACATCAATTCACACACACAACAGGCCAAAATAAAAGGTGTATGTGTGTGTGTGTGTGTGCGTGCATGCATGCGTGCGTGCGTTCCCATGTCTAAGTATGTGTGTGTATGTGCAATCCATCACTGAGAGAAAGAGGATAATCCTCCCCAAGTCCCTGCCCTGATCATTCTCATCCTAACTGGTCACATACTCACTTGTCAACGCACTGGGTAGTCCTAGGCATCAAACTGATGTTTCACTATGGTCGCTGTTTAAAACACGGGGAACACATGCTTAAAGGACCCATGAGATGCTGCTTTTTGGATGCTTTTATATAGACCTTAGTGGTCCCCTAATACTGTATCTGAAGCCTCTTTCCCAAAATTCCCAAAAAAGGGGGAAATATTCCAGATCGGCCATCTGAGCTTCTAATCGAGTTAAAGTCAGCGACATAGGGAGGAAGTTGCGGTGGATAGATGTATCAAACAAACAAGTCTTTCACCAGATGTCCAATGTTTGTGTCCTTTTTGGACTTAACTTAGTACCTTCATTTACATAACAAACATACTTATATTAACTAAAAACATCATCTGCCTAAACCTAACCAAGTATTTTTGTTACTTTAACCATGTGTTTAAAATTGTGACTGTCTTACGTTTGTTGGTTGCACGGAAATGTTTCCCTCAAAACCTAATTGAGAATGCAGTTTTGGTGTACAGGAATAGATAGGGTTGCTTTAGCAATAACCGCAAAGCCATACTGTAAATTTCTTATAATATTTGTGCATCTCTTTAATTGATAGCAGCTGAAATAGATGTTGGGTTAACACTAGTGATGTCCAAATATAACTTTACGAAGCATTTTTCTAATTTTCTGAGCCTAGTAGATGCGCTCTCTGTTCAAAGGGTTGAAAGCACACCGAATTGCCATTCCTTGAGCCTCCTTTAAACCAAGACCTTTCATTTGGACATTACTAGTGAACACTGTTCATCCTAAGATCCTGTTGAAAAGCCATGCACACCAAGCTAAAACTACACATTACATTCATAAATATACACATGCATGTATACATCTGTAAAAAAAGTGAAAGAAATGCTTTCAGAAATCGACAAAAACAGAAAGCAGCTGTGTAAAGACGGCAAATCCACTGCTATCCATTTTCATAAAGAGCTCTGATCATCAGGGACATGACTGATGGCTCTGCCCCAACCACCTTATGTGCTGAGGGCCACAGATCAGCGTGGGAGTGTGAACTTGAAATGCTAGGCCAAAGGGACCAACAGAAATGCTAAATGCTCTGTCTTCATTGTGTCACACTGGTGCCAAAAGTCTTTCACCCACAGTGTTAGCATCTCACCTGTCAAGAGCAACCATTTATTTCAATTATATGACCAGTTTTACCAACACACACGCAAAGGTTGCCATATGTATGGCCCCTTTATCATCCCTGTAAAAGAGCAGTCAGCAGCTAGCACACGCCCCCAGTGATGGGAACGGAGCGCACAGAGCACACGTTCTTTAACAGTCCATTGTCCTGATCTGGACTCTCTACTTCTTTGACAAACCACTTCTAACAGGTTAAACAGACTAATAGCTTTTCAATCACAAATCAAAGACAACCTCCAGGGTACAGCAGTGTTTCATATTTGGAGCTTTATCAGCTTCTGAAACCTGATGTTTAAACCAGGGAATAAAGATAATGTAGGGAGCAATTAACAGATATTAACATTTCTGGGAGATGAAGGAAAAACGTACACAAATACCCAATTAGTTTGTTTAGTTTTTAAATCACAAGTTTGAATTTACTGTTGCTTTAAGATTACAATTATATGTACAATTATATTTTAACGATCTTTTAGCCAAACAAGATGCCATGTAAAAAACAATGATCTCATCCTTTACTGTGAAAATTGAAATGGTTTCTCTTCTCCTGCACACACACGAATCATTTTCCAACTTTTATTCACAGCCAATAATGTAGTACCTGTCACAAAAAAAACAATCAAACCAGGCCCACACTTCAAACTGCACAGAACTCATGCAATGCATATGCAATCTGTCAAAACACACACACACACACACACACACACCCGCACACACACACACACAAAAATTGTCTCCAGAATGCAGTCATTCACAGCCAATAATATGAGCTCTCAAACAGGCAGACCAGCAAGCATACATGTGCAGCCATGCACGCACGCACACTCAAACCAAAATGCATGGACCATTTCACAGTATCTAGCTTTCATCAACCAGGAGTGCCTGTGTGTGCTAGAAGGTAAATATCTGAGGAAATTAGTTGTCCAGCCATGACAATTTGGCCATCAGTCTCCCACAGTAGAAACAGAAAAAAAGAAAGAAAAAAAATCTAATAACGGGTCAGAGACAGGAGAAACAAGAGAAGGGTTGTAGCTCTTACAAAGTAAAATTTGAGCGGCGGGGGACATGGTGAAATTAGAAAATTAAATAGTAAGCCAACCGTAACTACTAAGGAAAACAAAGGGAATGCAGGGAATGAGGTCCAAGAGACTACAAAGACTAGCATAGTTCATCATTTTAGACATACAGTAGGCCATGATTGTGTATGCTGTTCATGCCAGAGGCCATCAGTTCAAAGGATGAAAAAAACAAAACATTGGCAGTTTCTCCCTGAGGCAAATACAGCACATTGGTGGATTTACACTTCATTGCTACAACAGTGATAAGAGTCGTAAAGAAAAGGAAAAAAATGAACTCATTCACCTGCTTTTTTTATGAAGCTGCTCAGAGGTTGACAGACGACTGAAGGTCTTGCAGCTGAGTCACAAATCTCAGAGTAGAGACTTCCGTTTTAGAGATGGCTGTGTGAAAATGGATAAATATTTTATAACCAAGCTGGAAAACACAAGTATTCATTTCACAGGTTGACCTAAATGGTCTCATGCCCTCTGTTTGTCTCTATAGCTTTGACAAACGCTTTAACTTTTAATATCAGTTGAGTCCCTTTATATAAACCCGAAGTAGCATTTTACTTTGTTTACTAGCTAGCTTAAAGCTAAAATGTTGTCTACTTTAGCTAGCTGCTCATAACATGCTAACAGAATGTGATAATGATTAGATAGGTATACAACACCAGTTAGCTAGCTGAATACAAATCTACCATCAATTATTTGAGCAAAGACACAGCCTTAGTTCTTAAACAGACATTTTTTGATAATTCAGACAGCTTTTTCAATTTTGAGTTGTCGAAGACAAAGACTGACATTTTGACATAGCAAAAAAATGATTATTTACATAGGTGATTTAGATGTTCAGTGTCAGGACCTTGGTATTGTGTTAGTTGCATAGCCTACTGGGACACGTAAGAAGCAACCTAAACGTTTTCCTTAAATCAAAATGTCCACTGTGAAGAAGGTCTACTCTTGAATTAAAAAAAAGTACAGGCCTTCTTAACATTACCTGGAGGCCTTAAATTTGCAGTGCTAGCAAATTTAGGCGTCAATCTATTTTACATGACTTTTCAGTCTACATCATGGTGGTGATAATGCTATGAAAAAGCTAGTAGTAACTCCAGTGGTGTAGTCTACGTGAGACGAAGTTGTACATAGTATACCCACTAAGAAATCTCCAGGATTTCCATATACCCACTTAAAAATGTGAAATGATATGCAACAACATATTTTTGTGACAGAACTTTCATCTCAGATATTTGTATTCACAAATACAGGGCCGGGTAATGTGACAGCAAACTAAAAAAAATACTTTTCTCAGTATCCTTCATTCACCACACATTTAAGACTCTATTACTTCATCAAAATGGATTCTTTAGTTTCCTTGAGGTCTAGTTTTAAACCCAACTTCACCCCCTACAGCCACAGAGTAGCAAAGTATGAACCTCACCACACAGTGTGCTTTGATGCAGATAAGATCCACCCACAAATATTCACATCCTTTTCACAATTAAAAAAAGTATGTGATGACTTTTGGTACATTTTATTTTCAAAAAAAGGTCTTATATTCACTCTACTCCAGTATGATACTCTAAAAATGGTTGGCCTTTAACTCTGCATACAGCCATGAAACGTTTATCCAGAACACTCTAGCAACAAAAGTGTGCCAATCTCGCCGGGACTGCTTAAAATCAAGGTTAAAGATATGAAACCAACATCAGCGCGCGGTTCTGCTTTCATAGCCTAAGCGGTCCCAAGAGCTCACCTGGAACCCAGTCTATCACCCCTGCAGCAGTCAGAGTGTTGCAACTGGCTCCCCTGAGACATAAAATGGAGTCATCACACAATTTCTGTGGCAAAAAAAAATATTCAGTGGATCAGAAGCTTTTGTTCCCTTTGCCACAAAAAGTGTCCTGAAAAGTGACTTCTCGTCAGCATTTCTGAAACATTATCAATGGCATTGCAGCCAAAAGCGTTTTACACAAAAACTAGGGTGTTAATATTTCAGTAAATCCTAGTTCTTGCATGCTTGAACCTGGGAACATTGAACAGATTTTATAGTAACGCTTTGCAGTTTAAAAGTTAGCTCCAAAACAGCTTAGTGAAAACCTAGTCAATTTTCCTGTGGTGTGACAGACCCAGAACACATTTATTTTTTCTTTACCAGTACTTAAAAGCTCTTTGATGGGCATGCACTGTAACAGTTACACTTGAACGCAACATCTTGGCTCAAACTGAAGACCCATTGCAGACCCTGACAGTTTCAGAGACAAAACACAGTTCCAGTACAATTCAGCTGTTAACTTTAGTCACATTAAAACTTCCTCTAAATGCATTTAAAAAAAAAATAAGTACAATTGTACACATGTCTGTGTACAATTGTTTTTGCATGAAGTAAGAGGCTTAATGTAAAACCAGACGCGTTTAACAAAGTTGCATTCAACAAAAAAATCATTCAACAAGTGTATTTTGTCAGGTAATTATATACTATTTGACTAAAATAATCTCACAAATAATGTATTTAAAAAAAAGACTAAAATGTTTTGACTAAAAGGTGACTAAGATACCTGAGTTGTCTTTTGACTAAAACTAGACTAAAATGACAGGACTTTTAGCCAAATAAAACTTGACTAACAAAAAACATATGTGAAGACTAAATATGACTAAAACTAACAAGGACATTTGGCATAAGACTAAGACAAAATCAAAAAATAGGGGACAAAATTAACACTACCTTGACATCTGATTTGCTTAATGGGACTCTCTTTTTGACCTACAGTATATGTGCAGGAACCCACATAAACAGAATTGACATATGGTGCGTGCATGCGTGTGTGCGTGTTGTTACTTGCATGCTGCCTGTTATGATTGCTAATGAACTGCAACAATTAATACTGACACAAAAAACCCATAGACTACACAAATCACTATGAGTTAACTACACACTTTCACATCAGGTAAATATTCTAACACATGCCTCCATTAGCTCATCCAGCTGGCACAAACAAATGACTCACTGTCTCCTTAGATCATGATATTTTTTTCACCGTGTAATTTTGTTTTTTTTAATTGTGTAGTTCAGTGTTGTCATTATTACCATCATTGCATATATCTGCTCTACTCTAGTTTGGCTTTAAGGGGTACTGATTTTACATATAAAACACTTACTTTGGGGCAAGTACTGCAGATGTCAACAAAAAAAGCTGTAAGAGGCCTTTTGTAGCTCCAGAGGGAGCTGTGTGAAGTCTGATAAATTGCCTCCAGTGATGGGACTTGAGTCAGCATCGGTTGAGGCTGAAGACTACAAGTTTGAAAATCAAAAAGATCTGGAGGTGGTGAATTAGACAGAAGTGAGTTCACCAGACCTCTACAGCCCACTCCTCTTTTCTACTTGACGCTAGCCTAACACACCCAGATATCTGAACTAATGCTGCGTTTCAGGCACAGTTTTTAGCCCGTAAGTCACGACTCACAACTTGGTAGCATTCCAGGCAAAGTCACGACAAACCCTTCTAGCTAGCTGCTACCTAACGCTAGCTAGAATTGTGGTTGATGTAGGCGCCAGGTTTTGACAAGCATGAAAAATGCATGGAAATAAATAGACCAGATATCTTGGGTTGACATTTGTAAACTTTGCTTAGGACAGGTAAATAGGCGTTATACTTGGTAAGAAGCTTTACTTGCCCCTAACAATTTTGGTTGGTTTACTAATCTCTCTTTAAGATTCTTTGGGTGTTGGATATTGGTAATCTGTAAAATGGTGGAGTTTTTCATGATCTGGGCTAAATAGGGCAATACATTTCTGGAAGGAAGCTGGGCTTTCTGCCTGAGTTGTTTTCCATCCTTCCCCATGTCTTCATTCTGAGGTCATGCACTTGTTTGATGGAGGTCAGCTGACAGCCCCACATCTTGCTCAGCAGGGTGGAGTATATGAGGAGCTTGTCCTTGGATCCGGGCATGTGGAGGCACTGTACATTACAAACACGGAAGGAAACACTCCTGGAAGAACACAAAGCAGGGGCAGGCCACCGATGTCCACAGGAGAGGGAAAGATCCCACCCCCCCTACAAAAATGTCAAAAATGGGTTTGTACGCGCACACACACACACACACACACACCCACACACATAAATACTTTTTAAAATACAAACTTCCATCTTCCTCATTACACCTGCAATCACATAATGACTTTGACACGTTAAAACATCCAGCTGAAAAATACTTCTACTATATACTAATATCATCCACCACATATTTCCTTGACAATAATATAAATATATTACTTTACATAGCAAGGTGAGAGGATTTAGTAATCGTTTGTGCTGATCATTTCACTTTAAAGTTCTATGGCCATCCTGTGGACAATAAATAGGACACCTACATGCAGAATCCTAGCCCCAGATAGAAGCAGTTCACTATGCCAGTGAAGAGGAACAGAAATGCCACCTAATTAAAGACTACCTTGACATTCAACTCACTTTCTCCACTTGTCTTCTTGTCTGAGACTATCACTACCCTCTCGCTCCATCTCTAAAAACCAGCATCACATAGTTCTGATAGATGTTGTATATCATTGTTTGTAGTTTTCTCCATCCCATTTTTTCTGCCCACTCCCTCTCTCTCACACACACACACACACACACACACACACACACACACACACACACATGTTATGTAAGATGGGTCTAGACGGAGTGGCTCCTTGCTAATCAATCCACCTGTCAATAAAACCTAAAACTGCTCTCAGCTGCGAGGCGATTACATCACTACCTGGGTGTGTGACGGGTATGGGGATGGAAACAGACCAATATTTCAGCCCAGTTTTAAACTAATGTATTTCAATAGGAAGCATCTTTCAGCACGATTACGCTAACGAGTACCGAGTTGAAGTAGCATTGAAAAGCCAAAAATCTGGAATGCTTACTACAGGAATATCTGTGAAGCCTAGTTTTAGAAAATATTCACTATGAGGACTAGCAATGATTTAATAAACATCTGTGTACTGATGTTGCTTGATCAAAGCTCTTGATATTAGAAGAAGAGGAGCTTTAAGACTTTACACCATTGAATGAGGTTTTGCATGAAAAATGATAAATGGTAGCATGGCCGCTGAATGTTTTGCTATTTATCAATATACAGGATTTGATGGTGCAACCCTGTGTACCTTAAACCAAGGTAAGAAATCATAGAAGGTCAGTTTAGATGGTAGGAGATTGATCAACTTTCCCACAATGTGTGACTATACAGTACACAAGGCAATGCTGTCATAAATCTACTGGACCTTCAAGAAGGCAGCATCATTCACCAGCCACCTAAATGTTACAGGGAATATGTGAATAACTGGGGTTGTCAAGGGGGGACCTCCCCCCACAAATGTTTGGATGCTTTAGACCCACAACACCTCGTGGCTCCACAACATCCAGTACAAACTGCGTCTCTTACAGATCTCCTAAAGTACTCATTGTTATATTAGATTGACAATTAGGCTTATCCCAAGTGTCAGCATAGCTTTCGGTTTTCAAAAACCCCCTAATGATTTCAACTGCAATGGACATTTGAGAAACTGATTTGCTGGTGGCTTCAAACACCCTCAACATCCTGTCATAACACTTTCTGGTTGCGGGACAGAGCCCACACCAAAGGATAGAAACTGCACTGTGTCAGCAAGTGAGTGTATTAATCCTCTAAAGACTTAACATTCTACCTATATTCTGCTGACAACAACAGCCAGTGCAGTCATGCTCCTATGGCTGCGGTCAAATCAGACTGGTTTGAACAGGGTGAAGAGCCTGGACACGTTGCTCATGAACTGGTCTTAGTATTTCGATTTGAACACTGCTAATAGGGTTGACATCTTGATTACAGTGCTTATGATTTTATACATTTTCATTGTTACATACCGTACATTTCTTACAATTGCTGCACCTAAATTAAAGTTAGTATATGTAACTTTTGAATGTTTCTGAAACTGTGGAACTTTTCATCTGATGATCATAAATAATCTGCAACTGAAAATAAGACTAAAAGTGTACTATTTTGACATGGTTTTTAGTAAAGCCTTTGCCCAGGTCACAGATTTCTTTGCAACACGGAAAAGCCTGTGTTAATGAGTATCCAACCAGGTAAACATAGGAGGAATTTTTTATTATATAGGCCTAATTGTATTCTAATTTTATTTTAGAAGTTATCTGCTGTAGTTATGGCTGATACTGGGGCAGTGCCATCACAGAAAAAAAGGTAAATAAACAAAGAACAACCAAAAGCTAAAAGAGAAAGTAAAAGACAACGGGCGAAGATGTGAGTCTCTCTCGGTCAGGCTTTCAACAGATGAAGACAATCACGGGATTTTAAATTATTCAAAACCATCCCTGAATTGGCCCTCGGGTACGTAATATGTATATTTCCTTCATAAAATAATGTACAATGCAAGACGTTGTTACGTCAGTAGCGCGGATGTTTTATTCTTTTCAATCCACGTTTGTGTTGGTCTACTCTTTACTTTTTGTCCCCCTGTTCTGTCCTTGGGTGTCATAATGTGTTATATTACCCTGGATGCTACAACAAACTCTTGATGCTTTGGCTTGTGACACAGTAACAGTGATAACGTTGTTACCCGGTTTAGCTCACAATACATCCATAATAAGCTTAGTTACCATGTAAAACATTCATTGCAACAATATGACCACCCCGAATAGCTAGCTCAGTAATCTACAGTGGGCAATACAACACCGTAACGAAAAGATCTTTACGGTAGCACGTGTGGTAAAAACACTACAGCTTTTGTCCAAAGCAGGTATTTTTATAGTTTAATATTCTATGCAAAAAAGGTATGTATAAAGACTTTAGGCCGCCCTACATGTTATTGTAGGTGTGAGTGCAACAAGCTGACTCACTAGCTCAGGACTTCAAAGTTCTTTTGTACTCAACACAAAACGTCAGTGAATAAAAGTCTTGAATCTAAAGTTCTTCTTTTTTCTGTTAACTTAAGAATTTCAAAACATGAAATACAAAAACTTAGGATCTTTACTTTTCTTACAAATTAACTGTGCAGTTCCATGTAGGCCAAAAGACTGTGTTGCTCCAAAGTCCAGTGGCTTCTGGCTGTTTCCCATGGTACTATTTCTTTTATACTAAATCTAGCACCCAATCCAATTACGTTACTCTAGATCACTGGTTAACTCCAATTTCTACGTTCCATTTGCAACACAGGTTTTTCTTAGGTCTTATAAACTCAAATGATTATTATTTCCATAGAAATGGCTTCAACAGTAGGCCCAGTTTAATATGAAACTTCATAATATACAATTTGTGTAGTAGGGGGTCCCTGCTCCATCTCTCTTTCAGTTAAGAGGTCTTTGGCTTGAAAAAAATAAATTGAAGACCCCTGCTTTAGAGTAACCATGGAGGAAATAGGAATTGCAGCATGGTGATTAACAATGGGAAGAATGTGGAGTAAAAAGAGTGCTGAAATGAAAATGAATAAGATTGTGTGAGGAGTGTCCTTCCTGGATGAATTTCACTTTAGCTTCATGACCTCTTTTCCTGTAGATTTATGGGAGAGCTGTCCGGCACGCTTTCAGTGTCGGCCTCAGTACAGCATGATTTATTGGCAAGAATTAATCAATTGGCTGCATGCATTTTCAAGAAGAGATAATGTAATAGGAACTCATCTGGCAGGAATAAATGGGGGGTAGAAGCAGCTTATTCACATATCACTCAAAGATGGATTCATGAAGTGACTTCCTGGCCAAAAATGAATGGCATTTTCTCTCCATTTTCAGCACCACTTTGAAATCCATGAAGAGTGACTGTGAGGTCATGACCAAACATCTGCCTTCTTCCAGTTGATGTGACACTTAATCACCCCGAGAAAGTGAATCCCCAGTAACTCAATATGACATGATAGATCTCATTTGTTAGCACTTTATGTCAAGGCTACACACATTTCCATGATTACAACATTTGGAATTCAACAGAATGCATGTGCACTGCTGTTATTGGTCTGTTCCTAACCTCCCCCTTTAACTGTAAAGTACTTTAGTTGTTGTGTTAATTAACATATTGTAATGCATTAACATAAAATACTGTTAATTTGTGTACAATAATTGTAGTTCCTAAAGTATTACATGAATGAAATCATAGATAAAGTCATGTATGCAGCCATATCAAGCACATGCTTGATATTTGTCATGGGACACCTTGCCGTACAGTGTCACTCAGGCCAATAAAATGTCAATGTTGTCTGTATGCAAAATCTAAACATGCCCGCTAAGTGTTGATGTCTGTGTCTTGACTTTCTGTGTTTAAACCAAATTATGATCAGTCTTTTTTGTGTAAAGTGTTATTGAAGGACAAAGACTAATCATGACTAATCAAAAATATGGAATTTTTTTTTTTTTTAGCAAGCACGTGCACCTGCAAACAACCTGCAATTTCAACAATAGTTCATCTTCCAGTGGGCCTCCTGTTGTGGCATCAATTATGTCACAAAATAAGACACGTCTCCCAACCAAACGTTTTCCAACATAACTTTAGCTTTAGTAGCCTACCATCGATCAATCATTGATCATTAACACAGTGCGAGATTAAATATTACCACTATGCACTTAAATGAATGATGAGTCAGGAACAAAAGACTGGATTTGTTGACAGGTAAGTTTTAAAAAGCTGCAGCTCTTACTAACAAGTCAAACCTCGTTCTCTTCTTTGCTACTGTCTCTGTAACATACAGTAGCTGCAGCTACAGCTAACCTCTCCAAATGGGCTTAAACAATGTTACATAAAGTACACCATGCAAACCAATGTTTTGAAAAAATTACTATAGCAAAGATGTGGCAGTGCTTCTAAAGACTGACCATGGTTAAGTAAAAAATAGAGTCACTAAGGAGTTCCAAGCTGTTTCTGCTACTGAGTTCCATGATGGATATAACAGCGGTAAAAATGATCAATTAAAAATAGAAAGAGGCCAAAAATTACAGAGCAACAATAAAATGCTTTGCAAAGTGTCTGAGGCAGAGTGTGTGTATGTTGTGTGTATGTGTTATGTACGTATGTATGCAGAGGGCCTGAGCGAGATCACTGATGTCAGTGAAGTGTCTCATCCAAAAGGGACATGTTACACACTTGTATCCCTTGCCTATCAGGACATGTGTGTGTGTGTGTGTGTGTGTGTGTGTGTGTGTGTGTGTGTGTGGTCTCTTCTGTCTTTCTCTCCCTCTCATTGGCTCACTGACACATGCACAAAACATGATCATTTATGTGTTTTATATATATATATATAACGAAATTGTGAATTGTACAATTTGTATATTTTATAAATTGAATACATTTTGTGTACATTGTATATGTTGCCTATTAAACATTATGTCTCCGGTTTGTGTTTAATACCTTTAATACATATTCTAGTATATGTACTCTTGCATTTTGAGCTGCAATTAATGTTATGCAAGGTGCTACACAAATAAAAATTATTATTATTATTATTACTACATGTCTCTGAGGACACGTGTTGCAGTTTAGCGATAAACTACAATCACTAAATACAATTCATGTGGTGCTTCACTGTATGCAAGTTAGGGGTGGGCTACATGGCCCTAAAATAATATCACAATGCTTTAGGGTATATCTGCTATGCTGATATTGTTTGTCATGACAAAACGTCTTTATTTCAAGAACGTGCAATTGCAGCAACATAAGGCCAGCTACACACCAGCTACTCACGTTTTTATTTCGGTTTAGAGGTTAAACAACCGACGCTTATTTTTCACGCGACACTCAAGCGTAAAGAGAAAAAGATGTTTATATGTCATTTCGACACAAATACATATTAATAAATGACATGTTGAGGTTTGAAAAAAGTTTAGTTTCTTCAAAGGTGAAGTTTACTTTTTGCAGAGTTTGATTATTCTGCCCTTCCCTCTTTGAAGACAAAATGGAGAAAGAGGGAAGAAAAAGACAAGAAAATGTTGAAAACAAGCACAGCAGGGGAGGAAGAATAAGAAATGTGAGTGTGAAAGCAGGAGAGGGGCAGGGAGAGTCAAATTAAAGGGATTAGACAGCTCATTCCCCCTTAATTCCCTAATCACCTCCTCCCACACTGGATTGGGTTGCCACGGTAATGTTTACATGACCCAATCTCCTGCTAAAGCCAAAACAGGCATGGCCCATATTATGCTAAATCCCCAATATACCTGGCATAATCCCTCCCAGACAAATACTCTGCAGCCTGCTTCTGAAAGTCTGGGTCAAAAGCCTGACGGGCTTGTAGGCCATTTACTGATGGAGAGGAGGACCATGACTGCTTATTGATGAAGGAGCTGCTGCAAAAACAATTGTATTTGCCATAGGTTTGAGTGGGTTGGCACGGGTTATCTGATTTTGCTTCATGCCCTTGATGCCAAAAAGCTGTTCCTGGTGCCGATATATTGCTTTGCATTGATGTGAAAGGTGAACACAGGCTACTGTATTAACTCCAAGGTTACCATAACAGGACATGAAGCCATAAATTCAGTTGTTCTTAACTGCAAAGTTTTTTTAACGTATCAATGTGTCAATCTTTCACAGAAATTACACAGTAAATATATGGGCTTCTGCACCATCTGGCATGGGAATGTCTATAGGGCCATATTAAGCAAATGTCTGAGAATTACATTTGATAAAACTGTAGAGAGCTAATTCAGGAGTCGCAAAGTCAATAATAAGTATCAATCAGCTTGATTTTAGAGTGACGTATAAGAGGAACATTCAAGGCCACAAAGATTGACCCTACATCTACCATGTGGTTCCCCCTTTAAAATTAGTGATTAGCTATATGACGGATCTCATAAGTAACTTATTTAAGTACCACGTTGACACATGCAGACAATGAAGCTGCACGGAAAGGAATTCAATGTTTGCAAAAAATGGAAAAAGAGGTTTGATGTCTCAGCAAATTAAAATCAAATCCAAATGATGACCCTATTCGGAATTATACATATTGCTTCATCACAATTAATAATATTTTTGTACTGTCAATCCAAACACATGTGGTGGTGTGGTAAGACATAGATGCAGATCAAGCCTTGTATTATTTGTGCTTTTGTGACCACAGAGCTGCAAACAAATCCGTTTGTATTATGCACGTATCAATGGTCCATGGTAAATCTTTAAGGAGCCTGAGGCGGAGTTTACCCAGTTCAGATGCCCACATGCTGAAACTTTCTAATATAAACCTAGATTGGCAGGGTTAGAGAGACTTAAGTTGTAGGCAACAGATGGAAGTCATTTCTCCTAAATACGTTAGCTTGCTGGAACTAGCATAGGAGCTTAGCTGTGTTTTGGCGAGCCTACATAGAAAATATTACCCCAATAAAAGCTCTAGCTAGATATTCCTAGCTGTTTTACCGGTTCTCCCAACATAGTGAAATCAACGTAGGTCTCAAATGGTGATATGTCTTTTGTGGATTGTGTGTCTGTGTGAACTGCTCACCCAGAGCATTAAGAACATAAAGAGATAGAAGGAGATGGAAGAGAGAGGAAGTACAAAGAACAAGAAAGAAATAATGCAATAAAGCCTCAAGGGGTTATTTTACAATTCAATCAGTAAAAACATGGAAGGTTATGTACAAAATGTGATATTTATTAAAATACAACATCCATTTTGACACTGACCCTGCCCTGTAGCAATAATTTAGAGGATCAATCCCTATAAATAAATGTGATGCTTAGAATTCCCCCTGGGCATCTACACATGGAGCCTTGTTGGAGTGGTGGAGGAGGGGGGCAGGGTGCCGCACACACTAATGACAACAAGGAGACAAGTCAGGTAAGGAAAGGAAAGCTTGCACAGATAACACATGTGTAACAAAGTGAAAGCAATTGTCTCCATGCTTGAGCTTGTGTTGAGAGATTCACTGAAAGGAAAGGAAGCAACTGGGGAGAAAGAAAGAAGGAAGGTGGGAAGACAGGGCTGAGGGAATAATAGAAGGCACCTACATTTAAGGGAGAAGAACATGGAATTCGATAAGTTACCGGGGATCATTTTGACAACAAACCATGTGTCCAGGAGCTTCCAAGAGAGGGGCATGTGAGGGGACATTAGAGAGATGGGGGGCTTGGAGATGTTTAATTGAAGGATGGAGATATGAACTTATGTGTATTTATTGCATTTTATGTCCAATCCAATCCACTTTATTTATATAGCACAATTTTAACAAACACAAGGTTACCAAAGTGTTGCACAAAAAAGATAATACAGAATAAATAGATAACACAGTAAAAGAACAACAGAAAGATGAGGTACCCAATATAAAGATAAAAGCAATAAAATAAAATAAATAGAAAAAATAAAATAACTAAAATGCACTGCCAGCATACAGTAAAAATATGCAAGTATACACATAAGATCAACACTCTACCTGGTGTTAAAAGCCAAAGAAAAGAGGTGAGTTTAAGATGCAGTGTTTTCCTCAAAAACAAGGTATAGACTTACATAAGTAATCCCTCTCAATCATCCCTTATGACCCACTAGAAGTGTGTGGTGGTGTCTGTATGTGCGGAGGCCTGGCCCTCTGCCTGGTTTTAAACTTTTCTTTTCATTTTGGTGACTGTGGGAAGTTTATGGGCATCAACAAAGAGCCTTTGGCCAATAACAGCATGCAGATTGTGCAGCCTGTTCTTTTTCGCAACCGCTGCTTTGCCCCTCAACGTCTCATATCGACACACAAGTCCTGTTGACACAGACACACGAATAACAGGCAGGAACTGTTGTAGCTTATAGTAAGATTTAAAGGTACAAAAGTATAACATGTCGGCATTAAATGTCTAAAAGAGACCTTTGTTGAGTTGTGTACTTACAGTATCCCAAATGTTTCCAACCGTGTTCAAACCCAGACAAATCTGTAATTTTTATGAACTTAAGTTTTAAAGTGCCCGTATTATGAAAAAAATAACTTTCTGGGATTTGGGGTGTTATTTTGTGTCTCTGGTGATTCCACACGCATACAAAAGAAAAGAACTACAAGTGTTCCATCCCAGCCAAGTATAGAACGTTGAGATGTCTCACTCTGTGCAGCAACTCCCTAAAACAGAGACCTGAACTAAAACACCACAGGGTGAAAAGAGGATCTGCAGGAATGTGCAGTACAACAAAAATATGATGTTTTTTGAAAATGAAACCATGTAAACCTATTCTGGTACAACCTCAAAATACAATTATATTATGAACCTGAAAATGAGCATCACATGGGTGCTTTAAAGGACACGGTTTGTGTAATTTACTGGTTTTAATCACAGGGTTGCACACTGAGTATAAAAATTTATTTGGCGAAAGTTGTGTCAAATGTACTACACACACACAAACACACACAAACACACAGGTGTCTTTCGTAAACATTCAGAGTACATACTCAAAACCTGGAGGCAGGGAAAGATAGAGGAAGGTGTGATCAGAATGAAGATGATGCTATGTTGCTAGAAAGAGGGAGCAAAGCAGATGCAGAGAGAGGGAAAGTGAAAGAGCAAGTAGTGTGATGAGAATATTAATTGCATAATACTGTGGGTACCTTAAAGTCCATTACTGCTGGAGAGCTGTCATAAAACTATTAATGAAAGAGCATGACGGAGAGAGAGGGGCTCAGAAAAAGAGAAGAAAAGAAATGTGCAGGTTGGAATGGGAGAAAGGAAGGGGTCATGTTCATGATTTGCAGTGGTAATATGATCTGGAGGCTGGCGTCAAGGAGAGAATTAAACCACAATTAAAACCAGATAAACAAAAGACCAGACTGCCAAATTCGAGGGAGAGGGTGGGGAGGAATGTATGCAGGTGAGCAATTTAAAACAGAAAGAATACCAATAAGCTACGGAGGAAATGAAATGTCAGATAAGGAGAACGCATTGAGTAAGACTAAATCAGCCACAGAAAGCCAGACACCCAGAAACCACAAATAAACCTTGAAGCAGGGTAATGTCTGGCACCTAAATGCTAATTGGAGTGATTGTGCCTGCTGTTTAATGCTAATATGTTTGTGGTGGGGGAGCTAATGTTTGTTAATTACTAGGTGGCTAGGAAATGCTTGTTCCAAAGGCAGATGCAGTAACACAAGCTGGTTGAATAATGTTAATTAAATCTGAACAAAATCCATACCAGTGTTTTTACCAATGTCTCAGGGTACTATTGAGAATGTGGCATTAGCATTAGCTGTTGACCTCCGGTGCTTCAGTTCCACGAACATGATGATTTGTGTTTAGACCCGCTGTTACAAGGCCAGTAGTAGCTCAGCCCTGTCATATGCCGTCAATCATGGTATTCATTATGCCTGAAAAATGACTGAAACATTCTTCATGCAGGCGAAAATGCACAGAAGGGATGCAAGAAGACATTTCCATAATGTACCATTACCATTTACCATTAGTTGGCACTATTACATTCCCTATTTACCTATAAATAAACTTAGCTATATATAAAAAGGAGGACAGTAGCGTGCATACCTGTGCTGATTGGATAATCACGACTCTAAAGCATTTGAGAAGTGATGTGTTGAAGTATTTTGGGTTTTACATTAACTAGTGGGCTGTGACCATCGAGTTGGTTAGGTTTCTCTTAAAAGTCCACTCAAAAGGTGGGGCATGTCTGCAATGAATCTGGATTCTGTTTTTTTTAATTACACTCTGCTGCTCTTAGGATGGATGAGAGGAGCTGATGATTGTATATTAATGGGGCTCATCCAAACTGCCTGCTCATCTTGCACTCTTCCTCCTAATAATCTATTCATCCTGCTCCAGCCTCTTTTAAAGATTGGAAAACAGGGATGCTCTTTTGCTGCTGGTCAAAATGATTACAATGTGTAGTCGTCTTAACCTTGCTTATACTCAGAGAAGGAGAAGCTGAGGAGAACTATGCTTTTCCAACTGACATTTCATCAGATCAGTGGCGTCTTTCTAAGACGTAATCTTTGACGGTCGCACATTCTTCACTGCCACTCTAACGTTGATAGCAGTGAAGTTACATGACAGGATGGATGGAATGTCCAAGAATTTTTGATGAAAAAGCAGTTGCTAAAGTATGCTAAAAAATAAGTCTATGTTGTGCAGACAAAGTCACGCACATACCACACATCTCTTTTTTTGCATGCCACAAAAGGATCACAAGAATAAAACCAGGAAAAAAAACATGTAAGAAAACAATGGATCTAAGCTTATAAATATTTAACGAGGGATACAAATGATGTAGTTTGCGGTCTGGGCACTCTGGTGGTGTCGGTTTGGTTTCCTTTATAACTCTACTCTATGAGGAGAGGTAAGGAGGTTTATATGGGCAGTGCATGGTTTTATATTGCACATAGGAAGGATGAAAGCGACCCAACCACTTCTTTACAGTCACTTCCAGAGTTAGTCTATTTGTGAGATGAGCAACTGCCTTTTGCTTCACAATGGGAAGAACAAGAGAAAGAGTGCCGACACTCTAAACTGTTATTATTTCAATTCAGCAGAGGGATCCAGCACTTGAAATGCCTTTTTAGGAGTTTCTTTGCTGCAGCACTTATGCCAATTGTCTGCTAAGCGCTAAAGATACTAAGTGGGTACAGGATCTAATTTTACCAGTGGTGTATTTTACTTATTTTTTATCCTTCACTTGCACCAGTATAAATGCTTTAATCAGTAATGAGTCTGCCCGTTCCTGCTATGTCTGCATGCTTTTGTGGATTGCAGCTCCGCTTTCAACAAAATCATCCCGGACATTCTCATCTCCAAAATGGTCACTCTCGGCCTCCCCCCTCTCACACGTGCCTGGATAAAGGACTTTCTCCCCAATCGGCCTCAGACGGTGAGACTGGGCCCCCACCTCTCCTCCACTCGCACATTGAGTACCAGCTCCCCACAGGGCTGTGTGCTGAGCCCCCTCCTGTACTGTTTCTACACCCTCGACTGCAGTCCGGCCCACAGCTAGGTAGGCTAAGGCTACAGGTGCATCAGAGAACAGACTAACAGACTCAAGAACAGTTTCTTTCCAAAGGCCATAACCACCCTGAACTCACACATGCACTGACTTCACGCCACAGCCTCCCCCGGCCCCCGGACTTTCTTCCTCCCTCCTACTGTGCAATACTTCTGTGCAATTTGCAATTTCATACAGTGCAATGTTTAATATTTAACCATTTTATTACTGTGCAATATGTATTAATTTATTATTTAGTACTTAACCATTCCATTTCATTACAGTGCAATATTTATTTGTTGTTAATACTCAACTACTTTTCGCATAATGTGTATACAAATCTATTTTACATATGTGTATAGTTGCTCTCAGGAGTGTGCACCAGGTCCCCCCTCTTTTTTTTTTTCCTGCACTATCTATACTTTATATTTTTATATTTTTATATTTAGTGTTGACACTGTAAAGGGGTTGCTTCAATCTCATTGCACAGGTACTGCACTAGTGTATAGTGACAATAAAGGCCTTCTATTCTATTCTCTTCTAGTCTTTTTTTTCACTGGAGGTCATGTCCCCCACAGCAATTATGTGCTTGATATTAATCAACCCGAGTACCTTCTGCAAACCTTTCATTTCCTAGACAACACACATCCAATGTTTTTTTTTTACCTCATTTTGAGCAGATTTCACCTCTCACCCTGTGTATCAGCCTAATAAAAAGTGCTTGTTAGGATCTCAGTAGGAAGCCCATTATTTTTGGTAAATAAACCTCCACAGGCTTCCTGTCAACACCTCGGCTTTCTGCCGGCCTTACACTTGATGCTTTCTGCTTTTCTTCTCTTGTCTCTCCCTCTTAACAGAGCTTATGTTCTGGGTGCAGGCATTTGACCTGAGAACAATCTATTTCCTGTTTATCTCATTTCTAGACCTGTGTGTGTGTGTGTGTGTGTGTGTGTGTGTGTGTGTGTGTGTGTGTGTGTGTGTGTGTGTGTGTGTGTGTGTGTTTGTTTAATTTTAATCATCATTTAATGATTTGTTGGGTATTATTTTATCTTATTTAGTTTAATGTATTTATCATATTGCTATTGTTTCCGGCGTAGATGTTGTGAACTGCGCCTCTATTGTACCTTCTAAGTTGCCGTACCTTCCGTCTCCTCATCAAAATACCTTCTTGGATTGCTGAGGCAGATTGCGTGTAAATTACTGCTGCACTATTTTATTGTTTTCTTTGAAAATTGTGTTGTGACCCTTCATTATTTAATGCCTCAAAGCTAATACAATATTAACTAAACTGTTTAGTGCCTTTTTATGGTTAAATATTAGTTTTAACGATTCTTTGTTAACTCTTTTTCTTGTGTAAAGTCTGTTGTTTAACATTTAGGAGCAGAGGTGCAGAGAAATAGGAAACAGTAGACCAGAAGCCATGTAATATGATATTGTCTTCTGCAGGTATGTGTATTTCCTTGTTAGATGTTTCTATTATGTCACCCAAACCCACATATTATTTAACTTTGGCCACTGAAACTGTACTATACTAGAAGTATAAAACGTTAGTTCTCATGTTTTTTCACATTTATTGTTACAATTCAGGTTAGCTTTTCCCTGTCTATTTTAAAATGCTTTGGGCTAGTAATGTGAGAAGTAGTAGACCAAAAGCCAATTAATATTGATGATATTGTCTTCTGCAGAATAAATAAATATTGGAAAATCAGCAGCTGGAGTTGTCTGTCTTCACACCCTAATTTCATCTGTTATATGTGTGTGAGTGAGTTTTTATTCGTGTTTGAGCCCCAAGTGTTGTGTGCTGAATAATTAAATGTTAAATGTTTTGAACCATTGTTTAAAAAAAAAATTGCCACTAAACATATTGTAAAATTCTCTTTCTCTATCTCACACACATTGAAGATGGAGTCTGTGACTTTGTAGAAAGATTGTGGCTATTTGAACTCAACATCCAAGCAAATACACCTCCCCATCAGAGAGGTCTGACAATGCAAGGCTATTATCTGCATAAGAACTTCTGTTTTTAGCAACATTAATTGTTGTTGAATATACATGTTGAAAGAAGGCCCATATGATCAAATACACTGTCTGTACATTTCTAGTCATTACACTCATAATGGTGACTTCATATCTGCCGAATGCAAGGATTCTAAATTGTTTTCATATCCCAAGCCACCAAACGGAAGCACATTTAACCACGGCCCTCCAATTGATCAGAATTAGTCACTGCAACGCATTCAGAACAATTTTGTTGTTGAATTACCTTTGGATCCTATAATTGCCTCCCCTGTGTCTGATTGGAACAGAATTTCATTACAGTAAAATGAAACCATTTTTCACCCTGCTGTGAACACCCCTCAGGTAGCGTAACATGATTCGAAGAACCAAAGGCACACTTTTGAAATGACAGATGTTAGGAAACAGGACAAATGGAGCAGACGTGCTAAATATCAAAATTGCGGTTGTGAGAATTTTCTTGTTTTGTAAAAAAAAAAAAACCTTCCCTTCACTTTCATGCACATGATAATGAAGCATTTTGATTATCTTAAAATTCCCACTGTAGCTCTCTGCTTGCCGCTGGCTAGCAGCTCTTTTGGTAAAGATAATTCAATTTCAGGTTAAATCCGACCTAATTTAGCGGTATTATTCATCACTCACAAATTAATAAAAATCACTCAGCTCCCATTCTCGCTCACTGAGACTTGCCTGAGTTCAACTCCATGTCACGAGTCCCTGCTAGACAATGACAGTACACACAAACTGAAGTGAGACATTCACTATTCACCTTCCATAACACACACGTCAAAGTTTTCTAAATACCAAAAATTTCTGACAAAAACTTTAGGAAATCTCAATGTGTTATAGTATATGTTTATGGTATAGAAGGTGTCTTGGCAGTTTAAGAATGATTACAAAGTCACGCAAAGCTTCTCGAATTGAAACGTTAACACAAAGTGAGACAGACGGAAACTGAGCAGGCTGTCAGATATTCAGCTAAGGGTTCACTAGAGTAGCAGCAGTTCATATTATGGAGACCTTCCTCTGTTCCTCTGTATTAGTTTATACAGCAAGAGGCAAACTGACAGAGAGATTCTGCTTACAGTCCCAAACTCAATTGGAGGACAGTTAGCAACGCACTGTGTGTGTGTGTGTGTGTGTGTGTGTGTGTGTGTGTGTGTGTGTGTGTGTGGGTGGGTGTGTGTGTGTGTGTGTCTGCATTACCTCAGTGTAAATACCAACAACGTCAATCAAACTGAAGGTCAGACTTGTACACTGGCCTTTGGACCTCATCAACCTCTGTCTCCGTCACTCTCTTCCTCCTTACTTCTTTCTCTCATCTTTATACAATCATTCTCTTTCACTCTTGTTCTTTTTCACCTTAATTTGCAATTCTATAAAAATTCAAAACCCATGCGTGTGTTTTTGCCATGACGATTATGATTGGTTTAAAGAAATGCCAATAAACCAGAGCATAGTTTTTCTCCCATCTCAGAATGTTCTGTGGACTAGTCAGAGCCTCCTTCGCCGTGGAGGAAGGTCTTTTGCGAGTGACATTCATCTTTTGACATGACTCTCGGCAAGAAAGTGAATAAGTCTATTCCTTTGACATTAACTCCTCATGCTTTGTAAAATGAATCATATTCAACATCTTCATCTGACTCTCATTGATCCAGACTGTGTTCAGTCTGACGGCTTCAGAAAGACAGACGGACAGCTGATATGGATGAGAAGCTGAGGTATTCCTCCCAGAGACCGGTCTCTATATTAAAAAAAAGATGTTACAAAGAGCAGAACGGATCCCTTTAATCCCACTTCACACAAACCCTTCATCAATCAGACTAACCAGCAGTTTAGGTTTCCACCTTTCTTTGCATGTCTCTTCTTCTCTCTACATATTCTGCTCTTCTTTCTTCAGTCTGTCTCTGCTCTTGACTGCTCCAAAGTGAAATAAATTAAGTTTAACTGAACTTTTGCAGACATTTACACATTTGCACAATGACAAATGTAGTATATAAAAAAAATGTGTAGGGCCCAAACAACAGAAATCGAAATCTTATCTATCCCTCTTTTTTTTTTCTCCAATGCTGAATCAGGGCACTGCTGAAACTTCAATTATTTTTGATGGCATAAAGTCCAATATTCTCCGCTAAAGGTGAGTTTTTGCAAACAAAGCATTTGCATTTTGAAAGCTTTTTTATATACTTAAACAAAAACAAAGTATGTTTTCCTGCATTTAAAAATGTATACTGTATATTAGATTTCCAAAGACCTAAGCAACTTATTGATGCCTATTTCTTTTTAATTCCATTTTCATTGCCCTTCAAATGTCCCAGCTGTCTCATCTAAGACACCGTTGTGTGAAGCAAATTAAGAAATGAAGGCAGAGAGAAGTGTGGGAGAGAAGTTGAGAGAACAAAAAAACATATTCTTCCTGTGCTGTATACAGTCCTCTCTAAAGACTTCCTGTATTAAAATAAATCATCCCTGAATTAAAAAAATAGAAAAGTCATATTTAGACCCATGGAACCTGACAACTGGATTATGCAGACGAAAAAGTAAATAATTATATAACAGACAAAATGTCATATATTCACATTCTGACCTTTCTAAACAAGCACAAGCAAAAATAGAACAGACATACTGCATCAAGGCTGAAACCTGGTTCTGTGTATCATCAGGGGTAGGTGAAGTGAAGACTCACAAGGAGGAGTCATTTCCTCACCCTATTGGGACAAATCATGTAACAAACAACACAAATCGTGTTGCGTTGTTGTGTTCCAGAGCCCCCCAGTGTCATGGCAGTTCTTGAAATGATCACGTATGGTCACGTTCGAAAATCATGACCTGCACACAAAATAAACATTAACATGGCCTGTAGACGGATCAATAATTAAAAATAACGTGACCATCTATCAAACTAGTGTGAGACCAGGTTGGTCTAACTAATAATCTAATTTTTCGTACTATGGCCACCTCACTTTACTTTAAAATACTTTTTATATATGCCACTTTACATTCATTCAGTACTTTTTGCACATTATCTGTTGTTTGCCTGTTTGTTGGTTTGTTGGTTTGTGTTTTATTGTGGAAATACTGCTGCTGTTACAAGGGAATTTCCCCATTGTGGGATGAATAAAGTATTATCTAATCTAATTTGTGGTCATCAATGTTATGAAAATTCCTAATTGTTTGTACAGTCAACTCCCATTTTAGCTCTAACAACACAAACATACTCATTAGTTGTATCAAGGTATGGTTCCAAGTAGTCTCGCATTGCCAGGCCTTCCTTCCCAGTGCTGTGGAGGAGGATCTGGCTAGTCCACACAGCATTCTGGGATGAGATTCTGGTTTATTGGAGCCACGGTGCCGCTGCAAAATAGCCTCGGGAAGGAACTTGTTTTGGTGGAACATGTGTACAATCAAAAGTTGTTTTAGTGCAACAGAAAACTCAGATTGGACAGTCTAGCTAGCTGTCTGGATTTACCCTGCAGAGATCTGAGGAGCAGGTAACCATAGTCCTTGACCGGAGTTTAAAATTCCAACACAAAGAAAGCAGAAGGTAATGGACGTCTGGTTGAAAACTGCTGCAGCAAGGGAGCAATCCCAGAAATGGAACGTCATGGACACACACACATAGAGGATGGTCCGAGCCCGACGGGACGACGGACCCGACGGGTCGGGCCGGGTTCGACAGATTTTTTAGAAAGGATCGGGCTCGGTCACATCACGATAAGGCATTGAACATTTTGAATTTAAAACAGCTTAAAATAAATGTCAAATATTACCTAACATCCGTCTTCCTGTGTGCTGTGAAAACGTATTGCCCATGTGGCAGCAACGATGGAAGATGTTAAAAAGAAGTTGGCCGCAGGACATTTTAAAACTAATCCCAGAAATGTGCATTGATGCGCTTTAACTGTGTCGGGCTCGGTCGGCTCGACAGAAATATCTTAATGCCTGTCGGGCTCGGTCGGGTTCG
This sequence comes from Etheostoma perlongum, assembly GCA_026937815.1. Taxonomy (NCBI): domain Eukaryota; kingdom Metazoa; phylum Chordata; class Actinopteri; order Perciformes; family Percidae; genus Etheostoma; species Etheostoma perlongum. The sequence continues at coordinate 6,605,131 of CM049390.1, read as the reverse complement.
TTACTGCTCTGTCGGACGCGGGCCGGGCTCGACAGAAAATCCGCCCGATCCGCACTCTAACACACACACACACAGCACGTTGCTAACTGTTCTCCACTTCATTTTGTTTAAAGGGAGATTTTTTCTAATCAGGTCATTTGAATGACTTTAATGTTGCTAATTGTGTTCTGACACAGATCAGTTGCAGTGACATGATGTTGTTGAACTGGCAATTTCAAGTAGATTCTTTCCTCTTTGTACTTGTTAGGTAACTTTGTGGCTTTCCATGAGATTTATGATAACCCACAAACTATGAAGGACATGCAGTTCTGGCCTCACCTGGGAGGTTCGATGTGTATTTTTACAGCAGTTTCCTCTCCTCCCCCACAAACCAGTCAAACTTGTCTTCTTGTGTATGTCCAGCTCAAACATTGCAAGTGTATTCCCTTAGGCCTTCACTGTTGCCTGATCACAGTCCTCACAGTGGTTGACATGGGAGTAAAAGGTCCCCATCCTGATTTTTGCTGCCAATCCTTTCCCTATCATTTTTATTTTTCTTCCACCACTGATTTATTACCCATATACCTACAGAACCTCTGTGGATCTAATATTCTTTGTATCTCATTTGTGTGTCCAAGTTGAGGTTACTAATCTAAGTATAACTGCAAGTATATTTATTTATGCTGAGCAAATAACACATGGTCTTGAACAGAAACCGCTGCAGCTATGGTAACCAGATGAGAATGGTTGATATTTGGGACAGGGGACTTTGTGGTCGGCGCAGCTTCTAGGACCTTATATTCAGTGTCAACGAACAATAACAGTAAAATGTAAAAGACCTGAATCTGTCTTCATTTCAGTTCGACAAAGGTCAGTTTAAAAGATTTTCGTCTCTCAGGTATGTGTATGTATATGTGTATGCATATGTATGTATGTATGTATGTATGTATGTATGTATGTATGTACTTATGCATGTACAGTATAAATGTACATGTATTTTTATTTATTTCTCATTGTACTGTTTGGGTGCATGTGAAATGTAAAGGTGTACGGACTAATGTTGTACTGAGCGTTGTTATTACCGTATTGCTGTGTTTATATTAACATGCAAAAAAAATTCAATAAAAATATTTTAAAAAAATGGGAAAAAAAGATTTTCGTCTCTCAAAATCTGACAAGGAGCTCATCCTGCTCCTGGTTTCCGGGGCTAGCACTCCACCAATCAGATTGGTCATTTAAGTCCGACTGCCGGCAGTGCCTGCCTTCCAACCGAGCATGTCGGCCAAAATGAAGACCGACGGCCCTTCCAGACGGACGACGGTACGCAACACCCCAGACTCAAGTCACTAACCGCGCCAGACTGTCCAACGGCCGATTATCGGGTTAGTGTGTCACGGCCCTAAAGCTTAGTGACTGACACCTTAGATCTGATTTGTTTAATCTATACATAAGCATAAAAGCTTCAACTTGTGGTTTTCGATCAACAGCCAGGTGCAGTAACCTCCTGTCTTGTTGACATGGTGAGGTTGCCAGGTTTATTACTATCTGGCCTATACCTATACTAAAACCTATGCTCACTGACTGTATCTGGCAAATTTACAGTCAGATACTGTATATTGCACACAATTGTGGTCGGATTGATAAACTGTTGTAAACAGTAAATGGTAAAACCATAAATGCTGTTTGTGCGGGTAGATCAAACGAAACACAACAGATACAACCCCACCAGCTGTTTCCACTTTGTTATCAGTATGCTAAGCTAGGCTGACTGTGTCCCGACACCAGCTCTATGCCTAATGCACACGTGAGAGTGGCATCAATCTTTTCATTTTACTGTTGGAAAGAAAACAAATGTTGTACTATTTCATGTCCAATTCATCTCAGCTTTAATTCTTTATGTGGACTTAATAAGTAAATTTAATGTCTTCTTTAACCAAATACACCTGTTCAGGAAAAAACAGTCTCGTATATCCACTGTGTACTGGTAACTGATACCTCAGCTTGAGCCTCCACATGCTTTATCTTGACTCTTTTAAACAGCCTCCAAAACACGTTCTGCCAGATGAAAAAAAATCAAGTGCTCCTTGTTTTGTTTTTTCAAGCATTCAAAATGATGTAGTCATTGCTGTGTCAGTCTTTGTGTACGAAGGTATTGTAATTCTGTCCCTTCTCTGCAATCTCATCTCATGAATACACAGCTGGCATAGAAAGGAGACATTGATAATGCCCTCCATCCATTATGCATGCGTTTGTGAGTCTGCATCCACAACTATGTGCTTTATGTGTGTGTTTAGTATACATATTTAAACATACAGGTCGGCGATGTATTTTTCATGGTAATGGCTCTATTCCCTGCCTGTCAGACATTTAATGTCTCTTCCCTCCGGAAAAATAAGTTACTTTAATAGACTTGTTTTGTTGGTTTTCACAGCAAGCTCCTTAGCTCTGCTGCATGGTCATTGCTTGGAACTTGTAATTCTATAAGAGTAGCAAATTCTTCATAAGGTTGGGAATGCCTCGAGGTAATTTTAGGCTAATTTTTATCTAGAATTCCTTTAACTTGAATACTGACGTATAACTTTCACTAGTATTTATGATTTCCTATATTGGTTACAATAATGTTTCTTTGTCCATGCATTAGGCCTTTCTCACAGTAAACATATTAACATTTAATTGTTAACATACTGTCCCTAGAGACACACCAATGGTGTGGCTACAAAACCAGGTGTTTCTAAATAGATTAGCGATGGGTCCATTCCATTCAAGTGTCCTACTAAACCACGAACCAGATTTAAAGCAGAAGCATAAATCACCCTTCACACTGAACTGAGACGTTTAAAAAAGAAGGAAAAAAAAGCCTGTTAGGTTTAGTTTCAGTGGTGAAAAGACAGAAATGTTGTAAGAAAGACCAGAATGTCTTTATATCATGCAAAACATTTATGAAAAAATATCCACATCAACAGACATGTTTAAATTGTTTTGGGATGCATTCATTTTGAGAGTGCAAGTAAAAGTTGAAGTGAATGAAATGCATTCTCACTTTCCATCCTGTCCTTGCTCTTTCCCTCTCCTCCTCTCCCCTCTCTCTCTCTCTCTCTCTCTTTCACTCTCTGTCATTTCTATGTTGCTTCCCCGGTTTCTTTTCTTATTTTACTCTTTCGTTGGCTTTCCTCTTGATTTTAGTAGCCATGCTCACATGGCTAAGGATATCATGTGGGATCAAAGGATAGTATTTCATCTGAAGGTTTAGAGGTTATTCACACACACACACACACACACACACACACAAAACCCATAACTGACGTGCACCCGCAAAAAAAGCTGACATAGTGCTCATATGCAAATACACATATGATGCATGAATCACACAGACACATAATTATAGATACAAATAATTTAGGAATACTTACACATGCACACACCAATCTGATACATCTATATCCTGCACCACAAAATCAGATTTCAGAAAAAAAACTAAAGCTTTTAAAGGCAGACTGAAAATAAACAGCACAAGAAGTAACACACTTACACATGCATACATTTTTCGGGGATCCACAAACTCAAGCAACTTTTATATTTACATATACATGCACACACACCAACATACTGTCTAGGCCTATGTACTACCACAGCCTTAAAAACATCTGTGCTGAGCATTTCTTTTTACCACAAACTTACCCACTAATTAAATCCAATCATATGTTTAATCACTGCTTCCCTTGGATTTATATTCCACCTTACTGGACACTTTTGTACGTACAGTGCTACGACTATGTGAACACAAATAGCAGATTTGTCCTTATTGATCTTACATGCCTGACCTGTAGTACCTTGCACTGCTGAGATATAATTTTCCTTCTTCCTCTGTCTCACTAACCTATTTTCTTGGAGCATTGCTGATGAGTCATCCACAGAAATGAGTTATTTGTTATTATGTGCACTGCAGGTGTGCTGCGTGCCTGGGAGAGCAGTTTGACTGATTTGACATGTGAATGGCAGATAAAAAAACAGTTTCAATAACTGCTCTGAAAATAGAAAGGTGCCGGGAGATCCTTAGACATTATCTGCAAACCGAAACGGGTCCTTTCTGCACTGTGGGGATGAAGT